>BRZM01000118.1:546856-1188369 GCA_033238685.1 Lates japonicus | reverse complement strand
TAGTTTGAGGCTTCAGCTGTCTGAGTTAATAATTTTTTTTTTAATGAAGTGGAAGATCTTCACAATTAGTCCTCTCATTGGCAGATTTTTTCCTTGTGAGAGACAGTTAACACCATCCTACTTTCCCACTGTTTTGTAGTCTACAAGCTACACACAGCCACTACATTACAGTACTGTTGCATTTTTATTTCTATATGAAACATAATTTGTTTTTGTTTTTACCTTTTATAAGTACAGGAAGGGGTTGACAAGATAGACAAAAATCTTTATTACAGAATACAATATTTCGAATTATTGATATATACTGTAATACATTATACAGAGAGGTGTTTCTGTTGTTAGCCTACCCTAATTGGTATAAATGGGATGGACAAAATAACACCTGTTAGTATAATCCAGTATAGTTCCACAGTACCAAAAACTGCATCCTCCAAAATGACCATAAAGGTGAATCAACACCTCTCTGAACATTATATGCATCATGAAGGCAGGATTTATTTCAGGGCTGTTGGTTTTAGTTTTAGCTTGCTGTATCTAATAAACTGGCAACTGAGTATATATCAAGTGATACTAAGGCACATGCACATGATTTACTTCCCCAACAAGGGTTGTATTCCACAGTTCTAAGCGTTGAACTGGCAAACTTCTGATCACATGAACATTGCTTCTTCACTTAATTACAACACACTTCTTATACTGCCAAAGCTAAAGTGGCTCTTGGTTGAAGGTTAATGCAGCATGACTATTATTATATAACATATATTAAATAAGTGTTAATATATATCTTTTGTCCCAGGTGGAGGGTATGCAGTGCAGTGTGAGTTTTCTCTGGATGGAACTATCCTGGCCTCAGGGAGCGCCACCGGCTGTGCTCACTTCTATGACTACCACAATGCTCGGATGCTGCACACTCTTCACGCCCACAGCCAGCCCTGTCTGTGTGTGTCTCAGCATCCCATCCTGCCTGCAACCGCGGCCACCTGTGACTGGGCTGGCGAGATCAAGATCTGGAATTGAGGACTGTGAAAGAGCAAGCAAATATGGAGTGAAAAAAGTTGCAAGATGAACTGTAGCAAGTTTGCCAAGAGAAAACTATATTAAATTGCAAAATCATGTACACATCCATCTTATCCCCCGTAATCTCTTGGCATAAGATGATAAGAACTTGTCTGTCTACTGCCTTTATAACTGTTTTGCTTTCATATTATTCTAAAAGCCACCCACATTTTCATTTCCATTTATATGAACTGGTGCAAGAACAATCACTATTGTGTAAATTTTAATGTAAGCATGTTAGTCATATTTGGCCCTTCTTGCACTGAAATCAGGGAAAGTTGCACTGTGTGAGATCAAAGGAAGTTTACAGTTCAAAGAGTGAACCATTGTTATGAGTTTTATCTAAAGTGGTAGGCGGTGAGAAAACACTATAGTGGTGCGCACACACACGCGCGCGACCTCAATGCTTTTATTGTCAGCTTTCCGCTCCAAACACAGCTAGGGACTTCATCATCATCATCACCATCATGTTCTTGACGTTTTTGTCAAAACAAAAAGAAAAAAAATGTCTTTGGGCATTTTCTAATCAGAAGTGTTGTCGTTGCACATTCCGCATACACATCACTTTCCCCTATGCCTTTTTTGTTTTCCCTGGCTCCCTGGCTTCCCTGTGCAGTTGCCCTGAAGGAAAAAACACAAGTCAATGCAATAGTTTGTTTGTATGTGACGTCAGCGAAATTAAGCTGTAGGGCAGAAAGTGATTCTCTACATGGGAAGTGCTATCACAGGCACTCAAAATGCCTGCAGTTTGCATTTTGTACAGTTGCTCAAATGCATCAGACTTCAAATCTTGATAATCTAACCTGTTTTAACACATTAACCAAGGGTGTAAGGACAGTGATAATTGGTAGTACTTGTTGAGCCAAATTGCTTAATTTGTAATTTTAATGATTTTAAAGAGAATTATTGAGACAAATATTATTATTGTGGGATACTGTCATTTTTAGTCTTATATTTTGTACCTTGTTTTAAGCCAGATGAGTTGGAAGTTACACCCAGTATCAGTAAAGTCTGTTCTTTATTCTTTCAGATTAAAACCATGGTCTTTTTCTTAAGTCTTTCTGAGTCCTGAAGTGTAACACAACCTTATTGCTATATGTGTTGCTTTCTTCTAGTGCTTTAAGCAATATTGTGTCTGTAGCCTGGCCTCCTACAGTTAACCTCTGTTATCAGAGAGGTAATCCTATGTTGGATGCATCACATCTACTAGAGGAGAGGATGAAGTCCAGATCATCTCCATTGTTGTCCAGAGACGATCAATAAAGACACAGATGATGCAAAGCCATTGCCGGATGAGTCAGCTGAGAACCCAGAGCCAGAGGACATCACTGAGATGTTACACAATTAACAAGGTAAATGGACTGTATTAATAAGTATAGCCTCTAGCCAGTATGTGAGATCATAATTGGATACATTTTTGCTTATTTCTTCTCTGTACTTTTTACAGTTATGGATGTAAATGATGATGATTCTGGGCCGGCTCTACGTGACTTGCGTGTGTTGTCATTGGCCGCGACCTTCAGGGAGGGGCGCAAGGAGGCGGAGAAACGAGATCGGGAGACAGATTAAATCCAGCATTTGAACCATTTCTTCGGTTTGTCAGTACTCTGAGAAAACGTAATTATCGAAGAAGTCTGGATGCTAAAACAAGCTATGAAGACGCCTTTTTGTCGAACAGGAGTGAGGCTGGACGCTGAACATACCTGCGGCGCGAAGGTAAGGCTAAGGAGCGAACTAGCTAGCGTTAGCATTTGCGTTAGCGGCTACCGTTAGCATTTCCATTAGCAACTAGCGTTAGCATTTGCGTTAGCTGTGCGCGTTAGCATTAGCCTTCTCTTTTACCGTTTTTATCGCGTGGGTAAGAGTGTGTTTGTGTTTCCGTGACTGAGGCGTCCCTGACATAGGTTGTGGACCCCCAACGTGGGAGGGTGAAAACAGAAGGAGCTCTTGCTAGTCTGTTTAAATCCTTGTTGTACTTGTCTGAAGGCACTTAACTGACATTTTACATCTCTTTGTGTTCCATCCTGATCATTTTAACTCAGTTTATAGCGGTCTGTCACGTCGTTGTCATCGTTTTGTGTCTATTTGTGGTCATTTTGGATTATATTGCATCTGTACCTGGCTGCTTTACACCTGGATGTCAGCGTTAGCATCAGCATTTTTGAGGCGCGGCTTCGCCCTTCGACTAAAACTTAAGCTTTATATAGCTTTTAATCACTAAGACGTTAACAGTATAATGACTGAGTTTTAAGTCAATATGATTAAATCTCTAGGAGAGGTTCTTTCAAATGCAGTGTCCAAATGGTGAAAAATTGTGTATTAAAGTCAACATGGCTGACCTGTTAGTTTGAGGTCATGACATCAGAAGACGTTTTGTACATCTGGGCATGTTATATATGTGGTCCGAAATTTGTCCACCTACGGCAAACGAAGTCCAATGGGGGATCAATTTTGAATGTTTCCAGGGGGCAGCGGACGATAATGATAATAAGAATCGGTGCCCTAATAAACCGAGCAATTCCAATAGGGCCTTCGCCTTTCCTGCTCAGCCCCCTAATAAGAAAAGTAATACGAAATGGTTAAAGCAATCTAATATTAGAGGTAACAGTTAAAGTATTTTGTAATATAAAGGCAATGCAGACGTAATAGTAATCCAAAACAAGGAAAAATGTCACGTTATAGTAAGACATCAAAAATGGAATATTATAGTATGTGGTCCAAAATGTCAAAAAACGCCACAGTATAGTAAAGCATCAAAAATGTAAAATAAAACAAAAAACAAAAAAAACAATGTCATAGTATAGGGGTACCGGAGGAGAGGACTAAGGCATGCCTCCCCTACCAGCAAAGCTACCGTTGGCAGATAGCACTTGTAATAAAAGGTTGATAATTTCGACTGACTTTCGGACATTTAGGGTCGGCGTCTGTCCATTTATGATTCACAGATACAACACTTTTTGGAGCTCGTCTCCTTTTCCACTCCTGTGTGCAGTCGCATATGTGGAGACGCACTTGAGAGAAATGCAAACGTAAATGATCTTTTAATTAAAAAAAACATTCTTTGTCGTTCCCGGGAGTCCGGGGGGTCGCAGTGGCAGGGCAGGCAGCGGCCTTGCCAGCGTTAGGGGAAACACAAGTTAAAATCCTGCATTCAAAATTTTACTTAGGTGATAGTGTTTTGTTGTACACTTCACAGTAACATAAGACTGCTTCAGTGATTAGTTGATAGACACACAATTAATAATCATTTTACTTTTTCCTAAATATTTGTTGTCGTTGGTTCTTCAGGAGGTGATGACAGTCAACTGTTCGTTTTCTGAAACAGCCTCTAATGTTTGTTACATGTCAGCATATTACAAGGCCAAATGGCATAATATAGTAAGACGTCAAAATGGTCAAAAATGTCACAGTAAGGTCAAAATGGTCAAAATTTCATAGTAAGGCATTAGAAATTGTCAGAAATGTCATAATATAGTAAGGCATCAAAAATGGTCAAAAAATGTCAAAGAATAAAAAATCGTCAAAAAATGCATGGTTTAGTAAGGTATCATGTAAGGTAAATGTCATAGTAAGGCATTAGAAATTGTCAAAAATGGTCAAAAAATGTCATAGTATAGTAAGGTGTCAAAAACGATCAAAAAATGTCACTGTAGGAAGGTGTCAAAAATGTCAAAAACTGTCAGTATAGTGAGGGGTGAAAATAAACCAAAAGATGTCATAGTATAGGAAGGTGTCAAAAAATGTCAGTATAGTGAGGGGTGAAAAACTACCAAAAAATATCATAGTATAGGAAGGTGTCAAAAAATGTTAGTATAGTAAGGGGTGAAAAACCATCAAAAAATGTCATAGTAAGGCATTAGAAGTTGTTAAAAATGTCATAATATAGTAAGGTGTCAAAAATGTCAAAAAATGTCACAGTATAGTCAGGCGTCAAAAATGTCATAATATAGTGAGGTGTCAAAAATGGTCAAAAAATGTCATAGTATAGTCAGGCATCAAAAATGTCATAATATAGTAAGGCGTCAGAAATGGTCAAAAAATGTCATAGTAAGGCATTAGAAATTGTCAAAAATGTCATAATATAGTAAGGCGTCAAAAATGGTCAAAAAATGTCAGTATAGTGAGGGGTGAAAAACCGTCAAAAAATGTCACAAAAGTGATTTTGTAATGCATATTCTCTACTTGCAGCTTGCAATTAAAATGTATAATTGAGGATAATAACACTAATCTCTGGCTAATAGTAGTAACCCTAACCCTAACCTCTGGCTGCAAGTGGCCTCTGGCTAAAAATATTCAGTGTTGCAACAGCAAAAACAGAAAAGGGCATTATATATACAAGACAAAATATAAAACAAGATAATATATATCAGTTTCTAATTATACACAATATGAACAGTATAAACAGGACTATGTACACATTAATAGATTGAATTTTAGTACTGATATTGCACTGGAGGTGTAAATGTGTGTGTCTGTGGAAAAGGAGGTAAGATGGCTGCTTTAAGATCGTTTCTTTGTTTTGAGGTGCATGTCATAATACGTTTTCTTGTCTCTGCAGAAGGAGAAGACGACAGCAGCTGAGACCTGAAGTGGATGAAAGAAAAAAGTGTTATGAAGCTGTTAATTAGATAAAAGACCTCTACATTCTAACTGCTGTAAACAGTGCTGGTTTTCTGTTGTTCAAGTGAAAACGCTTTTTTTTTTTTTCTTTACCATCTGTAATGTAGTCAAGGGCACATTTTAATTTAGACTAATACGTCTTTATTAAACACCTGTGAGAACATTCAACTGTTTATGATACAGCTATTTAATAACTGTACCACAATGACAAAGACATGTTCATCTTTGGAAAATTTGCTCATAACTACATTAACCCCAACCCTAACCAGCTCTAACAAGTGTTTTCTTGTCGGTCATTATCTTTGTTGTGATTTGTTGTTGTTTGTTTGTTGTGTAGTCTGAAAATAAAATCAGCAAAACTTTCTTCCCAAACTTTTGAGTTGTATTGCAAATCATTTTATTGCATTTTATTATGATGCTCATGTTTACATTTTTTAGATACATTTTGAAAATATTTTTGTAGGGTTTTAAAATAATTTCAAAAAGTTTCATACTTATGTTTTACTTTTAAATATTTTTAAAAGATTGAAATATTTTAAATATTTTATTTTATTTTTTTTATTATTTATTATTATTATTATTTTATACTTGTTTTTTAGACTTACTGTTTAAGGTCTTGTACTTTTTATAAATTTGACACTTGTTAAGAATTTTTTTAAGATTCTAAATTTATTTTTTTACAAGTTTCATGCTTATTTCTTTGACCTATTTTTAAAGGTTTTTTATATATCTGAATATTTATAAATATTTAAATGTTTTAACCTCATTTATCAAACCTGTTTTTTAAGGTTCTTAAAATGTTTTATCCTTACTTTTTAAGACCAATTTATTTAAGGTTTTCAATTTATTGTTTTATACTTATTTTTTTTTGACCTATCTATTAAAATGGTTTTGTTTCTATTCTATTCTAAATGAAGGTTTTATATTTTTGGTTTTATTTATATGTATTTTGTTGGACTTATTTTTTGCAGCTACGTTTTTGAAAAATATTAATTAAAACCAATTTAAACTGATAAGTTAAAGCAGCTTTAATTTGTTGCTATTTGTTCCAGACAAGGTTTGTCTGAAGTGTCAAACTGCAGCTGAGATTATGACTGAGTCTTTTTGAGTCTGACTGAATAGATTAAACTAACACTGACCTTCTGGAAATGTCTTCACGTCTGTGTCTCCTCTCTGTGGTTTAATGGTTAAAGTTTGAATCCTGTAGAGAAAAACACAACAAACTTTAATATAGACTTTTATCACATCAAAATAAAAGCACAGAGAGTTTCTGGGTATTGAACTTCAAACTGTCGAAAGATACAGAAGTAAAAGACACTAAATCTACAAAGAAAGAGTGTGGACTAACTGGTTCTGGACTAATCAGAGCTAGTCCAAGAGTTACATTTGCTTTTTACACAAAGACAGAAGAAGCTGCTCTGACTGGAGAACTGACTCCATCAGCTCCTGATATTCACACAACAGCAGTGGATGGAAATGTTTTTTTCTCCAAAGTTAAAATTTGAACTAAATTTGGTTGATAGAAGCCAAAATGAAGCAAAATGACAGTTTCTAATGTGACACTGAACTAAATAAGTTCTTCAAATATTTATGATTTACTGTACTAATGAGAAAGAGAGAGAGGAGGAGAGACAGACAGAGAGAGAGTGAGAGAGAGAATGAGACAGGGATAAAGAGAGGGGAAGGGAGAGAGAGAGCGAGAGAGACGGGGAAGGAGACAGACAAAATTAGAGTAAAGCGGGGTACACACCAAACGATAATCGAGTCGATTATCAACTGTTGGTTGGTTCTAACAATTATCTTGCCAGATTCTCCTGTTGTGTGAGGTACAACAGGAGAGAGGGCTGATGTTTAAATTCTTCATTTTCTTTGAACTGTACATCCATGAACTATGTAAATAAACCTATTAATGAGTTATGTCTTTTTGTGACAAATCAAACTATTCAGACTTCAGATCAATTACTGAAGACATATAATTTAATGTCAGTGCTCTGTGCTGGCCAGTTTATGTAAAGCTGTTTGTGAATTACCTGGAAGCCTCAGTCCTGGTTTCAAAGAACTTCTTCATTTTCAAAAACTCTCTGTGATCATGGACAAAGTGGTGACACCTGGAGGAAATAAAAAGAGAAACATACGAAGGAAAATGATCAATACACTATGACCTATTCCTCATCAACAGTTTAACTCCAAAACACACATAAATATTCAACATTACAGCCAAACCTCAACAATCAACACATTTTTTCAGACTGGGTAAATCTTTAGGACACATACCTGTTTGGTTTGTAAGGTGAGAGCTGGTGTTCCTGTCCAGGCTGCAGCAGCTGAATGAGTAAACCTGGAAATCACAAGTACAACACTTGAAAGACACATCTCATTAATTAAAATCACCTCATTAATAAAGAATAGTTCAATTTAATTTTATTTATTTATATAGCGCAATATCACAACAAAAGTCATCTCAAGGCACTTTTCATATAGAGCAGGTCTAGACCATACTCTTTAAAATAGGTATTTACAGAGAGAGACCCAACAAATCCCACCATGAGCAAGCACTAGCAACCAGACTCAGGGTGGGCGGCCATCTGCCTCGACTGGTTGGGTTAAGGAGGAGAGAGAGAGGGAGAGAGAGGGGGAAAGGGGGTAGAGAATAGTGGGAGAAGAACATAGCATAACACGGGTTCCCTATAAGATGTAAGGTGATGCCAATAATACAGTAGTAGTAACGATAGTAGTGATAATTAAAGTATTACCTGCTAACGTAGCACTAAAACTAATAGCAGTACAAGTAATTTCTAATTTTAGCAGCAGGTGTTGAGTGGAGTTGTAGTAGCAGCAGGAGACTTGTCATCACAGATCAGACTCTACAGCTTCAGAGGCAGAAATACCTGCAGAAAGAGACAGAAGAGGAGAGAGAGACGGAAGAGCACACGACTACAGGAAAGGGAAGATATTGAGTTAGTAAGATGTATTTATGGGATATGTATCCATACTGATGGAGAGAGAGAGAGAGAAGCTCAGTGCATCATGGGAGATCTCCCGGCAGTCTAGGCCTATAGCAGCATAACTAAGGGATGGTTCAAGCCTGAGCCAACCCGAACTATAAGCTTTATCAAAAAGGAAGGTTTTAAGCCTACTCTTAAAGGTACAGAGGGTGTCTGCCTCCCGGACCGAAACTGGGAGAACGTTCCACAGTAGAGGAGCCTGATAACTGAAGACTCTGCCTCCCATTCGACTCATAGAAACTCTGGGAACCACCAGTAAACCGGCATTCTGGGAGCGCAGAGTCCTAGTGGGATTGTAAGGGACTATGAGATCTTTAAGGTAAGATGGAGCCTGACCATTAAGGGCTTTGTAAGTGAGGAGGAGGATTTTGAATTCTATTCTGGATTTTACTGGGATCCAATGAAGAGAGGCTACCACAGGAGAAATATGATCTTACCTCCAAAACTTGACAGTGTAGAAGAATACAACACTGAAGACTAAACACTAGAACCTTGACAATCACACTTTCAGTTTTGAGGTGAATAAATTAATTATGTTAGTAGAATATGACTTTATTGATCTCAGAGAGAATATCAATTTTTAAAATAGTTTTTAATAATAATTTCTAACAGTAATTTCAGCTCATACATTGTGACCTACTCTTGAGGCTTAAAACTTGTGGAGAACGGAGTTCTTTTTTTTCCCAAGCTTGTATTTAACTCTAAACTGAGCTCAACAAAGTTTTACGTCACCACAAACAAATTTATAAATCAATAATATACACAACAGGGGATCAATGGGATGGCTATGGACAGATTACTACCACAAAGCTACAAAGACACACAAAGGACACAGAGGCAAAAAAACAAGTCGCAAGACTATCACAACTGCCACACTGAAACACAAAATGGCCACAAAAAAAGTTAAATGGCCAGGAAAAGACACAAAACTACAAAGACACAATACAATGTAAAACAACCCCAAATAAGCTGAAATACGGTGTAGATGTAAAACAGCCAGCTAGAGGTGCAAAACGATGCAATACCACCACAGATAGACACAGAATGATCACATCGACATGACCAAGCTGGAGCACAAAAACACTTTAACCCACGCAAATAAAAACGACACCAATAAGGGAAAAAAGCCCATCATTTAAAGATAAGGCTAATGCAAACGCTCGCCCTTAAAGCTAACGCTCGCCACCAATGCTAATGCTAACACACAGGTGTAAAACAGGTAAGGGTAAATGACCACAAATGCATTAATGCTAACGCTAGCCGCTAAATGTCTGCCTTACCTTCGCGCCAAAGGTGTGTTTAGCGTCCAGTCTCTCGTGTTCGACAAAAAACTGCTCCAGAGTTTGTTTTAGCATTCAGACCTCTTCGGTAATAACGTTTTCTCACAGAACTAGCAAACAGAGGCAACGTTCCAAACGTTGGTTTAAATGTGTTTTCCCGACTTTGTTTCTCCGCCTCTCCACGCTCCTCCCAGTACGTCGCGACCAATGACGCCATACGTCAAACACTGATAGGCCGGCCGAATCTGGTCCACCTAGCAACTGCCTCTGATTGGTCTTACATCCGACGGAGAGAAGCCTTAAATGTGTTTTAAAATCTGGCGTACAGCCATGCGCCAGACGCATAATCTTTTCGCACTAAGAGCTTAGAGCATCACAGAGACAATCAGAGATCTTAAAACTTAAAAAGAAAAAAAAAATAATAATAATCCGACATCTGTCAAAGGACTGCCAGGTTCTTCCACAGTCCTGCTAATCAACAGCGGAGCAGTGAAGTGTAGATAGAAGCTTGTGATCTTTATTCAGTATCTAGTAGAACAGCGCTTAAAATACACATTGCTGTTTGACGGTGAGGGAAATTCTAATGGATCAATACTTTTCTCCCCTTTTCCAGCCCCTGCTGTTGTTTATACTGTGGTTAATGATAGTTAAATTGACATTGTAATTGTCTTAAAGGACCATTAAGCAAAATTTGCACTGGTGAAAATTGCTGCTGTTAGTAATAGTTGCTATGTTTTTGTGTTGTTTTAGCTCACTATCAAATCAGTAAAAGATCTTTGTTAAGACATCATCAGGAGAGAATGAAACAAGGCCTCAAAAGCGAGGAAAAGACCAAAGAATAAACTTTGACCTCATCAGCGGCAGAAAACAAGGATGAACTCAGGAATAAAATGGAGGACTTCTTTGACTGCTAAATAACCAAATTATTAATTTTTAACTAACCACAGATCATTCCCATTAAGTATTTATTTAAACACGAATAAGTCCATAGAACTTTGCTCTAAAAGGGATAGGAGTTGGGACATGACAAAAGACAGGCATAACAAACACAAACTTTATTTCAAAATGTATTAAACATGTTCCCCCACTGTGAGGCTCTAGATCCAGACATTTCTAAGACCTTCAAAGGCTTAAGGTCCTAATGTAAAATAAGATCCACAGAAGTCAGTAATGTATTTCCCAACACCCATCTTTATTAAGTAAATAAATGTACAGCAAAAATATATAACCATGCATCAGACAGACAAATGTGTTGACATTTAAACAGCTGGCCTGTTGTTTGTGGAACAGGGCTGGAGGTAGGACAGGACAGAAACACTTCAGCCTCTTCATTCAGGGTCAAAACATTTGATAAATATAACATCAACTAAAACTGGATAAAAAATAGTCATAGTGGAATAACAATTGTGTATGCAGTATCTATATCTCTTTTTAAACATTATGTCCACAACAAAAATACCTTATATCCTCTCAATCTCCCCTGTACAGTGGTTACATTTAATTCCAAACCTTTTCAACCCTCTCGATACCTATACAGCGCACAAAATAAGCATATGATTGGTGACATTTTGTGGCCTGTATGGTGCAGTCTCACCTTCACTACCATGACAAGGTGAAAAAGAAGAGATGTAGTTTTGAAATCTTTATAAACAGCCTTAAGCCAGTTCCCAGATCTGCAGGAATGGGAGAGGTAGAAGCATGATGGCCTTCCAAATAAAAATCTTATGCATGACTATTCGAGGGCAAAGCTGAACTCTAGTTATTTAGCTTATCCCTGTCACCATTTCTCTCAGATCTATAGAGCTGCATAGGCAGGATGAAATCCCTCAAGATCATGCCAAAAGGGCGCACAGACATGGGAACATTGTAGTTTTGTCCCCATCTAGTCTAGTAACATTAGCAAGTGGTAGCATGATTGTGGGGCAGCAGGGCAACCTCTCTGCAACTCTTTGTTTAACATCAAGTACAGAACAGCATGTCTTTGCCACTTTCTATGTACGTATATACACACACACTTTGTCTATTTTCACAGTGTTTTCTCTAAAATAGCCTAATTGAGCATGCTGGTTTAAAAACAACACACCGACTATACATTTTTGTCTTTAATCAGCTTTGTTTCTTACTACCTGTTCAGTCCACTTTCCTATCCTCCTCTTTTGAGCATACATTGCAGATCTGCCAGCTTCGCCTGGAGAGTTTTCCAATTAATCTCTCCTGAAAACTAGAACAACCAGCACTTTTGTTTGGTTTGTGTAACTGGTGCCAAGAGTGTTGGAAGAGTCAGGGTAGAAATTTGGCTGCGTGTGCCAGATTTCTAGACAGGGATTAAGCCTCGTCATCTTTAACTAAAACAAACTTCAGTGGAGATGTCCACTGAAAAATATCCTCAGTCTGAGAACAGACTTAATCCTCCTCCCATTAACTGGCTGTGTGTGTGTGTGTTTGTTATCTGACAGGAAGAACATACGCTGTAACAATAGTGTATAAGTACAGTAACAATACAGCAGATATAGACTATGTACACAGTTGTTAGATGCTGTAAAGGAGACCATTCAGTCCACTGAACAGGATTAAGGCAATTTCACAAGTGTCGTGGTATAACGGCAACTACTGTGCAGTTCAGTCTCAGATTTCATCTCGTTTTGATATAAAAAGATAAGAAATATTCCAGCTGAGTAATGCTAAAAATCTCGCAGCTCGTATCTGAATCCTCATGGAATTACTCTTTAATTTATGTGTAATCATTCCTGCTGAATATGTGTGAAATCTAGCATTAGGGAGGAACTCTATAAGTTGTGTCTTTTTAATATCTTTTATAAAGCCAATTTTAAAATATTTATTAAACCTATCCCTTCTAGTAAGTGGCGCTTACAGATAATGCCCCTATGAGAAACAATTTAGCTGGAAAGGTGTTTTCCCATCTTATTTATATGCATTATAAAGCATGCATTTTCTTTAAGAGAAAATTGAGAATGGATAAATCTTTTTAACAGCTTGCAGTCAGCAGGGTCCACTGTACATAATGGATAACCTCACCCAAACATGAGCAATTAATGTCACTCCATTACACGTGCTTTAGTCTATTATCTGTACTGTATATATTAGAGCAGGAATTAATGGTCTTTTGCTGGTTTTACTATCAGTGCTTAACACCAAAAAAAGAGCAAGTAGCACAGTATGTTCATGGGTCTGTGTTGGATTTCTTAGGGAATGTGGTTTCATCCCAGTGGCTCTAATCACTGAAACAAAGACATACTGAATAGCTGGTCTCAGGTAGCTACACTGTATCATGACATACAATAGAAAAAGTGTTGCAGACTGCATGAAACGTGCCTTGGCTAAGAGATACATTAAACAGCAAAATCTTAATACCCCATCACACCAAGTATGTTTGCTGCAGGGAGACATACAGTACAGTACAGTAAGTTAGTCGTCATCATCATCATGCATAAAATGAAAAGCTCACTTTCTCATTTCAGTTCAGCAGTGTGCCGTATAGCTGTGCCTTGGTCAAGCTGTCCTTCCTCGTGAGTCCCGTGCTGCCAAATTTTTGGTATCTTGGAGAGGTCTTCTTTGGGAGTGCGGGGCCGACGCTGAGAGCGGAGCTGGAGCTCGGGCGAGGCCGGACGCTCGGCCGGGGGCTGGGGTAGTGTTGAAGACTTGAGGCCTCGAGGGAGCTGTGATGCAAGGACTCGGCTGAGCTGTCTGCACTAAGGTTTACATAGTCCTTCTTGGCGCTGCTCGCCGCCGTCGCTCCCCCACTACTCTCCTTGTCTTTAGAGCTCCCTGAGAGGAACAGACTGCACTCTGAGTCCTGACTGTCTTCCTTGGCTCTGTACAGCACAGAAGTTTTCTCCTGCTTACGATGCTCCATAGGTTTGGGACTGCGGCTGGGCGAAGGGGGGCACACAGCAAAACACTGGTCCAGCATGCGGCTATGGAAGACATCATCTCCTTCTTGGAAGCTGCTGTAGAGGGACCCCTTGACTTTACTGGAGGGGCCCATGGCAAAATGGCGCTCAGAGAAACTGTACGGAGAGACCCGCCCTGTGATGTCACGATAGGAAGATGAGAAGGTGTTGATGTCTTCCACACTGAGCTGTCTCCAACGGCTGCTCAGGTCATCCTCAGCGGCCTGCATGTCATCGCGACTGTCCAGAGCTCCGCTGCGAACCTGGCCCAGTCCGGTAGTGGACCCCATACTGTGAGAGGAGGCCAGGCGAGGGGTGCTGGAGTGGTACGGTTCACTGAAGCATGAAGCCGTCCTTGTGTACGCTGGTGAGGTGCCTTTCTGCGGGCTCCTGGGGGTCACCATGTGCTGGATGCTGTGGGACTTAGGGAAACTCGGGCTGTCTTTATCATACGAAGACATGCTTTTGCGCTCGTAGTCCCCACTGCCACCATCTCGCCAGTCCATATAGAGCCCCTGGTGGGAAGAGGATAAGGTGCTGCTGGCGGTGCGCCCACACCCACCACTAACTCCTCCCTTCTCGTCTGATGCGAGGCTGAAGCTGGAGTAAGAACTAGAAGCAGGGAGGCTCCCAGTGCCAAACTCATCATGGTGGTGGAAGGAAGATGGAGGTTCATGGTGGGAGAAACTTCCAGAGTGGTAGGCCTCTTCATCTGGGTTACTGTCAGTGGAGTTCTGGGCGTGGAGTTGAAGCAGGCCTGTCCCATGAAGGTCGACGCTCTGCCTGCGCTCTGTGTCTTGCCATCGTTCAGGGCAGTAGAGGGCTGTATCACTGCAGTACAGGTCAGACGTCTTATACGCAATGCGGCGGTTCAGGTGATCCGTGCTTCCTGTTCCTGTAAGAAAGTCTCCATCCTGCGGCAGGGGGCTTGGTGAGCGTGTTACCGGGCAACTGCTTCCTGGTTCCGGTTTCTCCAGGACCTTGGCAATTATGGATGTGGGCACAGCGTCTGAGTAATTGGAGTGGCACATTGCCATGGTGGCTCCGCTACCCCGATTATGCTTCTCCATGTGGGAACTGATGCGTTCCTGGAAATCCAGCGGCAGCTGGAGGACAAATATGCAAAGAGACAAAAGAAACTTGATGAAGACGGAAAATTAAAACAAAAATCTACACAGATGTTTTTTGTTGAAATTGTGACTACTGAGTGAGCTGGTCTTCAGATTTTGCCAATGAAGCTCTCCAGAAAATAAAGAATTCCTCAACAGCTTTTTCTTAATTATTTATACAATCAACTTGAATCTCTTCCTCAAAAATATTCTATGCTTTCTGTGTCTGTGGTGAAAGTATTTTTAGAACTGCTCCGCTAGGATTTCAATCTATAGTTCTGGTTTAGAAAGCAATTCATTCTTGCAAAGCCCACACAGTCCAGACCAGTTCATGTATCTCAGGGGACCTGCACAACTCTGCCCCTCTAATGAACTTGTCAGAAAATTGCCAGTTCATTTATTTATTTGTTTTCTCCCCAACACTATGTGTTCCTTTTGCAACTTTTTTTTTTGTTATTTTCTAATCTCGAAAATGTCACTCCATAAAAATGAACAGATAGGGATATTAACAATACAATAAATTGTAAAATAATAAAAATAAAAATATTTCTTAGATATACATAAATATTTCCTCTTCTTCTCCGGTCCCTCTCTCTCCCATCTGTTTCTCAATTCGCTTCTTTTTCTCCTCTCTTGCTGTCTCTCTCTCGCACAGACAGACACATAATCTGTTTGATTGGCTCATGTTTGAGAAAACTGTTCCTGTCAATTACAGCGTGGTTCTTTGTGCCTATTAAAGCTGGTCAGGGTCAGTAGGAGCTGTTCCTGCCACACTCAGTTCTCTCTTTTCTCCTCCCTTTCTTTATCCTTTCATCTTTCTCTTCTTGCTCGACTGCCTTCTCAACCAAAAAGCCCTCATTCCCCTTCTCTCTCTGTCTTTTTTTTCAGTGTCTCTTTCTTCTGTCTACCATCAAACACATATCAGTTCCACAGGGAACGGCTTAGATTCAAATTAAACCAGTGCTCTGGGTCTCCAGCTGGGAATAGAAAAAAAAAAAGATAAAATACTGACTTGGCTTTGTTAAGAAATAGAAGCTCGCCTCGGCATAAAATAACCTGCATCTTTTAAGTCCAGGCTATTTTTAGCAACCGCTGCCTCCCCCAGAGGGAATAGAGATGGAAAGTAGGTGAGGCTGTGAGGAGGGGGCACAGGATAATATACAGTCAGTGCTCCAAGTAAGCTAGCTCAGCATTAGCTGCTATATGAAGCAAATCTTAATTAACAGTCGCACAGTTCTGCAGTGTTAATCCATGTGACAGCGTACACGTCCACAGGTCTCACTGAAATAAGTGGTTTAATGGTGTATAATGGAACTGGCATTTCTTATTTTAGGCATTCTAGCAATTCACTGTAAAAGCTGACACTAGAGTGACACTATGTAACTTCAGAAAGAGGAAAAAACTCATTCTTCCTCTCACAAATGAGTTCAGTTCATTAGCAATAATCAATAAATGCAAAGTTATATAGGCTTGTGATTGGTTAGTCTGGTTTATAGCAATTTCTTGCCCTCTTATCCATCACTGTTTATTTCAGTGAAATCAGAATTATAAGAAAAGCTGAGGTCTAACAAGTTGAATTTATTGTTGTCCAAAACTAATGGCTATTTAATGATGTAAATATCAAATGTATCTGATCTGTATACAGTACTTAAGCCAATTATCAGTCCTGTTTTAGAATATAACCTGTATTCTTTTGTACATCAGGTGTCGTCTCAGGCCAGCCTTTTATTCATTCATTCATTTACTCATTATGCACAGCCAGGATTCAGACAGATGGCACTTCAGACAGCAGACCTTCGTCAGTCTGACTGAAGAGGCCATGAGCAATGTGACTCCGTCTTATTGTGAAAACCACTCACCAAGGCTTTTAATGGTACACCCACACAACAACATCTCTCCATTTCAAGAGTAATTCTTAGAGAATTTCAATTTCATTAGTACCCTAATTATATACAGCATAAGTTCAGTGATGGATGATGTAGTTTTATCTATTAAGGTCCAGACTGTGGCTTGGATTTTAGTAATAATGAGGTTATGGGTCCAGATTCTCCCCAGTGCCTCCCACTCCCTTACATTTTGTATTATTTGGATATTTTTATGTCACAGTTAAGTTACATTTTTTGTAAATTATAATACCCAACATGAGGATCTAACTGCTCTACAACCAGGAATAATTCTAGAGGAGAAATGCTGAGCCCTTGATGGGGGCTGGGTATCGAACCTTAATACAATCATAGTGTTGAGTATCAAAAACTGGGTTTCGAAGGCTTGACCATCCGATATATTGTTGCATCATTTCCAGATTTTAATCAGGCAACTTTTTCTAATATATCCTATATCTTATGTACTTTTAGTTAACACTGATGCATTGAAGAGTTTGATATATTTTCTTACATTTAAAAAAGGTCAAAAACAACGTTTACATTTCCCAAAGTAAGGTACCTCATAGGCACCAGTATCAATACCCATACCTCATTCTTTATTAATATATTCTTTAGGTCTAAAGGTAGTCAAATGTTTTGACTCTTATCCTTAATCAGTACCAGCAGAGAGGTGTCTGATCAGTCCCAGATTAGTTCTGCAGCAGAACAATGAGTCCAAACACACAGTCAGCATCGTAAAGAACTGTCCTTAGAGACAAGAAGAACAAGGAGTCCTGCAGTGGATGGTCTGACTCCCACAGAGCCTTGATCTCAACATCATGGAGTCAGTCTGGGATTACATGAAGAGAGAGAAGACACTGAGACAGCCTGAATCCACAGAGGAACAGAGACAACCTCTCCAAGATGCTGGAACAAACTACCTAAGTACAGGAGTAGTGAGGAAAACTGGAGCTGTTTTAAAGGCCGGGTTTTTTCTTTGCATGAGGTTAATTGATGATAGCTGAATAAAAACTAATCATTGGATTATTTTTACCTTTAGTGTCTAAAACCTTTAGTACTCGTACAGTACTGTAAGTATATCATGTTTAAACATACCGGGATCAGTCTGCAGAACACCCACCATGGACATAACCTCCAACAGCTACAGCCCTGATAATGCAGCTAAATTTAGGGAACTTTCAGCCTTCTGCTACTGCACGGAAAGTAAAACACTTATAATTCTATCTAATCTATCAGTATTTGAATTACTAAGTGTTCAAATTATCTAAAGAGTTTCTCAATTCCAAGTCAGAGAGCTATTTTGTTGCAGAACAGATTTGAATTGACACATTGATGCAGCTGTAGCAGCAGTGCTGGGGAGCTCACCTCAGACATCTTGTGTGCTCTGTAGTGAGACTTGGAGCACTGCAGCAGCTGGGCTGCCAGGTTGCAGTCTTTTCTGTACAGGTTCTGTAAGAGGCAGAAAGATTATCCAAAATTACTAAATTCATGCTTTGAACACGTGCTCATTTTGGCAGCCTGATGGTTCAGCTAAGCTTTTGACCGAGGGGGGATTATGGTTTAAGCAGCCCCCTGGGAAAAATCTGTAACACTTTATATTATAGCCTTCTAATTGTGGTTTAATTATTTTGTAATAATGGGGGGCTTGTGGAGGGAAATTATTTCAGGGCACAGTAATGGAATGCTACTGCAACAATACATCTAAAAATAAAACATATTATAAACATATTATATATAACACATTTAAATTATTTATGGGTTATGGAGAAACAAAACAAGAAACCTGGCATGACTGGGGTAACAACTGTTTAATTATGTGAAATTTGTAAATGTACCCTATATATAGTATGATTAATATATACTCTCCTGAAACACTGGTATTAGTAGCCTACTGGATCGGGCAGTTCTTTGATTTAGTGGCCTGTCGAATCAATGGAACAAATTCATCCATCGAAGCTGGTAGAGTTTAATTGGTTAACACATATTTTTCACTTTGGCTGTATTATTTCACTGGGTTGACATCAGGGGTTTGCAGGATCTTAATAACACCACCGAACTTTTTCAATTGTAATATAGCTCCTATCTGCCCAGTACAGTCTGTGCTAATGTTATTAGAGTTGCCTGAAACAGTGCATTCACTTATCTCCACCTTCCAGTGTAGGAAGCTAGTCCAGCATTATTTACTTCTTTCTCTGTGCTTTCCCTCTGTAATGGATGGTTTTCAGATTTTAAATTAAATTTCTGAGCAGAGTGAGGGTGGTCTACTGGCAAAACAGATGCTCGGTTTAGTTGTTTTCTTTGTGCTTGAGTTCGTGTGGGTAGTTATGGTTTATCCGGTTTCTCTTCCTCTAACTCCTCCGTCCACTTAGAAAGGTCAGTTCTTCCAGCGCTGCAGCCTCCTCCTGACAATACTTCCCATAACATCAAAGCCTTCTCTTTGACAGTTTCAACTCCCCCACCAGTTAACAATGGCTGCATTTTGAATTGCTTTATTTCTTTTCATTCTGTCGCTGGGGGACATCCCGGTTCCCTGTGGTTTTAGTGGACGGTTCAGACAGACCTGTGAGGTCTCAGTGATGTCTTAGTTAACTTGAGTTGCGTGGTGTGTTCCTCCTGGGAAAGACAACCATGGCTTCGTGGCAAGCCAATTTTTATGAGGTCTGAGGATGAGGTCTTAACATACTGTATGTATGTCAAATGGAGTGATGACACTTTCTTGTGGCTGGTACTCATGCAGACTATTAACTAGTAATATGCATGGACAGAGTATGAGACAGCAGGCCCCTGAGCACAGACATGTAGAGGGCACCCCACTCTTCTTATATGGGAGCAAGAGACACAAAACAACTACAAATGACAAGCCCCCCCCCCGCCCTCTCTCCCCAGAACTCTTGACCCCTTGACTTTCATGTAACATGATGTATTTGTTTTTCCCGTCAGCTCTCAGGTATGACACATGTGACAGGTTACTTGCTTTTTCCATGTTATAAGCGGTGAATTCAAAGCTTGCTCTCTGGAGGAAATGCCTGCCTCACTGCTGGCCCACTCAAAATGAACCTTGACTCCAATCAGCCTGGATGGATCTGGAGGGATTGTCAAAATACTCTATAGCTCAGAAGTGCTAAAAACGGCCATACACCAAAGAGAGAAAATCTAACCTAACCTGGAGCCCCCTGTAGAAATATCAGTAAAATCACTTCAAAGAAAGTGAGGCACCAGATTGCCACATCCCCCTGAGCTCAGATCCACGCAGCCCCAACTCCAACTTCTGGCAGCCCCGAGGATGCCCATTGATTTCAGTATAATCGCCATAAAACACCCAGTGGCTTAGAGTTAATTCCTCTATCTGCTGTGGCTCCTTGAAGCACAAATATCCAGGATGTTGCAGAAATACAGTGGATATGAGACTTAAAGCAAGAGTGGGTTCTGGAGAGACTGCTGCCAATGTGACAGGAAAAAGTGTTTCCATCAAGACACACAGTTTTTTGAAGACTTGGCATTTCAGCCTTGTATGCCAACTGTTGTTTAGACGCTAACAAGGCTGGGCTACTAACTAGGCAAGGAAAGCAACTGCCCGAGGCTCCCAGATCTCTGTGGCCCTGAGTGCCCCAGGCTACTGCTTATTTTGTGAGCCTGCAGGCAAAATATAATTTGGCCATGTCCTCAGCCAAATCTCATCATACAAAAAAGTTCAGATGCTGTACAACTGAGTTAGAATAACCTTGCTTTAGGTTGTTGCACAATGCTGACAGGGATACAAGTGGGAGCCCATATTATATGATGCAGCCCTGAGTACTCACGTTGTCCTCTCTGAGTTTATTAATGGTGATCTTCGCCTCCATGAGGTGGTTGTTGAGGACGATGATTTCCCGGCTGAGAGCTCTCTTTTCCTCCTCGTGGTGCTGGGACTGCAGTAAAAAGAGAACAAATCGACGAGAGAGTGGAGAAATTGGGGGGAAAGAAAAGAAAACAAAGGATGACAGAGGTAGACAGAGTAGACGATAAGATGAGGGGTAGAGGGTTAGAGGAAAGAGTTGAGTGTTGAGATAACAAGAGAGAGATGAGGGAGCCAAAGTTGGAGCAGCAACAGAGGGAAAAATAAGATGATAGAAGAGGGGAAGAAAAATGAGAGGAAGAGAGCCGTAAGTTACTATCAGTCTGAAGCCGGTGCCAGCAGCAGGTCTTAATTAAAAGAAGATTACACTTGCCAGAGTTCATATCATATCAATTACTCTGGGAGTAAGAGAAAGAGAAATAGAGGGGGAGAGAGAAAGAAGAGAGAGAGAAAAAAAGAGGGGGAGAGTACGACACAGAGAAAGACAAATGAAACACTCCTTCCATTTTCAGTGATTACTGTCAAAGAAATGCAAAATGACTCTGCTGGAGTGACATTTTAGACCCACTAACAGCGGAGCCTAATGATGGTGATGTCTGCTGGTTGGCTGGAGTGTCATTCTGTCTGCCCACATTTATCTCAACCAACTGTTGGCTGCACTGTCCTAAAGTTTGGCACAGATATTCATGATGCCCCGAGGATTGTTTCTAATGATTCTGAAGGCCCTAACCTTTCATCCATTATCATCAGCCAAAAATCTCTACTCGTACACATGAAACCTGATGCTATAGACCGCAAGATATGTTATAATAAGCTGAGCGCATTCATGCTCCCAAAGGGATAAACTCTTTTGATTTTAATGACACCATGGACTGTCACTACCCTCAGGATAAATCTTGCATTTTTTAAAGTGGCCTCATTGTCTCCTGGGTCAGCCCAGCCATGTCCATATTGGACGGCTCCCGAGCACCTCACAAATTATGTCCAGCGCCAATATTCAGTGAAAATTCTTTAATTTTCAAATAATATGTGTTCTCAAGTATTTAAGATTTTATGCTGGGAGGGATTTAGAATTAAGTTTAACTTTTTTCTTTAGACATGAGAACAGTCTTGATGTGACACTTTTGTCATGATAAACAGACATTTACATAGTTTAATTGTTTAGTGCAACATTATTATATTTTGAGCTGCAGTTAACATTGCAGCCTCTAGGGGCAAGTAATAAGTTCGGTTGGTTAAGAAATTGTGGTTTCCTTTTGTCAGTCTCTCTCTCTCTCTCTCTCTCTCACACACACACACACACACACACACACACACACACACACATTCAGATACACACAAACACACAAATGGTAGTAATTGTGAAACCTGCCACACAGCACCAGCTGACAAATGATACAGCTCTGAGCACTCACTTGGCCTCGCACCCTTCTCTTTTCTAATCTCTCAATGGCGGTGATTGTTTTGAAATACAGGGGTACAGAGCCAATCTAATAGGTGGCAATTAATGTCAGTTTAAGCAATAGGCCAGCATTGATATTCAAATCCAATTCTGTTAGGGTCTCATTAATCAGTTGTCGAGACATGCGCCTCTCTGGCACTCTTTCTCCAGCTCATTACTCTGGATTTCTATTCATATTTTAGGATGCTGACTGTGCAGATGACCACACCAGGGCACTGTAAAGCTCGAATATGTAATTGCACCCTGCTGTGTCTTTGTTAACATGATGTTTTATCATATCATAGACGATTTCTTGTTCAGACGTTGTAGTGTAATACAGGACATTGCTGCTTTTGGTCTTATGCCTTCTAAATATAAGAGTGACATACATCCATCTATAGCTTAGATGATCAAAGGAGAGGAAAACTACTCATTTAGGAATTCTATGTTATAAAGGTGACACTGGACATGAATATTAGAAAGACAATTCTCAGAAACACTTTTCCATCAAAATTGTACTTTGCACTATCTTTGGTGTTGCAACACAGCTTACATTAATTATTAGTGTAACAAATATAGTATTTGTCTCCTTTACTTGAGTAAAAGTAGCAATACAGTGTAAAATAATCAAATAAAAAAAGCAAAAGTGATGCCTTGGAAATCATACTTAAACCTGCATTAAGTGATTTTTTTGGCTGCTTGGGGGCAGCATGACAAGTTGTGAACACAACACTGACAGATTATCACTGTATAAAGTTGTTACGGTGAATGTGTTTGCTAACAGGTTCCTGTTTACATGTCCAGCAGACATGTGTTTGTTGTTGTGTCCCCTGGTAACTGCAAGTTCAATGTTCACTCTCCTTTTAGCTCTGCTTTAGTCTCCACCAACTCCTGAGGGGAAATACCTGGCTCTATTGCTGCTGAATGTTCCACTATGCTCACCAGCTAGTCACTAACTGTATCTGTCTGTTATTTGGTGCTGGCCAGGTAGCAAACAATGAATTTGTCAGAGAAAACAGCTGCATTTGAAAATGAACCTGATGATAGCAGTGAGAGTGAATCAAAACAGTAACACTGGGACCATAAAACCAAAACAATGAACTAAAACACACTAAAAAATAATTACTAATGAAGCTTTAAAACCTGTTTGATTTACTAAATGCTTCTTACCCTGTTGGACCTCTTTTTATTAAATAACTTCAGAAATTAACTTACTTAAAACTACAGAAATAAGACCTAAGTTGTTGGAAAAGTTGTAATAAGGTGTTCATGCCATGTAAAAATATTAATTAGTGCAGCTTTAATATTAGCAACAAGCACAACAGTGTCTATTTCCTTCATTACCTCAGTCCCAAAGAATTCCAAGAACATTCAGCTTTAATAGCTTATTCTGAGTTATATATGAGGCACTGTCAGCTAGAGTGACCCTAAGTGCATCAAAAAAGTGTGAAAACAGCGTTGTACATTAAAAAAAATTAATCTGTCACTTTGAAGCCAGGTGTAATCTTTTTTTTTCTTCATTGTAACTGCTGAATTTGATAACTTTCATATATCCAGTAATTGCTCGGATCATCTAACATACTGATGGGCCTTTTGCACATGATTAGAGGCAAAATTGTCTTCCTATAGATTAAAAATGAACAGAGAGCAATTTTAATAGGTTTGATATGATGAACATGATCTTGTGCTGTATTTTGGAGAGAGGGAGGAAGTGTAGTTTTAATTACAGCGTTATGGCCAGTGGAGGAATCACAGCTGTGAACACTGATTCTTGCTATCTCCTCCAGTCACACTGTGTTGGGTACACAGGCTGTCACCAAGATGCTCTTATCAGTTGGTGCCACACATATAGGAGAACAGCATCAAGGAAAATTAATATGCAAATTTTGATCATATCTTAAGGAGATTGACCCAGTGGAGGAAGAGGGGGGATATTGTTTCTCACCACATGGCAGTTTAGAGACACACTGCTGCCTGTTTTTGTCTTTTGACCATCCATGTGTGCAAGTATCTTCTAATTACTGAGCAAAAAAAGGTAAACATGACCAGTAAGCACACCTTTAAATCCTGTCTCAGCTAACAAAGTGCCAGTTTACTCCTCTATAATGCAAATATTTAATGGAACAGTAACAACAACAGCAAAACTTGTAGAGCTTATTTCAATTATTGATTAGGAGGATTTGTTGAATTGAGTGCACAGTGTATAAAAAGCTAAAAAAATATGTCAGTTTTTCTAAGACGCCCTCATTTCGTTTTAGGTTTTCTGCTGGAGATTCTGCCTCTTCACTGGACAACAAATGAAGCCTAAGTCCCATGAGATGCAATTACTGAAAACTTCGGTTCGCAGAGAAGAGCAGAAAACTCCACTCCAGTTAAATACGGTCTTATTTTGCAGGGAAAAAAAAGAAAAGAAACAAATTAGATTTTCTACCCTCATTAAAGAGGATTTTCAAATCAAGACGCCAAAGATAACGACCCCCTGAACAAAGCCGATTCCAAGTTTTGTGAACAACAGTTTTCAGAAAAGAGGAGACTCCAAAAGTCGATCAATGGACATAATGGAGAGGGGAGAAAATATCTGGCGCACCCAAAGTGATTACTGTCCATATCAACCTCCCTTGTGAAATGTGAAATATGCCACAGTTTATGATTGATAGAAATGAAAGATGAACTTGAACTTCACAGCCAAGGCTATTCTGGTGGTTTTACAAATCATATATATCTCACATCACTGGTGATTATTTTCCAGAGCACAGAATGATTATTTTTTAATTGTTTTACCTTTCAAGCAACAAGTAGGGTTCAGTTAATGCCAATACTGTCTGAACATCAACTGGAAAAGTAGTGTGGGACTTTCAGATATAAATTAATGTCCATTACATTCAAGCCCATGCTGCCAAACATATTTACACAGTGCTGATTAAGACTATCAGCACCAGGTAAATCTCTGTATTTTGCAGTATACAGGAGTCTTTAATCTAGTGTCTGTGACGTCAACCAGCAATGGTCGGTTTGCCAGAACTTAAGAGGGGGGCTGTTCTGTAGCAAGAGAGCCTACAGAGTAGGCCACAGCAACTAGGGGTATGGCCGAGCCTGTGGTGGAAAAGCCTAGGAAATGTCCTCACTATCGGAAAGTAACGAGACAGTTCAGCCAGGCAGGTGCTAGCTGGTTAGCATGCGAATATCAGCAGAAGAGGAGAAGTGATAGAAATGGAAACAAAACTTGAGTAAGCAACAAACATGTTTGATGCTGAAGTCAATGCAAGCTCCTTTAATATTTTTTTTTTACTATTGGATTGCTGCTGATTCACTGCCCAGGCTGCTTTTCTTCCCCAAAAAGAATCAGGACTTTATAATTACGTGCATTTACATCTACCTGGTTTCACTATGCTGCTGCTCCCCTGCGTGTAATTTGTGCTTTTCATTGAAGAGTTATGATTAATGACTGTAGTGTTAATGGCAGTAATTAGTGCACTGCAGACAGGCCTTGTTGCTGCTCACCGAAGAGCAGTGAGCAACATACAGAAAGGTACGCTCGTACAGGGCAACACATTAACACACAGACACAAAGGGCTTCCTCACACATTTCGCACATCACCAGAGCTATTATTCATCTAACACCTTTCACACTGGCAAGCCCACTATTTGCTATTTGGTCGTTCTTTTGGGAATCTGTGACTTCAAAACAACAACAAATGCTTCTCACAGTTCTCCTCTATTTTATTTTTCACACCAGCATATATTTCATGTTTCCTTGTTTTAGATTTAGATGTCAGCTGCACAAACAATTACTGGTTGGATATGGCAGTGCATGATAAACTGAGCAGCTAAAATGCATTGATCCCAGATCAAATACTATCGATCATCTTAATGTTTTTTTGTTTTGTGTTTTTAAATAGAGGGGCTTGGCTAAGAAAGCCGATCAGAGGCCCCAGAGATTAGACTGAGCCTCTGTGTTTCATAAATAAACATAAATAATTCAGATTGATTATGACAGGCGATAGATTAATACATTCAGATAGAAACGTACTGCATTCCCAAGAACAAAGGGAAACCATGCAGCCACTCAGGGAGATGTTTAGAGGAGGGCTGCAGCTAGCAGTCATATTTCATTATTGATTATCCTATTGATCAAACCTTAAATTGATAAATTATTGATTTATAAAATATGAAAGATAATGATAAATGTCCATCACAGGTTATTGAGACCAGAGTAATGTCTAAAAATAGCTTGTTTATTCTGACCAACAGTCAATTCTGAACTTGGTAAGACTCCAATTCATAACAGTGTAAAAATCCACAGTATGTTTCCCCCGAGGCACTGCAGGAACAAGTTGTCAATCTGAATGTTTTAAAATGTGCTTGTTTTAACAGACGGATTTTACATATCTTGCTGTTTCATTATGTCCTAATGAATATTTAATATTTATGAAATTATATAGTTATACACATGTTTATATTCTCTGATATCCCTTGAATTGAGATATCAATCTGAATGTGATTTACCATATTAAATTAAGACTGAAAAAGAACAACAACACAAGAACAAGTTCATTAGGAGACTTGAGAGGCTGCCACTGGACCAGACTGTCAGCTTTCCACTCAACACCTCAGCTTTCAAATTTAACACCCAGCCTCCAGAAGATCATATGGCCTTATCTGGTCTTGTGATTTTTTTTCATTTTTATTGAATGTGATAGAAGATTAAGTTTTAAGTAATTCACAGCAGGACTGTGTTTAGTGGTGACAGCTGCTAATGAAGTGGACATTATCCTTATTAGGAGGGCAGTCACTGAGTAAGACCTTGATTTCCTGCCAGTTCCAGGGCGGCTCTTAGTCAGCTGACCCTGCCAAAGACCCGTGCGGGGATTAAGAAAAACAATGGCTTTCAGCACCATGGACAGCTCCTTCACAAAACTGAAGAACTTCACTATACAGTAGAAAAAAAAGTAATATAGGCCTGCATAAATAACCCATATTATATAAATAACCTGTAACACAATCAGAAACTTTAGTAGACTTTGTAGCTTACATTATTAGTGGTTAATTATGGTTTATTACAGTCTGTGTTTCATCTGTTCTAATGCAGTCTGTATGGTATATTTTGGGCACCACAGACAAAGAGGGTACCTGACTAACAATTGTATGCAAATATGTCTTTTCTGCTTGCACCAGCACTGTTTCAGAAGGGGCTCAAAGATTAATTTGAACTCTTACTAAACAGTCTCACAGACACCAATGTATAACTAGTCCAGCACCTGTACTGCCAAAGCTATATTTCAGCAAGGTGATTTTTTTTTTTTTTTTTAAGGTAGAGACAGATAATGTATTATCCTGTCCATGCAAACAGCTTCATCTGCGGCGCAGTTTATCTACAGATCAGATCCACACTGACTGCGGCTACGCCAATGTCATCACAAACGTGCATCTTGTCAGTTCTTCCAGGTGTTAATCTCTTGCTTTGCTCTTTATGAAATAGTTTTATTCTTCGCTGTTTTCTGGTCGACCTTGCCAGTTCAGGTCTCTCAGAACTTTTAATTATGTGTCTGATTTGATTGGAGCTGCCTTTCTCACCGCCTGCCTGCCTGGGCTGTCTTCTACAAAGGAACATATCCCCCCCCGAAATGCCATTGCATGACATGACATCAAAAGAAATGGCAATCCCGCAATCCCAATGAGGCCTGCCTCCATAAAAAAAAAAAAAAAAAAATCCCATACTGTCTCTAGCCATGAAGACTGATTTGCTTCACCAAGGTTCTCTGCTAGACAGACAATCCCTTTGAAAAACCAACACTTTTCCAAATAATTTTCACATGACTAGAATACGTTGATGCGTGTGTGTGTGTGTGTGTACTGTATGAGAGGAATGAGGCATGGTTGGAAGACATTTTAGGCTCTCAGTCTGTTCACGGTATGACAAAGCAAGAAGGATTACACTGGAACATCACAAATAATAGGCTGCAAATACTGCAAGACAGATGGTGTTGTAAATGGCTGTCGTCTGAACGTACAGCACTGTATTTCATGTCTGGGTTGATATATTACAATTTTCAGGCCTCACTGGTCCACCAGCATGCATGAGTTCACAGAGAAATCCATCCAGAAAAACTCCATTATCTGCCACAAATCAAAATATAGGTATTCACAGTAGCCTCTCCTGACAAATTTCTCATAGTGTTGTCTTATAGGAATCGGTATTAACTGATTGCTAATCGGACAGGATCTCTTTTTTACTCTAGTGTCGATAACATTTTTAGCCTTATCGTAGCTAGGCTAGCAAGTTTCTTTACATCTGTTTATAATTCGTCTTTTAAAGTTAATCAGCCTTACAAGTGTTTAGAAAGCGAAGTTTAACCTACAGGAGTTTCTGAAGGCTCCTGTAATGTGTTTTGCTGCCAAAGAAGGACTCAACTCCTGATGAGTGAAAACAAGTTGAAGACAAGGAGTTCAAAAAGAAAATGTTGTCATAGAACATCATTCCCAATATTTCCATTGTTAGAGCCTTAAAGGTTTGGCAAATAACACATTCAGTCAAGGTTGGAGAAAGATTGAAGTTAGAATTAAGGTTGTATGCCTTCACCAACCAGTCTAGTTGCAGTTAATTAGTGTGTGAATTCTTAATTTAAGCACCAAAATCTAATCAGTTCATTCTTGAGTCCAAGTGAGCGTTTTCCCTCAAGCGATTAAAGAGATATCAGGTTCATGAGAACGGGACGAACAGACAACCAAACAACATAATGCCTCTGGCCACTATTGCAATAGTAGCCAGAGGCATTATGTTTTTTGATAAGATACGAATTGCAGGCCGGTGAGGGGACGTGAAAGTCAGTTGTGCTGTATGCCCATCTACCACCTTTACTCCCACATCCTCTTCACCTCACTAAATAATCAGCACATTATTTCGGGCAGTGTGAAATGTGTGAAATCGTCCAATATGAACATAATTCCAGCGGATGCTGGGGTTAGGTGGTATATTCTCTCTGGAAAGTTACGAAGGACAGTTTATGGTTTTACAGGGAGTAACTTGCTGTAACAGAGTACGGTCTTTAAAACTGTTGTTTGTAAAGAGGTTGCTACACGTCCATACTTAACATAGAAATATACAAATACACTAAAATGCAAAGCAATTCTGTTAATGTTTTCAGCAGTTTTTATAATATAAATAGACAAGAAAGTAATATGCACCGTGAAAATCTGCTGACCACAGAATTACATTTAATCTCAGTATTTAGCTCGCCACGAGTCAATATTCTAGCGACTGACTGATGGTTCTCTAGTAACTTCACATAGTCTCCTTGTATCAGTGTGTGTGTGTTAGGCAGACAAGCCCCGTGGATCAAACTTCTGATGAGATTACGATCCACTTTAATCAAGATAGTGTAAAGTCGTAAGGGTGGACCTCACTGTAGAGCGGGCTCATCTTCTGCACCGATTCTGGCTGAGAAGTCGTAAAGCTGAGGGCTGCGAGGGGGGAAAACTCTCAGGGAACCTCTCAACCTGATGTGATTGGACAGCTGCTGCTGAGGTGACCAGAACAGCAGTTAACTATAATAGTTTTCTAACAGGGTTGCATGGCAGAAAAGACCAATTACTTTGGACATTGATTGCGCTCCCTGTCTTTGATCATGTAATTGCTTTGAGAGAGATGAGAGTGGTTGTGCTGCTAAACAGGTGTGTTCAAATCGATTATAGCAGATTTCTCATTTCTTGGATGAGAGGCAGAGGGAGAGAGAGAGTGGAGAGAGTAAACGTCATTATCACTCTTACATTTTCTGGTACGTATGAGGTCATAGTTTATCATCATGTCATTTATTATGATCACTGTATTTGAGGATCTGAAGCTTGTGTGTTTATTGATATTTTGTCTTTCTGTCTGCCTCTCCGCTTTAAACTCCAGTCTGGCACGTTTCCAGCCATCTCCCCTTTCAACAGAGGCCAAGGCCGCTCAGCATGTTTGCTAATACTTAATACAACACAATAATTAGATTATTTATTATTTGTGTATGTGGGTGCAGGTTATGAAACGCTACACTCATTTGGCAGATTCCTTTGTCTATCTGCAGTGTGTATCTCCAGTGTAAAAGAGCTGCAAACTGGGAACATACAGTGCTACTGTATGTGACTGGCAGTTGGAAGCTCTTCTGGTTGAATCATTGGTACAAAAGATGAGCAACTGTGTTAGAGAATGAAACACTGCAATCCTGGGAAGTATGTTTCATGCAGGATTGGGAATTGCTGCACGTGGTTCGCTTTTAGTGAGAAAAGCACTTTGGTTATTGTTTATTATGTCTTATGATATTATAATCATGATTTGTCAAAATCATAAATGTCAGTAAGGTAAGTACATCCTATCTTCAAGTCACTGTTGCCAATATTTAACCAAGACCAATCTTTCCTTAATTTTTACCAAGAACTGTGCGTATCTAAGCATAAAAAAATTATTCCTGCTTAAGATGCTACAAGATGATATCGCATTGCAAGAGTGGAAATTATACAAAAAACAAATTAAATATGCTGTCAATGAACGTTTTGCAGTATTCAGTGCTCAGGATGAACAGTTTGCAACGTGGCAGATGCTGTAAGTTTATTCATAATGTTTTCTCAGGGCTATAAAATATCTGTGTCTTTGATAAAAAGTGAAAGGTACAAGCATATTAACACCAGAGTGAACTACAACTCCCTGGGATCATTCCCTAAGTAATGTCCAATCACCTAGCCTGGTGCCAAAGGTTACACTTTGTTGAAACCTGATAGTACAAACATTTGTTTAACTGTGGTGCAGTGTTCTGTCTCCAAACGCTGTAATGAAGTTTTCTAAAATTGCTACCGCTCTAATTCACACCTCTAACTGGCTTCTTCTCCTGGCAATAACAGTTGAGACTCGTGGGGTCAAAATTCCTAAGGATATCGTTACAAGACACAATTTAAAGGGGTATTTACAATGGATAAAAACACTTTAACAACTAGTAGCTCTACTGCAGTAACTATGAGCCCTATATTTTCTTTTCAAGCTACTTTAAAATGTGACCTGCTGTAGCTATATAAACTTTATTTCAAGGTGTCTATTTTCTCTTAGATTTTACTGGAAACATAATAAATTGTTGAGGATACAAAGTGCAGACCTCAGGAAACAGTCGCTGCCAAGACAACAACTTTTTCTAGGCGGCCTTTGTTTACCAACTGGTGTAATCTAAGAGTGAAAGAAGACGAGTTTCGTACAAAAGCAAACTGTAAGTAATGGTTTCCTAGTAACTGCAGAACTGTGTTCTTGAATAATGATTCCAGGTCAAGCTCCAGGTCACAAGCTGTTTAGCTCTATGTGTGTTTGTGTGCACAAGTGTGTACAAGTATGTGGATATTCACAAATCCCCAACACCTTCATACATCTATTATGAGATTCTTAGTGAGAACTCTGTGGTACTTACGACACCATTAGGATTCTGCTCTTCATGCTAAAATCAATACAAACAACCACAGCAGTCAGAAAATGTGAAAGCTCAGAGAGAGAGAGACAGGCTGAAAATCTAGTCAGTTACACAGTGGTGACGTCTGTATGAGTTTGAAGGCTGGAAAAGCTGCAAGGATACATGTTTAAATCTGTAAGCCCTACTATGAAGTGTTCACATCATTTACTTATGTAACAAGTACTATCAGCAAAGTCTCAAAAATAAAAGCACTGTTGTATTATTATACATTATATAATTGGACCATGATAACATATGCACTCATATGTAAGCAGCATTTTTATTTTGTGGATGGTTGTATTAATTTCACCTGCTCTATTGTTTAATTTCTGACAATGCATCATATTTTATAACCTTACAAAATGTTTTAGATTAAAATCTGAATCTGAAACAGGCTGACAACTGTCAAGTAAATATAGTGAAATAAAAAGTGCAGTAATTCCCTCTAAAATGTGAAGAATTTGAGGAATAAAGTCGCCTAAAACAGAAATATGTAAGTGAAGTATGAGTTCCTCAAAATTGTACTTAAGCATAGTACAGGAGTAACTACACTTAGTTACTTTACACCTCTTCTCCTAGTGGATAAAGTAAGTAAAGTGCTACAGGCAAACACAATTCTCTTATAATTTAAACTTGCAGCTATTTACAGCTGTGTATATCTACTTTACATCTTGCTTTAATACTGAGTAATGTACCATATGTGTAAAAAGTCTAAAAAACATGTCCTTCATGTAGTTTTAATACTTTTAATACTGAGGTGAGTCAAACTGATACATTGGATAAACAGTCACCAATAAAGGTTGTAGAATGGCATGGTTTTGATTGATTCCAACACTATTAGAAATGACGTACAATAAACTGAAATGACACCAAATGAAAGCCGCTATGATAAAGGTACATGTAAAAGCTGTTTTCCACACAAGACTTAAAGCAACAAATGGTTTCAGTTACAGTTAATAAAACAAATATTACCTCTTCCCTCAACAGGAGAAGACTGTGGTTGTTAGAGCAAGTTTTGTGGTATAAAAAGTGTGGAAATTCACAAATGTAAAACATTTTGTTGAGAAAGTACAAACATCATCTACACCTGCTGATCTTCAGTCAAACTGTCTTTTGTCACTTTTCAGTATTTCCTTTGTATTGCTACAGAAAATGATCTTTCAACCAAAGTCAAGGTTGTGTTGGATGTTTCCCTTGACTATGTCTTTACAAAGTTTGAGAGTTTGAGCCACAGATAATATTTTTGTTTGATATGCATGATATGCTAATTTCAGTATTTAAGTAAAATTAAAGTTATGTAAATTTAAAACTGCAAACACTTCAGAAGGACTCTCTTACCGTCCTGTGCATCTTGTCTTCCAAATCCTGGTTGATCCTCTGTAGAGCTGCATAGCTACTCTGGATCCTAAAAGCAGAGAAAAGAATTGTGCTCTGTTAAAAATACAAATCACAACATATGATGACTAAAGAACGTTTTACTGGTCATAAGCCGAAATAAGCACCAGTAATCTGCACATCAATTCAGACAGAGAAATAAATAAATCACTAGATCAGGGCAGTGACGGAGAATCTTGGAGGGGATTTGCAGGATATTTTAAGTACTGACTCAGATTTGAAGATCACTCAGGATAAAAATCTGCTGAGCTAAAACAGTAAAAAAAAAAAAGTTGATGATATGTTTAAGTGCCACGGAAGGAGATAGAGAGAAAAAATGTTATGTGATCATGAAAAAGTTTTAAATCGTTGAATATTTTATGATAGGAAAACAGTAAACATGCAGAATCAGACACGTAGCACTGACTCTGCAGCTGAACATTTAAAGCTTTTTTGTTGCATCTTTTCATTTTAAATTCTCTCTCCTGCTTTTTTGTATTTCTATAAACTTCCTCCTCACTTCCTCTGCTTTCATTTCTCTCATCACTATTGCTCTCTGGTAGACTTCGAGTGCATTAGTAGGCTTAATGGAACAGGACCTGGACTCTCCATTTGTTAACTTGTTCCTGGTGTTTAATCATGTCACCTCTCGGTTCAGTATCACATTTTCACATTAGCTCTTAGGCCTAAGAGAGTGTTGATAAACCAGCATTTATGGGCCCATTAACCAGACTGTGAAGGAGAGTGTGGGCAACAGAGACAAAAAAGCAAAGACACAAATCATAAAACAGAGAGCTGAAAGGGATTTGAGAGGGTAAATAAGGAGTGTAAATGAAAATGAAGGAGTGGCACTGGAGGAGAGCAAACATTTGTACTAAAACCGGCGATTATGAGCGGCAACATTGAGTGCTGTTTTGAGGAGCATGAAGAATGGGAGCTTTCCTTTCCTGAGCTGAATCTGTCAGGCAGCACCTCCTGTCTAATAACAAGCTCTATACCAATCATTCAGATGGTTAAAATTAAAGAAATATCAGGGGCTGGGCTCTGCTAATCATAAAAAAAAAAAAAAAAAAAGATGGGATTTGTGCACAGCCAGGGAGGATCAGACTCAGGGCGAGAAGGTCCCCTGGGCGCATGCAAAGACAGTCCACACTGTCTGCTTTCCAAGTTTCCAAGTTTTCTGCCCAGAGACGAGTTTCAAGGAAGAGTTTCGAGTTTATTTAAATAGCATATTTATCACATTTATTTATAACATGGCCACAGAGAACACTCCGTTCTGTCGGACCAGAAGGTTTGCAGTATTTGCGGATAATCTCACTGCTCTGAGGTTATCATCACGCTAAATTAAAACTCATAGCTAGAGGGCCACTCACTAGGCTACAGCCTCCCTGTCTCGTTGAAATAATAAATTAAGATTTATTCCAAAGTTGTCAAAGATAGTGCCAAAACAATGTTTTTATTTGAAGAGCATATTGCCCTTAAGTATTAATGAATACACCGCTGGCAAGATGCCATGATTCACTCCATCCACAGTGAAAATGATACTCGGAGGAGAAAAATTATAATAACATATTATTTTTCCATAACAACAGGACTCGTTGCGATTATGGATAGTTAAGTAAACCAGAAAAGGTGTGCAATTGTGTGACAGGTGCATCAGAGGGCAGGAGAACCGTCGACACAGTATCTAGGTCTATCTATCTTACTATCTTGGTGTAAATGACCTTCACTGGGTATGTATGATGATGATCATACAAGTTCCATATATAAACACATAAATGCTCATTAGATTATCCAATTAGAGTGCTTCCAACACATAAGGAAACAGAAATAGCCAATCAGCTTATGAGGCAAAGAGGCTACTTCCTAAAGAATGTTAACACTATACAGTTCTGCAAAACCCCAGATTACAGGAAGTTCAATTATGTTTTTTTTTTTCAAAGCCTCCCTTTCTAAAATACATGCATAGAAACTGCAACATGTTTCAGGTTAGGGAAAGATGGTAATTACGGTAAATTAACTATAGTGAAGGTGTGATTAAGGTTAGGCGAGTAAAACACATGGTTAAGGTTAGGGAGAGAATCAAATCGTCAAATATAGTCATAATTCTTAGGGATACTGGTCTGCAAAAAAGGCCTCTTTACTCGGAAATACCCATGATGCATCATTACTATCAAAATCATCAAAAGCTTAGAAAGACAAAAAAGGTATAAAAAGGGAACAAAAAAATACCCTGATGACACCCTTTCATATATGAACAGTGAGGTGAGAACGCATTTTCTCACCTCACTTTTCACTCTTAATACAGCTATTTCAGTTAGTTTTCATGCATACACTGTGAATGCCATGGCGGATGCTGTGTGAAAGTGTTTGAACTCTGCTCTGTACTGGCCTATAAACACTCTGATGAGGTCCTTTTTGGTGGGAGAATTACACCGCTGATAATCTTGACAGCATGTGTACACAAAATAAAAATGCAACCAGCCCATAGAGTCACACACACACCTGCGTAGTTTCTCTGTAAATTTCTCCAGTTCCTCCTGGGCCCGGCGCAGCTCCGTCTCGAGGTACTGCCGAGTAGAGTCGAACTCCGTTTCCACCATCTCTAGTTTGTGGGTGGTGTACGACAGGCGCTTACGGAGGTCATCCTTGTGGTCGTGGAAAGAGCTGAACAGGCGGCGGAGAGAGTTTAGAGACACAGTCACAACGATGATGCACATTCTTTGCGGTCAGAGTTTGCTCAGACTCGTGGAGCCGAGTGGGGAGTGGGAGGAAAGATAGAGAAACAAGCAGAAAAGGTAATAAAGTAAAACGTAAGGTGTTCATGTGTTTGTATGGGAAGGAGAAGGGATGAAGTGTAGCTGGAGTGTAATTCAGTTTGGAGTGAGAGAGGTCCCAGGCAGTGGGAGGAGGAGACGGATGGGGGAGGAATACTAATCATTTCCCATTCACAGGGAGGGAGCAGAGCTGGGAAAGGAGCTCCCATCGGTGTAATGGCGAATTCCCTCACACACAACTCTCCCTATCAAATCTCTTTTGAATTTTTGCCCCCAGACACAGACCCTGGGTGATTCATTGAAGAAGAGGTGAAAATATAGAGCGGGCCATGGCTTTGTGTGTGAGTAAGCTTTAAAAGAGGGTGAAAGAGCAAAGAAAGAGCATGAGACAGAGAGAGAGAGTGAAAGGGAGAGCAGAGTAGCACAGTTTCAATACCACCAACACCACCATCAACAACAACAACAACAACATACCAGACAGGGAGCAATATTTCGGGTGTGTTTGATGCAGGTTTGAGCGCTGGGGATAAAAACACACTGACAGGCTTGAATGAGGGGATGGATGTGGTAATGAAAGGCTAGAAGATGGGGAGCAGGGCAATGTTCGCTCCAGGGGAGTTTAGCATTTGCCAGACTGATAGATACTTGGCTCACAAGAGAGATTCGATGGCTCAGTGCCCATATGCATCCAAGCAGAGGCGCAATGAGAAGCCTCAAGTTCAACTAAACCCAGTGCCTCAATTAGGAAAGCTGGCACTGAGAAAAATGGTGTACAGGAAAGACTTATAGACTCACATTGTGCCAATACATGTGGGAGGGCCGATGGACTACTCTTAATGTTTAGGTACTTGGTGTAAGATCTTCTCCTAATTAAGCGAACAACAAACAGTAAGTAGTCAGTACATGATGTGAGGCAAAAATAAGCCAATAAACATGAACCTGGAAGCTAAACAGAAGAGCAATACCCTCTCCATCTGTGTATAGAACTGGAGCAAGGATGTTAAAGCTTGGCTTAGCATAAAGAGACAGGTAGCAGGAAATAGTTAGCCTGGCTGCAGCTAACTGCCTACAGACACATTTAAAGCTCTTTAGAAGTAGAAATTTGTATCTCAGTTATTTAACCTGTACCAGAAGGTATATAAAACAGCAGTTTGTGGTTTTATGGGTTGAAACTACTTGCTGGCAAAGAATGAGAACAGAGCGAGATTTACATGAGTGTCAAAATATAGTTACACTATATTTATTAGCTGTTTAAGTTTAAACAAACTGTTGATTAATAGAGCTTTACAGGTGTTGGTAGGCAGATTTTTGGACTTTAAAGAGAGCCAGGCTGTTTCCAGTCTTTATGCTAACTGTCCCCAAGAATATAACTATCAATCATCTTCATCTCGGGAAGAAAGTGAATATTTCCCAAAATGTCAAATTATTTGTTTGAGTCAGGATAAATTAGCATACAAACGAGCAGGGAGAAATTTAACAGCTAAATTGGTTCAATCCAGAGTGAAAATGGCTGTGCCTACCAGACCCTCTAAAGCTTACTAATTTAATGTGTTGTGTCTTGGTGTTCAACCTATTTCAACCTGTACAAACAACCCACATAAATTTAATTACTAATTTGTGGTTGTAGTCGGGGGGTTGAGAGGGAACAGTGAGTATATGCTGAATCCCAAAGACTTGTGATAATGAGGTCGTCGGATTTGGAAACATTTTATGCCCATAAATGACTAAACCCAAATGTGTGCTTGTACCTGACATTATATGCTATCATCAAATGATGCCCAGACATTCTAGGTGGATGAAAGATCTGTTGTCCATCTTCAAATCGAGATAGATAAATATATAGATAGATAGACAGACAAATAGATAGATGAGTCACTGAATAGTTTATATATCCAACATGCTGAACCTTGCAGCCTCAGCACACTCTACTTGCCTGACATTACAACAAACCAAAATCTTTACAACCTCTCTGCTGTCTAACAGCTGGAGTGATGTTGTAAAATCATGGCGAGCCAGAGGCATGTGATGTGAAAATTGCTCTGGGCTCTTATCACTAAATAATGCCAGTTTAATTAAGTTTGAGCCACAGCCACTGATTTATTTATTTATTTTTTCTTGGTATCCAGATGTATAAGACTATTGTTGTTAAAATTCAGTGCAGTGTTAACTTTGATGCAACATCAGCTGATACATGATAAGCGATATGAAGATGAATGATGGGAGTGGATGCATGCCACATTATGTTTTAATGGCGCAATGGTCATGACCTCCCAATGAGAATCCATTTCCATTAGTCAAAACAGATGAAATGAATCCCCCTCAATAATGAGGCTGATGTTTAGATATTTTAAAACACCGCTGACCCAGCTCATCACCCGCTTCTTTTCTGATGTTTGCAACCATTTCTCTGGGTTTTGAGGCAGTTTGCCAATATATATCTTTTTCATATTTTTCTCAGCAATACGTAACTTCCATTACTGTACCCTCACTGTATCCTAACACCACCCCCAGGGGGATAAACAGCAGATCTTAGTGCCTCAGGTGTTGTTTGGCAAAGTAAACACAATCCACATGAAGGTACAAATCTTAAGTCCTCAGAGAGCCTCATGATAGGCTCACTGCTGTTTTGACACTACTAGAAAAACTCAGAACAGCAAAAGATATGTAAATCAAGCACACTTTCCTCTCTTCAGAGTGCCCTCATATGTATAATGAGGAGTCTATAGTCTGGATGGAAACACGAGTAAACCCTGCTTACCTGAAATACTTTCCCCAAGTGTTACAACTTGTCAAAATGATCAGACAATGCAAACTACAGGGAGTACAACAAATGGTTGCTGTAATGCTGCAGACTATAACCTACTTCAGGCAGACAATTCCCACCTACCACTCAACCCGTATACTTTCTCTCTTTCATGACAATGGTTCTCACAGCAAGTGACTCCAGTTTAATTCAGAATATTAAAAAAAAAAAAACCTACAAAAGGTCACCACCAGCCAGCATCCATCTTGGATCTACAACGAGGTGCCTGCAGGTTGATTTACTAGTAATGAGCCACAGGAGGTGAGCGAGGAAGAGTTACAGCCTGTGGTCTTGCCATGCAATGAGGGCATTAAACTTTAATGGCCACAGTGTCATCCCTCCTGAAGTCTTCTATTAAGTGAACAGCACACAGAGACACCAGCACCTCATCTATTGTAAACGATAAACCTTAATGTTACAGCTTAGAGAATAACTCTGTGGGTGTTACTACTGTTGCTCTGGTTGCTCATTTTTATGGATCATGATGACACTGTAGTAACTGACGTAACAGCTGAGATTTAGAAACATGCGACATGGCTGCAAAGACATCCAATGGGGCAAAAGGCAAGAGAGGTCAGACGATTAAACAGGCTGTAAACAAACTGACAGGCAGATCTGAACCTGAATCTGAACCTCAGTCAACAAGTCAACAAGTCTCTTGAAGATGAAGTCTCTTGAAGATGAAGATGAAAAGATTGATACCATTCTCATGTCTGCACACTAAATATAAGGCTAAAACCAACAGCCAATTACCATAGCTTAGCACAGAGACTGGAAATGGGGAAACAGTCAGTCTGGCTCTGTCTGAAGGTAATATAATCAGATTATTAACATGTTATAACTCATTAAACAATGCTTAATGGCAAGGCAACCTTCAGAGACTCCAGGAAGTCACTATGCCTGTCCAAGGCCTCTCTGGCACATAACCCCTACTGCTTCAAAGTTTGGTCAGATTGAGGCAGAAAACTGCTCCTTAAGGGAGAGGAAAGGAGCTGACAACTGCTGATAGGAAACAACTGATAGGAACGTTGGCCAAAATCACAAAAATAAGATAAAAGTTTTAATAAACCAGATTTATCCTTCAGCTGCTGCATAACTCAAAATGATAGCAAGCCAAAAGTGACCAAACACAAGCAGAAGTGTGGATAATTAGTAACGTTATTTTAAATGTTTTCCGTTGGTATGATGTACCACAGTGGGTGAGGCTTTGCTCGACAGCCGTGTGTTGTGTATTTCCTCTGATGCAAGACTCCAGAAATACAACAGTCTCTTGTGCATGCTCCAGTACCAGCGGCCAGAAAAACAGCTCTGTGGATTAAGTCACCAGAGCAATGATGATGACTAGTCAACACAATTTGCCGCCTGAAGACAAGAACCGCAACTGAGGAAACGATCCCCACACTGTTTATCTCTCCCTTAATTTCTATCTACATATCAAAAGAGACTCAACCTTAAGTGGTTAAGAGGAAGAACTTGTTGGCCTTGAAACTAATAAAACTTATAAAGCATCCAACTTCTTATAATAAATGCCCGAAGTATCAGAATTACTTGAGCCACTAAAACCCAGGAGGTTGAATTAAAATATCTAAAAATGTCACTGATAACAGCTGCATTGATTAACTGCGGTTGTGACGATGGTATAAATCAGGACCTTGCTGTACAGTAATAGACAGAAGTGTCAGACCTGACAATGTTATTGCAGGTGATGTCAAAGACAGTTCAGGGCGAAACAGCCAATCTATTTGAATTCACTGTCAGGCTTTTTAAGCCATTACTCTGTTTTCCAACACAAAAAGCTCCTGGGGATAAATTAACTGATAATGAATAGTTTCCCCTGCTGCGCTATGACTTATCAAACTCCCTCCAGCTCCTTCATGTATCCTTGGCCCTTTAAACGACATGTCAGTCATAGCAATGAAGTTTTATTTGTGTGAGTGGAAGCCTGTGTGTGTGTATGTGTGTGCGTGTGACACGCTTCAGAGGAAACAGCAAGCGTTCAATCAATTTTGACAATTTGTAAGCAGATTTCACAGTATTCCTGATCAGATCAGATCACATCGGGGGGCCACAGCGGGAGTCACCACAGGGGATCCTTCCCACATCACGCTGTGGTGTTTGTGTGTTGTTCGGTTTCAGAGCTGCTATGGTGCAATCTCAGTGAGTTTGTATATTTGTGGTTAAGGCTTTAGCAAAGATAGGAGTTTATTTACCAATAAAACAAACACTTGATTAGTATGTCCATTTCTTTAGTTGATGTTTCCCAGTAAGTGAGTCAATACCATCTCACCAAACAAAAAGTGTGACCATTTTGCCTTGACGGAAAAGCTTCATGTGACAGTCTGAAGGAAGGAAGGAAGCTTTAGGCAGCGTACTGCACCTTTAAATAGGGAGTAAATTGCAGCCCCTGAAATTCACTCCTGCCAAACCATACTTACTACAGTGTGGCACTAGCAGCTCACAGCTCCTCACAGTCCAATTTAAACCTACTTTGTTATGCTGCATAGTTCAATATATCTTTACTTGCCTGGCCTGGATCACCATCTGTCACAGCACACACTAAGATTCTGGTAGGTGCTAGGATTGGGCTTGGAGATGGCACATTTTTAAAAAGTGAGCAGTACAAACAGAGGATATGAAGTTTGGAGGATATGGTTGTTTACTAAGGAGGGACAGTCTAACAAAAGTTGCATTATGGGAAGGCTACGATCCAGTGATTTTGGAGCCAGAATAACTAAAAATCAAGCTTTCTCCTGCAAGTCACCAAACTTCATGAACATGCAATACCAAATTACTGAAGTGCTTTTAAAGTATTCAGTTCACCTATGTGGGAAGACCACAGGATGTCTTTGGGTCTCAAATTTGGCAGTACTAGTTGGGTTTAGTTGGGTTTTGGCCGGGATCACATCTAATTTTTAGCTCTGTTCAGTCTAGTCACAGTGATTGTGCAGTCAGTCCCAGATTGGCCTAAAACACCAACTCCATCTTTTCTTTCGGTGCTGCTCAACAATTCTGTCAAAGAAGCTCAACAATTAATGTCAAAGTATAAAATAAAATCTACCAAAAATGTTTTCTAGACAGACCCAGAAAAATAAAAAACTTTAAATCAGGATTCCTCTTGGTTTTAAGAATTCCTCTGAGCTTTGCTTTTTTCCTGATTTATTCTGAAGAATTCAAAGACTGTGAGAATGAGCAGAGAATTGCAAACAACAAGGGAGGATTTGAAAGCTGGACAACGTACAAGTAACAACTGAACCACATGTTTTTCCTGAATTTCACTTTTACCTTTATCAATAACATTAAGGAATAACACTGTGTCATGAAACGATTTCTCTCGTCATTGTGTACGTTTTTTCATGGGGAGAGGGTGAAAAGATTTTCAGTGTCTGCTTTAGATTGACTAAACTTCAGAGTGGGCCTTGACCGTGAAACAAATATTTGCCAAAATACTTTCTGCACAGCAACTTGGACAATGTAATAACCTTCAGATTAATCAGGTCAAACGAAGTTCAAGTCAGCTATAATTCCAAAGATGTTTACTTTCTCTTCAAGAAAAACAACTCCAGCCTACCTAAAAAAATTTAGCCAAGGGCACAATTGTGAGATCTCTTTAAATTTTGACTTTTATTTTTACATAAGCTTCAGGGTAGCAAAACCAAGGTGAAATTAATAAACCTGATTAAGAATTTTGTGTTTTATAATGCTGCATGTACTGACAATATGTCCTCTCTGTATCTCTTTCTATCTGTGTTTCCTGACGTAAGTAGACAATATTATGGCTCCAGAGCTACACAGCGCTGCAGGCTGGCACTTCATTGTGCCCTTCACCCTTTCATAACCCTTCAAACAAGCAACAATGGTCAGATAGAGAGAGCGAGAGACAGACAGAGAGACAGAGAGAGAGAGAAAAGAAGGAGGCAGTGTACTGAAAGGATGATTCACACAATTTATACATTTGTGTGTTAAGACTACTGCCTGAGTTAAGATTTCTCCATTGTTAAAATCCTGTGAAAGAGAATGAGTTCAGTCTCCGCTGAGGTTGCCACGACAACACAGTCGTGACATACCTGTGCTCCCAGCCTGGCAGAGGACCAGGAGTGATCGCCTCGCAGACTGTTAAGATACAACACTGTACAGCGAGAGAAGTATTTTAAAGCTCTAAACTGTAAAGCAACCGCTCCTGCTGATGTACAGGTTACTATTTATGCATTTAGCTCTTTTAATTCAATTCCTTTATGCTTCATTCTGCATATACAGTAGTATAAGGCATGGCAAATACAGCATATGGTACAGTGGTATTGTATAGTATATAGTAAAAGTAGTATTCTAGGTTTTAGCTATGCTAGTAGCTAACTCCAGGCTTGGTCTGTCAGTGAGTACACCACTTTGGTGAAGACAAATGTCTTAACAACTACTAAATGGATACAGACCTTCATTAAATCACAATAACTTTGGTAAACTTTTTATCTAACCCCATCATCAGGTCATATTCTTAATTTGTCCTGTTTTTTTGGTTTATGTCCAAATGGGTTAGGGCAAAAGTAATGACACTTCCATTAGCATCAGCTGTACTTTCTGTTTTGGGCTAATTAGCAAGTGTTAGCATGCTATACTGAACCAAAACAGTAAAATTTCAGACTTAAAACAACTAAAACAATGAGCTCAGAGATGCTAAAAAACTGTACAGAGCTGAAGGGTTAACTGCAGAGTCAGGTGATAATTCTCTCTGTGTTGGTCACTACACAAGTGTAGTAGTCACGTGATCAATTGTTCAAATAAATATATCGATTGTAGTAGCTTTAAGAAGATGCAGTCTGCAGACAGTCTGTTTATCATATAAACAGATTCGGTTTAATGTGATACCATCCCTTCTGTAGAGTCACAGTATGTGCTGTACAGTAGCTCAGCTCAGCACTGCAGAGCACGAGAAGGTACAAAAGGCCATGATGACCAAATTTCGTCTTTGAAGAAAGAATCCTGCGCTTTTCATCTTCGAGCCTTTTCTCTTTATCATCACAGCCCAGATTGGACATCTGGAAATCCACCATGCATTACACTGCAGGACGGGGGCCAAGGGTTGGTGAGATTGTGCGCATGTAGGCTGAACATACGGCAGCATGCACAGCCCTTCAGGGTGCAATGAAGTATTTATTGAGGTGTAATGGGTGCAATAGGTCCACAGTTTGTTCAAGATGTAGCTGGAAAGAGTGTTGTGTGCTTGTTTGTATGTGTTTGTCTGGTGAAACAGCATGTTTTCTGCAGCCCGACTCAGCAGAGGCTGTATCAACAAATTATTATTGATATAATAGGAGCAGTCCCTGAACCATGACACTGAAACAAGAGAGACCAGGACTGAGGCTAATGCATTAATGAGCTGCATGAACAAAGAAAAAATAATTCAGCAGAGCTGAAACAGCCTGAGATCAAGTTAAAACCTTGGTTTTGAAAAGCGACAAATGTGACATTAAAATGCCACACATCCGTCTCCTCTGACATACAGTGCATAGACTTTGTCTTTATACGACACTTGAGGTCTACTGTATGTGTGCTCCAGAGGCTTATGTTGCTCAGCTGACCCTGTCCTGTTGGCTTTGACGGAGCTGTATAAATGCCGTGTGGCAGACAGGCGTATCTCCAGTAGTCCAGGGAGCGATGAGGGTGGTGAGGTGGGAAGTCAAAGAGGGAAGGAGTCTTAAGACTTAGACATGTGATTCACAGGGGTCTAAATCAGAGAATACAGATACACGTGCACAGTCAAAGACAAAGCCAACCCCTTGAGTACGCTCCAAGGCAGATCCCTCATCAGCCCCCTCCAGATGCTACAGTAGTCCACCCTCACAAATGACTCCCTGCATAAATCTCTGATTTCACCGTCTTAGAAATAATTAGACAGAAGAATGAGAGAGTGGGGAGGTGGTAAACTGCTCCAGGCTAACCTGAGGGGCGCCTTCTTATAGCATCTGCTTTTGGATGCTACGTGCCTAGCTTAGGGAAAGACAAGAGATGAACAAACAAAGCCTCTTTAGGCACATTCCTCAAAGTCTGAGTGAAGCAGAGAGGGCTAGTGATGTCTCCCAGGGGCTGGTGCTGGAGGCAAAGTGGATCATGGGTAGATACAGCTGATGAAGGTAAGCTGAAACATTTGTAGAGACCTAATTAAAAGTCACAGAAAGTCAAGCAAAGCCAATACAACTTTTTTCCCATGTTTTTTTTTTTTTTAATCTTATCAGCTGTTTGTACTGTTTAAATCACTTTTCTCTCCTTGGTTTATCCAAAACTAATCACAGCAGCTATGACTGTAATTTTGTTAGCTCCTATGTATACACAGACACTTCCAATATGCTTGGACTCATGGAAACTCATTGAATTCTTTATCAAATTTCACTTGGGATGGTGAGAATGTTTATCTGGTTTACAGAAAAAGTTGAACTTTTAGAGATGTAACCTTTTCATCTGTCAGTGAGCATTTATTTTTTTTACTTTAGGGCCACAGTGTCCTTGTACATAATGCGCTCCTTTGGGCATCACCATTTTCAGCTTTCAATTTTGAGTTTGACAGTGATATTTGTATTGTAGTCTTTGGAAAAAGTTCAGCATTTCCTCTGTCTGACTGGCACCAGCGAACAAGCTCAGCAAATCACCTCATAAAGAGGATATTAATAATCCAAAAATAAATGAAGAGTAGCAGTTACAGCAACCGACCATGGAACTTTGAAGCAGAAAATTACCACAAGATGGAAAATCTGAGACTTACTATGAAGTTTCAATTACCGATTTTAATCTAAATCTCGTAAAATCTCATTAAAAAAACGACTTTCATTTGGCTAAGATTCTCTTAATGTGCTCATTCTCTTGTGTACTGTTCACATTGCTCATAGTGCAAGTGAAGACAATGAGTCTGAAAGGTTTTGTCTGTGCACAATGATCTCAACTTTGTTGGCATCGATCTAATTAAGCTTTGGCTTATTATCTAAGACAAGAATCATTTCAGAAAACTGAGGAGGAGCAGTGCATGGTGAGCTGCTGTGGGGGGTGGGGGGGTGGCGGGGGGGAGCTGGTGGAGCTGATGATTTGTTTGGACAGCCTTCAACACCTATAATTCACATCACTGGATCCATTTTTAATTATTTAACCATTAAAATAATCAAATATTTTGGTAGAGCTTTTGGTTGTATCACCCAAAAATCTGGTGTTGAATTATGCATAAAAATGTCATAAAGTGAGTCGTTGTATTTTCTGACAAGTTATACTGAATATATGTTTAAAAAAAAGCACTGTCTGTCATTCCATGCACAGTACTATATTAAAGCTTAATACACTGGACGTAATTTTAGTGCCAAACTCATTATACATAAATGTTTATTTTTTCCCAAGACTTAAAGACATCTTTACTTTGATTACTTAGATTTAAACAGATCTATACAAATTCATTTTTGGACAAACCTATGCTTTAATGTAAAATGTGACATCTTATCAAATCAGACCAGATGACGCCTACTCTTCAACATTCACCAAGACACAAAGTAAATGAAGTACGTAAGTAAATAAATTACAAGCTAACAGAACTCAGAGTGCTGAAAGGGTTAGCACACATTGTTCAATTTTCTTTCTTTTTTTTTTCCGTCTTTTTCCACCAGATTAATTAAAGGTCTTTCCACTGTACAGGAAGTTTGAAACTCACTTCAAAGATGCCCAAGTTTCCCTCTGGACAGCACCCTATCCTTAAGTGCTGTTTGCTTTAATTATATAACAGGAAGCGGGGATCATCTCCAAAAAATCAATGTTTCCTCACTTGCTGGGGGTTGAGACTGGAGGTGAAAGCAATTAACTTCTAGATGTTCCGATCGTGTTACGCTGACATGCAGATTATAAAGGCACCTAAAGGCGCCATATGGAAGGAGACTTCATGATTTACCCGCTGATTACAAAGCAATCACGTGCCTTTTCCCAACTCATCACATAAAAATACGACATTATTATTATCTCTTTCCCTCTTAATCCATACAAGGTGGAGAGTTTGGTTTAATGAGTACAACTTTCTCGCTCATGATGCGCTTGCTCAGCCATAATTGCCTCTCTGTGGTATCATCTTGCACAGTGAGTGAATATGCGAGTTAATTGAGGGCTGTGAAAACATTTGGCGCCCCATTATTCTCACGCCAATAAAAATCCAAATGACAGCTGAATCAACTGAAGAAGAGAACGCAGATTTACTTCATCTAAATCAAATAGTCTTGAGCTACTTGACTTCCTTTGCTGCAGAGATTACAGTGACAAAAAGCTTCAGTTTACTTGCACACGCTGTACAACATGTATTCGTATTCTCCAGACATACTGTACTGTTGCATGCACAACTGTCTACCCAACCCTTCTTGTCAAACCTCTCACACTATGCAACACATGGACAGAACGGCACAACAGCTACAAAAGAGCGCTCACAACAATCATATTCATAAGTGTGGCAAAGCAACTACACACACTCATCACAGAGCAGGTAATAAAACCAGGCATGCACTTCTTTCCCTCTCTTGCCTTACCGTTTATATGCTTTTCGCCTCATTTTCAGCTGATAAGATCGCAATATTCATGTGCCTGTGCGTCCCCTCAGAGCAGCATGCATTTAGAAAAAGCCTCTTCTAATTCTGACTGGAGACAAGCTGGTAGGCAGAGAGAGAGAAAGGGAGAGACAGAGAGAGAGAGAGAGAGAGAAAAGAAAAGTGAGAGAGAGCTGAGAATTGAATGGAGCAGGAGGAGGTGTATGGCAAGAGGAGGGGTTATGGGAGTGATGGAGAGAGGAAGAAGAAGAGGAAGGAGGAGAGGTGTGGTGTGGTGTGGTGTAGTGGTGGTGGGGGGGTGAGGAGGTAAAAGGGCTAACCTTGTGTCATGCTGCATCTCTCCATCAGATTCCTGGTAGGAAGAGAAGAAGAGAGGGTAAAATGATTAGATTTATTTATCAAGCAGATTTATCTGGCGCCGCTGCTGCCACTGCGCGCTGTGGAGAGCCTCTTATCTGGTGTTTAACGAGCTCTCAGAGTGGCTATGTCTCGGCAAACAAAATATCCATTATTTCTCACTCTCGGCGCACATACTATATCAGTATTAAGGCGATGGGGAGTGAAGAGGTTGAAGAGAGACAAAGAAAGAAATGACAGATTAGCAGTGCTAAAGAAAAATGCTGTGTGCTGCAGAAATGGAGGAGAAAATTCTTGAGGGTGAGGCAGACTTACATACTGTAGTTGTTGAGGAGGGAGAGACAGAAAGATGAATGATAGAACATGGAAAGTTCTAGGAGGAAAAGTAAGAAGGTAAGCGATGCAAATGTTTAAAGAGATAGTTTCAACTTTATGCTAAATAGGAGAATACCGCCAGCAACTGGTTAGCTTAGTGTAGTATAAAAAGTGAAACAAGGGAGACAGCTAGCCTGGATCTGTCCAGAATAATCACTAGCAACACCTCAAAGCTCACTAATGACGTTTTCATCCTTCATTCAGTTGACAAAAACAGGGTGTAAATTTCAAGTTGTGCCTTAGAGGTTCTGCATGGCGGCTAGCTATTTCAGTCTGTGCTAATTTAAGCTAGCTGGATTCAGTGTTATTCATATTTATCATACAGACATAAGATTGGTATCAGTCTTCTCATCAGGTCATAGCAGAAAACAAACATGTTTCCCAAATGTCATCATACAGCGTGATTTAAAAAACATCAGACAAGATGGAAGTGATGCCCCACTCCACTCAGTTACTCAATCAAATCTTCATATATGTAAGAAACTCAGATAGGGATGAATAAGAAGAGAACAGGTCCATGTCTGCATACATTTGTTTATTACACATGCATTATGCATGATGTGGATTCTCAAGGCATTTACCATTTACATTTCACTTGAAGCAATTCTTTGGTGCAGAACCAATTACTCAATGATACAGTCCTAAGGACCAAGACTACATATAGCCAGAACATATATGTGCAGTCGGGTCCCAAACAAAATAATTGAACTTGCTAACACTTCAGTGATAAAAACCCTCTTGAATTTATGTTTGTGATCATAGACTGTATATAGAGGTCAGGAAGTCAGATATTGGTTCTGTGTGTATGTGTGTTGCAGGAGGTTAGTGTGTGTGCAGGTGTTTTCAGTGCTGCATGCGGTTCTAGACAGCTTTGGTTATTTAGTTCAGTGAGGTATAATAAATGTCACAGGTACACAGCTTCAACTTGCTTGTCTGCAGTTTGTGAGTGCAGTGCATGTGTTTGTGAGCACGTGTTTGCTGTGCTTCACAGTGCTGTGTGGGTGTACAAACAGTGTGAGTGATACAGCAGGATGACTCATACAGCTACTAGATGAGACAACGCTCAGTAATCCCTTCTGTCATCCCTCCATCCAGCATCCTCCGAGGCGGGGGAGGGAGCAGAAAGCCTAGAGAGGGGAGAGGTGGAGGAGGGAGGAGGAGGGTAGTTAGCATTCCTGGAAGGCATCATTGAATGATAATCTGCAGCCACAGCTACTACTGGTGTGCATTCCATTCAGGAAAAGTGCAAATGTTGGCCTTTATGTTGTTGCTGATAAATTAAACAAAAGAGTTAAACCACCACCTGTAACTGCTTGATGAGGAGGAGGGAGGAGGAGGAGGAGGAGGAGGAGGAGAGAGAAAGGAGGGAGAGAGGAGGAGGAGGAAGAAGGAGGAGGAGGAGGAGAGGAGGGAAAGGAGGAGAGGAGGAGGAGGAGGAGGGAGGGAGGAGGGAGGGAGGGGAGAGAGAGAAGGAGAGAGGGAGGGAGGAGGAGGAGGAGGAGGAGGAGGGAGGGAGGAGGAGGGAGGAGGAGGAGAGGAGGAGGAGGAGAGAAAGGAGGGGAGAGGAGGAGGGAGAGGAGGAGGAGGGAGAGAGGGGGAGAGAGAGGGAGGAGGAGGAGGGAGGAGGAGGAGGGAGGAGGAGGAGGGAGAGGAGGAGGAGGAGAAGAGGAGGAGGGAGGAGGGAGGAGGAGGGAGGGAGGAGGAGGAGGAGGAGGAGGAGGGAGGAGAGGAGAGAGAGGGAGGAGAGAGAGGAGGAGAGAGGAGGAGAGGAAGGGAGAGGAGAGAGGAGGAGGAGAGGGAAGGAGGAGGAGAGAAGAGTTCTTGACCAAAAACTATCACAATCATGTTAAAAGCAGTAGCTGGCACCTTAATGTAAATCAGTAGAGGCAGATATACACTGCCAATAAAGGTGTTTGAAAGAAAGACAGTTTCTATCAAAGAAATGGTCCCTATAAAATTACTACAGGGTGTTGTGCAACCCAGTAGGCCAGCCCCAGCAATTCAATTCTCACTGGACAATTCTGCACCTCATGATTTACATCCATTGCCAATGTTCAATGCCAATGCAGGGAGTGGTAAGCCTTTTATTTAGTGAGGCAGAAAGTGTGGGGGTCAGGCTGTTGGATATGCCATGCAACTTTCATACAGGAGACAGGAGTTCATGCACTTTCACAGTCCTGCAGTTGACATTAATTTTCAAAAACAATGTAACCAAATGTTCTAGTTGCCTAACTCCAGCCACACTGTAGTCTACCACAGTCCTTACCCAGCCTTAAACATACAGCATAACATGATTATTATATGCAGATATTGTAGGAGGACAGAAACTTATTGCCACTAAATGTATCAGTGAATATTCTTGTCTTGTGACATAGCTGTGTTTTGTGGACTATACAGTGCAACAAGGGCCCTTACTTAATTCAGGCTAACATGCTGTTTTCAGGATAAAATTATCCTATTAATTCTTATCTATATAATTTGATCCTTTGAATGAAGTTTGAGCATATTTTTCTAAATCCTGGAAGCTATTTTGCACTTGTAAGTAAAGGCAAAAATAAATAAAGGCAAAATGAGAGGACAGCTGAGACAATGATCGTCCTTCATATGACTGGCTGTGTGCTGATTATGTGATTGCAGTTACGAGGAAGGTGAGTTGAGACCCCTCCGCATATATGTTAGGGTCATAGATTCGTGGACATAAGTCTCATCTTATGTGTACTCTTGCTTTGTTACTGGTGTCATTTGCGCTCCATTGTGCTTCACAATATTTCTATTGTTATAATTGGATATGACCAGTGAATGTGGTCAGACTGTGAGTGATGTTGATGCATGACTGGTGGTTTCCCCCAGTGAACACTGTAGAGACAAGTAATATCAATAAGTGATAATTATAAGTCTGCTATGAAAATAAAATTTTTCAGAGTTTATGTCTTTTTGCTCACAGAATCTCAAAATCTGGATCGTTCCTTTTTTAGTGGACAAACTATTTACTATAATTTTGTTTTTTTTAGGTTTTATCACATATGAGTTTGGTCCTGATTCAGCTATCTATCAATAAGCTTGCATTTTTGCAGATTTGGATTAAATTACTCAATGCTAACACATTAAGTTAAAATTTAACTCAAACCATTAATAGTCTTATCTAGAAAACTCAGTTATTCATGTATGAACCAGAAACCATAAAGAAATAGTGCTGTCAAACTTTTAAATGTATTTTTCTATACTAAGAGCAACTCAAATGAAATTTCATGAACTTACTGGGGAGTGACCACAATATAATCAAAACTATCTTTACCGCTCTAACACCAGAGTGGTAAAATGTGTATTTTGTAAATTTAGGTGACCCAACCTCTTTAATGTAGGGATACTCACAGTGATATTGATAGGTCTGGGCAGTGAAGTAGACCTGTAGGACATTCTGGGAAATCCCTCTGGCCAGCTGAAGACAGGGCAGGTGTTATTCTGAAGAGAGGGCTCATACCTGGTAAGCATCACTTTCTTCTCCTTTTCTCTCCCTCTTTCCGGCCTTCTGTCTTTTTCCCAGCAGGGCTTTTCTCTCCCTTTATCCTTTTCCTTTCCTTTCTCACCTCCTCTGTCCCTCTCCCAGTGGCTCTCTTTTCTCTTCTCCCTCTCCTTCCCTTTCTCCATGCCCAAGCCTCCATTTCTCTCCCATGGAATCCTGTTTTCCCTCTCCTTCCCTCTCTCCATACCCTTCTCCAGGCCCTTCTCATTCTTCTCTTTCCCCAGGGTGCCATTAGCTACCAGTTCATCAAGTCGCCTCACTCTGTCAATGTCTGTCTCCAGATAAAGTCTCCCAGTGGAGGGCTGCGCTTGGATCTTTGTACATAGCTCTAGGTCGTGCTCTGGGTATGAGTGACTTTCCCCCTTCACTCTCCTCAGCACATCCCCAGGCTCCAAGATCTTACAGCTAGGTAATGTCTTGCTCCACTGGTGGATGGAGGTGGTAATGTCCTTTGAATCATACTCCTTGATGGTCTGGAGATTTGAGCTAGTCGGGCTGTACCACAGGTTTGTTGCTGATGCAGATGGTGGTGGTGGGTTTATTGGTGTAGAATGTAACATTGTTGAAAGTGGCGGGTGAGATGGGGTTGGCGGTGGTGGTGGTGGAGGAGATGGGTAGCGATGTCGGAGGGTGGACTGTTGCTGAGGAGGACCACCATTAGATTTCAGCACCCTGCAGGTCACCTCATTCAGAAACTGTGAGAACTTGCGCCTGTTGTCGGTCTTCTCATCTCGCTGATGGCATGACACTGTAGCAGCATTTTTATTCAGGCAAGATGAGGGAACACTCTGAATTCCCACATCTTTCCGTAGCACTGTGGAAACCCTCTCATGAGCAGAATCCTCTTTGCTTTCAGCTTTAGGAAGAGGGCGTGAGAAGATAAGATTTTGGTAAATGACTTCAGGCTCAGCCGTCGCAGATGCCTGGTCAGTGGTACAAAACTTTCCACCCAGTTGCCCTGATGCTTCTGTGCTGTCTTGCTTAACAGGAGTCCGAAGCAGGCAGGTGGCACCTGAGCTCCAGCTATTTGTGTCCCAACTGCCATCATCATCGCTGGAGCTGCCATTGCCGCTCTGTAGGCTGGGGCTAGTACTCCGCTCGCTGGGGCTGGGGCTGGAGTTGTCGAGGCTGCCCAGCGACCTCCTCTTCAAACGAGAAATGGACCCCCTCAGGTTGGGCAAAGAGCCCTGGAAACTGTGCAGACATCCTTGGAGACTTGGTAATGATCCTTGGAGGCAGGGAATAGACCCCTGGAGGCTAGAAAGGGAACCTTTTGGGCTTGAACTGGTAGAGTTGTGAAGACTGGAAAGAGAACCTTTGAGTAGAGGAGAGGATTGGCGGCGCAGCGGAGGGTCTTCTTCATGGTCACTGTATGGTCCAGAGAAGACAGGGCAAGACGCGGTGGAAGAACAGGAGCCACGATCCTGCCGAGTTGAGGATGTTCTGGATCTTGGTTGGCGACGCAGAGTAGCCATGTCAATCACCTTCTTTCCTCTTGTTCGCACAGTCTTTGGTGATTCTTTCCGTACAGACTCGAGTCTGAGACCATCGTCTGAAATGGACACACACAAGTGGACCATGTCAGACTTAGTAGCACTGATTTCCAATGTTTCTCTGTCCTCTGGCTTTGCCCAATCCAAATTGTCTGCCCTAGTTGTCCAGGCCACCAGGAGTGCACCCAAGCTGTTGCAGTGTGACACACTTTTCACTGCTCCAGCACAATACACAATGAGATCCCAAAGAGGTTAGCGTCCGATAGTCATTTGGACGTCAACCAACCCACTTTCATCACCACTCATATGCTGACACTGTCAATTCTATTTTTTCCTTTTTAAAATAGCATTATAGATCAACAGCTTCATCACCAGTGGTTTGTCTGTGGGCATCATCTGTAATGAATTTGTGTATTGACATGGATGGTGTTGGAAAGCAGCTGGATATCCAGGTCAGAGATATTGACCACAGCTACCACGTGAAATCTACTTTGTGGGCAGGCAGGCAAGCAAAGTGTTCACAGATCGATCGGTCATTCATGGTATTTTTAGCAGTTTGTTGTTGTGTTTGTCATGCTGGGGTGCATACAAAACTACGTTCATTAACTTTAACTCATCCCAAAAGACATACTATTAATTTGTCACTCCTGTGGTCTCTTTCACCGTAAGATAGAACATCTCTATGGAGCTGGTGTGACGCAGATGCAGCATCTGTTGCCTCGTGCTCAGATGAAAAGGAGCCTCCCCAGCAGATGTTACCTTGTCCAGACACCTGGCCTTTAAAGATGCAACTCCTATCAGAGGCGTCAGCTCTCCAGCTGAAAGGATAATACAGGTGGGTAGTACTTCAAAGTACTACAATTTTTTTTTCCATGAAACTATTACTCCCTGAAGTCTCATGACAACCAAACAGTTAACACCAAAAATGTATAATTATCTTGCACAGAAAGCAGAACAACATAAAATGACATATCTTGGGCTGAGCCTAAAATTTCAACCAAAAACACCTTGTAGAGAATTTCTAAAAACTAAAACGTCATTTTAATTACAGGATATATTCAGAAGACAAGAACAGAGAAAGGGACAGACCAGAAGAAAACTGAGGTCAATAAAGGAATGATTAGGAACAGAAAAGACAGATCCTCTCAATCTGTGGCCTATCTGACTTTGCAATACAATGTCACCACATGTAGGCTTTGGCAGTGGGACATTAATAGCATCCTAAACAGCCTTGTGTAACCACAGAGCAACTAATTGCATTGTTGGTGCAAAGGTGAAACCTTGCCTCCATTAATAGACTCTTAATGGAAAGATCAGCAATAAATGATTAATGCTAAAGGCTCATTTTCAACTCGTCCGATTTTCATTTGTCAAAACAGAAGAATTGCAGAATTCAAATATGAAACTTCTTCGGCTATAAACAATTTATTCAGACTGTTATCACTCCATTATCTGTCTCCTGTCTGTCAGAAGGATTTGGGTTTTTGACTGACATATACGGCTGCACTGACATACGTTTCAGTTAACACAGAAACTAAGTTAGTTGGTAAACAAGACCACATCTTAGGTTTACAAAGAATAGCTATTGATTTTGAGATACATGTCGTTAAACTCACTATGTGTACTATTAGGTGGTACTATAACAAAGCAACGCATGCCTGCATTGCTGTGTTATATTCTGCAAATAGTAGTGAACAGTGAACAAGAAAATTGCTGTAAAATCTACTGTATGAAATTTTATGGTCATTGGCCTCTAGTGGCTTAGATATCTTGCTCTGAATTTAAGTGTTGTAGTCACATATGGACAGAACAACTGACTCATCAACATCACCATCCTGCTCCTGGGGGTGCTAATAAATATTTTTGAATGTTCATTTAATTTTTAGCATCATGGCTGTAGAAAAATAAAAACATCAGTAAGAACATCAGTTTTTTCTTTGTTCTGATTTCCATGTGTTCGTCTTAAGTGTCCCCGGGTTTGATTTTTCACAAACTGTGCAGGACTGATTACAACACAAAGGAGGGTACTCAACCAAAGCAGGAAGAGGACTGGCTCGCTGTGAGTGAACAGTGTGAAGCTACTCTACAAGGCAGATGGCGGAACCACTGAAAAAACACCACTCTCAACAGCTGTACCCTCTTTAATAAAATGTAAAATGGAGCGTTTGAAGGAGGAGGCATGCAGGGTGATGATGTAGACAGAGCCCGGGGTAGACCAAAGTAAACTGTGGACGGTGTTAACATGAAGGAATAAACTAGTTTTTTCTATGTATCTACTGGACAACTGACTGGTGTAGGTAGATGCAAGTCCAGATCTGTTACTGTGACTCTGCTGCTACATCTGAAGGGCTCTAAGTAATCAAATTTAAAATTCTACTGGTGAGAGCTTTGATTACAGCAACCCCTCTTCTGCAGCAGTTTTGTAGCCAGTGTTATTTTGCCTCATGGTTACGAAGTTTGGAGAAAATGTAAAGTTATAGACCATTTGGTCCTAACTGTTGATCTACGTCTTTCGTGCAGTCTGATCTATTAATGGGATTTTTGTGGCATTTGGTAGGCCTAGAGATATTCTTGTTCCTGAGAAGATTAATCCAACTAACTCTGCCCAGTGCTTTAGTTTTGCAGATATCTGATCATACACCAAAGGCAGCCTCACATCCTCATCTGTACTATGTGCTAAGTACTAGCACATATTAGTATGCTAACATGATAATCTAAAATTAATCAATTAACTTGGCAAACAACATAACTGTTAAACTCCAGCATGTCAGCATTGTCATCAGTGAATATGTTAGCATGTTGATGTTAGCATTTAGCTCAAAGAACAGCTGTGCCTAAGTGCAAACTCTACTGGGCATGGCTATGGACCATAGAAGTCTTGTTTCTACACTTTTTCATCATAGTTTTAAAGAAAAAAAAAGAAGTCATACTTTGCCACCTCCTCACCAGCAGGAAATTTGTGTCACATTTTGACTCTTTTCCACTATTTTCTTATATGAGGACACAAAATGAAGCCACGGTTAGCAAGTAACTGTGGCTTCATTTTGAGGATTTTGAGCCAAAAAAGGTGTAATATTTCTGTTCTTCCACTGTGTTCTGACATTTTACACCCACTGCTGAAGAGAAGCTCGGGTTGTCAGAACTCAAATCAAGTTCAACAGGATAATAATAATTTAATCAGATGCAGCAACACAAGCATCCTCTAGCTCTTTGAATAATACACACTGGTTTTGCTAATAAGATCTCTGCCGACTCATCATATCCTCTGAGTGAGTCCCGATTCCCCAAAGCCTCCACTACTGAAACAAAAAGATCAGATGCCTCATTTCATCCCTTCAAGCAGCTGCCTGATGAACGCTGCAAAGATATGCTTTGACATCTCGCAAACACTTTAGTTTCACCGTTTGGGAATACTGCTAAGTATGTGGTATTTGCTGTGCATTTTAGGCTAGCTGATTATGATACCATAAATCAAACCTATTGATATGTAAGACAAACTGCCTTCAGGGTGATTAATAGTTAATTCTGTTGTTGGGCATGAAAACAGCATGGTGTTATCTGTGTCAGGGAGTGTTTCTCTATCCTCTGGAACTGTTTGTTCTGTTGGCTCAACACAAGGCAGTTTATTTTTCAGCTAAAATCAAGAGATGGCTATTTGCTGTGGTTTTATGTCTACTGTACAGAGGCCTGCAGTAATCTGCATTAGGATCCACTGTGAGCCGTCCCCTGGTAAACATACTTAAGCCCATGTACATTAATACTTGAAAGTCCGTCTGCTCAACTCAGCATGAGACAATTTCCCCCAATTGCTGCTGAAGAAAAACATCAGGCTGCGAGTGGCGACACTTACTCATTCAACTTTAACATGATTTTAGCCACTTCCATTCAGCACCCGCACAATGTTTTCTTCTCTTCTTATAATGAGGACTCAAACAAATGGCAGACCCCCGTTTCCCCCTGGTGTCAACATTGATGTTGTTATGGAAACAGTGATTGTGATCCGGATCCTTTTTTTTTTTCTGTCCAGCTATGTGCCAGAGAGATCCATGCAGCTTTCCCTCTAAATGCCAAGGCAATAAAACAGACACCTATAGGAAATGTCAGCAGCACTGTCTGACCAAGGATATGGAGTCTGACAGCCATGACAAGCAATATTTTTCATTTCCATGTCAACGGGAGCCCTGTGGTAGTGCATCTTTTTCATTTAAGGGGGAAAAAATAGTAAGTAGCAGCAGATAGAAACAAATGGCTGCTGTACACTGAGAGCCTTGGATATGAGGTTACAGGAAACATTAACATAACACATACAGACTATTGCACATACTTGTGTACGCACATCCACACTCACGTGCTCATACTGTGTATATGTACAGAGTACCTCCTTCATTTGTCATTCATTTTACACACATCTACTGTTTATGTATGCAACAGCGCCCTCCAGTGGCCACACGTGGTAAAACAGAATTATTAAATCCATTTTTCTCAGCTTCTGTATGACATAGTGAAACATCTCTGCTCATTCACCTGCACCACTGCTTGTTGACACAGACACAGTCAGGAGGGAGCAAAACTGCTCTTTCTAACACACTGATCTCACAAAGTTAAAGTCTGTATTGATATTGATGTAAAACTGAAGTGGCTGGAAAATGTTTTAAGTGTTTAAAAAGATACAGGTTTGTTTTTCCTAAGAAATGTCCCTTGAGGTCAGTACGAAGGTTTAAAATCTTTTTTATTAGAGTTTTGTTGCCAGTGCCTTGTTTTATGTTATTAAGTAGAACATTGAGTTATATTTTAAAAAGTGTACAAAAAGTATATTGAAAAGGCTGGGTCTATAATTAGTTTGGCTCACAAGCTGTCACCTCCACCAAGGAAGTTATGTTTTCACCTGTGTCAGTCTGTTTGTTTATTTGTTAGGAGGATTACACAAAAAGTACTGAACCTGAATTTGCAAACTTGATGAAGGGATGGGGCGTGGGCCAGAGAGAAACCCATTAAGTTTTGGTGTGAAGCCAGTTAAAGGCACAGATATGACAAATGAATCATTCATGTTATCAGACTACTTATATTTTCCTTTATTTTTCTTCTATAACGTCTAAACTGACGTGAAGGTTTGTTTGGCCTTGGCAGAGGAATGCACTCTGCTGCGTGCCATTCTAGTTAGAAAAGGTTTTGGGGAAAAACAACCAGGAAGATGAAACAACACTTCAGTTTGAAGGTAACCACCTGTTTGATGTTTGTAGCAGCCTAGAAAGTGTTTTGAGTGACCAGTTATTGTGATAACAGCTTTTGAAATTAATAAATTATGTCATTGCTTGTTTTCTGAAATATTTGTCTATTTTTGTTTTATTTTATCTATTTATTTCACATTTTAAAGCTTTTTTCCCCATGTGTATTCCATCTTTTATGATCATCCTTTCATCAACTGGTCACTTGTATAACTTTAAATTTCATGGCTAGGTGAGCTCCTGAGCTATAGTAAAATCCTCTTAGAATATGAGTTAGATCATGCATTGCTATTTCTGCTATAGTGGCAGAACTGCAGGTGCTACCAAACACATGCTGCACCGAGATGATTTACCCATTCAGGCTCATTTACCTGCAGGTATGTGCATGTGTATGATTTATCTGCACTGTTAGGCAGATAAATATGTTAGGCTCTATACTTATTCTTATGGTGTGATGAGGTATGTGTGCATGTGTACAAGTCTTAATTTGTTAAAAAAGTACTGTAGGAGGATAAATGTGCGGCAAAACAGCATGGTGAGCTCCAACACATATTTTTTCCCACTGCATGTATTTTCTCTCACACATCTTACTTCCATTATGTTGCTAAAATTAGTGGTTTGCAGTATGCATGTTAGACAATAACAATATGTTTGTGTTAAGTTTGCAAGATTTTTTGTGTTTTTTCTCACTCAGAAGGGAAAAAACTCAAACATCTTCCAGGTAATAAACGACAGAGGAAAGAAAGCTTCACACAAGGAATGTAATACAATCTTCAGATGATGGAAATATACATGTTGAAAAGTGAGAAAAAAGAGCTGTCACTAGTGTTTAGTGCCGTCTTGTACAGCTGGTAATAGTCAATTTATATGTCTGTACAGGGTTCGTGCATTTCAATAAGGAAATCACACGCAGCATATTCAGACCAGAGAAACAAGAATGGCGGAGATGGAAATGATAATGCTGTGAGGAGAATCTAAAGAAGACAGATTGTTTCTTTTTGCACAGCAGCAGCGTTCAGCTTGAATACATATGGGAGTGCTGAGATTAAGGATGCTTTCATTAGTCTGCACAAACTATCAAGTGCACCAGAACCTCATTTATAAAAATGTCTGATGCATAAATTCTGTGCATAAGAAAATAATTCAAGACTAAGTTTTGATTTATATTTTTAAAAAAACATCTGAGATTGTCTCTATGCAATATCTGCTACAACAACGAGCTATAAATTAAAGAAGATACTGTAAATTATGTACTCCTTACTCAGACCTAGTATACCGTGTTTAATACAGGCGATACTGAGCAGTAAGTGAGGTTTGTGAAAGTAATGCTGGGCAATTTGAATACAGAGATATTTGAGTATTAAAATTCAATATAAGTGTTGAGAGCTGAGGCTCTACGATGTGCAAAGACACAATATTAGCTTGGTTACAAGTAGATTTTAGACATTATATCCTTTAATCGCACAGTTTTAAATGATGGTTTGGTGGAGTCATGACGCCAAAATCCATTTTGTGAATGAGGCCCAGGGGCATCTGGTATCATCTGGCACGATTACAAAGAGTGAATTACACACTGGGGGGAGTGGAAATGCTAGAATGTCTTTATCACTAATTAACTATTTAATTACAATAACCTGCTCTAAGGAACTTCGCTTTATAATCATTACCTGTATTGAAGAAACAAAATGACTCAATAAAAGTGAAGCAGCTGCTGATGTGAAACTGTACGACTATTTTCTGTGTGTTGTTAATTTGGAATTCCACCATAGACGAGGCACCGCTTTGTACAGCTGAACTCACAGAACATGTTCAGTTTTTTTCACCGATTTTTATCGATCTATTTTGAGCTCAAGTAATCAACTATTCTTTGAGCTTAGTACAAGCTGGAGAGGAATGTTCCCATAAATCTAATAATGTTCCCTTTAAACTCTTTTAGTGTCCTACAGAGTGCAAGATATTTGATTTGCAGGGTTGATTTGTTTTCTTTGTTTTAAAAAAAAATTTTTTTTTGTTTAGGATTCAAACAAAGAAGAATAAAAGGTGTAACCTTCTGATTTTAGATTTTGGTCATGATTGACTTTTACATTGTTCCAAAGATTTTCTGACATTCTGATGGCAGAAAAAATATATATTTGAGATACATTTTTTTTAAAAAGAGACAGGTAAGAAAAAGGTAGAGTAACACCATCTGAAATGTTGTGCCACAGACATGTTTGGGACAGCATTTGCTACTGTTTTAAAATAATATTCAACATATTCCACTAGGTGTAAATTATGCTTTACTCAAATGTCTATTGTTCTGCGTTAAACACAGTTAAGTGTTAACAATGGTGGGTTGTTTTTTTTTTGTTTTTTTTAAAGAGGAACTAAGACATCTGAGGTGGGAAGATATCACTATGTAAACGATGCTGTCATTATTCACCATTAGAGTGCACACAAGACAGATTTGACTGAAATGTGAATCCAAATATTTCCTAACTGCTACATTGTACCTTTAATTGGAAACCTGGCAATCATTTGCATATCCTTACTGCCCCAAAGAAACACATTGCTATTCTTACCTCATATTTTCTTTGTAAAAAAACATGAAGTGCAGTAACTTTAATGACCTCAGGGGTGGAAGGAGCGGGGCTATAACTGAGCTGTCTCTCTCTCTGCTCATCTCGCTTCAGCTTGAGAAGATTTCTCTCAGCAGTGACCTTCAGCTCCACAGTTGCTTCAACCTGCATAGTTAGAGTCACATCATTAATATCCAGAGTCAACCTCAAATCGACACATAGCACTCTATTATTGGACCAGAGAACATGTTACTATCTGCAAGAGTCAGTTTCAAGCAAGCTTTCATAGAGAGAAAAAAAAAAAAAAAAAAAAAAAAGAAGAAGAAAGCAGATGGACACAGTGAGTAGGCAAGCTTTCAAGAGGGTGCAGACACAGAGAGAGAGAGACACACAGAGGGATCTAGCAGCTTTATGATTTTATTGATGTATGTTTGCTCAAATAAAATTGGGGTATCAATGCAACTCTCAGTTACCATGGCTACAGCAGAGTCTCTCTGTGCATATATAGCGTGACGAGTGGTGTGCAGCCACAGAGGGACCAATTATCTCTTTCTGAATAAGGGTGGTATACGCCGCGTCCTCTGTGCATGTAGGGATACGTCTAAAGTGAAGTTCATAAGTTGTAATTGTGCAGATTATGAAAACATTTCCTAAATGAGAATGATAAGGAGAGCCTATGGAGGATAATAATTTGAGAGGAAAGGTTTCAGCCGGTCTCCTTCATTAGAGCTTGTGAATGAACAGTGAGATAGTTGTGTCTATTATCTATAAAGTGTGTCTGACAAGGTTTGATATGTGAGAAAGTAATTATCAGTTCAGCTATTCTGAATGATTTACATTTTAAACAAAATCTTTGAATACAACTGCACTATTACTGTACTTAGAAAATGAAATATACTTTTGTCTCCCATTCCTAGTGTTTTGTTAATATCATCTTTGACTATTCAAACATGACTGTTCCATCCTATGTATTAAATACACTATGTTCTTCGGTAGGCATATATTCTGAACCTTTAGATAATGAGGTAGAAATGTAGGTTTTCAATTCATTTCTCTACCAGATCCTGAATTAGAGTCCAATCATTAAACATGAAGGAAGAGAGGGACAAAAATAAAAATGACTAAGCTTGAATAATTGGTGGAATCGAATCATAGCCTTTGTCAGAGACCATAAAAATGTCTTATATTTGGAAGAAATAGTACATTATGTTTCTGTCATTATGAAATCAATTGTGCACATAGCTCCTGTGCACATGCATAAAGAAATGTTATTTGAAATGTTCTCTGTTCTCAACATAACAGAATCTAGTTTTTGTTTCCCTTGCGTATAAACAAAACTGATCAAATAATGTAGAATAAATTCATGGCTGTACATTAATAAGAGTGTGTTATTCATTTACATCACCACCCTCCAGAAAAGATAACATCACACTGATTAAATAAATAGACACTCATCAAGAGTCATTAAACACCAGGTGGTGCAACATGATATAAAGCAAATGGAAACATTCAGGAGGAGACGTCTGTGTAATTATCTCGATGGGCATTTTACGGAAATTACATGTCATATTTTGACAGCTGTACTATAAGAGCTGTTTGAAACACAAGACTAATTTAGAGGAGCAGCTTCAATTTTCCTCACAGGTTTTTGTCCATAAATAGTCGATGTTTGTACCTTTTAAAAACCAGCAGAGCACTGTATATCTGCTGCACTGTAAATGCATAAATACAGCTTTAGGTCATGCTGAGTCAGTACTTCTTAAATGAGGACTTTCAGCTGTGCTCTCTTCCCCAGCTGACTGTATGGTGATGAAAAATATTTCTGAACTTACACTTGTTTGCTCATATTGTCATGTTATTGTGGACATACTGCATATCATAATTGTGCTACACCAAATGAATCAATAAGTTTATTCTACCCTCAACCAAACTCACTGTCAACACTTTACATAACTGTAACTCATCTTTCTATATCCTCACACTGCATATTGGCAATCAGGATGAGCCCGTTCAACCCAATGGGATCCACCACAATGACAACGGACAATTTTGACCTGATGATGGCGTTAAAGGAAAAGTGAGGGAATCCTCAAAGTTAATGTAAAACATCCTGAAGGGGACATGATGTTTGAACCAAATTTCATGGCAAGGCGTCCATTTGTTGTGGAGATATTTCAGTTTGGAGCAAAGTGGTGGACTGACTGAATAACTGGCTAAAAAGCCATCAGCCAACCCAAATAAAAGCTAAGACACATCAGTGACAAAGATCTAAATGATAACACATGGAACCTTTCAAGACAAGATGACTAAATTTTCATTAATAAACTGTCACCATAGATAAGCCTTGTGCTGACTGATAAAAGTCCCTCATACTTTTGACAAGTTGATATTTAATGGAAGGTCAAGATATTTAATTGAAGGCAAAGCTACTGTGTTCACACACTTTGCTCCCTTAACAAGGCTTAGTGGGAGAAGCCTGATAGCTGCCTGCTGTGAAACTGACAGCATGGATTTAAGACGCAAGAGGTCAACATCAGAAGATTAAAAGGTGGGCAACATCACACACAAGCACATCTGACTGTGGACCATTAAAGCTACCAGCTGAGCTTTGATGGTTAAGTTGGGGGAAGCGCTGATAGGAGGGTGGACAGGTTCACCTGTCTGGGGAGCGGTAGCGGCTGTTTTCAACAGCAGGGGCCCGGGTGAAAGATCTGGACACGAGAAATATGCAGCAGCTTTTCCTTCAGCTTTGAATGGCAAGAGCAACAACTACACAGTATGACCAGAGTTAGCAAATCCATTATCCTGGAGGGCATCTGGAGGGTTAGTTGAGCTGCACAAAGACCGGGGAGCAGAGCCATGACACAGCTCATGGTGGTGGTGAAAATCCCCTGCTGGTGCTGAGGTACTGCTTGTCCTTTAGTGTTAACAGGGACACACTGAACACAGCGCCTGTAAGTTGCTGACTGCTGTCACTGACTGGCCTGCTGCGACAAAAATCTGATTAAGATGGCAAAGCTTCTTGGTGGGCTGCATCACAATCATGTTGGTTGGTGGGAGCTCCTGCTGTAAATCATCAATCTCATCCCCTCCACTCTGATGGAATCAACAACGGCAGAAAAAACTCTCACCCTTTGCTTGAAAGGACTCTGGGTGCACCACCACTGCACATATTAAGAACATTGGCTCCTCAGGTCCTTTGCAGAGGCGATTGACCCTGCGCGAAAAGGAGGCAGAAGTCTCAGTAGCCAACTCTATTACAGTTGGGAAGTGCGAGCTGCCAGACTGAGGCACATGATGCTGCCTTGGCAAATAAATTTTTGAAAGGGGGCGAGCAGGAGCATCCAGTCTATTAGAGGGACAGACGAGAGAGCTGCCCCTAAACTAGACCTCACTTCTCTGTATTGTTGAACCACAATACAATCAGTGGATGTCGTCCCACTGTTGTTCCTCTTTCTCTACACTCCCACTGCATGCAGCAGTGTTTCTGTTGTCAATTGATGTCAACTGCGATGACCTTCACAAACAGTCTTCTGACATCAACATCCATCCCTGCCTTCTGCTGTTACCACCGACAAATACAATAAGTTTAGATCAATATATATTATTCATGAGGAGTGGTGTGGGCTTAGCCTTTTTAAAATGGGTAGCCTTCCCGTCATGGGACTGAATAGCCTGATTTCTGTGAACAATCAAATTCCCAATGCGCAGATATGAGTGGGTAAAATCAGAGGAGCTTCACTACAGGCTGAAACCTGTGTGAAATAAAAAGAGCTGTATCGTGGCCCTAGTTCCTCAACATCACAGCACTGAAACAGGAGGAACTGACATGAAGAAATGAAGACATTTATTTCCACATCACTCCCCCTGGATTATAATTCACAAGAGGTGCAAGAGCTGCAGCTGCAAAGCAGCGATGTTGTGTCTGTAAGTGACACTCAATTGCACAGATACAACAGCAGCAGTGAAGCTGAAAGCATATGAGGAGCTGCATTTGGATATAATCTAATACACGTGTTTCCAAGCAACCATTGTTTTGCATCACTTACTTTTATGTCGTGAGAGTGGAATCTATTTACAATGTGTTATCTTACCAGCAAAGAATAAAAACTGCCTTCAATCTTCGAAGCTTTTGACTGGAGCATTTCTCACAGTGGAGGTATAATACCGTGATTGCGGATACACTTTCACCGCCACTGAACAGGCCTGGTGGCACAGCCAATTCACAGCCTTTAGCAGGCTGTAAACTTTCGCTGATAATCTGCCGCCTGATTTGATTCATTTCTCAGCTTATCTTGTGAAATTTAACGCTCAAAAGAAAATTCACCTGTAACCGCTTTCATGAGTCACTCTGGATTTTCTGTCCATGACCGAGAGGAGGGCATGCTAATCAGATGCCTGATTTTCCTGAGGCTTTTATGTACCTAATTAGATATCTTATTGCCTTTTCTGTTCTTTTCTCCTCCACGCCCACATAATCCTACAATCAGCCGGTAATTGCACAAAGACGCTGTTTCGTACCAACAGGACAGAGAAAAGCAGGGAACACACAGGGGTATATTGGATATTTGGTCTACTTGAGTTGACAGCTGAATTCGTTGTTGTGGTGAAAAAGGGATGCAGACAGTTTCTGGACTAATTTGTCTGTCAGTTTGTTGGGTGGCATTTATGTCCTGGGATGGGGGTGGGGGGGCAGAGTTTGTGTACAGGCAAGCTGTAATGAGAAAATCCTCTCACCCACAGGAAGGTGAGACTGTACCTCATAAACATTTTGCAAGCTAAGTCACTTAAATATTTACCATTTTACTTTTTTGATAGCAGCCTTTAATTATCACTATTTATACTGAAGAGAAGTCACACTCTCGGTTGTATATGTGCAGTGCAGCCTCCAACAGCTTTCAGTATGACATCTCATCTTTTCACACAGGTGCGATTGAAAACCTGCACAATTATCTCTGCTACTGTATACAGTTATTGGAGTTGACAAGGCATTCTTGGCACATAAAGCCGGCTGTTTCCAAGCAACAGAGTGAAACGGTTTCAACTTTACAGGGATTATAATTAGGTTACATGTCAATCAAACCAGTCTTTTCATTTTTGGTCACAACATACGGACACGACAAAGGAAATGACACGCTCGGTAAAGATCATTATCATTTTCTACTTTGGAGTTGGGCTCCCTTGTCTTTCATCTTTGATTGTAGTTCATAGAAAGACAATCACATCACGTTAATCATATAGTGTCGTGTATGATTATAAGTTGAATGCAGAATTTCATTTGGAGGAAGCACTGGGGGGTACAGTGGTTAGCAAGGAGAATCCCACCTGTGGTACACTGCTGTGATAGACTTTGTTTTCCTGCTTTCATGCTGAGATTGTTTCAAGCAGCTCTGTAAAGGATTTAGAAATGATTCAGTATGAACATTAACAACTATAAGAGTGTTTGTTCAGTTGATTCTCAATCAAATTAACCAGCAAGTTATAAACAAGGCAATGTGTTTTTCTGTGCATTGTCTGATGACACAAATGTCTTAAAAATACAGCAGTGTCTGTGATTCTTCTGCGTTACCATGCCAGTGCTGAGGAAACACTCAAAGGCCACTCAGTGGGATGCACTGCCAAAGATGTGCACCGCTCACTGTGAGGAAAGCATGATTACAGAGTCAGAGACAAAAACCAACAAGCTCATCGAGTACCTGATGGATGCATGCGTGAGCGCCGAGTCTGTTCCTTCATAGCCATCGAGGCCATCCGCTATAATGAGGGGAAAATGAGCAGAGCGTTAGGAGGTTTGCAAAACTGAAGACTTGCCTTCCAAAATGACACATTTGGAAAAGATGGCTTCTACATTGTCAAGATGACTGCTGACATGAACATAAAACCCAGTATGGGATGCTATCATCGATATGAGTCATCTTTGGGATTTTTTTCCCCCCTCAGGAACCTTGAAGTGACAGAAACTGAGCCGGATACGTACCAATCTGGAAAGAAAACATTCACATCAAACAATACCAAGTGACAAACAAAAGAGCTGAAAGCTTAAAACTCTGAAGACTGGGAATTACTATTTTAAACATGCTGTCAGTCAGTGTGAACAGTGATCAGGCTAAATGTAGGCCCTCTGTTAGGTTTCCAAGATCAAACATTGGTATTAAATAAAAATGCCATTTTACAGAGGTAGACATTATTTTAAATTTCCAAAGAGATTTAATGCTAACTTTTTAGCCATAAATGTTTCAAAGAGAGCTTTGTAGAGAGAACCATGTAATTTGGCACCAATTATGAATTAAAGACATTGCTCTATTGGTAGGCTTACAATTAATTAATTCCTAGTAATTGCTAGTCTTTTCATCAGCACACAGCTGCACAAATGGTAAACTAGTCTACAAGTATGCAATTGGACATACTATGTAAAGAAAAATGCTTCCAATGAAATTAAGCAGGTGTTGCAAGGGAATCCCTCTGGAAATGAGCAACTGCCTTTAAACTCAAACTAAAATAACAGAATATTTGCTCAGATTTGATCAAAATTAGAAAGAAATTGTTCCAGGAAATGAATAAAAAGTGCCAGGCCTGTGAAATCAAGCATTACATATTGTACTTTCTCCTATATAATGCTTTTTGTTTGCATTTCAAGATCAAGGAGAAGTCTAATTCTGACCGACAGTGAAAACTGTACACACAGTCATGTTGCTCTTACTACATTAAGCGCACGTCTAACTGCATTAACAGCTGCCATGTTTTTTGGCTTTGCAAGTGCTCTGAATATAAACCATCCTCCTGAACTGCGGTGCACCTTTGAAGAGCTCCACAAGCTTTTCATAGCACTGGAAGGCATCACACTCAAAAAGGTGTTATATCTTGTGATGTGGACAGGATGCAGCTTTCCATGACTACCATGTTGGAATAGGGATATTATTGCTCCATCCATTCCTGCATTGCACTGATCCTGGATGTAATATGTTATTACTTCTAAACCTTTCCAGCGTGCATTTAGGTTTGCCTCACATAGCTTCCTTTTTATCTGAACTGTTGTTATTTAGACATGTAGCATTCCTTTTAGGTTCTAACTGTTTTGGGTGATAATTATGTCCTCATAATACTGTCAAGGGAGTTTTGATGTAGAATGATTGTGTTTCTATAGCAGACTCTCCTGTGGGATAACATAATAATGGGAAGGAAATCACAATTTTTACTGGCACTACATTTACTATTTTTGCCTATTAAAGCTGCAATGATCGATTAATCGATTAGTGGAACAACAGAAAAATAATCGCCAACTGTTTGATAATCGACTGTTTCAGTCATTTTGGAGCTTCTCATTCATGACAATTTCCTCCTTCTCTCCATTACATTTACTGTAAATTGAACATCTTTGCATTTGCAGATGCGATTGAGAGGAGGATGTTTTTTTGCAAAAAGAAAAGATTACTGTATATATGGTGATACTATTGCAAGAGGCCAAGCGTTGTTTTGCAGCCCTCTCAGGGATTTCAATGCAATGCAAACTAATAGAATAATATTAAGAGTGTTCAGCAAAATGGGGAAGTTTACAAGCAGAGGTGTGATTGTTTATTCTGTTCACATCCTGTATTCCTTTATGGCCACTCTGGAAGTGAGTTTTTCCCCTCTGATGCTGTTGCCCCTGATTGTGTATTTCTTTAGCCATGGGATTTGTGACTGCACTTTGTAGGGTCTGACCACACTCCACTAAACAAGCTTTACAGTAACAGCAGCCTCTCTCTGCCACCTCTCTCTCTCTCAATCATCTCATTCTTTTCATCCTTTCCTCATTAAAAAAAAAAATCAACATCACTTCCCTCTGCGGTGTTTACAGAACAGACAATTTCCTCCTGGAACTCCTTCACCTCTTCACCTTCTTTTTCAGCTTCCATCCATTCACTGCAGGTCCATTTTCAGTCCCCTTTCACTTTCCTCCGTTCCTCCAGCAGAGGTGAAAGAAGTCGTTAGTGAAAGAAAACAAAACGAGAGAGAGAGAGAGAGAGAGAGAGAGAGAGAGAGAGAGAGGGAGACAGCAAGTGACAAAAACAGAACAAGTAGAGCAAGGTCAAACTGTACCTTCGTTATTATGCATATCTGTCTGTTCCTTTCAGTTTAGTGCTGTTTTCACACTGGGTTTGCAATTTACATTTAAGGCCTAGTTTCTTTTTTTTTCTCCCAAGAGAGACACACTCCTGCTCCTGCTCTGACACCAATGTGTGGCCTCTTCTGTACACCTCCTCTAGTGTTATTGTAATTCTTATTTTCACTGAATGCATTTTATCATTTGTTAACCGCCAAGTGTCTTTCGTGCAAAGGTGGCGCCGAAGAATGAATTCAGAGGTGCATGTTATTCCACAATTTTTCCGTTTGTATAATTTTCGCTCAAGTGATAACCCTCACTCAGCAGCTGACAGAATGTCTGTCCCCATTGCACCATGGGAGATGGTGAAACGACCGAGGAAATTAGGTCCATCATGTCGGTTACAGTCGGAGGAGCGCTGACACTTTCATTATCAGGTTCCGGCCTGTGTGAGGGAGAAACTGGTGGAAAATTTCAGGAAGGTCATGACTACGATCTTTAAATGTCAGTGAACCGGAGCAGTTTTGGTGTAATGCTGTCTGAACTGCACGTCATCCCATTCATAAGTATCTTGTGGGGCTGGTGGAGCAGGCTCATAAAACACAAAATACAACCCTAAACGCTACAGGCAAATGTACTGCTCTGAAGAATGTTTTATACGCAGTGGCTTGATCTAAAAGGCTGAGTTTATCTTGCTTTGCGTTGGCCTCTTTTCAGCTGTGACTGTGCATGTGAATAATTCATAGCGAAGGACTGTAGTGAATGAGAGTGAGCAGAGAGGCAATATCAACACAGCCTTAACCTTGGGCTGGCAGCCACAGGTTTCAGTTGAGAGGTGAGATTCAATTAGATGAGAAGAGGAATATCTTATCCTCCGCATGATTTCTCCTCCACTGCAGCTCAGCACAGCACAGGAGGCTATTGTGAGAGAGGTTTGTGGTGGCAGCAGATAATCAATAATAAGTAATGAGCATATTCTTAGATACATCACCATCAAAATAGCACAAGCAACATGTGAATGTGGGATCGCGTCGATATTTCACAGTGTGATTGATTTTAACAGCAGTGTTGCTAAAATCAATTAAAAATAACAATGCATACAAATAATATGAGACTTAAGAAGCAAAGATCTTTATGTTCCCACTGAAGATCTGGTTCTTTACCTAATAGTACTGAAACAGGATGGTGTGTCTGTCTGGAAGAAGAAAAACTGGTTTGTTCAAGGTGCCATCTCAGTGATACACAAAATGATGTGTTTTTTTCTATTGTCCTTTTTGGGAACTACACAAATAGTATACTTTACTTTGAGTAAGGGAGAAAAAAAGGCCATTCATCAGAGCTTTTAACATTTACTTTCCTCTGCTGTTCAGTGTATGATTTATTTGAAGTTTTTCACATAAATTTGTAATTTAAAAGTATAGGGAAGTACATATAATGTTGTCACTGATGTTCTTTTTTGGTATTGTGCGTGTTTTATATGTTAACGAAAGATACTTGTTATATTTTTTGATGTTTGAGAAATAGTGTAATCTCATGTGGGATAGGATAAATGTTTGGCATGACATGAAAGGAAACTTACAACAATAATCATGTGTATGTACAGTAGTTTTAAGAAAATGTTGACTTTAACTGAGGTTATCAGGGTAGGTGAGAGTTTCTGACATAAGAAAAGGTTATGTTTTTTTAGTTTAGGCTAAAATACTTATTTCTCTACTTGCAGCAACATTGTAATATTATAACACTGTAAGAAGTAATTCTGAAATAATTATATATAGATGTAATAATTAACTCTATTTTTTTGCACCAAGTTGCTTAATGTTAATGCTGTAGTACGCTATATTTATCCTTCTTCAGTGAGTGCAGAATGTACAGTGGGCAGTTAATCTGCGAGATTTATAGATCCAGTGACATTAAACTTCCTGGGTATATTGATCCTCTATTGCTTTATGTGATTTATGTTTTTGAACATGCATTTTTGCACATTTTTACACATAATTCCTTTTAATTTTCTGTAAGTCACAAAAATACTTTTGATGGCTCATCTTGCACATACATACATATATTTCTTCTAATCAAACAAAATCTGGGGCAAATTAACAAACACCTCCTATTGTATTATTGTATTTTTTTATTGGGCACTGAAGGAGCTATCTAGTGGCAGCACTAAAATGGGCCCAAAGTATGTGTTCTAGGTATGCTGTCTAAGTGGCTTGAATTCAGTCATTTTGGGGAAAAAAAAACCCTAAAAACTAGCTTTTCCCACCACTAAATCATTTTTTAACTTCACTATTACAGGAATGAAAGGAATAGTTAACCATTTTGGGTTAGATAAGAAGATTGGTACAACTCTAATATCTGTAGAATAAATATGAAGCTACAGTTAGGAGGTGGGTAGCTTAGCTTATCACAAATCAAGGGAAACATTAACCTGGCTCTGTCCAAAGGTAACATTTCTACAGCCACTGAAAAATGATGTAGGATGCCAGAACACTGCCTCCACACAGCAGAGAGGATTCCCATTAAAACCGCAGAGCCTGCCCAGTTCTGCCTGCTGCTGAACTCAGAAGATGCTGATGTAACAGAGGAGTTACAAGCACCGATGAGCAACACTTGTGAATCCCTGCTGATAAATTATGTCCAATTTGTGAAAAGAGCCAATAAAATACTTTACTGATTACTGATTGCACCTTTAGGCGATGACAGTTAGGGCTTAAATAGCTTAGTGAAGAGACATTACAGAGAGGCTGTGTGAATGTGTGTCGAAATATGCAGTTTCCAGAGATTTTTTTCAGCAATTTTAATAAGAGCACAACTATTCTCTCTCTATATGCTCCTTATTTTGGCTTTTATTTCATCTACCAATAACAGACTTTAAGGAAGATTTTCTGCTCTTTATCAGCTCTGCTCTCCATCTGAGCCTGGCTGTGCTGGAAAAAATGTAACATATAATTCAGTTTGACACTTTCAGCTGTTATTGATCAGCTTCACAGACCAAACAACTGATGATCTTGAAGCCATTGCTAACCCAGATCGCACAGTTTATTTCAGATTGCCTTCATTTATTGCCAACCTCTTCAATGGGTGGCTTTATGGATTCTGTAACCCTGCCTCAGGGAAGAGGAGGCTGCTTCAGAGTGTTCAGCGCATCACAATGAGTGACAGGTGCTGGGCCTTTGACATGATCAGGTGACATAGAAGAGAGCAGGACACACATTACATGTCCTTCTTGATGGAGGAGAGAAAGTTGCAATCCATTATCGCAGCTTTAAGTATAGCTCCTAATGCCTGGCAATGCACTAAATAGCACTATGTCAGGTTGAACAATAATTGCTTTTATTTTCTGAGTGAGAGATGGTGTCAGATGATTTCAGATGAGTCATGCAGGATAACGAGTGAACGGGTTGGATGAGCGATTGGTGCTTTACGCGTCATTGTAGGCTCCCTGTTCTTGTTGTTTTAGCTCTTATGTTTCCCTCTCTGTCTGCCTGCTTTCCTCCCACTCTGCTGTGTCTTTTAATACTAGGCATGTTGTTGGCATTCAGGGACAGGCCCTTCAGTGGTTTACCTCCCACCTCCATACCCAATCAGCCTCTGTTAGAACTGATAATGACACCTCTTCCTCCGCACCCATCTCCTGTGGAGTACCACAAGGCTCCATATTAGGCCCTATTTTATTTTCACCATATATGCTTCCTTTGGGTCCTATTTTCAGAAAATCTAATATTTCCTATCACTGTTATGTTGATGACACCCAGTTGTACCTCCAGCTTGTGATCTATGCATGTTATAAATTATTATCTAAATTATATTAAAGTTGTAAAATCCCAAACAAGAAATATCTGTTATCTTTGACCCTGATTTAAGATTTGATAAACAAATCAACTCAGTTGTCGGCACTGACTTCTTGCATCTAAAATCACTTGCAAAAGTAATGCCATTCCTGTCTGTTAAAGATTTGGAGACTATAGTTCACACTTTTATTTCCTACTGCAGTTCCCTCTATGTAGGAATTAGTCAGCCCTGTCTCGCCTGCAGGTGGTTCAAATGCAGCACTGAGACTCCTCAGACCACATCTCCTCTGTGCTGGCCTCCCTTCACTGGTTAGCAGTGAAGTACAGAACTGGTCTCAAGATTCATTTATTTGTTTTTAAAGCTCTGCAGACACAGGTTATATCTCTGAACTGCTCATCCCCTGTTCTAACTCCGGACCAATCACTGCTCTCCATCCCATGCATCCAGTTAAAAACCAAAGCTAACTGAGCATTTCCAGCCATTGGCCCTAAATTAAGGAATCGTTTTTTCACTAACAATTAGATCTTCCCCCTTCCTGACCACACAGGCTTTCATTTGTTTGTATTTGTTGTTTGTGCAATGCTGTTTATGTTATGATTTTATCAAGATATTCTCTGCTTTTATTTACTCATATCCTTTATGTCTGTGTTTATATTTGATCATTTCTGTGTTTTAGTTTGACTGCAATCTTCAATCAAATAATCCCATGGTCTACTCTCTTTGTAAAGCATTTTGGCCAATGTTTGTTGTTTTTAAATGTGCTCTATAAATAAATTGCCGTGACTAAATGTGTTACACAATAAGGTTCAGGCTGGTAATAGATAGAAGCTGAAGACAACGAGTGGGGGAGAACAAACATAGCATTATAATAACACCATTAATCTCTATTATATTCAGAGGCAAACATATGGACACAACAGTGGCAGCAGAGAAGCTCTGAGGCACATAAACAGGCTTCGCATTAATAAAATAAAACTAAAGGGGGACCAGCTGTATAGACTGAGGTAGAGTTGTGTTATTGCATTAAGAAATGTAAAAAGATTTAATACATTCACCAACAAATTAACTGATCTCGACCGATCGGCTACTTATATCCAAAAATGTAGCAGCAGTGGTTGTGTGTAAGGGTTGTGTTTAATTTCTGCCTGGGGAAAACCAGTTTATAGCAGGCAGCAAGTGTTGTGGGCTATTTACCTATTCTGTCTGTCAGTTCTGGTATTTGTTTACTTCAGTGCCTGGCTATCAGCTCTCTCCAGCGCCTGTGTAATTTTGCCCTACGCCTTAGGTTTCTAGATAGGTCTGCAAAAACGCCTTGGAGAGCAGTTAAAAACACTTTAACATACAAGCACCTTTATATGTCTCCTATATCCTGTATCTCCTATACGGACAGGCATACAGAAAAACATACACAATCACAAACATCTGAAAATGCCAAGGCAGACTTTTAAGAAAGAAATCAAAGCAACAGAAGCCATTTAGCTTTGCAGGAAGGGAAGTCAGTTCATCAGTAAACATATGATGCAATACAGAGTTTCTTAAGTCAGTGAGGATTTGAAACAGATGGACCCATTAACAGCAAAGCCGAATGTGATGGAAAAGGTAAAACTGACTCTCTGTGCACCCGCATGCTCAGGGAATCGGTTTCTTAACTTGGAGCCAGTGAAGCGTTAAATCACTGCTTAACAGGACATCAATTTGTTCTGTGACTAATACTTGCTATATTTACTTTTTACTTAGAACCCATACAGAGCGGAGCAGCAGATTTCCGCCTTATTTGATTTAATGTGAATTCACACTTTGATAACCTTCTGTGTCTGGGTCACCTTCGGATGTCACGCTGTTTTTTTTCTGTCAGGGTGAAAAGGTGATCTATTTGTCACATCTTAATGATGCAAGCCCGTAGCAAGGTGCAACACGCCCCAAAAAAACATCATCATCCTCCGGTTCCCATGGTAACAAGACAGGAATAACAGGCACCAGGTGAACGTGGCATCAGGTGAAGTCAGCCTCTACATTTGCCATTTTCTCCCTTGTTCTCCGTCTTTCTCTCTCCCGCCTCAGTCCCTCTCTCTTCGACTGCTCCTTTTCTCTTGTAAAGCTATCAGTCTCGTCCATCTGCTTCCTCCGACCTCAGTGCTTTCCTGACAATGAGAGGCCACAGTTGCTATGGAGATAACGACCACACTATCTCCATTAATGAAATTAAGTCAACATCTCTGCACACTGCCCCGCCATCTGAGCAGATGGCAAATTCCACAAATATCATCGTTTGGGTTCTGCCTCCTGCAGCGTTTATGGGCATGGACTTACAAAGGCTGGGCACTGATTTGTTGCGGGGATCAATGTTGTGATGTGATTGGACAACTTAAACGGTGGTGATGTTGCATGTTTACATAGTTATTTCCCATTTAAGATACTAATAAATCAGTGCACTGATAGAAAATATCAAGGTTCTGGTTGAGGTTGCCTGGGGTTAAATACACAGTAGTGTTGTCTGCAACTCTTACATTAGACACATCATGTTGATGTGTTTACACTCAACAGAATATACTAAGTGGCACTAGCCAATGGAGTACCCTTATTTAATTTCTAAACATTTTAAAGGATGCTCAAAACCCTGAGAACCACCTGCTTATATTTGGAGTGTGAGGGTGTTTTTTGGGTTTAAATGGCCTGAGATTAAGGGAAGTGTTGCGGCAGAAAATCAAAGATAGTTTGGTTTCCAGAGTTTGGAGCTGAAGGAGCAGTTTGTTCCAAGGGAGGCTATAAAAAAAAGAGGACATGAAAAAAAACCCTTCCTTTTATAAAAAAGACTAATCATGCTCTTTTCTGCACAGAATAAAACCTCTGAGTTGATGTAACACCAGTGCAAGACGGTGGCATGAGGCGTGCATAATAAGTCCTGCAGGAATAGCAGAGGGATGAATAAGCTGAGGTGAACTGAGGTATAAAGAGGTGACTCTAACCAGTCTGGACTAGTCAGGAGGCAAAGGACATACATCAATCACCTTGCATGATCCTTGAGATCAATATGTAACAGTTAAATGACTCATTGCCTTCAAATTGTTGATGAGTCTCCTAATTTGCCATTACCATCAAACCATCATTTTTCTGTCACTCAACCTTTTAATTGTTAATACATGCAGGGACTAGAGATGAGGCCAAGATTGAAACTAATATTTTGCCCTCCGAGGTCTCTCTCACCTTTTTTCTTATTTGAGGATATTCTGGAGCAGATTTTGCACAAGCATGAAAGCTGGAGCTGAAGGTGCTTGAAGTTCTGCCAACACCCCGGAGGGCGAGGCAGAGTGGTTAGCCCTTAGGACAGTGCCAGGAAAATGCATGGTATGCTGCCAGTCAGCGGGAGACAGATCGTCTCTACTCCACCTTCCATATTCGAAAGAGAGAAATGTTCTCTCAGCTTCCAGCCGCTATCCCAGATTTCTGCAGTACTCGAGCTAAAAAGAGAAAGTATGTTTTTTCTCTCCTCGGCATGCTGAGAATAAAGAGACTGATGTATTGTCCAAGTGCACCTGGACTGTGGTGTGTGTGCTGTCATTGTTGTTTGGTGCTAAAAGCATCTTTCTTCCGGAGCCGAGGTGTTTTGTACTCATGAGTAATGTAGCATTTGTTGAGCTACCTGAGGGGCCTCACTGAATTAGATACAATGACTCCTGCATCCTGTCTGGCAGTCATAGGTATCCCAGCTGTTGAAGTTAATAATAATAATAATAGGACTCAGAGCACAGGAAGGAAAGAAATGAGGAGCCAGATCTCTCAGAAAGTGACAGCGCCATTTTATCTTTCACCTTTCACCTAGCCGTGCAATTAAATAAGCCACACGTCCCCGACGGCAGACGCGGCTTTCTCCTTTGTGACTAATTACGCTGCGTATTTGGAAGTTGAAAAGCCAGAAAATAGAATTAGCTGACATATCACACACATCTCTCTCCCTCTCCACCCGTCACCAACAGAGAAGCTGGCATAATGACACCGTCCTGCAATCATGGGGTATTATGAAATCTTCATGACAATGGAAATCGGTGTCAGGGACCACACTGACTGAAAAAAATTGCCTCTGTCTATCACCTATAGAAGACTACAATGTGTGATTCTGAGTGCTCTGAAGAGATAAGGCACTACATAGCCCTCTCTGATTCAGCAGCACAGCAGTATCAGGTCTTTTGTACAATTTATGTCTGGCTCTTCTACATTAGAACATCTTCAGTGTAGTGATATGATATAGATACATATTTGCTAATGCAGGTTAGTTATTTAGTACATATGAGGTATACCTATACCAGGACAAATATAAGTACAAAAGATATGATTATCTTATTATTATTATTATTATTATTATTATTATTATTATTATTATAAGTTAGGAGATACGGAGGTAAAATCTGTGTTTGAAAGGGACTCAGAAATAAATTCAACTAAGTAAGTTTTATTAAATGAGTACCTACTTAATCATTAACGGCAGGGCAGCAACTAACGACTAATTTCATTAGTCTAACATGACATCTTCCACTGTCTTCTTTTGTCCAACTGACAATCCAAACCGTAAATACACTCAGTTTAATAAAAACAGAAAAAACAGCAATTTTTGCCAAAAAATAATTTTAACAAGTAAGTGTTAATCAAAATAGTTGTTGATTACTTTTTTGTCAATGGACTAATCGATTAATCAACTAATTATTACGGCTGTAAATTACAGGGTACAGTAATAACATCACTGGGCGACATGACAGGAAGAATGGGAAACAGTGCTAATAATTTCAACTGCAATGAAATTAGTTGAGTATGAGGCAAACCCTCGGGGGGCACGTCCTTTGCACATGTGCATTTGTCTGTATGATGGAGGGTTGTTGTGGACTGGCAGATTTACTGTTGCGCATCAGGTCTGTAAGTGAGCCCCATCACACTCCACCTGGCATGGTCTCCTGTCTAATGATCCGTCCTGTCTAATGATCCGCCCAAAAGCCACCGGACAGGGAGGAACTGGGCAGCCGCACCACGCGTTATTATCCAGCTAATTGTGTTTAGAATTCAATACTCAAGATTCATTTCCTGCAAGCCACTGTGTGCCAACTGAGAGTTTGAATGAAATGATCTGTATCAAAACCCACAGCTTGGCTGGTACATATCGACAGAGTGGGGATTTCTTTAATCAGATTTGAAAGTGTGCTGATAGACTTTGCCACATTTTGCATCTGCGTGCTGAGAATCCTGATGAAATTATTTCCAGCCGCTAGTGGACTTGAGATGAAATAATCTACACTGGTAATATGCAGATCTAACTATGCCTCTGTGGCATGTGATGTTTCCTCACCTGTGCGAATAGGGGGGAACTGCTCAGTGTAGGACTAACCTTCAAGGAGATTAGAAATAAGACTCTTGTATTACCCAGATCATTTGAAAAACCCGTTCCCTACGGCTGCATAATTATTTGAAATGAGGTCTGACTGCAGTGAGATTCAAAACTTACCTGTCACATAAACACACACAGAGAGACTAGAGCTGCAACTTATGATTATTTTCATTATTGATCAACCTACTGATTGTATTCTTGATTATTAATTAAGATATTACATTTTCCAGAGCCCAAGTTCACATATTCAGAGTGTTTAACTAAAATAAACGGTTGGAGGACTTTCTGAACCTTATTAGCATAGAAGAAGCTGCATAATCTCTGTTATGCCTGGACAAGTGAGGGAATGGCTTATGGGACACAGTAAGGTCATTCCTGGACTCACAACATCTTGCCTTCACCTCTTTGGAATATAACAAGGTCACTGACTCCTGGTCTCAACCATCTCATCTGTAATACTAATAAACTAAGGTATATTCATGGGTTGGAGAAAAGCAGGTGTATGTGTTGCATAGTAACACATGCATAATATAATTTAATAATGTAACCCCACCCCCACCCCCTTGTCTGTATAAATGCCATGTCCTTGTAGTGTCATACTGTCTTTCCTGTGTGCTTTGTCTATCATGGAAAATCTATGATTAAAACAAAGACAGCCTGTTTTTGATCAACACTTTACTATCGTAGAGAATAAGAAAACCAGCAAATATTCATATCTGAGAGGCTGAAACTAAACACGTTTCCACATTTTTGGCCATGCAAAAAATGGGATGACACTACTGGTTGGTCAGTCCACCACTTTGAACTAATTCAGCAACTAGTGATTGGATGGACTGCCATGAAATTTAGTGCAGATATCCGAAAGAGCAAGAGTGAAATATCTCGACAACTGTTGCATGAATTGCCGTGAAATGTGGTGCAGAAATTCACACTTAAATTCCACTGTAATCTCTTTGGTGATCCCTTAACTTTTCATTAATGTCATCATCAGGTCAAAATTTTGATTTGTCCAGTACTTCGGTTCATCACCAAGTACCTGCAAAACTAATGAGATTCTCATCAGCTTCAGCTGTACTCTGCTGATTAATTTATGATGATCGACTTCAGACCAAAATATACTGTATGTACACACACATGTATACAGTATAGTTTCTCTCTGTCATAACTGACACAAATCACCGGGACACACACTCATATCCTCAGATCCATAACGTCCAATTTAATCCTGAAGCACTCCGGACTGGAGCAGATAAAAGGATCAGATACCAGATGAGATCAGTGCTGGGGGAAACACACACAAAAAAAAAAATCGATGGATGACTCCTTCACTTTAATAAAGCACATACAAACCAGAGACATTTCATTAAAAAGAGGACTGACTGATATGGATGTGGTCAGTAACTGTGCTGAGAGAATCACATCACTGCTGTAATGTTAAAGCCCTGGACTATGAGCTCCGTTCTCTGGAGGCTTGAAAATAAACACGCACAAGCAAAATTGAACCAGAGGATATGAGACTGGAGACCTCTCGAAAGATTAAATCACATCTGAGGAGACTTATCCATCTCTACGTCTGCTCAGGCCTGTCTGTTTATAGCATGTGTGCCCTTGTTTCAGATTGACACTGTGCGAGAAGAAAAGGCAGCTTCTTTGCACTGTCTTTACCCCAACTCAACTGAAAAAAAGCATTGATTTGTTGCTTATTTTTATTCATATATGTATCCCCTGTGCTCTCACTGTCTACAACGCAAACCCACACACCTGTTTTATCCAGAAACGTCTCCTCGAGATGATATCCTTGTAAAAAAAAAAAAAATCTATAAGTACAACCACAGAACTGATAATGTCTGGAATTATGAGCGTTTATCTGAGCTGTCATTTATCATAGACCCACCAAGAAACATATTCACCCCAGTTTTCTTACACTGACACGACAAAGTGTGGATAAAACACAGGTTGCATCTTGCAGTTGTACATGTAAAGAGGTAAACAATGAGGAGGATAATGAGACAGAGTAGCAGATTTCCCCTGATGGTTGCTCCGGCACCATTTTCAGGATCCAATAATGTCTGAGAGAAGCGAAACTCATAATTAGGCCCTTAGACTAAGCGATATACTTTGTGGGAAGGAAAATACCATTCCCTGCCCTCGGGAAGGATAAGAGAAGATTGTGGACAGCAATAAGTGGACTAAGAATAGAACAGGGCATTATTATGTATGACAGGTAGGCTGTGTGTAAGGGAAGTCATTCAATATCATTTTTAAAACTGGGTCTGAGACAGAGTTTGAAATTCATTTGTTGGGTCTCATTTGTCAATTAATATTCTGACTTGTACAAGTGAGACTGGTAAGGTAAATGCTCAGCAGATATCAGTGGAATGTAACTAAGTACATTTACTCAAGTCCTTTACCTAAGTGCAGTTTTGAGGTACTCATATTTTCTGCTACTTTATACTTCTGCTTCACATCATTTTACAAGCAAGCATTCTACTTTTTACTCCACTACATTTATCTGAAATTGATAGTTACTAGTTACTTTAGGATTTTTCATACAAAACATATGATCATCCTACTTATAGATTACATCAGTAATAATAGCAATATATAATAATGTAGGCCACACCTGATGGATTATGAGTACTATTATTTATTTTCCATTATTGTATTGCCACTTTTACTTTAGTACAGGATTTCAATAATTCTTCCACCACTAGCTGAGACTCAGACTAGCAGAAGCTAATTGGATTGTGCTTAAATAGACAATTAAAACAAGAAATAAGCAGAGACGAGCTGATAATAACCTACAGAGACTTTCCTACTTCCCTGACAGAGTTTTCCAAGGGCTTTAAGATATGTATTTGTAAAACACGAGCACCTAAAGTATTGTACAATTACAGCACTTCCCTCCTCCTGGGGGTCAGACTGGTGCACACATTCTCCCTCTGAAGGTGGGAGGAGCGTGTTGCACTGGGACGCTGCACGATGCAGCAGTCCCGTCAAAACCTCCAGGTTCACCTCCAGCAGCAGGACCACTAGTGCACCTGTGGTATCACTCTCAATAGGCACGTCGCTCGGATTTAAAGGAGAGAGAAAAAAGTCAAATCAAATTCATCAAGTATGACCGAAGAAGCCACTTGGAAACAGAGCGCCGGTGCGACATAGGTAAGGCAATTTTCGGATGCCACAAAATCATTTTAGTTATTGAGGTTTTTGAGAAGAAAAATGTGTTGATTTTGTGATGAAATTGCTTTTCTCTTTTCCTGTATGTTTGTGCGTAATGGATACATTTGGGAACAGACGCGTGTGGTTCAGGTGCGCCAATCATGTTAAATTCCCTAAGAAAAACAAAACAAAACAAAAAAACAAACATATATCAGTAATATTTAGGCTTTCATTGTGTGTGTGTGTGTGTGTGTGTGTGTGTGTGTGTGATTTGTTTTGTGGTTTTAATCTCCTACGATATAGTATTTAACCTTATATGCCAGAGCTCCATACAAATGTTGCCATATTTGAAAAGCATCCTTCTCAATTCTCCTTTTAAGCTTTGTTGTTTTCGTAAGAATGAACTTTTGAGTTATGTGATGTCTTTTAGATGGAAAAACATCGCATCTTTGCAATCTTTTTGCCACTTAACTCGGTTTCTGTTTTTGCAGGACAAAGGAGGGGGGGGGTCTTGCTCGACATTACGATGCATCTCACAGCGGTGGTCTTAATTCTGGTCGTGACAGGCATCGCCGAAGGTAATCTGAGATTTGGATCAGTCCGCTGAGACAATAACTGACAGCGACACAAAGAGATCCGAGAAAAACAAACTCTTTTTCGAACCTATTTCACTCACGTGCGTGGAAAAAGAAAGTGTGACGGATGAATATTTTATTGCTCTGAATGTTTTATGTGTTTTCTTAGATTTTTGATGCAAACACGCTGCTGTCCCTTTCTTTCTTGTCTCAAAAGGTTGGGAATGCAGCGCCGGGTGCAGCACAGAAAATGGGTTTTGCGAGAAGCCAGGGAAGTGCAGGTACTAGAAAAAATCACCTCAGATTCCTGTGTAGATGATAGACCATATCCCGTGGGCTTTTGCAACCTTATTTCCATAAATCGCTGTAGCTGTAAATGTTCCTCCCTCAGAGAAACGCAATCACAATCCAGCCAGCTGGATCCGTCTGTGTCTTTCTAGATTTGTTTGGCTCCTGTATTGTGTTAAGAGCCAAATCAGTCCTTTGTTTGAACAGTAAAGAGCATTGTTATCCTAACAGATAGCTTGAAAGCTTTTGGTTACAAAACCTGCCCGGTTTCAAATGTTTTTTTTCCTCTGGCAAAGACTGTTGTGTGTGCTCTTGAGCCAAAATGATTAGTGGAAAATTTAACCAATTACTGCAGGATCAAAGATAACTTTAATCTTTAATTTCACTTTTTTTTTATGGGGAGGAGCCCATGACTGCAAAGCTCTGTGGGTGGTATATTAATAGGTCTGAGCTGTTCTCTGTTCCCCCCTCCACCACTTCTTTCAGGTGCAAACCAGGGTGGCAGGGAGATAACTGTGACCAGTGCCTGCCCTTCCCTGGCTGCCTGCACGGCTCGTGTGAGAAGGCATGGCAGTGTATCTGCGAGGAGGGCTGGGTGGGCAGCCTGTGTGACCAAGGTGAGTCTCATTAAGCTCCTCTCAGACACTCCTATCTCTATCTGCCTCCTAACACTTGCTGACATGTACCAGAGGGTGAGTCACAGAGCCTCTGGGACACGTAGGTTGCCACAGAACGAAGACAGAGTCAGGAGAACATAGTTAACTGTATTTTTAGATGGGCAAAGTTAGAGTAGAAAAGTTCTGACTAAGGCAAGTAAAAGAAAATAATGATGGAGAAATCTGGGTCAACGATGAAAGCTGAAGCAAAATCCTCATTATAAACTGCCATCCTCTGCTTTGTGCCATTAAGCAAGGCACATATAATAAACTTAACAGAACCTCAAAAGTATTGCGCCGTCGCTGTGAAAATGTAAATGTAAAAGCTTTCTAAAAGTCACATTTCCATATTTGTAGACGCCCCTATTTAAATTAAGCAGTTAAGTAATAATTATAATATCCTCGATGAACATTATCGCATAAAAATTACTTGCTGCCCCTCAAGCAAAGGAAGAAAGATAGAGAGAAGATTAAAAGATTTTTTGGCTTCTGGCTCAGTTTGACCTCCTTATCAGCTCTCACAGTGCATCTCCTATTCTGTTGGAGCATATGAGCTGCTCGCCTGTGTAACATGGTTGCTTATGTTCTCAGTTTTGCTCTTGGTGACAAGATGCTGCGGTGGGGAGTGTGAGTGAGAAAAGTGGAAACAAAGGAGGGAGGGGAAAAACAGGCAGAGACACATAGAAACACACAGTGAGAGAGAGAAGGGGAGATCTAAAAACAGCATGCTCTGTTTTTTTTTTTTTTGTACAACAGACACCCGCCTGTGTTCATCCAGGCCTTGTGCTGGTAACGCCACCTGCATAGAGACAGGAGAGGGGGGATACCTGTGCGTCTGTCCCCACGGCTACGCTGGAGAAAACTGCCACCTGAAGAGAGGAGCTTGCCTCACAAACGGGTACCAGCATCTTTAATTTAAATTTCTATTTTAAGTACAGGGAAAATTCCAGTGCTTTACAGCCTTGTCTCCATTTGTATATCATTAAGAGCAATAATCAATACATGGTGCAGTGTCTGTCAGCTCAAACTGTATTGCCAAGGCAGCCAATTGAAACCTCCCTGCACTTTGTGTATATAGCTAGTAATGGCAGGCAGTTAGAGGAGAAAATATTGGATGTTCTTTTCTCCTAAGTGCACAAAAATTAGACGGTTTGGTTGCTGTTACTTGTAACGGGCAACGTGGTGTTTACCTATTTTGTAAGACAAACAGAAACGCTTGCTTAGATACTGTTCCCCTGTAAACTCGAGCATGCTAAAATATTGGAACTGGCAAGTTTCCAAGTTTGTGAAGGAAAACTCCACTTGAATGGAGCTCCAGCTCATTACTCCTAGTCAGAAAGTCACTTTTTATCTGAGGGCTGACTTATCTGTGGAATTTCATAAAAGCAAAGTAAAACATGGTGTATATTGTTGAAGACAGCTACAGAAACTACACCTGCAAGTGTTTATATCACGTCCAAGCACCTGATGCAACTTGGAACCAATGGTACACATACTTAAAGGTGCTATATGTAAGTTTTTGCTATCGCTACATAGCCAATGTTAGCATTAACGGCTGTTTACGTATCAGTCTAGAAGAAACTTTGTGAGTTCAGGATCAAACTTCATTCCTTTACTCACTAAGAGCTGTCTCTAGCGGTATAAAACATCAGTGCTAACGCTTGTTTAGCTTTCAATTTCTATCGCTTCTTTTCTTTGCTGCCAAACATGGTCTCTTGTGGGGACCAGGTGGTGTTAGCGATGAGGGTTTCTGTCCACCTGGCACATGTAAATCCAACTTTCTCTCCCTTAACCCTACAAACTCCCACAAGAAATATAACACTCTTAAGCTGCTCAGTGCTCCACCATGTTCACCAGTTTTAACTATGTCTGTCTGCTGTTTGATGCTGAGCAGTTAGTGTATAGCGGGTTTGTATATTGTATATTCGTTTTTTTGGCAGAAAGCAGCTACCTGCTGCACCTGAAAACAATGCAAAGGGAGCAGTTAAAGTGAATAAAAGCAGTTTAAAGTTGTAAAGAGGACCGCAGTCCTTTAGCCCTGGCATCATGTTGGTACCTTGATTTAAAGTTATGATAATTATGATTTAAATTTCATTGATGTTTTTACAGTAACCTCCTGTACATTTGTACCAGTCATTGCAGAACATACATTAGCAAACAATGCTAGCAAAGTGGGATATCATTGGGCTTACATCACCAAAACAAACAGAATTTTCCTGCCGGCATAAATTTTGCTTTCATATCAAACATGTGAACCCTCTGATGTAGAAAGAATGAATTTCTGAAAATTAATTCCCCAGCTCCCTCTTTGTCATAAATACAGCAGCAGCCATGTTTATTCTGGTCCTTGTTGTTGACAAGCAGAGACACATTTATACAGTAGCCGGTGGTGTGTACATGGGCAGCATTATGAGCTGCATCCCAGTTCAGGGGCTGAATCCTTTGAAGCCAAAATTTAAAAACTGAATGCATCATAATCGCTGAACAAGGCTGTCACATTTCAAAAGCTCCTTGTATATGACCAGAAATTCAGCCTTCTTTTGCCGGTATCTGGAGGATGCACCTGAGGTGTACTTTGCATATCCCATATCATTGGGAAATACTATTTACCAGGAATTTGCCTTCAGGTAGTCATCCATCACTGACATCTATAATACCTGAACTGAACCAATTATTCTAAAAAGTCACTGCAGAATGGAAACAATGGTATCAAGGTATAAACGACACCCCTTATATGTGTTAAGAGCCGGGATATGTTATAGCACAGCATCAGAGATTAAGAAAAGTTACGATTAATGTCTTTATTTGGTGTTAAATTGAAACGCTGAAGCACATAATGTAAAATTTGTTATAACAAAAACTGCAATTTTACCAAGTGAACCATATTTGCTGTTGGCATTTACCACTATTTAAGCCACTGGAGGACAAATTTATTTAAATGTCTGACTTTATGAGCTGATGAGGAAGACCTGAACGCGCCAGTAGTTTCGTCCTCACTTGGAGAGCACAGGCTCAGTTAGGCCTTCAGGTCCTCTGAAAGGATCCACCTTCATGGGTCATGTCCTTCAACTCTCACTGGAATTGGCACGTAGCTGAGTTTCTGAGTACAGCTACTACAGTGGATGCTAGGATTTGAAAGGACCACTGAAATAAGTAACGTTAAAAAAAAAAACCATGGATGATTCCTTTAAGCGCTAGAAATTGCCTCCTTGTCTGCCTTTCTGCCTTTCCACTGATTGATTACAGACAGGACTGATCCGTGAAGGAATCCGCCTCCTGCCCATCAGATGAATATGAAAGACCCTCTGGGGATGCAGGGAGCTGACACAGCCCCTCCAGACTCTGAACCATGTTCGCTGTGTGTCAGGCAGCCTCCTTACTGACTTGAACGACACACCTAAAATTTAATAGCCTACAGCTCAGTGTCAGCGAACCGACAGCTCTCCTCCCTCATAAAAAAAATCATTTGAGTCTTATTATAATTTTCACAACGAGACGACTGGAGCTTCACTTGTATGCCAGGGGAATTCATCTCCATTAAAAACGGCTGCATGAGGTTTCATTAATCAGCTCCTCTATGAGGCACCAGAGATGTCTGCAAAGTACGCCAGAGCCATTATTCTTCTGACTCACAGAGACAGAAAGTTAAGAACTTGTGTAATTACATGAGCTACTATTAGAGATATTGATTGTTTTTTATCCTGGGTTTTTATCAGTGTTCCCACTTTGTGAGGCATGGCTGCATTGATCACATGCTGCAGATGTGGATGCAGGGAGATTTTTTCAGAGGCAAAGCAAAGACTCCTTTTATATCTTATTACGGGCACAGATTTTTAATTTGCAGAAAATGAGCAATACTGTTTTCCATTAGTGCAGGTGGTATGACAAAAATCAACCCCAGATAATTAATAAGATTTTTTCTAGAGCTGAAGCAATTAGTAGATTAATCTTTTGTTGGAAAGTTTTTTAATAATCAATTATGTAAGTATTTTCTATCAAAAAAGTCAATCAATCTGTGGATTCAGCTTCTCAGTTGTGCTGCTTTTTTTGTCAAATGATATAATAAACTGAATATTTTTGTGATGGGCTGTTTGTTCAAAACATGCACTTAGATAGCATCGACATGGGCTTTAGGAGATTCTAATGGCCATTTACCACAATTTTCTATTTTCACTCTCTTACTATTTAAAAAGAATAACCAATTAAAGCTGAAGTGTATTTGTTTATGTATACGTGAATATCTGTTACATTTAAGCCCCTGTCAAATCAGTTCACTTAATGCTGATGAAGCCTATCATTACCAGGTAAATTCCCACATTTCCACATTTATTTATTTGTGTATTTCTGTGTCCATATGTGAATAAGATAGGCGGGCCCTGAGGTGTGACATCACGACCAAACAAAAGGCTGTTTCCAGGGTCAATACATCCATGGCCCAACCTCTCCGAGGCTGTCTTGTTTTCAGTATGCCGTACTGTTGTATCCCTGTGCTGATTGCCAATTAAAAGGGAGCTATGAACCTACACCTTCATGTTTCAGTTGGTAGTCCTTTTTGAACCACCAGGTGCTAATGTTAGCACCAGTAAGCACCCACTGGTGTCAAATTGTTTTTCTTTAATTAGTTTAAAATTTCATTCTATTAACTGCAACCATTTCCTCTCCTCTTTTTTATCAAGAGGAAAGCAGTAGAATGACAACTGAGTAGGTTTGTGGGCTCAGATCTATTCAATCAGCACAGGACACAGAGCCCGCCTACCTAATTTGCATATGGACACAGAAATACAGAAATAAATGTGGAAAATGTGTGTATTTATACTTGTCAGGACAGTTTTTGTCCTTCATAGGAGACAGAGTAGGCTACAGCAACGGGGAATATGGCAAATGAAAATAATTGTTAGCTACAGTCCTATATTATTCCACTATTACAATATATATTACAATATGGAAAATGTACTCAAAATATAATGTATTTTATTCATGTTCAATGCAATGAACTGTGTACTGTTACTGTATTTGTATTGGGAAGTCATTTGGGTACAACCGCTCATTTTAAGCAGTGTACAGTCTGTTATGTTTTGGAGAACTGCAGTACCAGACGGTGGCATCATTGTCAATGTGGCACTGAACTTGTTCCCCAACAAAAAAAACAAATGTTGTACTATCTAGCAGGGCAGCTTTCCTGAGCATGAATTTAGCCGTGACAGATTAAGTGCTTCCAGTGCCATGACCACCCTTGAGAGCTGATATCTAAAAACAAACCTGAATAATTAACAGTAGCTTTTGGTGCAATTACAGTCTGACCTACCCCAACTAAAAATTCTGGATATTTTCTTAGCTTGAATCGAGCTCTAAAAAGATTGGCCTCAGTTTTTCCCTAAATTAAGTTTATTGTCAGAGAGCAATATTCTTTATTATTATTGCTATCCTTTGAAGACAAACCAGTGGGTTCCTAAATGGTTTATTTAGCTTTAGGGTAATTTTCTCAGCGTATTAGAGAACCCTTAATGCTTCACTTTTTCTCAAATAAATTCAAAATTTGAGAAATTAAGAGATGGTGGTTGGTTGGTTTTCACTGGTCGATATTCTCTGCTTGTGAATCTTAATGTGACGTTATTGATGGGTCTGCATAAAAAAGGTCACATAAAGGCAGATCGTAACTCATTAATATGTAATGACGGCACCAGGATACTCCCTAGGGGACCCCACAAATTACGACAGCATCCCCTCAACATCTATCTGAAATCTGAAATCTACCTGTAAAAAAAGACTAAACCAGTTTGATGGCTGCTTCACTGATGGCTGCCTTATAACCACAGGGTAAAATATTCTGTAGTAAAGCTCTATACACGATAGCAGGTCCCATTTTCCCTGCTGTATACTGACATTGTGCTGCTCTGTCCTCCAGCTCTCCTTGTCAGAACGGAGGCACATGCACGGATGCCGATGGCTCAGCAGCCTACTCTTCCTGTTTATGTCCCCCCGGATTTTCTGGAGACTTCTGTGAGATCAGCGTTGACAGCTGCCAGCCTAACCCCTGCCTCAACGGTGGCAACTGCACAAACCACGGCCTGGCCTTCACGTGTGCCTGTCCGCACGGCTTCACTGGTTTCACTTGTAACGACACCACCAGCCTGTCGCCCTGTGCAGGACGGCCCTGCACTAACGGGGGCACGTGTGTCAGCCAGCTTGATGGAACCTTCCGTTGTGTTTGCCAGAAATGGTTTACAGGTCCCACATGTTCCCTGCAGCACAGACCGAAGGCCAAGTCCAAGCCGGTAGGCGCCAGGCCTGCAGATCACAGAGTGTTTGCGCTGACCCCACAGCATTACTCCCTCCCCGCTCACGCCTTCCACAAACTCCTCAGACCGCCTGAAAGAGACCTGCTCAAGATTACCCTGAAGGAGACCGTCCACTCCCCCGGCATCTTCGTCACCCACGGTCAGCTTGTCTGCTTTGGCATACTGGCCCTGCTCACCTGCCTGGTCATCCTGGGCACCACAGGCATTGTGTTTTTTGGCCGCTGTGAGACATGGCTGGCTAATGCCAAGTACAGCCAACTTGTTCGGCAGCAAAGGGAACACCTGCTGAGAGAGGCCGGTGGCGCCAACCAGGAAGAGCCGGAGCACTCAGTAAACATCATCCTGCCGGAGAAGATTAGACTCACCAGCTTTGGGAGACACTACACCTCTATCTGATTAAATCGTCTCTCCCTCTTCCTCGCTCCCTCGGGAAGGAGTTTAATATGAATATCTAAAAATAGCAACGAAGGAAACACTATGACTGTTGCTCAGTTGCATTTATAAAGTGAGAGATTCTGGACTAACTTGGAATATTTGAATGTATAGTCTACCGGATTAAGTGGACAAACATGACACTGGATTGTAAAAACTACCCATTAAAAATGTATAAAATTATAAAACATGTTCTACCAAATAGCTGCTTGATGGCTGGTAAAAAGATGTCATTGTATGGTTTTCTTAAAAAAAAAGAAAAAAAAAAGAACAAAACAAAAACATTATGGTTTTACTACTCTGTTACAAGTTGACTTGGAATACAGTAATGGCATTAATGTCAGAGAAGAGATATTATTTTTGAAGTAGCAACAAACAGGACCACACTTTTGGAGTCATAGCGGTGCCATAAAAAAGAATAAATCTGTAAAAGAATAAAAAATAAATATGGAAATATAAAAGAATAAATAAAAGAATAACAAGCAAATACAAAAAATGTGGAAATTTAAAGATAAATTACAAAGAATAATTAAATGTAGAAATACAAAGACAAATAACAAAATATGGCACCCCTGTGACTCCATACACACTTCTTTGAGTATTTGTAATTAAACTAAGTAATGGTACTAATGATCTTTTATTTGTTTACAAACTACAGTCAGATTTCATAACCATCATCAGAGCTGAAACGATTACTTGATTAGTCGATCTAAAGAAATTGAATTGGCAAATATTTACCATTTTAGTCATTGTTTTATATATATATATATATATCTGACAAAATGAATAATCAAGAAAGTAATTACTAATTTAAATAATTGTTAGTTGCAGCCCTAGACCATATCCATACAACATACTGTGAATTTTCCGTTTCATAAGTAACGCAGAAATACATGTAGTGAGCTCGTACAGTGCAATTACAGTAAAATGTGTAATTAGATATTACAACATTCCACCAAAACAGCTGTACTTCCTGCTAAATCCTGCAGGTCATTACTGTACAGAATGAGGTCATTTTGATGTAAAGGTTTACTGTACTGTATGTACTTGCAAGTAATTTCATTTCCCAAATACCATCAAATTCTCTCTTTCTGTAGATGTATCATTTTAGATGTTGGTTTTAAAGGTATATACGTAGATGTACACTCTGTTATAAAGACATGGGTCATTTTCACAGTTCCTCAAGAAGTGCCACTTTCTATCTCTATTTTAATCTATTTGAATCATGCCATGAATATCTTAACATCTTCATCTGTTAATTTGTCTAAAATTAATTTGCAGCTCTCTGAATATTTTGCAACATTGTGTCTTACCTTTAAAGTAGGAATTTCACAGTTAATGCACAATGCATCTGTGAGCCCTGAAATCAATACTGTAACACCTGTTAAGTAGTATTGGTTTGTCTCATCATGCATGAGATGGTCACCCACTCCTGATGGAGGGAAAAGTGATTTCATGAATAATGATATGTCTGTCACCCAGGATTTCTAAAGCAGCCTATAAGGAGATGCTGTTAATCTGGTGGGCTTTATTTAGCAAAATTCTCTGATATGGAGGTTCTCTCGTGCTCATGACATAACAGAGTTACATTTCCGCTTGTGTAATACATTATGCAGAAATCAAAAAATAATGATTTACAAGTGGCATTTCTACTCGGGGCGGTGACTGTGACCATGCAGTACTTATCAGTATTTGTTCCCTTCTGGGATTATTTGTTGTTGTACTTTTGCCAGATAATGTTTTGTTGTCTGTTCACTGCTTTTAATAAAATATATTTTAAAAAAGGTGTCCACCTGACAAAAATGCCTGCAGTAATACTTATCTGTGTACCCAAAGGTGACTTTAGTCTTGTATTTGATTTGCTGTCATCGTCTTATTTAGTCAGTTTTGTTCAGTCTGGGACGTAAAAACCACCACATTTATACTGAGGCCATCTCCTTCTGCTGCTGCTGTTGTCTTGATACAAAAAGCAGGTTAAGACAAGATCAGATGCTTGGCAGGGCTAACACATCCGATGTTTCACAGTGTGAAATCCTCCTCATGCACATGCTGTATGCACCGCCCCTGACCTGTTCTGAAATCAGTGGAACATCTGTTCTCCTGCTCTGTGGTGCTTAAGAAATTGTCCCCCCAGGGCCAAGGCAGTGATTATCACCTGAATGATAACGGTGACTCTATCAGCACTCCTCCACTGTCCCTTAAGATAGGACAGTTTCAGACAGCAGTCTCTGTCTCCACCTCGTGGCTTCAGTTATCTACATCGCCGGGACTTCAGCAGCAGCACTCAGCAATACACAAGATCTCTATGTGGAAATAAAAATGAAAAGCAAAGATAGATAACATGGCATTTCATCCTCTGATACAATAAAAGTCTGGTGTTGCCTGCTTGTAATGAATGAATATTTAAGAGGGGAATATAAAATGATCCCCAAACAGCTGCAAGAAAGAGCTGAACCTACAGAAAACTGGACATAAATATATCTGATAGTACCTGAGCAAATAAAGCAGCCCAGGTTGAACAGCATTGCATGTATGAGAAGCATGAAGCTCACAACAGCTCATCACATTATGATGAGGCTCTGCGCACTTACTCTGGCCTTTTTAATGACTTAGCTGATTAGATGTCTAGTCAGGTGGAGCTATGCTAGGAATTACAATGTCGCTAAACTATGCACTAATAAGGATGATAAAGGCACAGTCAGACAGGAACTGTCTTCCCATTTATTTCTATAAGGAACAGAGTGAGACAAATTTACTTCCAGCCGCAAATTACCCGCCTGTTTCACTTCATGCAGCGTTCAGCTTCATTGAATTTTAACAAACACCAAACTGCAAAATTCTCCAATGTCCAGCCAGTGTGAGAGGGGGAGTGGGACTGAACTCTCATTCAGGAAATCACCAATCACCAAGTTTAGGTCATTGTTAACCTGACATGAAATGTGATGGTATCCTTAAGTTGCCCTGTCAAGTTCAACAAAACCAACAGAAGTGTGAGGGAGATGTAAGTCAAGTGCAGTTTATATAAACCCACACCATCCTGAGAAGAGGCCTCATTAAGCAACATAAGTAAGAGCATCTGTGTGGGTGGACTATGGGAAGGCAAGGACTTTAAAACATAAATATTTAAAACTGCTTCCTGTGTCCCATTTTGTGACAGAAATGTACCAGACTGCCTTTGAAGCAATAATGACTCATCAGATTTATTATGTATTTATAATGCAAGTTTGTCTTTGTGAAAATGACTTTATATTCAAGAAGGAATGAATTTCAACTTGGCCCAAAGAATGCTGTGCCCTGAATTTAAGTGCTGTTTGTAGATCATATGTTAAAATAGGAAAAGATGCTGATGTTTTTTGTGTTTCCTTTAAGTAAGACTCCTGCTTGGACAGAGATAGTTAATTAAATTAAATCTGAAGCCTTTCCATTGACAATACAGGTACGTATAAACAACATATTTCCAGTTTCTTCAAGGCAGAGGCAAGCAAGAGTCAGCATGCTTTCCTATTGCTCTCCCGTTAAAACTCTCCAACCTATAGAGCAATACAGCAGTAGATTTCTCGGTGCGATGCAGTTATAACTTAAAGAGCTCATGCGGCTCCTAGAAAAATCGTGTAGTTTCAAATTATGACCACAAGGTGTCATCCATCTAAAGGCTGTACCCAGCAGCTGAGCATGGAGCGATTCATTTCATTGCTGCGAAACACTGGATTTTGTTTTTATGAGCCAATTGTCAGTGATTTATTGTTTTTTTCATATTTGGAATTAACGCATACACATGCCTGAACAAAACTGATTTCATGATTGCTGTATTTAATATCTCTATTTAGTATCATTTTCTACCAATATCATGTTTTAATAGTTAATTGTAACAATGTGAAAACAAATTACTAATGCTTTCCAGTTTCTGTTTCACTGCTCTTCCTCTGACTAACAATAAAACCATTTTCCACTTCATTGCTGCGCTATTTCAGTTCACCGTTTGGGTGACATTCAGTGTTTTTTTCTCCCTCTCTCTCTCTCCATGCCACATCCAACCATTTCTCACTCCAGACTGAACATTATTGGAAAATGTCTCATGGACTCCTGCTGTGTTACTGCATGTCCCTGACCTACAAAAACTTGCCTTAAAAATCTCTAACTGTCCATCAGATCTGCATTATACCAGTAAAAGTAGTTAAAATGTTAGACTGCATGCTAGTGAGTTAATCAGCATGGCTTGTGAACGGACTGCAATCTTTTCTTGATGCAACATGGCACTAAATGCCACCTACCAAGGCTAATTCTATAATACTTGTGACTCCAATAAAGGTTTCTGAGTAAACTTTCATTCAGAAAACACCTACACCTCTGTAATAGCGTCTGAGTTCCTGGAAAAATGTCTACAGTGTTAAAAGTGGCCTTCTGAGATTTCAAAACGTGTCCCCTGAGCCTCTTTGTGGCTCAGGGGTTTATTTAAACCAGTATAAAGAAGACTGTTTGGAGCACAGTTAAATGTTAACATGCTGAACCTGAATCACACAGGTTTCAGTGAAAACTGAAAACTGTGTGCCGAGGGCCCCCGGCTTCCCACCACCAGACATTCATTTGTGGAGTTATGACCCAGGGGAGAGAAGGGGCCCTCACCTTCAAAGCTGACCAGAGAAGCTGAAGAAAAAAAAAACTCCACCTCAGCAGACCCATTCTGCTCCCTCCAAGTCATAAAACAAAACAGAACAGCAAAAGTTAAATCTCTCCCCCAAGCCTGAGACCCTTAACCCTTTGTTCCCGTCTGCCTCTCCGCTGACAGATGAGACTCAACATCCATGGAAAATCGCACATGGAAAGAATCCAGATTCAAACAATTGCAGTCGGGGTTTCTCTTCAGGGGTGCACCACTGGATACACTGCAAGTTATATTTCATCTAGGCAGGTACCCCTCTGTCAGCTGTCAGCTCCATATAAATACTGTGTGTTTGTGTGTTAAATGTGTTCCAGATGAGCTGAAAAGTAAGGTCACTGTGAAAAAAAAAAATCCTGCAGTCAGACCAGCAACATGTTCTCAAATGGCGCTGGACGTATTCTCTTTTCTGTTACTCCCATTCTCCGTCTTTTTGGCTTGTGACCGCTTAAAATGAAGCAGCGTAAACTTGTGACCAATGTGCGAACTGTGTATCTATTGTTCATGATCAGGTCAACTGAGGTGAACTTTTCCTAATCTATGTAAATAATGTTAGAGCCCAGGGATGATTAAAATAATCTATTAATTTACAAGAAAAAGAGCAAAGACTTGTCAAATGTCTGAAAAAACTGAATAGAAATTTGTGCTTTCCTCTCTTTAAACGTCTAGCAAAGGGCTGCAACCAACTATCAGTCCACTGATTATCTTTTAGATGAAAGTAAAAACATCCCTCTCAATTTCCCAGATCTCCTCAAATTGCTGGTTTTGTCCAACCAACAGTCCAATATCAAGATATATAAAACTTAAAAAGACATAACAAATAGAAAAGCTGCAAATCCTCACATTTGATAAGATGGAACCAGTGAATGTTTGGACTTATATGATCAATCGATAGTCAAAATATTTCCTGAATAACATTATGTAGATTTGCTGGTGATGCACCAAAGTTGTGGCTGTATATTCTTCTGCTATTCAACAACTCAATACAAACTCTACAAACTGTATCTACCCATATATGGACTTATCATGTCAAGAACTAATGTGGTGTGTGCACCTGAATTAGCCGCAAAAGCTAAGATTTCAACCCCTGCCACCAAACAAACACAGAGTCCTGATGACAAGGGACTGAAAACTGGATGTGATCTATTTTTCTGTCACATCTCAGATCTTAAGACAAACAGAAATCCTGTTTTCCTGACCTGTAACAAAAGCTCCCTCTCATTTACTCTCTCAACTTCATTACAACCACTAAATTCAAGCATAAAGTGATATTTATAGAAGATGACCCGACTCCAATTTGTTTCAAAGCTGTGATTCATGAGCAGTCGTTTTTGGGTAAAATTACTCTCTTTGCCAACAATGAGCATCTTTGTGTTGTCACTACGCTCGAGAGTCTTAAACCCTGTTGTGTTGCGTCTACAGTGATTTATGTCCCATTTATGACTCTGCCTCTTTGCTGGAGGTAACGGCTCTATTCTCCAAGGTTGACTGTGAATAATGACGCTGTGGACGCAGGGAGGCACGGTGGAACCGAAGCGTCTGACAAGATGTTGCTCCACATACAGGTTGTGTCAGCGTTATTATCTGGTTTCCTGAGTCATCTGGTGTCTGAAGCTTTGCCCCCCTGTTGTGTCTTCACTGCATCGTGACTCGCATCTGAGGCCTCTGAAGAGATTTTCCTCCAGTTTTATCAAGAAAAAACTGACATGTTTTACCAACACTGTGATTTTCATGTTATTAATTGTATGTTTTCAGAAACACTGAAGACTCATGGGAGCGATAATCAGTGTTAAATCACTACACAGTGTTACAGATATTTCATCATGTGTGTTACTTTCCAGGGGAATTCTGCACACAGTTAAATGCCTCCACTCCTAACACGCTGCTCTGGGATTGGTGAGCTAAGCTCTGAAAACATTTGTGTGTTTAGACCCTTGTAGGTGGATGTATCACTCAGCATAATAGGATCAAGTGTGATTATCCTCATTTACTAGTAAGAGGTCAAAGGCTTAGGAAGGGGCTGTGGAGAACAAAGCACAGCTTCTTTGCTGCTGTATTAACCGCAGACCTATAATCACTATCTATGCGGTTTAAAAGGTGGTTGACCACTAATTATACACAAGATATTTCATCCTGATTGCGGAGACGAAGTGAGTTTGCAGGATGTAGCTGATATTAGAAAAACCAGGAGCATTTACTGCGTGAAAACGACTGTTGAATCACTAAGAAAAGAAAACTTATGTCAAATTAAAAAGCTCTACCAAAATAAGACAAAACTGTTGAACAAAAATGTGTGTTTGTATATTTCTGTTGCTCTTCACTTCAGAATAAACTAGTTTTAAATTGGGAATAGCTGAGAACCATCACTAAATCATGCAATAATTGCAGTTTTTCAAGAGTTCCTTAATGTTTTTATGCCTTTTTTATGCTTTCACGTCTTGTCATTTTTGGGGTTATTTCATATTTCCTGCCTCTCCACAACAAGTTTAGAGACTGCACTTGAAAAAAAGGATATTTCTGAGGGAATCCAGGGGAGGTCTGTTGTGCTTTACTGTGCAGGAAATTGAACATTCATCCTTTTTGTCTTCCTAGTATAAAAGATCAAATGAAATGTAAAATCTATACACATCATGCTGTTAGTTCAAAACGAGAACACACCAGCTCCCCACCTTGCATGCAAACAATAATGCAACTCGACATAATAAAAGTTTTATGTTTAAAATGAAAAAAGAAAAAAAAGCCAAGTAGATCAAAGCATTTTATTGTATGAAAAATATATCAATTAAACGGAACAATATTTATAAAACAGTTGCGCCATGCAGGACAGAGAGCAGCACCTTCACTGTGATCTCCAGTATTAAAAACATCAGTCTCGGTTCTCTGGATTCATCCCGTTTAAAAACCGAACATCACAACAATACTGAGGAGCACAGTGATGCACATTACCCCACACCCTGACGGACTCATTACAGGCTCGTTTACACAAGGAGAAGAAATAAAAACAGAACTTTTGACACACAAAATACTTTTGTTCACAAACAAGGTCCACACAAACTAACCTTTTAGAGAGTGGATCCTAACAGGATGTATGTCCAACATGAAATGAAGGAGCCTATACTGTAGTACATCCTACAATGTTGAACAATTTACTTTGATCCCACCATATAGAAAAATAAATACACTTAAACCATTGATGAGGGAGCAAATCTATCTAACTGGAGTTATAATACTGAAAAATCTGCAGCATTGTTTGTTTTCGTCACAGCAGTTCTAGAAAGATGAAAATTAATCTACACATGAATAACTAGATTATTGGATTTCTCCATCTTTTCTCTGTATTGATCCAGCCAGTCTCTGAGCTCTGAGATCCGATACCCCTCGGGTCCTCTGCCACCCTGGTAAACTATCTTTCCCTCCTGCAGAATATAAAGTCTGTCGAAATAAGCTCCGTACGCGGCGTTGGAGGAGTTCTCCATACTGTCGACGACGACCAGGCAGCCGGGCACCTCCAGGTGCATCAGCTGCGCGGCGTTCAGCCTGTCCTCCAGACACCGGTGTTTGGGGATCTGATAGGGCGCGTCAGTGCTCATCCAGCCGTCGGAGGGGTGCGCTTCCTCTATGTACACAACTACAGAGTCTGCTATGTCTGCGTTCTGCTGCACAACTCCCTGGAAAGCCTTGAGACGCGCCATGAACGGTGGTCAGGTGCAGCTGCCAAAGTTGAGGATGAGCGGTCTCTTGTCCTTTGCGTAATCGAGGATCCGGCTGCGCCGCTGGTCTTCCAGCTGAACAACTTCGGTGTTCGGTGCGCCGTGTCCGAGGTGCGCAGCTTTCAGAAAGTCCAGCTTGTGACCGTGCCACACCGCTTTGAGGGACTCCAGGCTGAAGAGACGATTGGAGTCCGATATGCAGAGAGGAGGGTCGATGGCATCGCCCTCCTGCTCCTTCATCCTGAAGAAAACCCTTTTCCTAATGCAAATAAAGTCAAGCAGCCAAAACATGACTGCTGCCATCAGAAAGCGGGGCAGCAGGACGAGACAGACTATTGCATTTTTAATAGCTTTAATAGTATTCATTATCACTAGAATGAGAACCCGGATGGTCTTGCGCTGTGCCACGATCTTGTGGGTTGAAGTTGGGTTACTTGCAACTTCCCCTCTTTTTATAGCACCGGCAGATTTGAATGAATCACACCCCGCCTCCAAACTGGGGACGAGGCCTCACATGGTGGGGATTACCTTCTGTCAACTCCACAGCTTTGAGTCGCGGCCAAAAGCCAAGGGTGCAGGAAAGGGTGCGCCACAGCGGTGCAAGAGAGTCGGTCATAATGTTTTACTATCAGACTGTTAAAATTAACGTAAGAAATCCTCACGACGATAAGTGATCAGCGACATCGTTTAAGAGTTCCATCTTAATATCATGGGTATCGTGTGATGACAGCGTAAAGTTGGTGCAGCTGCCATGACAATGACTGTTTCTGCTGCAGCACATTTCAGCAGATGCTCCACTTAAAGGGCTGGCCTGTGTAACTAACAGTCTGCCCTTAACTGATCCAAACACCAACACATGTGAACAGCCCACTGTTTGTCCTGATGCTATGTCACATCAGTCCATACATCCCAATGTTGGCTCACATGAGAGATAAGTAACATAAGTTAGATTGCACTCACATGAGGTTAATGTTTGAACCCCTCAGATGATTTACATTAACATATCTATCTGTCTTATCGGTCATAGTAAGTAAGGATCCATCAGAATGGGGTCTGGTGCAGAACAAGGATAAACTCGGATGAAGTCAGAAAACTGAAATAAAAAGTCCGAAATCCTTGAGAAAGGTCAAGGTTTTTGAGGTGATATAAATTCAGTCTGAATTCTGATTTTGGTTATTCTTTCGAGAAAATGGCGCACTTTTTAGGAACACTCATACCCCTGACATCAAAGGGAGAATTTAGAGATGCATAAATTTTAGAAAACAAGTAAAACTTACTTTCTTAGTTTTGTGACTTCTCAGATTTCAAATGAATCTCAGCCCTTAAATATTTTTTCATGTGGCCATAATCTTCCTCAGGTGCTCTACTGTGTCAACTAAGGTGACACAAAAATCCCTCAAAACACAAGCGCACACACACACACACACACACAGACTAAGCCTCCTGCCTATCGGGGTAAGGGGATACCAGTACTCTGCAGCACCACGGCTCATATAGCACTCAAACACCTCAGGATATGAATCAGAATAAGTAAGTAAGTAAGTTTTGGGGTCCAATGTAACAAAACATCATCTTCTGCTGTGGTCAGAAATCTTCCAGATTTATATTTTTCTGCAAAGTGGGCCAGGATAAGATAAATGTGTCCTGGCTGATGTCTGAAGGCTCATAAAAGTTTAAAGAATGTTGAAAACAGTTTCTGAGGTGTTTGAAGAACTGTTCTCTTTTAAACATCATAATTTCTCTCAAAATACTTTCCTATAAACTAATCAGAAAGCCCAAAAATAAAAACATTGTACCTGGAACCCAGCCTTTTCCTTCTGACGCTGAAAGTTTAAATTTCCCTTTGACCAGCAGTTGTCACTGTGTTTTAAACGAACGGTTGGACTTAATGAGATTTCCATGACACTCAGCAGTATATTGTTCATTCTATTCAACATGTCAGCAAAGGGTTTGGGAGCATGACATCCTTCAACCTCTCACTATACTCATCCAACAAGTCTTCCAAATTAAGACAAAATATATCATTGGTCCATGGCTTCCAGAACAACACATTAAGTGTTTACTGGTCTCATGCCTCACTATGGACATCATGGCTTCAGAAATAAAGGGGGGGATCTAACTATACAATATAAACAATATACATATAACTGACTGGGCCGTTGGCCTTTTAAAACTCTACATTGAATCAGTGTTTCGTGCAAGTTGTCTAAAAACAGAGGGGAATATTCATTATCTGCTGTTTTCTTTCTAGATTCATCACAACTTCCCACAGTCCAAGGCGACATCATCAAATGTCTCCTTTTGTTCGACCAGTGGTCCACAATCCAACAATATTCAGTTTACTGTAATATATGCCAGACAGAAACAGATAATCCTTTCATACCTCTCATCCTCTCAAGAAATTCTCACATTGTTTCTCCATTTTCTCCTAATAAATGCCTGAGGTGATTAATCAATTATCAAACTAGTTACTCAGAAATATATATATATATATATATTTGGGGTCAATCCAGTAATCAATTAATCAATTAATTGGATAATTGTTTCATCAACAACAATATGTGATTGACTATTAAAAACACAAAACAAGTTAGTTTGAGTTATAGTTAGCAGATGGATGTTCAACTGATGCTAGGTGTAAACGACAGTCATTGGACCCTGCATCGCCTAAAGAATGCACCTATAGCTTGCGGATACCTTAACTGGACCTCTGTTAAAATAGCCAAGGATCCAGGAGGAGGTAAAAAGAAGAATAAACACAACATTGTCATCTCATATGTGAGTATCTGAGAAACTCAGGAGGATCTTCAAAGAGCACCACATCCCTGTGTTTTTCAAACCCAGCAGCACACTGAAACAGAAACAGGCTCATCCAAAAGACAGCACACCCAAACAACGAAAGCAATCTGGTGCATGCAGTCCAACGCAGTGAGGAATGCGCAGCGCTATTGGTGAAACTGAACAACTCTTTAACAAAAGTATGACCCAACACATGAGGGCCAAAGGAGTGAAGGAGGCCATTTGCATTAAAGTTAAAAAACAAAACAAAACATCCATCAATATCCTAAGAGTAGTAGGCCTATGACATCACTTATCCCCCACCTACAATGCTGTCCTTTCATCCCTTCCCAGAAGATTTACCAACCATTCACATTTGGCCTTATGTGCCTCCAAAAATTCCAATGACTGTCATTTACACTTGACCTCAGGTGAGTTCAGCAGCTTTACATTACAACAGCCAGGAACAGTAAAACACCAAGACCATGGTCAAATAGTCTTTATTAGAACGAGTGCTTCCTATCTTATTTCCTTAAGCGAAAGATATACTGGACTTTCCTTTGCGAAAGGAAAGGACATAATGCTGTCCCACAATTACTTGCGGCAACAGCATTTAAAGCGACCTATCATTGTACTTTCACTACTGCAGACCCACATACAGAAACAACACAGCTCTAATTTTAAGTGTGTGACACAATCCATAAATCCTTGCAAGATTGGCTGAGCTCCATAATAACAGATTTCGACTGTAATTAAAAAACTACACACATAAAAGTCACTCTGTTTTGGACAGGAAAACTTACTTGAATTGTAGCCTACAGCATTGAGTTTGTCACTGTACTTGTCTTCTATGTATGTAAGTTGGTTTAAAAAGTCTAGTGTAAGTGCAGTCAGATCCTCCTCAGTTGTCTTTTCCAAAGTCCTAATCAATTCTCCCTCTTATGTTTCCTTGACCTCATGACATTTTCCATTGAGGGGTGTTAGAAAAGGAGATTTTTTTTACTTCTCAACCACAATCAAAGTGACATGAATGGCCTCAATAACAACCCCAGAGGTTAAATACATGGGACTTCTGACCAGTCAGTCAGAACTGAAGTAGACTCTTGTGTGAGAGGTGAAACATCTTCAAGAATCTACAACCAAGTCCAGTTGCCCTTAATTCAACCCTTCTTGAATGGCCGTGACCTGGATAACTGAGAATCTTCACAGACTTATCACATTAATGCAAACATTATGCTGTGAAGTCCTCCAGCCCAAACGACCATATAGGTTGTAGCTTGTCCCTAGTCTTAGATACGACCTAAAGAAGAGTACCAGTGGCAGGGGTACTGGATCTTCATTAAGGTAGTGGAACGGTTGTGGATCAAAGAAACAATGACTATTTGTTTAACACAAAAAAAAAATAGTGGAGTGAAAGTCCTGTGTTTTGTTGACCCATTCATCCAACCCAACTTCCTCCTAAAGTCGACTTTGTCACTCAATATAGTACTTCACCAAAGTTCCTCCTTTGCCCCCCACCATAATTACTATGGCCACTAGAGGTCAACAATAAAACATAACTCAGATTAGATTGTAATCTGCTGGCACAGACAACCTGTGGGTTTGTTTTTTAACTGGGATATTATCATCACACCCCTGCACCTCTATATTTCATTAGTGTAACAAATATTTTCTTCCTGCAGTTAGTATTCCTTTAATTTTACTGCTCTCACCCCGTTTCATTCTGCATTTCTTCATCAAGTGAAAAATTGCTGAAACAATATCAGCAGTGGCTATCTCCATCATCTTTTATACATCCAACAGCTGGTCTGAACTTTCTCAAACTCAGAGAAACATTATGAGGAACCTTATTCAAGGAAACTGCCAGACACTTTTGAAAAAACTTTAGAAAGCACTGCGCTCACCAGGGAGGCAAAGGACAACATACAAAACACCAGCAAGAGTCCGCCCCCAGAAATAAACAACTTTGCAAGTGACATATAGCACAGGGACACGAACTTGTTTCCAGAGGAAGAGCTAAGAAAAGGCTAAGAGCATCTTGTTGCAAAAATATTGTTTAGAAAAGACAATTTCTCACACATTATTGAATGAAGTCTAAATAAACAGTGAATTTATAGAAGCTCAGTTAAACCAAGGCAGATGCTAGAATAGACATTAGTGAGAACTCAAACAAGCAGTCAACAGATATAAAAATATAAGTCCATGTAATGTTTTAAAAGGATGAAAATAGAACTCAGATGATGAAACCAAAGTCCAGTGGGAAATTTGTGCTCACCTCTCTAAAAGTAACAGATATCATGTTACCTGTCTTTTTTTAAGGTTGTGTCTGGTCTAAACTCAATTTTGCACACAACTGTTGTAAATCAAGTCTGAACAGAGATGGACTAGAATGTGGTCTGACACCAGGTTATAGACCCTGGATTTTTGATTGGTTAGATCTCTACATGAAGTCATTTTTATTTGGCTGCTCCTCTTGCACACTACAGGGGTGGTAACCTTTGGTTTGAATCAGTTTTACTTCTCTGTCAGTCACTGCCTTAGTGACAAAGAAGTTTTCATCTCTCCTCTGTTTTGGATACTCTTTAGCCTCCACTGCTGCTTTCTGCTCCAGAAAACATTCCAACATAAACGTTTTCAACATGTGCTCTAAGCTGCTTTTCCTGCAAAATGTTGGTTGTCCAAAAACTTAAAGAAGTTGAATCATAAGTAATGGATTAGTAATAAAAATTACTAAAAAGCAGTTCACACCTCTCTCACAGTAAATTTGTACTTCTTACACTGGCAGTCATTATAACTTGACTTTTCCCAGTAACAGGCATTAAATATGTACCCTGTGTGAACTGTATTTATTGTGGCTCAGTCCCTCTTTAAATTCTTCTACTCTCCAGATTATTTCTTCAAGGTTTCCTGAGGCCAGTTGGGTGGGTATGCACCCAACACAGGCAGCAGATAGGTGTGTATTGTTTACAGTATTGAGTATTTTCATGCATCTCTGATTACACTGATTACTAGATAGTTATTCTTTGGAGGGAATCTCACAGATCTGGTGTGCGAGGTACTTTTGACAAAGTTCACTGTTACAAGAGAATTGGGAGAAAAACAACATAAAAAGGGCAGTTTTACAATGTCTTTCTGAAGGGTGTCAAGTCAAATAAAGTCAGTTTTATTTAGATAGCCCAATATCACAAACTTGCCTCAGGGGGGCTTTACAATCTGTACAGCATATGGATACGCTCTGTCCTTAAACTGTAGACTCAGATAAGAAAAAAGAAAAAAAGGCCATAAGCTTTAACAGGCCAAAAAAAAAAAAAAAAAAGAAACCTAAAGAAGAAATAAGGGAGAGTGTAACAATTAAATGATGACATCAATTTTTAAGAGAAGGAATCTGACTACATCACTATGGCAATACTAGCAATCAAAAAGTAACACTTTTAATCACAATAATCAAACTGAATCAAAACTACTCCCTAGCTGAAAACTGTAGTTATTACTTCTATTACTGCTCCCACTGTAACATTAGTACTACAGCTACCACTGCCTCTGCCACTATTGCTGACAGTATGTACTAATGATATTAACAATAAACTTTATTTATACAGCACTTTTAAAAGGTACCCATATTTTGATGAGTAATAGAAACTTTACCTTTTGTCTCTTGTTTTAGAAAAGTTTAAAACATGATACTGAAGAATATACTGAATGAGGATAGTTTCATTGCACATTTTTTTCATTTAAAATACAGTAATGTCTAACTGTTACTGAATCAAGTCCTCTAAAACTTAACAGAGAAAGAAAACTAATACAGCTCTTACATGGGAAAGATAATGTGAAGAACTAGCCCACGAGTCAGACTGCTACCTTCTGAGACTATAATAATTACAGGGCTATTGTATATATTAGATTATGATGTTGATACATATGGAGCACATACAGTATATCCTCATGACACACATGCACACAGAGATTAATGTTAATGAATCAGTGTCAGATCGTGTGTATTGGAGACTGTTATGTTCAGCGTCTGTCTCTGTGCTCCACAGGGATTCAACATCTGGCCACACATATTAGCCATTGCTGGCTAAATGCCATGCACTGGTCTGGTGTGCTTATTCAACAAAAGCATTCCAGGTCTAGTGAGCATATAGTGTATTGGTTAAGCCCTAATCTCCTGTTACAGTAAATCCATGTTATAATTGACTGCAGGGTGGCTGTAAATCAGATATGTAGGATAGATGTCATTCGTCTGCAGCCCACAGTCGTTGCAGTGACTCAGAAAACAGACGATGGGAAACCGTAAGTTGATACCCCTGTCAAAGGTTTGTCTCCGGTCATCAGCTGACAGTATTACAAATTTACAGGCTGAACATAAAATGCTGCACTAAACTAATACATTTCCCATGACACCATTTGCACTAGTAATAGTCTAATCTAATAAAGGCATGTTTTTGTAAGCAACGGTCCATATAGATTATTATTGTCCTACTTTGAGGCTCTATTTTCAGATTTGAGAAAAATGTTATCTACTGTTTATTTTTTTTACTGTATTGTTTGTACCTTCTTTTGTGTTTTGTGTTGGAATAACAAAGTACTCCATCAACCTATGAGTAAGTGTCTTTCCACTGACCAGTTTTTAAGCATTTTTCTTTCAGTTTTCGCATTAAACAAAACAGCAAAATTCTGAAAAAATTGAAATATCACAAAAAAGTTTTCATGCTCGTCCCAGGTGGAAAAGTTAAATAGAATAATAGAATAGTCAGTAAAAGCAGATGCAATGGAAAAAGGCTGAACACATGAAGCATGTGACTTGAATGTCCAATGAAGCTAGCAAAAAACATTGATAGATTGTAACAGATAAAAACGGCAGAGATAAATACAGCTGAGAAACATTTTTCCAGCATTTCAACTGACAATTATTTAACAACAATCTCAAAACAGCATATTGGCAAATCTTTTAAGTTATTCATCAAGCTAAAATGCCAAACGATGTAAGAAACTGCTACATAACATTTTGGTTGGTAGGTCAGTCATAACAAGCAATTTCAAGATGTCAGCTTGGCTCTGCGAAACTGTTACAGACATTTTTCACCATTCTCTGACTTTATAGACACAACATTTAACTGACCAATTCCCATTAATATATTTACCTGCAAATCAAATATAGTTCGGATTGTTCAAATGTGCATACTAAACGGTCCCTGACCCAGCTTAACAGGAACATAATGTTTGACTTTGCACAAGATAAATGAGGGTGCTTGCTAATAACGTGTCTGGTATGCTTCATTATTACTATTCCTGCATGTGATGACAGACGGCTCCTTTATGAGGGCAGCTCATTTAGATTGAGAAACAGAAAGATGACTGTTGTAGCTGTAATGAGTTCAACAGCTGACTCGTCATTTCTCATTCTACCATTTTCCTTTTTGGTAGACATTTTAATGTATATGTCATCGTTTTGTCCTGCAGTTCTTTTACTGTTAGGCAGCCCCCCCTCCATCCTCACTCCCTCCTTTTTTTTGCCTGCACTGAAACTTATATTAACACTCTATTATCTAAACCCTCTTTACTTTCTCACAACAAGAAAACAGAAGTGTTTTAATGGAAAAAAAGGCTCACCTGCTGTGCCTAAATTTGCTTTGAGGAATTACTCTTTTGTTGTTGCGGCTGAAAACCAGAGTTGTATTCTAACCTGCTTATTCCTACCTCCTATAAACTTTGCTGGATTCTTGGCAGCAGTTCCTGGTTCATCTAAGGACGATGCAGATCTGGGAAAACAGCCCTTTTTTTGCTGCTTACTTATTGTGATGGCTGCATTCCAGAAACCACAACTGATGGAATATCATAAAGACTAACCCACAAAACAGATTTATGATAAGTTTCAATGCTGGCTCCTTCTCTTTCAAGTCACTGATATCTCTTTCCTTGCGCTAAATAGAATAGAGGATAAAAATCTACTTCTTCCCCATCCTCCGCTTCACCTTCCACGACCCCATCTAAATCAAAGAGCACTAGTGTTCACGCTCAACTTGAATGAACTGCCGTTGCCTGCCCTGTGGGCTGTTTGTAGCTCAGCAACTGGCAAGCCGGTAAGGGGTGGACTAACATGTTATAACAATCCGTTTCATCTTGCGAGACAATTCAGAGTAGCATCTTAGATTGGACATTTCTTTCACTGACAGACAATTAGCACAAGCATTTAAGACCTGCATGACAAGCAGCAGTGTGTGAAGCTGTTAAACTAACCAAATCACCATTTGTACAGAAGTTTTAGTGAGATATTTGTTGAAAAAGTATTTTGAAAGAGGGTAAAGGACTTCAATCTGTAAATAAACTTAAATCTGTAAATGTTGCGAAATATCCACCTAGTCTGTGAGAACTACATAAGCTGTATGTATCCTCTCTGTGACTGTCACTGATACAGACACACTATATGGTCGCTGACTTTGATGGCGTTGTGATGTCTGTACTGTAGCTGCAGGGTTCACGATCCTGTTACAAAAATAAATCCTGGAGAAGTTTAGATGGCTAGGTATTAGTTTAACTTTCTGTCCATCAGCAAGACAACACCTGTCTGAGCCAAATCTCAAGAAAACATAGATACCTGATCTGCTGTAGGTCTGACAGAGGTCAGTAAACCTTCTTGTAAACAATTTGATTGCATAACAACAAGTAAATGGCCACAAAGGTTGTTGCAAATACATAAATATTTGCAGATTTAAGGTGTAAAATAAAAAAAGTCATAAAAAAGAATTTGCAGCTGTAAAAGGTGTGTTTAAACAAAGCACAAAGCTATTTTGAGGTGTGGCACATTTACATAGTGTACATAGGCTGTGCTTATCTTTAAAAATCTTTAAAAATCTATTTCATAAACATACACAGACAAAAGACAAAAGGACACACTGGAGAGAAACAACAGACAGAACCGGAATCTGAGACTAGTCAGTCTGAGCTGAACACAAACACACACATATGGTGCATATATTGGTAGTTGGCTCCAGCTAACGTCAGCATTCGCTTGAATAACACAAAATGAAAATCAGCTTCCTGTTCTGTCTGAGCTCAACACCACCATTAACTGCCTGTAGGAACTATTACTATCCTTGCCTTTAGGTGGCGCATATCTGCATGTCTACACCTGCAGCTCTAAATTTCTGCTGCGGTTTCTTTTTGACATGTCACGTTAGAAGAAGCAGAGGTGTAAATAATAAATCGATGAGAGCTGAATTCCATTTTCACTTTCTGAGTCCTGGTATTGTGCATGCAGGCCCACTGTCAAACTGTCATGACTTATGGGGACGCTTAAACAGAATAGAGCCATTGTTAATATTAGTAACGCCTACGTATTTGCTTTAACGAATAAAAATGTCTACTGTGAAGGAGGCCTACAGGTGGCGCAGGTTGGACAGTAGCTGCAGGTTTGAAACTGCTGGTGCTGCAGCTGCAGTTGGATGATTTTGGCTTGGCCTAGTTTCAGGTGGTTTGCATCAGTGTCCTTATTTATTTCTGATCCCTTTGTAAACATTGCTGCATCAAGGCTGAAATGAGAATTATCATGTTTTTACATCCTCTCAACAATATGGTAAACCGAAGGTAGGATAATTCTGTTTTTTGAACTTTACGTTTCTTGTTCATCTCTTTAGATTCATATTTGGGAAGACATTGTATCAAGAGCAGTGAACAAATGCTTATCTTGTTTAATTTCTGTTGAGAAAAAAATCTTTATGCGTGCTCTGGATTGACCTGCATAACTTTGAACTTTGACTACAACTGACTAGACCTGTAGCCTAAACGTTTAAAAATCATTCATAGACTTCATGAATGTTCTTGCAAAAATATTCACAAAAACTTTAGAAAAACCATGTCCATTTCTCACATATACTATCTGTAGTTTGCAGGGTTTCCTGGCAAGTCTTCACACAACTTAGCGTCTCCAGTTGTCCCTGCCCCTATTTGCACTCCCCGAGTAATGATGATCGTGAGCATGTCGGAGGATGTCCTCATGTGGCTTCTTTCACTGCTGCCTGTTTGAACTTATTAGTGACTGCCCGTCTGTACAGTCATTGATGCCAGCCCTTGGGACAGATGGTGGCAAGACAGGGTGAGTGAGAAAACCTCTGACACACACACACACAAATGCTCTCTCTCTCTTTCTCTCTCTGTCTCTCGCCCTCTGAAGTATCCACAGCTGCTGTGATCAATTTTCTTTACTGATTTATTGTGTGATGTCAATTTGTGAGCTGTAATTTTGACAATTAAATGAAAGTGGCTGGTGTCTTTAAAACTAAATTTTGTCTGCATTAGAGGACATAATTAAATTTCACCATAGATATTGTAAAGCTCCAACTATTTGTAGGATATTCTGCTGCAGTGTGCAGGGATTTAAATCTGTTGTCAGGAGTTCTGCAGCACAAGTGAAGTCCAGTTTGTTTGCCAGTAACCAGCTAGAAGTGAGGTGTGTTTCTTCACTAAACAGTTCAGAATTGGTTGGGTTTCTTGTGTGTGCATGTTTGAAGAGTGGAAAAGGTTAATGTGAGGTTTGTGTGTTGACCAAAAACCAAATCCCCAGGAGGAGAATCAAAGCACTGCTGTCCTCATAAGGTCATTGTGCACTCAACAGTGTTTAATAGGATGTGTTTTCTGCCCTGAGTTGTCTCTGCGGGATACCGCTAAAGCAGTGGGACAAACATCAACTGGCAGCATTTGTGATGTTGGACAGGAAGGTGAAGCAAAACACTGATGGCTGAGATCTTCAGACGAGTCGAGGGCACAGTAGGTTAACAAACCAAAGGACAACATCAACAACAGTACTATAAAACGTGATTAGCTTGCGTAGGTTTTTCTTTTCTTAGTGGTTTGAGGATTATGGTGATGTTGTAATGAGGGAATATTAACTGTCATTGGTAAATTGTAAATAGTTTTTTCTGCTTAAATATTTTCTAATATGTAAGTCACTGATCTATCAGTACAGAGTCAAAGATTTATTTACTTGTATTGTATTATTTATATTTATATTTACTCTATTTATCACATTGTCTATCACATTCTTCTTCATTTTAGTTTATTTTACTGTTGAGTGTACATTTTAATTTTCAACTGATTGCACCCTTTGAGAAGCTATGTATGTTAGCTGGTGAACTGTATAGACTTGAAGGGTTGTTTCAATTATATAAAACCCTAAATGATCAAGTGGGGTAAGGCATATACTGAAAGTCCTACAAGAAAACTATCAGATTCATTTTTCCTCACTTAATTTGAGTGATGTTAATCTTCTGAGTTTATACAGTACAAGACTTTGGCCAAAAACGACAAATTCCACATAAGTGATGAATTACTTAATTTTCATGATAATCTGAATGTGAAAGACATCAGTGAGCTTGTTTGTGTGAGCTTTCATTAGGTCAGTCCAGATGTGGGCATATTATTTCCAGTTCAAGATGACAGAAATATGTAATTTGTTTTTATTACACGCCCCATTTGTAATGAAAATGTACTTTAGGATATTTATTAAGAAGAAAGATGCGAAAAATATGTTTTTTCCAATTCTTTTAACTCTAGGATCACAATTGAACATTGCTGAGACCTTGAAGAAAAGGTTAAATTACTGCTGTGCATATGTACTGTAACTGGACTTCTCTGGATCTCTTCAATAACATGTCTGGCTATGTGAGACCAACATGGTTCTCTACATGGTTTACTGCTCCAATCACAGACATGAACACATGACTGAAAAGCATGATGCTGTGTGTTCCTTATTCATCTTATTAGTTTAACGCAGAGAAAAGGAAGAAAAAAGTATAAAAGTATGTCACTGAATGGTTTGATGTATATGAAAATGGTGTGAATTATATGCTGTGGCCCTCGCAGTCACCAGATCTGAACTCAATTGAACATGTATGGGAGATTCTGGATCGACGTCTTAGGCAGCACTCTCCACCACCATCATCAAAACACTAAATGAGGGAATATCTTTTGGAAAAATAGATGTTCCATCCCTCCAGTAGAGTTCAGAGACTTATAGAATCAATGCCAAGGAGCACTGAAGCTGTTCTGGCGGCTTGTGGTTGTCCAACACCTTACTGAGACTCTTTATGTTGGTTTCTTCATTTGTCACCCATATATATATTTTCTGCACAACAGTGTGGAACATTTCTTGTCATATATTCCTTAGAGTTCAATTTGTGTTGTGCATTACGTATCTGTGTCTTGCTTGCAGCGGAAACACAGAACAATAAATAAAGCTCTAATGCTGTCCAAGAGGCTCATTTGAATTTAAGCAAGCAGGAGATAATAACATGTTTCAAGTTTAACAGAGATAGGGCTTGCTATGGCATGATAAAGTGTGGGCGAAGGGATTTTAAAAAAGTGTGAGTGTATTACATGTTGCAAACATTTGGACTCTGTTGGATATAACTTTTTTCTTATGTTTAATACGTCAAAACAGCAGTGTTTAATAACTCGACACAAATTGAGATGATTTACTGTGATCCCAGCTGCTTTTGAAATGCGAGATTGCAGGTGTTTAATTCTAATGTATTTATCCTCAATGTGTAGCAAGAGAAATTGTTTCCTCCAGAGTTATTTCAAAAGATTTCATGATTTTTTTTAAAGGGCTATAAAATAAAGCCAGGAATTACAAGGATTTTCACATTACAGACTGTTGTTGCACATTACTTCATTTACCGTCATCTGCAGTTCCGATTGATGCCTTTCATTTTTTCCTCTATCTCCCTCCCCATCCGTCTCTTTTCCCTTATTTCCCCCCTCTCTCTCACTAATCTGCAACTACACACCTCCTCCCTACCCCATAACTCTCCTCTTCATTATTGCCTTGGCTTTGTAAGACCCCCTGGTGAATCCTGGCATCACACTCCCATTTCAAAGGAATGAAAATGCAGCACTGGTCTGTGCCATCAGTTTGCTCTGTTCCCCCTTTCATCTGCCTGGACATATTAAGACAAGAAATGTGAAGCTCTGCATCAGCTCCCACATGAATCAGTCCAAGCCCCCCAGTGGGAACGTGTGCTGGTCATTTCAGGTCCCGTTTGAGATGAGAGAGAGAAAAGAGGGAGAGAGAGAGGAGAGATTAAGTTAAAGTGAGTATGAGGCAAGGTGACAGAGACACAACTTCAAGGGAGGCTGAGAGAAAAGAGTGAGTGAGGGCATGTGGCACGTTTTGAGGGACACTGCATTTGTTGCCTCGTATAGTTTTCCAAGCATACTGAGTGACATAATTGGGTGTGTGTGATCCACTAGCCACTCCAGTAAAGGGAGGGCCATCCAAGCATAAGATGCAGCAACATTAGCTTACCTCAGAGGTGGTAATAAAAATATATTGCAACTCTGTCTCCTGGAGCAACATTTATAGCATTTAATAGTATTTGTACTAATATGTTTCTGAATTACATTGTGAAGGCGAGCGTAATCACTGCCTGGATTACGTTCGCAGAAAAAAGGATTTTTCTAGTGTACAAGTGCTACATTTATGTCCCAAACAGAGTTGGCGGAGAGGTTGAGGTGGGTGGGTGGGTGCTTTAAAGTACAGGACTTTAAAACAAACAAGTGCTGTCGATTGTCTAAACATAACCATACAAATGGTTAATGATGCTTTAGTTATTACGTCTGGAAACTGTACAAAATCTAATATTTTAGCAGAAACAAATGAAACACATTATCAGTGATGCCTTTATTGTTTTAAAGAGCAACACTACATTGCCAAAAACTTATTTACTGTTGCAATTTATACTCTTAAGTTCTAGGAGACAGGGTTGTATATTATGATGTATAGCTGGGAAAATAGGGGCTTAAAGAGAATAACTATCCATCACTGGCAGAGGAAGCATTTCACCATAAGTTTTTTCTGTGATGTCAACAAATAACAATAAAAGGAATTATAAAAGGAAACATAAAATACCATACATACATTTAACTAACTGCAAACACATTATTTATTTAAAGACCTGGCATAACACCCCTTCAATGAAAACTCCTGGGTTATTCACCCCAGCCTCTCACATGTAAGACCATGGGGCCTCCACAAGTTAATAAGCTATAAGGTTAGATAGCATTCTGCATCCAAAATAGACAGGACCAGAGCCTGATTCTTCCAAAATTTAAAAAAAATGAGAACAATGTGGTTTAAGACCCTAGGCAGCAGTGGAACACATTTTGTTTGTTTAATAAACTGCTGTCTAAGGTAAAGGGCGAGAGAGTGTTTTGGATAAGGGCTTTGGAGCAATAAAGTGAGGTTAAGGGAACCCATGTTTAGCTGAGAACTTTGAAAGGAGAGATAACTGGGAGAGAGCAAGCAAGGGAGTCCACAAAAGATGCCTGTATGGGCAAGAGAAATCACGCCAATGATGCTCCCTCCAGAAAGTGCTTGCAGGCCTCTTAAGGAAGAAAGTATCACTATATGCAGTTAAATAGGGCTGTGCCTAGTGTTGAATTACTGTACATACAAAGGAGAGTCAAAGAAAAGAAAGAAATACAAGAGGTCCTTATGGATACTATCAAGATTAGCCACTAGAATGCCTTTATAGTGGATTTTGATGAGAGATGGAGAGCAATGGTGCATATAATGAGAAAGCGGTCACAATACCTGCAACAGGCACAGGTGGCGCTTTTCATGCACTATAAGTGAAAAAGAGAACAGCCTGAAATACCTCAACCTGATAGAAATGAAAATTACTTTATTTTTAATGTTTTTTAATGCAGCACCCCCAGCCCCCCCTCCACCCCACCCCACTCCCACGTTAAAATGTTTTTGTTTTGTTTTGTTCATTTGTTTTTTTTAACAGAGATTTCTTTAAATAAATTCTATTATTTTAGCTTAACACACACATTTGCTAATGTTCCAAACATTCTGTGTTGTTTTAAAATAAAATAGATTGTGATCAGTGGGGGGAAGTTGTTTTTCTTACCAGGCATTTCAAAATAAGTAATTTTTGAGTTTAAATCGCAATACCACTAAACCGTGAAACCGTGATATTTCTGCTTAAGGTTATCATACCGTCCGAGATCATACTGGCCCATGCCTTATTATGCCTTTTGCATTTTACACTGGTATTTTAATGCATTCACGTTATCTCGGCCCAAATCAGGCGCTGTCCTCCAGAGCAAAACCCGCAAGTGAGTAATCTGAGGTGGCAGAACAGGTGTTCAAAAATGTCTTCATAAATTTACCCATTTCTGTAGGAACTGTCCAGTCAGACAGCGCTGTCAACCCAAAAAGCCAATAAACATCTCATTTCCTGTATCCCAGCTCAGAAGCGTGAACCTTCCATTTCTACCAATCACTGTAACAGTCAGAGCTTTTTCTTTAAAACTTCCCTCAATTTAGCTTCTTCATTTGCAAGGGTGCTCAATTAGCGTCGTTGTCAGAGGTCAGAGTGGGAAGGATGATGTTGCATGAGCAGGATACCAACCGCGTTGTGCGGATTGTGTTGCTTAATTAAGATTCAAACACAATACAAGCCAATCACATTCTGATCACAATATGTTTACACCTTGTATTAACATATATGTTTTTTCGTTATCTGAAACAGATCAGAAAAAGATAAGCATAGGACATACTAAAGGATTTCTAAGGGTTACATGTATTACATAACTACAGCAGCTACAGAGGTACCATGGAAACTGCAAGAACTGTCACTGGTCAACATAGGCTTCTTGTGGTTTTAATGTAGCTGAGGCTATCCTTAGCAAAGATATTTATGAGCACATCGAGATCTCTTGTGTTGCCTTTTCCAGGAACACACATCAGCAATACCACCTGCTTGCTGTGACTGCCACTCTCCAAACACACAAACATAAGCACCATAGGGCCTACAGTGTTTTATGAGTTCTAAGACAAAAAGTATGTAGTATCTCTCTGACAGATTTCCCTCCACAGTATGTCTTACGAAGGAAACTTTCTCAAACATGAGTTTCAGTCTGGCAAAAGCTGTTGTCGATGTCACTCTGCCTCCTACACAGAACAGAGAAACTTTTTTGTTCAAATCATCACATCCCACCAACCCAGTCTGGTTATAAGGTCAACACAAGTCCACTTTCAATTTGATTCCATATTTAATGTGTTTGTGGGGAGGTGAGAGGTTTTTAAGGGTAAACACCTACCTACATTACCCAGCCAATGTGTTAGAGAGAGCTGTCTGGAAGGGAAAAAGGAGAGCCATAAGGAAACATGCAAACTAAAGTTTGAACTGCAGTTCTTTGAACAACTGGGCCAAGTGAAAAATAAAAGATTTTGCTTTTGGCGGCAAAAGTTTAGTTGCAACTAACGATTTCCTCATTCCTAAAAATGCATAGTTTTGTGGTAATATTAACTATTAATGTCCCCTGTGTTTTCTTCACTTGATTTTATGTTAAAACTTGAGTGTTGCAATGTTCAGTCAAGTCCCTTGGGTATAATAAAACTCAATCTAGATATTGCTCAAATAGACACTGAAGAGGAGATATGTAGGCAGGTGTTGTGTCAGAGAGGATTTATTGGAGAAGTTCAGTTTTGATATCTCATACACATGCATGCTGTACATTTCTATAGATGGAATGAGTGTTGTTATTCAATATTATTCGGGTGTCTGATCATGTATCCATTTCAGCACCTAAAGGAACTGTACCTGAGTATTTTGCCCCAAGCACACAGACTATTTATGTTACAGAAGGAGCCGCCACCAAACCGAAAAAGATAAACTTTATATACTGAATCAGGTGTTTAAAAACAGAGTAAGCCATATGAGGTCATTATCACTAACTAAGCCCTGACACTGGGGAAAAAAAACCACAGATGAGGGAGGAAGAAAGGAAGATAGAAAAACTGCAAGCGACCACGAGACAACACCTGGTATTAAGTGCTATTTGAATGTGAATTTAAAGTGTAATCAGAATGTGAACATTCCTACCAGACCTCAGAGGTAGTCTGGCTCCTAATCCAGATCAGCCAGGCTGCCAGAGTGTAATTTAGTGCAACCCGCTTAATGTTTCTTACGACATAACAAAGTAAGTAGATAAGTCATAACTCATTTTGAAGCAATTTTTATCCCCTCAGATTTAAGGTTCTTACATTTCTTACCCAAGTGAAGAACATGCAAACATTGTCAGTGGCAACAAATTACTTTCATCGTTTCTGTTGCCTTCTGCAAGAAGTCATAAAAACTGAACCTTTCTGCCATTCTTGGAAAGCAAATACAAAGCTATACAGTGGCTGTGGAGATTCTCCATTATCCAGGTCATGGTCATCAGTGATTTGAATTAAAGTGCGTGGGTACCTGAACGCGACATACTTGGTATCTTTAGTATCTTCAAATCTAGTTGTCCTTGATTCAATTCATCACTCTGCTTGGCAACCAAAAGGTGAGCCTGCTCTGGCTATTAATGCTGCAATGTTCACACTATGTTCTGGTTTGGCCATATATGCTATGGCATGTCATTCATTACAAGTTTGGAAAAAGTCATGCAACAGGCATTCTACATTTGGAAATATGATCACTTCATATTGTTTCAACCTTAATTAGGAACAAAGTCAGGAAAATGTTCATGTCAGCCTCCTACTTAATTCAACACCTTATAGTGATAACACAGGATGATAATTATTCATAAGTTCAAAATCTAAATTCTCTGCTCACTACAGATTAAACTATTGAGTGCCAGTGATAGAGGGAGTAGTGAGTGATTGTGGAATTTCAGACACAGTTCAGGTGTGTTGTTACTGGCAAGTGTCACAGTCTCCTCCTCCTTTTCTGCTTTGCATAGAGCACAAACAAATGTGAACAGAGGGGCGAACCCAACAAATAAGTATTTCCACTTCGAGGGCTCCTTACAACGCAACTTTCACAATCACTGTCTATTCCACTTATTCAGCATTGTTGCCATTTGTTGTGTAACATTCTCCTGTATGCAAAAGAATCAGAACAGCCTGTATCATGCATGCAGCACCTGAAAGAGTGTTTGATACTGCTTTTGTTCACTAAACAACTACTCTGCTCTCCATGATGTAAAGAGTATTATATTCTACATTCTTATTTTTGTTGACGGATGCAGAATCTCTCTGATCAAACTCTCCTTTATAGACAGATGGTCCGGAAGCATTCTCTTTGCCCTCTCATGTCGTACGGGAAGAACATCTGGATGTCAACCAGTTAGTTCCTCAAGAATTACACAGCAAAGGCTGCAAATCGCTGATAAGAAACATCAACTTCCTGTGCTGTTATGTGTGACTATGGCCTTTTGCACTCGAGGGGGTTGAACAGATTATTTAGATTTTGCTGGTGGCTTATGATGCTGCGGGCTAAATCACATTTGGGGATTGTCAGTATCATCATCCTTGTTTTGGACTTTGGTTCAGGAGTAGCGCAAAGATGGCTGTGGCCATGCAAACACAAGTCACTTGGATTTAATACTATGACGCAATGCAGTATTTTTGATTTTCCTGCTCCTTCCGTTGCACCAGTTGCCACGGAAATAAAGCCCCTTTTTTACATCCATGTCATCAGTGCACTTTTCATTAGGAGTGAGATGACCGGATAGCTTTGCCTACTGTTTATACAACATGGGCGTGCATCAGTGTGTGTGTGTGTGTATGTGTGTGTGCTCATCTGCATGTGCGTCTCTTGATTGACTGTCTCCCTGTGCGTCTCTGTCTGCAGCCCTGTCTCTCCTTCCTCCGCTGTGAATTCCAAATGACATTCCTCTCACATATTTAGACCTGATATGAGTCCAACTTGACACAGTTGCATCTCAGATCTTACTTGTTGACATGCTGTGAGCAGGCGGGAGGCAATGGAGCAGAGCACGCTAATGCTGAGCAGTGAGAAAGAGAGTGAGAGAGAGAAAGAGAGAGAGACTACGCAGTGGCAGGACTCAGCTGTGTATCTGCCGTTTCATCCACTCAAAGTTCAGATGAGGACAGACTCGTACACTCGCTGCCTTGAGATTAGCCACAGTTTTGTGGAAGGCAGCAGACGGGGGAGAAGGGTGAATTTAACCATACAAAATGCATCCCATCTTTAATATGAAACAAATTAAGCTGTTTTAACATGATCATACATGAGCCAAAAATTCAGTCCTGATTCTTCTCTGACCATTCCATCCTGCGATCTATTCATTCTGTATTTACAATGACTATGTAGGCACCATAGGGGGATCTTTAGGACTCATCAAGGATCAGTAAAGGATCACATATGGGGTTACACGTCAGAGCAGAACAAAGGGCCAAAGAAGGAGAAAACGTTCGTCTGAGACTGAGACGCTTCTCCGTGGTAATGCTGTTGACATATAAATGGCTAAAAGGCTATAGGCCTGGGGGAAGGATGGCCTGACCATAATGAGAAGCATGTAAGTGAGCATAATGAGAAGCAGAATGTATGTGGAGGGTTCCTACGTGCTCTGCATGTGTGAGGGCTGGCATATTTGTTAACTTGCTTATGTTCGACCTTGCTTTCTTCCTACAGATGAATGTCTCTGCTCATATTTTGTTCATCAGATGTGCTTAAAAAGCGTTAAACATCCAAATCACTGTCCTCCCAAATGTTGAAACTTGATACAAATTGACAGAAAAGTGCCTGTCTGCGTTCCAGCAAATGTTCTCTGTCACGTCTCTTGCCGTTTGCCGCGAGCTATGCCCCTGAGGTTCCCGTAAACTATGCAGTGAGGCCCTCCTTCTATAGCCTACAGTATGGACTCCTCCAAGAATCAGAGGTGGGGGGTGGGGGGGTGGGGCTGTTAACCTAAAACAGCTTTCACTTGCCAAAAGAAAAAAAAACAAAAAAAACTTTTGGATGTCAGCCCAACAGCTTGCCCTTAAAATAACCAGCAAAGAGGCCGAGTGAATGAGAGCCCACGGTTGATTTCCACATTAGCCTTTCACCCAAATATGTTCAGGTTTTCATTTGCGAGGTGAGTTCAGCAAACTCCCAACACTGCCAAATGTATGCTGCTGCTGAATAACTTGTGTGAGTATGTTTTTAAAACTTTCTAGCAGGAGTTTGATGATGTTAAATGAGAGGAAGAACAAATGAAGATGCAAATCCATTTGCAGCAGCCAGTGTGAGCCAAGAATACACTGACCTACTTGATAGAAACATTTACAAAGACATTAGTAATCGTTTGGTACCAAAAATCGCTGAATGGGCATCTTTCTTTCATATCCCAAGTTCACTTGGTGTGACATAGGTCTCTTTCATCTGCTTTGTGAATTACTTACAGTAAATTTCACATAAAGGGCTAACTCATGACTAATCGCTTTTACTGTCTGGAGGAGAAGTGTCAGGATTTGCAAGAAGACAGTGAGGTTTTTTTTTTTTTTAAATGGGCATGCTTTTGTGATTTGCTGTTGCATCAGCCATGTCTCAGCTTACATTGTAGAAGAAGTGATGCATTTCCAGTAGAGGCTTGGGACTAGTCGAGATACTTTTACTGGAAGCATCAGAGAATGGTTGACAGCACAGTGACTCACTAAAGTTCAGCTGAAATAACACTGGTTCTGGTTTTAATGCACTGGTTGTTTCACAGCCAAGTCTACTCTAAAAGATACCATTCAGACTAACTAACTGGAGTTACTGAAATTACATTAATTCTTCTTAATTTCCATGGTATGCGACCATCTGAGGAGGACTGATTCAGCTCATACCCTTCAAAGCTTTTAAAAATATAACCTTGCTGGCATAAAATATGTAAGCCCTTTTCTTTTCTTGCCAAAATTAATTTTAGCTAAATATTATTCATGAAATTGACATTTCTTTCCTGTAAAGCAAAGACATGACTTATGTAACTGAAAACTGAGGTCTGTTCATTTGATATGGTTGTCAGTCATTTGCTTTTTTGGGTGAGGGATGGAGCAAAAAAAAAAAAAAAAAAAAGGAGCAGGAGGGCAATATTTGTAGTTTCTACTTCTTTCATCTTCTCACTGTTTTGTAGTCAAGTGTTGGTATTCAAATGTTTATCAATAACGCAGTGTTTCTCCATTTCTTGCAGAAGGACATGAAGAATAGGTTAAGAATGCAGCTCTAATGTGTCACTAAGAATCAATCTACTAGATTTCAAGCATCGGCCTACTTGTCAATGTGTTAAACACAGCCCACAGACATTGAGTGTCTAGGTCATGTTTAATCTTTGGGTTGGGATTAGGAGAAGAGTCATGTCTGGGTTCGAGGTCAGAGTAAAGTAAGGGTTAAGATTACATAATCTGTACGCACCAAGTACAAAAGTGACATTCTGATGAAAATCTATTGACAGTCAGCTAGGAGACGTGACCACATCGCCTGTTTTATCCTCCTTACACTAGCTCCCAGTATGTCTTAAGAATACATTTTAAATCTTATTGATCACCTTTAAAGCTCTCTGTAGCCTCGCTCCTTGCTATATTTACGTGTTAGTCCCATATGAGACTATGTGTAGCTTGACATCCTTAGCAGTGGAATGACCTGCCTGAGAAAACAAGTTTATCCTTATTTTTATTATTACTACAGTTTGTCGTACATAATTTTTTTAAATAGTCCTGTTAATCTTTTGCTACCCATATAAATTCAAAATTATTATTACTATGACAACAGATTACTATTATCATTATTGTTACTTAACTCAGCACTGTTCAGAAAACTGCAAATGAAGGATTCTGGATGAGTGTGGTATCTGTTCCATCTAATTCTTATTCATCAGGTAACAGATAAACTAAACTGCAGTTTGTGACTGAATAAATAAATATACAGTTGTTCCCCAAATCCCCAAGACATGTTGTAATTCCTATAATAGTCTGAATTACATTGCATGTTTTTCCACAAAAATATAATTACCTAAAATTGTTCAACTTACATCTACTCCCTCTCTCTAATTGGAAAGTCAAAAATGTATGAATATGCAAATATTTTGTCTTTCAATAGTTTAACTACCAGATACAAGATGTCCACTACTGTAGTTAAAAGTCCATTGTCGGTGCACAGAAGGCTTCAAGTTTAACTAGTTGTGATGTTACTAAATCATGTTCATACGTACACATCTTAAACTCTAATTTAAAGTGACTTCAAAGAAGCATTTCTCCTTCAGCACATGAATTTGACAAAAGACCTCTAGTATCAAACTCTGAACACACGTCTTTTTGCACAGTGAAGATGAGCCATTCAAATAAAGAAAAATACATTATTGAGTGGAAAGCAACTAAGTATGAGAGTTAATCCTGTGATTCGTTATGTGCTTTAAATGAAAGCAAGTGCTGTTCCAGCTTTGGCCTGCTGGTGTCCCACCTTGCCCAAATGTATTGAAAATCATATTGTGTAAAACTTGGTTGGGGCGAAGTGAATTTATATCCGGGCGAAAAGAGCAAATTTAGATCAGACCCGTCAAATGGCATTGTGGTTTTCCCCATTTACCACCAGTCAAACTCAACCCTAGGGCTGACCTATCAAGAGGGTGTGACGGTGTTTGTAAGATATAACGGTGATATGGTAAAGTTGTGCGAGAAAAAGCAAAAACTGCATTTTTTGGAAAAATAATGTGACACCCGTATGTGTCACTTTGTGCTCCTGAGTTGAGGAATCAGAGGAAAACATACTGGTTGTGTTTGACACAGTTTGAGATTTATTTGCTGTCATGTTGCCTGTTATTGCCATAACATCCTGCCAATCAGTTGATGTTGGGAGAGAACTGAAACCTAACCACCAAATGAGCTCCAGATCATTTCTGAGACAAGCAAAAGAAAAGAAGGATAAAGAAAATCCAAACAAAACACTTCCAGCACCTGCAGCACAGGCTCTGCTCTGTTTCAGTCTCAACTGAATGAGGTGAGACCAGGACATTTATAGGATGACTTCATGAAATTGAGGTTAACTGTTTAGATCGTATGCAAGTCAGAAGAGAGAGAAATCTAGAGATAAGAAGACAGACAATGAGGCAATTACGCACAGCCACTGACATGCACAAATTATTTTTGCACTTTTCTAATTTGTTGTTTAGTTAGAATTTCACTTGCAATTTACTGCAAATAAACACTGACTTGAAAACTTAATTAATATCAAAACTTAAAACCACAATTATTATGTACGGCCGATCCCCACAAATTAACCCCACTCCAGCCACAGCAGCACATATGGGCAGTGGCCCTGAGGTTCAAAACACAACAACATTTCGGAAAACATAATGACACCTAAGTGTCCTTTGTTAAAGTCCTTTCCAACTCAGTTCAAAATGAATGTAAGGACACTACCAAGAGTAGTGTAAAATAGAAAAACAGGAACTGGCACTGAACTGTTGTCAGGGATTTGGGTTTCGTCCAATAACAAATCAGAGGTGTTGTCGCACCTCTTCTATAATCTGAAACGTTTTGTGAAATGTCGTTGTGTTTTGGCCCTCAGGGCCACCATACATGTGGCATCAGGGTATGATCTAGTAACTAGTAGTTCACCTACCAAGTTAGGGAGCTGAGAGCTGAAAAATCTACCGTAAATGCTCCAGTCCATGTGCTCACTAGGGCCTGGGTTCAAAGCAAGGGCTTAATGTAATTCTCTAGCACAACAGGATTTGTATTAGTCCCAAAGGGGTCAGTGAGGTTAAGAGCCGCTAAGTAGTAGTGTTTAAATCCTTGCTAAGCTCAGGCACCACAATGCAGGGCCCCCCACACCCCTCTGGACTCATTTTACCTCGGGGTGTGGTTTGGACAACTGGAAAGGCGAAGGGGAAGTATAAGGCAAGCGCACGTGCAAACCCGTATTTCCTCTCAGATTTCCTGTTGAAAGACATACATTCATTCACCAGTGTGGTTGGTTTGGTGTTGGTGCTTTGCTAAACTAAACTTAATTGTGTAGCCAAGCTTGTTTACTAGAGCTTCAGTTTCAAGGGTCATCTTGAGTTACACACACTTCCAGGGCTTAAATACTGTGTCACTGACAAATGTGACTTTTCTACCTACCTACATTCTTCCAGATCTTGTTTATCTTACACCTATTTACAACTGATTTAATTGAAAGCTTGTCTTTTGAGTTGTAGTACAGCAAAAAAAAACATTGAACCAAACCATAACCATTAGACAAACGTTACAGCAAACAAACAACTCCTCATCTAAGAATAACAGCATGTGATTTTTTTCTCAAAATAGAGAAGAAACAGGTGCCACATTGCCCACCTGACGGTTCTCTTAATTCTGAACAGATTTACTCGAGATGCAGATTTCATTAGACATTGGCATCAGCCATAACAGGGACAATCACTGAAGTAAGGAGGATGGTGACCTGGTTACTGAACCTTCAGGTCATAGGACAGGGCGTCACAGTGCATTAGTAGAATCACTTTAGTACGTGACATAGTGCCCTGTTAATACCGTTCCAACCGCAGGACATGAAATGAGTCAATGGTAAAGCTCTGTAAATACATACAGCAAAAAAAAACAAAAAAAAAACTATGGGAATATTATGTTGATTATTTAGATTAATGTTCAAACCAGCAGGGATTATTCTATGAGCCACAGTGTTCTGTGTACATTTTTAGAAAGCTAGCAGTGATCTCACACTGTCAGCCAGGGTCGGCCGGTCCAGCAATTTGGTCCACACTGAAATATCTTAACAACTACTGGATGGGTTGCTGTGATATCTGGTACAGACATACATGATCTCTGAAGGATCAGTACAAATTTGGTGATGCCCTGAATTTTAAGACAGCGACACCAGATTTCCACTTATGCAACAAAACAGTTAAAGGTATTTCTAAAACTATTTAACAAATTCCAGGTACCTTAGACCAAAGAACTGGTGGTGGATTTCTGCAGGAGCAGACACTCCCCCCCAACACCAGTGAACATCCAGGGAAGAGACACTGAGATGGTGACATCTTATAAGTACCTGGGCTGGACTGGTCAGGCAACACTACCACACTTTACAAGAAGGCTCAGAGCAGACTCTATCTGCTGAGGAGACTCAGGTCCTTTGGAGTGCAGGGGGAACTCCTGAGGACTTTTTATGACAGTTATGGCATCAGCCATCTTCAATGGAGTGGTCTGCTAGGGCAGCAGCATCTCAACAGTGGACAGGAAGAGACTGGACAAGCTGATCAAAAGCCAGCTCTGTCCTGGGGTGCCCCCTTGACTCTGTGGAGGTGGTGGGAAAGCTATCATCCTCCTCTCTCTCTCTCCCCTGATGGACAACGAGCTCCACCCCATGCAGGACAGTCTGACAGCACTGAGCAGCTCCTTCAGCGATAGGCTGCTTCACCCAAAGTGTGTGAAGGAGAGGTATCGCAGGTCCTTCCTTCCTGCTGCTGTCAGACTCTACAACCAGCACTGCTCCTAGTAGACCACATAGTCACATGGACCATTTCACCAGGTTCTGCACTTTAATCCATCCTAACCGAAAACAGCTGCTATCAGTCATGTCATTGTGTGCAATTCCATTTCAAAATGTGCAATATCTGTATTTAGTTCATTTTCTGTCTCTATGTATAAAGTCCTGTGTATGTTGCCCTTCTGTTAATATTTTTTATTACATCGTCATGTTTATACTTTATTTTTTTATAGCATTATCTTGTTTTTATCTTGTCTTTTACTCATATTTATGTCTTTTTCTATCTTTTCAGTCACTTATGCTGCTGCAACAATGTAAAATTTCCCATTGTGGGACTAATAAAGGATTATCTTATCTTATCTTATCTTAGACTTTTGGTTATATCACATGAATTGGTCATTCAAATAAATTCTTCTCATGGATAACATAAACACAACCCCTCTTAAAAGAAGTTACTGTTGAGGCTGACAAGCTCTAACAAGTAAGTGGTAAGTGTGTAATTTAAATTTGTAGGGATGGCAAAATGTGTCTCTCCAGCTTTGTATGTTCTGCTTTCTGGTGTGTTATGAGCAATATAGCCTTGAATGTTTGGTCTCATTTATGCAGTTTTATAGTCAGATATAAGTTTATCTTAAAGATTATATATATTCAATGTTAGATAAATGTTTGTCCATCTTTAGACAGGGGGACACTTGTTCCTTCCAAGGAACTTACTGGTCTAAATTGCATCTCCTATGGTGGTGATTGTTTACCCAGTGCAGATTTACCTTGGATGAACCAAAGTATTTGGCTGCGAATAGATGTGGGCGAGAGAGAAAGAAAGAGCGAGAGAGAGACAGAGAACGAGAGAGAGAGGGAGCAGTGTGAGCGATCTGAGCAGGCTGAGCAGCAAGAGGTTGATTTATAATTAGAGTGAATGTCTGTTCAATACCCCTGCTGTTCTGGTGATGGCTCCATTGCATAGAGAGGCAGCTTTGCTGCTGTGAACTTAATTTGAATTCTGAAGCACCACACATCTTCCAGCATTTACGGACAGCCTTGCATGTCTGGGATAATGAAGTCTTTGAACAAGATTTTCATTTTTGGCTGTACCATACCATATCTTGGCTGTGACAGTCACTTGGAGCCTTATCAAATATCAAAAATAACTTATCTAAAAGGATTTAAATGGATTACCAGACAAATTTATAAAAAAAACAACAAAAAAAACAACAACACAGATTAAGGTGCAAAAAAAAAGCTAAAAGAATTTCCATTTACACTGGCAACAATGTCATTGATCTAGTTAAAGATAATCCGTAATGGTTTTAGTTACTACAGCATACTGTTACTATTATCATGATGTGTATGGTGGAGTGTGATTACTATAGCAGACATTTACTGCTATAGAGAAATGTTTGTCAGGTCACACACTAATGCCATCTTACTAATATATTTGCCTTTGTGGTACTTGATTGGTGGAGGCAATTTTCCCTGCAAAGCAACAAAAACAAGATAAAGGTTTAATTTACCTTGATACTCTTTTCTCCTCTTTGAATTTAAAGTTGCAAATTTGAGTTAATCTCTATTGCACTAGCACACCCCTTATTCCAGGTCATATTACGTTTAGGAGTATAACGATTCTGAAACCGATTCTGTTGCTAATATAGCAAAACTCATTTTTTACTTCACAAATAACACATGTAAACCACAAAGTTATTATTATATTTAAAATTGAGGCAAGATGAATAGTAACCCTGAGACTGCAGACCCCCAGGCACATTCAAGTCAGCAAACACATATACCCACTCACACAGAAAGAAACAAAAAACAAAAGAAAAAGAAAAAGGTCTGTCCCAAACCGTGGATTTGGAGAATCGTTACACCCCTAATAAACTTTATAGCATCTTAAAACACTTATCTGATCCATGAAACATTCTTGTGTCACCAAAATAAGCACAACAATGAGGACAATGAGGCTCATGTGGAACTGATTTATATACTACAGCACACCGATTATTATGACTGTTTGGTAACTCTTGGCTCACTAAAAGATTTGGCACAGCAAAATTTAAATAACTTACATTCAAACCATGGAGTGGAGCTCATACAAATTTGAGAAGCAGAAATTTCAAGAGAATTATACATTGACTTAGGTTGAATTAGGTTGCAGTGATTGCTGCCGAGATGAGAATGTTATTTGGCAGTCTTAAAGGTCTTAAAACTTTTAAATACTGTGCTAATTTGGTGAGCCAACTGTGTTGCCTATTAGCAGTGTTTAAACCAAAAAACTATCTTTGAAATTAAAATGTGTATAAGAACTAGTCCTGGCCTAACTTTGAATAATGATATATGTCTGTAAATTTTAGACTGAATGTTAGACACAATTTACACCTACCGATGGGCAATTTAGAGCTTTCGATTGATCTGCTTATCTTTTCCATACAGTGATAAGAAGCCAGAGTAACCAGAGGAAACCAACAGGGACACAGGGAGACAAGCGCAGAAAGGCGCCGACCAGCCAGCAGATTCAAACCCAGAATCTTCTTGCTGTGACAGTGCTAAACACTGAGCCACCTGCCAACTTTGAGTAATAATATGGCATGCTCTCAACAGTGTATACAGCCATTGCACACTCATCATAAATATCAAACAGAAAACATATCAAACACAACAGGATCAAGGGGACACACACACCGGTGGCATATTGCATGCACCACAACGTCCACACGCACGGTTGTCTATGTAAGCACACATACATTCACCAGGGGTTGATGTCATCAACTCATCAGGATATGCCACCTCAACATGTGTTAACTCTCCAGTCAAGCAGTACGGCACGTCACAGCTGCTCAACTACTTCTCTACACTTGATGGCACTTTAAGTGTGTGCTACAGACATTGCAGTAAGACAGCATTCCCTGATGCGTGTCAGCGTGTTGTGCTCAAGATTCCATGACCACACTAGTAGCCAAAGCCATTAGGATTCAACAAGAGCTGCAACTATTAATCATGGAATTGACTGACAGCAACTACTTTGACAATCAATTCATTGTTTCAGTGAATTTTCAACCAAACACTTGATGGTTCCAGCTTCTCCAATATGGAGATTTGCATTTCACAGTTTTACATTATAGTAAACTGTCTGGGTTTTGGACTGTTGGTCAAACAAATAAAACTATTTGAAGAAGACAACACTGGGTCTGGGAGTCTGGTAAACAAGGATGTTTGTTATTCACAATGGAGTCACTAATCCATTCTCTGATGTTTTACACACCAAACTAGAATTAGCACCTTGCAGCTGCCAACTAGTCCAATTGCAGTGATCTTGACCTTTGACCACCAAGATCTAATCAGTTCATCCTTGAGTCCAAGTGAACATTTGTACCAAATTTGAAGAAATTCCCTAGGCATTACAGAGATATTGGGTTAATGTAAATGAGACCGATGGATGGCCAACCCGAAAACACCTCTGGCCACGGCTGTCACCGTCACAGAGGACATACAACTATATAGAACTTTAACATATTTAAATCAGGACCAAAGCGGTGGACTGACCAACCTGCACTGCCATTTCAGTTTGCTAACAATATAGCATCATTACAGTTAAACAACACCTACACCAGAGTGTGATGTGCAGCTTTTAGTACAATTGCATCACTGATTGATGCTTTTTACAAACGTATTTAATTTGTACATTTACGCACAAGGTATCCATGTCTGCACCAGATGATGGTGTGGATATTAAACAACCACACCTGTGAGTATGCAGGTATTTGCTGGCAGCGTCATATCTAACAGCTGTCTAAGAACATGCTGAATTTTATTAGGAGTTTACTGCCAGTCTTACTCATTACTTAGATATCAACATCCAAAACACCAATGGCTACATGTTATGCTGTTGAGGGAATGCTGTCATGAATTCTTCCAGACTCTATACCACCCAAGAGGCTTGTTTGTCTGCTACATGCAGTATTTTTTCTCAACAAGTTGCAAGTGTAAACTGCCAGCCATACGTAAGTAGTCATAATACCTTTCTGCATGTTCCTGTTTGCGTTGGGGCAAGACTTTAACCTATAAATACTGGAGATATACATTATCTGTTATTATGGATATGGGAGTTAATTGCCTCAGTTCCAATTACAGTAAAGAATGTGTATCTATGCTGTCTGAAAAAGTTGTCTTCAAAGAGGTATATAAACATTTAATAACTATACACACCACTGAAAAAAAGACAGTTGGTGATGAATGAACTTTCCATCCTTCCCATCATTAGCAGCCTCATATTTGATTCAAATCTCCAGGATATTTGGCTCATAAAAGAAAATGGTACCCTTTCGCACCTAATAAAAAGGCACCTATTATCCCACATCCTCATATTTCAGGAGAAACTGCAGGTTATGGAGGGGCATGCAGACCCCAGCTTTCAGTTCAACTTTCACACCCAAACCTAAATTGTCAGTAATGCCACGCCATGTAGGATGTGAATGTATATAATTCTACAAACATGATCATTACTGAGGTATCAGTAAGAACATCTTGCCTTCTCATTAAAGTGATAATTAAAGCTCAAGCCATTAACCTCCCACACTCAAGCAATATTCATAAAGCAGTATGCAACAACATTACACACCTTCAGATGTGTCACATGGATGTCTTGTGAAGTTTACAGGCTTCCATATGATTACAGATTTAAACATTTTTGATCAGCGGCCGTCAGCAGCTTTCAAATACGTTCTGCTTTAACATTCTGTTTCATCTCAGACTGGAAATTGATGGACGAGATGTGTGAGATATGTGAGGGGCCGAGCACAGAACATGTGCAGGGACTCAAATATACAAACCATATGGACAGATCAGCAGGGGACATGAATGCAATAAAAGAGGAAATGTCAGAAAAACAGCTTGCATGTGGGAGGAGTGCATGCCAGATAATCATTAGTCAGTGTGTTGGACACTTTTTCAATCACTGCAGAAATCAGCTGCAGAAAAAGTTAACAAATGGGTTTATAATTTCTACCACAACTGATAAAAACTACTTTGGGTTTTTGTTATCCAGTCAAGTCAAGTCAGGTACATGCAGAAAGCTTCATCAGCATTAGAACATAATAACACTATTCCCATGACCTAGCACATTAATGTCAATCACAGAGACTGACGCACAGATAAATTATTTTCTCAGAATAAAAAGTGAATATTTTTCAACTGTTATGGATTCAATCACTGATACCAACTCTGATACTGCGACTCCTTATCTACCAATGCCTATTCCCATGACTCATTTTCGCAAATTTTAAATCTGTATACTTCACTGCACAAAATTATTTGGAGGTATTTTTTTGTAAGGTAAAATGAGGCCAAGGATTGCTGCGGCACTACAAAATCTGCCACCTGCTGTGACTGATTGATAGTTGAAACACTTGGTTTTATTGCAAACCATTTGCTACCTTTGTTGTTGTTAACAGTGATTTTGTTCTTCAAATAGTAAAGTGAAATAACCGTACTAATATTCTCAAATGGTGTAATGAGTGTCCAAATGTCTAAATAGAATATGGCCTGCAAGCAATTTAAGCTCCTTATCTTCTCAGTCTTTTTTCCAGTCAAATTTGAAGACTAAAAATCAAAGCATTAATAAGAAAGGTTTGAAATCACTGCTTTTTGATTATGAATGTGTACAGTTGTTTGTAACAGTACTATAGATTATATACATATTAATATTGTAAATAACAGATTATTTACCCTGAGGGAAACTGTATTGCAAGTAAGAGCTTTTTACACTGTCAGGAATGTGTCCATACAAGGACATATACACTAAATGCCACCATCACGACATCCCACACACTATATACCTACTATGATGATTCATATCCCATCCAGCCATAGGTTACATTATGTAGTATGTTTAAGGACAAACATCACTGTAAATAATCTAAATATTGTCTGTGTAAAGCCATCTCATATGTGCATTTCATAAGCTCTACCTCCCTGTTCTCCAAATAGTTTACTCTTCCAGGCTGTAAATCAAGTATAAATTAAGCAAGTGTTAGTGTTAAGGCTTGCAGACAGCGCAGGGAGGTTCAGTTACCATTGAGCTATACATTAGAATGGGCAAGACATGATGTAAACCACTATGAGGGTTCATGTCCTGAGATTTTGGCCCTGCAGGGTGTAGACTAACAAAAATGTTGTAAACAACAATCCATCCCGTCTGCCAAAAGGTCTTGTCCAGTGTGAGAGGTTGGAGGTTGGGTAGGTTCAAGCTAACAATGCACACTTAGCTCAACAGTGTAAGGTGTTTTTGTGAAATTAGCCATCAGTTGCTTTGAGACGTATTTATCAGAGAAAAAAACAATTTGTTGAGTGTCTGCACATACGCGATTAAAGAGGTCAAAAAATAGAGAAAAATGTTGGGTTTTTTTCATTTTATTTTAACCAACAGAGGTATTCCCACAGATATCCAATTCAAAATTTACTTAAGACAACTGCATCAGAAAGTATCTGGTTCTGTGATAAAAAGTTAGAAACTCCTGGTGTAGAAGTTAACTGCGACTCCCAAGATGCATTTCAGTAAGAAACCTCCAATCAAAGAGCTTAGAATTCAGCTATTGCTGAATTCACTTTTGATTGGGTTAATTATTGATGAATAAATTATGAATGTTTCCATGATGAATTTGAATTTTGTTCTCAACTGCAACAACAGAGTTTTGAATTCACGTCCACTCTGACTCACACCTCTGACCAGCTTTTTCTCCAAAGCAACTGCGACTGACACACATGGGTATTGTATTCTGAGCAGTCTGCTGTGCCAAAATGACAGACAGAACATGACTAAACCAGAAACTAAGCTGAGAGAATAAAGTTGAGCTACTGCATTGTATGGTCATTACATTTTCCGGGACAGTAACATCAAGGGTGTCATTTAAAGAAAATTTTGAAATGGGAACACAGATTAAACCACTTCTGGAACCAGCAGACTCGCCTGCTGCTCAACTTTATTTCCTACAGCCTAACGACGGATCCAAAAAGACAACAATGACATTAGTTCAGTGCGAGTCTCCGCTCAACTGAGCTAATTTGAGAAGCGGCTGAGTGCTGCAGCAAGAACTGAAATGACTTATTCTAACATCTTATCCAGGCCTTGGAAAAGTCTGAAAAGGTCCGTTTTTGAGCCACGTTCTTTAACTGCTACTAGCAAGATGTACAGTCATGTTGTAGATGCTGTGGTCTCCGTTTGACGGCTGAACTAACTAGCCTGAAGTTGATTAGCAGGATTACCCCTGACTGCTCTGTTTTCTGTGCTCTGAGTAGCCCTCCACATCACCCCAGACAACCACCAACCCCATTTTTTTCAGTCTTCATTGAAATTTAGTGGCTCACATTCCAATGAGTGACTCTTGGGCTCAAAATGACATCAATTATAAATTATATTCAAGTTGCTTGTAAACACCATACAGAGACATCTAGAAATGTGTTTTTAATTTGTTCTAATTTGTTCAGCTCTGATGTGAATGCTGGATGTCCTAGTTGCTGCTACAGTGCATGAACCCACGGAGCGAAATGTAAAACAAATGTTCATTGAGGATTTAGCTCTGCTAAGCCTTTTTTACTTAATGTTTTGAAGAGGTCATCACACAGTACATTTACAGCTCTGTTGGGGATTAATTCTTTAAGTCACTGTAATAAAACTGAACCAAACTCATTGTAAAATACACTGTTTTTAAAAAAACACAGTGAATAACAAAATTACCAATGCAGAAACATGCATGAAAATCTATTGCCCCTTTGCATGCTCCCAGCACACCCACCTCATGTGCTTGCAATCACATCATCAGTACTCAGCCCATCATATCAGTACTGATCATAGTTTCAACGTCATGCTCATTTGCCCCTATATCAAAATAACAGTGCACTGTTTTTAAAGATAACTCCATCCGAGATTAACAAAGCAAATCCTAAAACTGCATTCAAAGAACCAAATTAGCTGGATCAGAATAAACAAGCTTATTTTAGCCTAATAACAGCATGTTAGCCTGAATTAGTTAAGTCACATTAAAACAAAAGGGTGCTGATGTCTTTCAGGGGCACAACATGAAGCTGAAAAAACTCCAAATGTTCCATTTCCTGAAAAAGCTTTTAATACACTACACAGTTTCCCCAAGGAAATTGTTCAGCCGATGTGATAAGCCACCCAGATCCCGACACATCTCATCTCGTAATCAGCGTATACAGTCACTCATTATGTGTTTTGTGTTCATTATGTGGCGTTTTCTGTGTGAAATGGACTCCTCGACAGTTTCATTTACTGCAAGTGCAAGTCCTCTTTCACATAACTTCAGATTTTTTGAGCCACTAATTTGGAAATACATCACCACTGATGGAAACTTGGTTGCTGTATAGCCTATAAAGCATTTTACAGTTTTGACATAAGGTCAGTCTGCCACCTCACATGGAAAAGAGTTATTGTGTGAATATGCAGTATGTACAAAGTTGATATTTTGCCACATTTTGGCCCTGACCAAAGCTCAGCAGAGCAAACATTTGTAATGATGATTATAAGCTTAATGTTGGCATTGGCATGAGAGTGGCCAAGTGTGGAAGCAGCATAAACCACAGGAAAGGAGCTAGGCAGTCTATGACATGGACAAGTTTAAAGAAAGCTGACCGTAAGCTCACATTGCTTGAGTTGAAAGATTTCTCTAACTCTTAGCAGATTATAAAATTAGGCCTGAATGTGACTACCTGTCCTGTACACAGGAGACACGTTGAGTTCCACATGAAGCCAATGTTACAATATCTACGCACCTTAATTCAATGTTTACCCTACCCTACAGACCCAGGACTTTAGAGCAAACAGGACATCTACAAGAACACATCCACAAGGGGATATGTGCCCAAGACACCAACAGTCAAAACACTACTGAAATGTCACTACTTATCTGCAGCATCATGTGTGCCAAACAACAACCAACAAAAAATCATCCCAGCCACTGCAAAGAATAGTTAATTCACACTTAACACCAAAGCAAATAAACAACCCAGCAGCCTCACAGATAAATGATATTTACAGCAACAGGCGAAGCACAAGAAATACATCAACTCACAGCAGGCATGGTAGCATTAGCTGCTTTACCTTGTGGAAGTGAAGTAGTAGAGTCGCAGAAGAACGGACGGTGTACCGAGAGCCTCCGCGGTTTTAAGCGGCCCACAGCCGCGCAGGACAGTTCAACTCCCCGGTGGATGTTGTGGGTTGAAGTCGAGAACTGATGCGAGAAGCTACTGACGAACAGAGTTGACAGAACAACAACAGCAGGAGAATAATTTCCCCATAAAACTGTCCCGAAGCGACGCGGTCCCACAGGTGGCCCTGATTAATAGCAGCAGTAACCTGGCAACCCGAGCGACCGAGCGGAGGAGCAGCATCAGTTTGAAAATCCCGCCATATTGAAAAGGGTGTGTTGGGTACACATCCAGGTGTCAGTTTATTAGGTACAGCAGGCTAAAATGAACCCAGCCCTGCTATAAACCCAACCTCCATAAATATTATAGTGTTCAGTTAATGTTGAAACGGTTTCAGAGAGGTGTTGCTTCAACGTTATGATCATTTTGGAGGATATAGTTTGTGGCGCCAAAGAGGTGTTTCTGTTATTTAGCCCACCCTCATTCAAAAATCTCTAGTCTTTCTATTTTTTGCCATTTTATATGTGAACTCCCCTACATTTCTGAAGGTAATTATTATACTTTTTACGTGACTACATTCACCTAATAACTTAAGTTACTACTTTGCAGATTCGGATCAGTATACACATTCAAATAAACTATGTATTCTTATAAGTTAACAGAAGACTTTATGGCAACACATTAAAATATAGCCTGCAGTTTACAGTGTAATTTTACTGTATGAATAAGGCACCAATAAAATACTCGCAGGCTGTATTATAGAATGTTGCTGACTTTATTGATTCCCACGGGGGAATTCACAAGCTACAGCAGTGTATGTAACAATTCAAATTAGCTCCACCTTTACCAGCTGCAATGTACACACTTTAATGCTTTAATAATTAGAATCTAGTAATATACATTTTCCCCTTAAATGCATGTTACTAGCCCTGGAGCTATAGAGTGTGGATCTGTGATCACAAGCAACCCACTGCCCCTATGATCTCGCTTAACACACGCTGCTATTTTTATTATTAACAATATTATTTTATCATAATCATCACAATTACCTCACATCTCTATGTGGACTTTGCATTGTGCTTTGTTCCCTTTTCCGTCGAGGCAGATGGCCACCCACCCTGAGCCCGGTTCTGCTCAAGGTTTCTGCCTCTTAAAAGGAAGTTTTTTCTTTGCCACTGTGGCCAAGTGCTTGCTCATGGTGGGAACTGTTGGGTCTCTGTAAATAATACTATAAAGACTAGAGTCTAGACCTGCTCTATGTGAAAAGTGCCCCGAGATAACTTTTGCTGTGATTTGGTGCTATAAAAATAAAACTGACTTGACTTGAAAAGATCTTCATACTTCTTCCACCACTGATTATAACCTTCATGAATGTTTCAGAGGTGGTTTTAGTGTGTCCAGGAGCTGAATTCTTGAGGTTTATATCAGTACTGATATTTGAGAGCTGATTCTCCTTGTCTAACATGACAACATTAACCTACAAAAATTTGTCAAATGTTGTGATCAAAACCAAGTATGTATGAAAACGCAGTCACTTAACAGGTAACAGATGTTTGTATGTGGAGGAAGTGGAGGGGTTTACCATCCTTGTCTCCATTCAAAGATGGTCTCTGGCGTCAGATGTGGAACGCCCCCAAAACCAATCTGCATTTAGATAATTAAACATTAACCGTGTGTTGTTTTGTCAAACACAAACACTCGTCTCAATTCTAATCGAGTGATCGAGTGACTCATTTTGACAGCTGCATGGCCCAGTGACAAAAGCTGATTTCAGTCAGTACAGACACTTCAAAAATATGGGTTATAACTAGACATTTGTGGTAAATGTCTGAGAACATGCTATTTAATTCCCTTGTCGTAGACAAGGCATAGCTGCTTAAGAAAAAACTTTTTGTCTGCTCTTTAGCTTACTTCCTTGATTGCATCATTGTTTATCTATAGTTGATTTCCTGTGGCTGTATTATGTTTTTACTTCGGTTTATTTTTTGAATCATCATTCCTCTTTTGAAGGTGAGGTTATTATGTAAACAGTAAGTGCAAGCCGGCTGTGTTACTGACATATTTCAGAATGTACTGTACTGCGTTAGCCTTGTGTCTTTCCATTTTTACAACACTGTTTCCACTGTGTATTGTAATTGAAAGACTACCTATGCAACCGGTTGTCAAAGATGTTGCCTGAAAATCACAAGTAAGGTCTCAGTGCAAGACTGAGCGGATTCATGTTAAATGTCACCAGGGATAACTGCAACTTTGAATAGAATACAATACACTAAAGGCATTCACTTTGCTCTAAAGTTGTTTATACGCAAGGGAAAATGTCTCATTTGAAAACAGCAGTATAATAACATCATCTGAAATAAGCAGAATCCTGCATATGAAGGGCAATTTTGCCCACAAGACAAGCAAAGATTAAAATCAACCACAAACAAAAATACACCAAACTATGTCATCCTGCAGTGGAAAAACTGTCCCGTGTTTACCCATTGTTTTTCAGACCTCTACATACCTGATTCAAGATAATGAGATGAGACACATCACTTGAAAATGAGGAATGAGCTCTTCTCCTTTCCCAGAAAGTGAGAGAGAGAGAGATGCAGGGGCCAAGAGTGTCTCTGAAACAGCTGATTAGATTACCCTGCTGGGGCTGTGGTGAGGCTTTAGGCTGCGGCTGCCACCCTGCCACTCACCTCAGCTGCCCTCTTCCTCCATCTCTCATCTACCCCCCCACCCCCACCCCCACCCCCTCCTCTGTCCCAGGCTCCTGCTCCCAGTCCCTGCAGAGTAACACCTCCCCCTGTAGGACCAAGGTGGGACTTCAACCTAGAAACCTTGACGCGTCTGGCTGCATCTCATGAGGGCTTCTGAGGTGAGTAAACCGCCACGGCACATGTTTTCAGTGGATTTTTTTTTTCTCTCTCTCTCTCTCTCATTTCACAAGGAGGGAAGTAGTCACGATTTCTGCTGTGGGTTAAAGACTACTCATGAGATACATGGTGCGTGTTCTTACCTCCTTGGAGAAAGCTTATTTGCAACATGCAAAAGACATCACTCATACCAATGTTTGTATATTTCAGATTATCCGAAAGGAGAGAGTATTTTTCAAAACCTTGGATTTCTGAGCTGAAAGGGAAACTAGAGGGGAAGCATGCTCAGATAGGGTACAGGCGTGTCACTGTTAGTTATTCATGTCCTGTTTCGGAGTTCATCTGATGCAACTTTGTACTTTGGAGGCAGGTTAACATATTTGAGTTGCTGCCTCGAAGCAAATACACATACCGCATATAGGTGGTATATGACAGGGAGTGTGTGTGTGTGTGTGTATATATACAGGCAGCCGGCTATCAGATGACACACAAAAGTCAGGTGCACAAACATTTTCAGGTTTTATTAAAGTCACTGTCAATCAATGTCAAGATCTAAAAAAGTCTTGCAGACCTACTCATGTCATTACACATTCAAGAAATGTCAGTCCAGAGCAGAGTCCAGACATGGTTTACTTGTTTATTCATTACTCAACCATAAAGACATGTAGAGGTAGCTCATAAATAAGTCTTTATGACAACATTGGTTTCTCTTTCAGCGCCCAACATCATGTGTTTTTCAATCCACAATCTGAAGGAATATAAGCGTGGAAACATCACTGGCTCTCCCGAAAAATATAGAGTTAGGCAATACCTCAGGCAGAGTGGATTGTGAAATGAAAAGCTGCAGTTCTGTAGGAAGCACCCAATGCTCTGAATGTTAAAGATCTATGTGAGCTCAAAACCGTCCTCCATCATAACATGTAATTGTTCCAGATGCTTGTTTCAAATCTCTGCTGGCCCTGTCATGCTTTTAGTTGATGGTCTACAGCCACTTAAATTAAAGAGCACAACAGGAACAATATAACTGCTGCTTCAACTTATATTTGTAAACTTAGGATGAGATTCTAAGTATGTGATTAGAATAAGAGCGAGCTTTTGGGCTCGTCCTGGCAGGACATTTCATGTGTCTGTGTTTCCCCCCATTTTTATTCCCACCCTGTGCCCTGAGTGCCTGTTTTTGCACCATTTAACTTGGGTTGAGTAGGTAGGATCACCTGCAAGAACTGCGTAGCGCCTGCGTAAAGCTTTACAGCACCACATCACACACTGAGGAAGCTGCCTTGGTAATTCTTTCTTTCTTTTATCAACTCCTTTGATGGATTTTGTGTCTGTTGCCTGAGTGATGGATTTGGCTTTGTTTTCAGCACATGAGTTCTGAGCTTCCAGGGGTACGCTGCTCGCTTTACTTTATACTGTACCTCCTGTCAAACATGTATGCACCTCACTGCTTCCATGCAGAGTGTGGATTTAGATGCAGACAGGCTGTTGCACCTGTTGGTTTGGTACACAGCTGCAGAAGTGTGCAAGATAAATAGATAGATAGATAGTCCAAATAGGCCACACTGATGATTGACATCAGTTTAAAAGACGTTTAAAAAAACAAAACAAAAACCCATTGTATTAAACACTGTTTGCTCTTTTACCATGAAAGCTTGCTGTTCCGCAGCAGCCCCAGGCTTTTATCTCCTCCACGAAAGACAGTTGCACAATACCGGCCCTTGCACAGTAGCTAGGGGATGTAACATTTTGTCTATGAGCCTGGGCCGTGGCCGTTACTGGCAGCCTGTGATGTTCCAGATGGTGGCAGGTTTCCCTTCCAGCATTCTGTCAGTCTTGGCTCTCAGCCACCTGTGAGTCAGGTAGGGCAGGTGAGGACAGCTTGGCAACAATACACTGCAATACACAAGCCACAGGAGATTTGAGAGCGCAGGCTGGTCTCTGACCTGGATCAGTAAGAATTAATTTCAGTATTACCTTTGTTTCCCCAACACTTCGCACGTACAACAAAGTCAGTTCGTGCAATGTTACATTCCTCGAGGATTTAAGGTAGTATACCAGCACCTTCAGTTCTTTTTTGCCTATTCAGTATGTTAACATGTACAACAGTACAATATGTTCTGCTACTCTTTGACTTACGTGTGTGTCATAAAAGTCTTTGTCTGCATTGATACCCCAACATTATAGACGTCCTCTACTGGCTGGTAAAGTGAATACCCGCGCTTGTTGGCAGATATCCAGGTACAGCATGTATCAGATAATAGGTCATGGTGGGTTATGTGAGCAAAATAAATGTCAAGAAAACACACATCACAGCGGTGGCCTACAGGAGCTGGGTTTTTTTCCCCCCCGAGTAGTCACGGCCTGAACAGAGGCACTTGATAAGCAAACAGAGCGACACCCTCACTGCAGGTTCACTTTGGGTCATGATTAACATGCGTGAAGCCAGAGAGGGAGAAATTGCTTTGATAATCTTTCATTATTACCGAGGTCACAGCACATTAAAGCGTTCTACTTAGAGCAGATTGGCAGCTGCACTGTCATGTCTGATTGTCTAATAGGGTACAGAGGAGCATGAGGGAAACACTGTTAACATTTGATTTAAAAACATTCAGTGTCACACTAATGTTCATTTCATTTTGTGGCATTATGTTGACGTACATACAATATATATGTATATGTCATGACGATTTATATCCCTATATTTAGGCTCTCAACTTTTATATCATCTGGATTGCAGCCAAACATTGTTCTCACCTTTAACTGCTGTCTCCAGTCAGTGGGAGTTTTTATGTTTTATGTACTTTCACACATACACACTGTACATATCAGCATACATATTACATCTGTTCTTAGCTTAATCTTAGACTTATTCTAATATTATGACCCACTTAAGTATTTTGTATTTGTTGTCTGATTTTTGTACTGTTTTGTCTTAAATTTTTTAAGCCCTTGCAACGTGAATCTGACTTACCTGGTTAGACAAAATAAATACAGCCACGTGGTTTCACTACAAAGAATGAAACAAAATTTGCACTTGTGCACTTGTACATAACATTAATTCATTTTTTGAATATACTCAGGGATACTCATGTGATCACAGACTGACAATGGACTGTCAGTAGTGTAAACTCACTGAGAAGTGAGCACATGAAGTCCTCCCCAGGCCTGCAGCTATGCTGGAATGAATAGTGGAGCTGAAAAAAACGGAGCTTTCTTGTGTGGATATACATGTGATCGTGTTATCTCTTCAGATGTACAGAACAGAATGTTAGAGAACGCAAGAGCATGACAAGAGGGAGAAAGTAGCTACAACGCAGCAGGAACTTTCACTATAATGCTTAAACATGGAATTGCCATCACCACAGTGAGGACAAATGTAATCATTGTCAATTTCATGGATAAACTTTTAACTCTAAGATTTAACACTGGGTGGCTCTGAAAAAAGAATCTTTATCACTGAGTAAATGTTGTTAGTACCATTTTGTGTCAGTAGTAACATGTTTGTTTAGTAGTGATTCTGCAGAGTTTATGTTATAGATGACACAAAACTACTCACACACTGCTTGCACCTGAGATGGTAAGCACAGAAAAAAATGAATAAAAAATTATGAACCACTCATTTTCAAGGACCCTCCACCCCCCTCATACGACTTCAGAAGATGTTTTCAGTCAACAGGCTTCCAATACTAGAATAATTTTACAGACTCAAGGTTACATCTGTGAACCAAAACCTGAAGTAAAAAGCCAAACAACAACATAGGACCCTGTGAACATTACTTCCATACATATTCAATCTGTCTAAAAGCATCTTGTTTCATTAGGAGACAGGACTTCAGAGATGGACACATATGCCAGAGCTGAACTGTGTAGTGCTGCTGTGGCTATATTTAAGTACAAGGCCTATCGTTAGCAATGTTTTAACTATCAATTAATACACATTTTGTTCATTTGGCTTGTTGACGTGTTTTAGATACACAGATAAACAATACTTGTTAGTTGGATCAGTTCTTTGCTGGTTTCGGTCTTTTCGTGGGGTTTGTTGATAAAATAAATCAGGGCCATTGCAATGTGGCTATAGTGGCCACAATGCGATTGTTTTTCTCTGTTTCCAGTTTTGAGCCTTGCTCCTGTATTCTGGACGATTTGGAAAACTGAAAGAGGACATTTCTGTAGTCAGTCTGACGAATTCCAACACAGAAAGAAATTGGCCAATTTGAAGAGTTATTTCTTGGCTGTAGAGAGAGGCCAATGTTAACAGAGTAGTTGTGGATAATCAATGTCTGACTTTCTTTGGTTTGCTTGCCCTGTAGTTTTTGATGTGAGCTGTGGTAGGTCCTTAATATTCACTCATCAGACCAATGCATCAATTAGGGAAAAATATAAATAATCTTCTGATGATTTTGCAGACAGTTGATGCAGACATTTGCAGTGCTGCATTCATAAAAACTAGGACTATAAATATTTAAATACCTTCAGAGTCTTGTCTGCTCTCTACCTCGCTTACTTTTTTTTAATGGTGTAAAAGAGAAGTGAGATTACAACCCTGTGACTTCAGGCTAACTGTGTATTCCAGAGTTATTTCCATCAGCAGTGTCAGTCCAGGACAAGGCAACAGATCTTGCGGAAACGTCTCGGGGAAACAACAAATGTCCGGTTTCCCCGAAATCATCCCATTCTGAAAACAAACACACTTGTTTACAATTGGCCTTCCGCTCACCAATCCTTTGTGACTCATGGCTTCACCTTCACCTTGTGTAACATCAAGGTTTAATACTCTCTCCGCACCGGGAGATAAGCTACTACAGCCAACTGTTACAGGAATACAAGGCCAACAACATCAAAACAAAAACACTCTCATTACTCAAACAGGAAGTAATCCATAAAGCACGTGTTTTAACAAAAAAAAAAGGTCGACCCCTTTTTTTTCCTCCTCTTAATTCTACGTCTCTCCCTGCGAAGGAGCTTTGCACTCTCACATCACTTTCTCAAACGTAATCGGCTCAACGCAGAGGAATGATAAAGTCTCTATTAACTATATGGAACTCTGTGAAATTGATAAAATACATTGAACAGCTCTCCCTGTGTCTGCAAATGTTAATAATATGCAAGAGCTTACTTTCATTACTCATTTAAATACTTAACAAAAAAATGTAAATAGACTTAAGGCAATTGCTTTGTATATTCCTGAATTCAATGTTATGGCTACAACTAATGATTATGTGTAGTATTGATTAATCTGCTGATCTATTTCTTGATTAACAGATTTTTTGTCAGCTCATTAGGTGACTAATCATTTAATCTCTGCTTCAGTGTTTGTTATGTATGTATTGTACCTCATCAATCTTTAAGAATATAGTGATGAATGATAGCTAAAACTAAACTAATCAACATGCACACAAAATTATGTTGTTGTTTTTTAACAGTTTAAACTTGCATATTCTCTGTACTGCAATATATAAGACATTCTCAAGAACAAAATGAAACGCAACCCAAAATGTGGGTTTTGATTCTATTGTACATCACAGCACAAATACAAGCTGATTCAATGGAAATAGATGGATGAACACTGAGCAGCATAACTGGTTAGTGTTGATAATACAAAAGTTTGCATTTGGTTGTGAAATGTTCAACAAAGTTCCTTTGTCGATGGAGCGTTTCCAAATAATAATAAAACTTGGTGACATGTTAGAGTTTTCTCTCTGTAGTTTCTGGTACTGGGAAAGAAATGTTCAGCAGCAAACACTGATGGCAAACATCTGTCCTAAACCACAGAAAAGGCTCACTATATTGGACCTGTTCAAATAATTTCACAGCAAGCTTCATGTTGCTGGATGAATAGAAGAAAGAAAGAGAAAGAAAGAAAGAATAGAATCTGTCATGTTGGGGTGCTGCCGGAGAGCCAGCAAGACAGACATTTTCATAGCAGCGTATGTGAGGGATTGGTTATTGTGTAAATTTTTGTTTTGGTTGAGATACGGATGATATCTGTGCTGCTGATTACCAGACTCCAGATCAGTTATAAATGCAGTCATAGATCAGATATCAGATGAGATGGCCTGCGGGACGAACACTGCATCCAGATCTGCATTAACAAGTGGTGCTGCAGATGTTGTTCTCTGCGTTATAATAGACTAATGTTAGTAAATGTGCATTCCCAACTATCTGGCTCCCCCTTGTGTTCAAAACAGTACACTACCAAAGCTGTTATGCACCTTCAACACTGCCAATGTATCAAACCACAAAGGTCATACAATCAGAGCGATTCTGTTAAATTCCAGTTCTGTTTGTCATATAATAATATATATATAATACTTTCATTGTTAACTCTTGTGTTTAATCAAAATTTGCTTTAATTTTTCATCACGGAGGGGTCATAAACCCAACAGATTAATGTGTAAAAATAATATTTTCAAAGTTAACCTTTTTTTCCTTTTAAATAACTTATTGCTTTTATTAACTCATAAAAACCCAATATTACAGTATTACAAGGTAATGCTGCCCTTGCTGTACACAAAATTAGTAAATAACAATTACGAAAAGTACTGTCATTGGACCAAATTTGGTAATTTTTAAATGTTAGACCAATTATATGCATAAACAAATATATGTATATTGTTTCAAAACCCAAGAAAACTCCAAGGCACCCTTTTTAAAAAAACAATGATAATGCCTTTATTACCATGGCATGTTCCTCTTAAACCTTTAAACAAACTGACGTGTTTTGGCATTAAGACTTGATGCCAAAAGTCATCAGTTTGTTTGATATGACCATAATATGAAAATAAAGGCATTTTAATTGTTTTTAAATAGACAGTGCCTTGGAAGGTTTTTTAAATTTTTTATTTTGGTTGGTGTCTACACTGACAGGGCACCTCAGACAAACTCAGTTAAGTCCAAGAAGCACTCTTACTCGACCTGTTTTTATATGTATTTTGTTTGTGAGAAAGTTATTCATAGACAAATAGTCTACAGTATTATAGTCTACATTATGTTTAGGGTCAATTAGGGTCTCATTAAGAAACTCATAATACTCCAATAACAGAAATCCAAACTGACTTAGGGGTGTTTGGGCGTGTGTGTAACAACAGCAATTACCTGTGTAAAACCACTGTATTTAACCATGAAAGGACACATTACTTTTAGCTCTCTGAGACCCCAAACAGAGGATCATAAAATTAGGAAAAGTCATCAAGTATCAACCTGACAAAACAATGTTAAGTATGTTTTGTGAGCTGTTAGAATACACAGTCTCCAGGAGCCCAAACACTGAGGGTAACACCAGTAAATCAACTTGTTAACATATCTCACATCTCATTTAAGATGTGTGCCCTTTCAGTTAATTAAAGCCAAAATGGATGCATTGTTGAAAATATATATTCAAATAATCTCTTTATTCATTCTATATAGTTGTACACCACTAAAGACAGTGATAGGAGCACACAACGGGCTTGAACATTTGTCAGTTATTTAGGAGGAGGGAGGAAACTTTGCAGACTTTGATAAGAAAAATAAGAACATTTTCTAAATTCTTGTGTCACTGAAAGTACAGCCAGAACAGGAGAAATAAAACGGTATGTGCCAGATTGACTTCTTTCACTTGCTATTGATGTTTTATTCTGTACAGAGGGACAATTTGTACAAAATTAATCTAGATATATAACACTACATGAAACAAGGTAAATCATATATACAATATTAAATGAATCATATAGTACAGGTCACATACAAAAGGACACTTTAAGTTATCATGTTTTGAAATAATATGTTAAAATTAAAAGATCTGCAAAGATCCTGCAGAAAGAGAACAAGCCACCAAATCGTTTTTAAATCATCTCTTGTTATCATGGATGACTTGTTGTTTTCAGCACTAAAATAAACCTCTAACATCTCTGACTCAAACTCATAAAAATCCATAAAACATCTCTCCCAGCAAGCAGGACTGTTTCATAAACGCAATGACCTCAACAACAGAAATCAGCTTGGTGAATGGCATTCCTCCAGGGTAAAAGGTACATGTTTAACATGGTAGTTTTAATTTACATCTTTTTGCATTCAAGCAAATACAGTATTAATACAGTTAACAAGCCAAGTCACAATGTCAGTTTATTTTCAGCATCTGGCATTTTTGTGGCCATTTGATACCAGTCTGTTTCAGCGCTGGGCATTCTGAATGGCCAGAAAAGACAGAAAGAAAGAAAAAAAAAAAGAAAATCCAAAAACTGACAGCCACGCTACTAACCTCCAGAGACAAGACAAAGAAATACAACACGTCAAATATGAAGAAATCAAGCAGACCTCCTCAGTTTAAACAATGGTACTGACTGGAAGATATTTTCCAACCTTAAACAGCTTCTTCACTGAGAAGTATACGATATACACAACCTGCAAACCAGACAACTGAATTTAGGGATGGTAGCAACACAAACATGCTACACCTTTAATTTAAATTTAAACTGAAGGAAGTCATTTTTTTGGTAGCTCTCATCAAGTAATTTCTGTATTAAACATTAGATATAAGTATGTCATTAGCTACTAAGGTTACCAGCTCTTATGTTTGATATAAATTAATTCTATTTTTAATTAATAACAAGGATTTTAAAGTCTTTATAGCAAACAATACCAATACACCTTCATGCTCTTTAAAAAGAAACATAATGAGCACAGGTCCTAACGTAGCAACGGATCCTAAAAACCATCAGTGAGCTGAGTTTTTAGATGTTAAAACACACAAACGTGTGTGACAGTACAGATTTGTGCCTCCTCTCCCATCCAACAGAAAAAAAACCATCTGATTATATTTCCTTTACACAGATAATCACCCCTATTCATTTTACAGCATATATATCACTCAACACTCACCTTGAACATCACATAGCCATGCTCTCAATCCTCCTCTTCAGCATGAAGCCATTATGTGCAAAGCCCAGTATCTTGGCTACTGCAACGTAGGTGGCAAATACACCCAGTTTTCATTCAGGTTCATCCTCATTTACTAAACTCAAAACACAGTAAGTACCATTGTTTGAACCGTCTAGGCATCACTATGGTCTGGTTTTCAGATATTGCCAATGAACGAAAGGAAGCAAGCATATAAAAGAACGGTATATGGCACAAAACAATAAAATGGAAAGTGTCAGATGTCCACAGGACAACTTCCCCTTTCCTCGCCATCTTTCCTGGACATTGCAAGGCTAAGGACAGGCCTCAGTTTGGTCTTAAATGTGCTAAACTAAAAAAAAAATCTTTCAAACACCAGTGACCGGAAACAAAGGCAAAAGTCCCTGTTAAAGTCACAGATAAAAACATGAAACAAAACAAACGTAAAGAACACAACAGTCTTGGCACTGATAAGATGTCCGTTAGATTGAGCAAAAAATAAAATAAAATAAAGAAAACAAACAACAGATGACAGGAAAGTCTTGTCTTTCTTTTAACCAACAGGTTCTGTTTTTGTTCCCTTTGACAGAAAAGAAAACCAAGCAGAGACCAAGAGACGATCCTTAGACAGTGAGTCAGTCAGTTCCTATGTAACCATGTCCGATCCTTTGTGAACATGTTTGCAAGAAGGAATGAAGGAACCGGCGTTGTGGTGTCCGAACTCTCCCAGGTTCCACATTTACAGTGAGTGCACAGGTGGGGGTGAGGGTGGGTGGAGAAAGGAAGGTGAAAGGAATCGAATGGAAAATAATGGGAGAACAGACTGAATGTGGTGAGGGCTTAAAGACACACAGACACACTCCCGCTCCTCTTCAAATAAAGAAAAAAACCTGAGAAAGCAGAAATCTGAGGGAGGTGGGAGATACAGGGCTTCTGCACTTGAGCAGCAGGAATGAAGGAGAACTAAGGATTCTGGGTAAAATGATGGCGGGAAGAGGGATGAGAGCCCAGCATGGGTCGCCGGTGTAATTCTGGCGCTCCCCCAGGGCCCGAGAGGAAGGATGTCCATGGCTGTCGAGGGTAAAAGGGGGCAGTTGGACCAAGAGCCGGCAGGTGGCGGGGACCTAGAGCCCATCGTGGGTGGTCAACATGTCTTCAGCTCTGCGGTGGGACTCCAAGGCTTTTGTGGTATAGATATCCTGAGGCAACTCAGATTTACGTCGCACCATGGGCCGCTCTTTCCGCTGGTCATGCTGCAACTGTCAGACGGGGAAGGGAGGACGAGAGAAGACAGCAAGGCTTAATTATAACGTTTCATGTCATCATCCTCTGTCAACATGTCAGACTATTCCCTGTTCTGATCTTATCTCTGTGATGGAGTACAACAACAGCTAGAGCACAATTCAGTTACATACGTTAAAATCTAATTAACACAGGAAAACCAAGACTGACTGAGTGACAGCATAAATAAATATTAAAACATCAACGTTAAATTAAATACACAACATTAGATGTCCTACACTAAATGAATGGAGCCCCACAGTGTTCAATACTAAATAAATAAAACATTATGATTATTAATGATTATATGAATAAATGTCTGAAAAACTTTACACTGTAAAATAATTCAGGAAATTATTAAAACTATCATTAAATATTATTTTATCATTGTTACTGAGTTTTAAAGGATAATATTCCCACCACACAAAAACTGCTCAGAAATGTCCAAAGACCCCAAGGTGTTGACCTGGCCTCCAGACTCCCCAGATCCCAAACTGACTCAGCATCTCTGGGATGATCCAGAACAAGTCAGATCCATGGAGGCCCCACCCCGCAACCCACAGGACCCAAAGGATCTGCTGCCAATGTCCCGGTGCCAGACACTACAGGAGATCTTCAGAGAACCCATGTCCAAGCCCCAACAGGTCAGAGCTGTTTTGCCAGTATCAGGGGGACCTATGCAACATTAGGCAGGTCCCACAGGTACTAAATCAGATTTTTGTGGTGTGGTGGGAACATTATCCTGCTGGGGGAGGACCCTGACACTGGGGAGTGTTGTTGCAATTGAAGGGGTGTGTGCTTGGTTTGTGACAATATTTAGGTGGGTGGTACGTGACAAAGTAACATCCAAATGAATGTCAGGACCAAAGGTTCCTCAGCAGAACATTGTGTTGTAACGAGATGATTGATGTTATTCACTTCATCCACCAGTGGTCATAATGTTATGGCTGATCGGTGTAAAGATATTTTACATTTTTGCAATTTATCAATGATCATTTATTTACATTTACTTATTGGTGTATGTAATATTGAACACGTTGGGGCTCCTTACTACTTTGCTATCATGCAAAGGGAAGACACACACAAAAAAAGTTCTTGATTCCAGTGTTTAGTCCAGATTTGTTTGTTTCTGCATTTTTCTGACAATTAGATTCATTAAAAAAAAAAGAAAGAAGAAATACATAAATAAACAAACTAAAACAAAGACTATCTTTTAAACACAAAATATACAGTGATAATTACTATAGTGCAAGTAGCTTCAGTTAGAAGACTTTGCAAGCTTTGGTAATATACATATCTATCAGTATATAGAGTGATTGTAAGAGGACAGATGAACAGAGACAGGGAGAAAGCCAGGTTTACCTGAGTCGCGCCCTCCTCAACTGTCTTTTTTAACCTCTGAACATCTTCTATCAAAGGGACATCCGTCTCCATTGCTACAGGACTATTGAGGTCAGAGGAATCAACATACATAGAGAACTATGTTGAAAAGAAAGGGAAACAAAAACAAAAAAAAACACAAAAGGATGGAGAAAAGACTTTCAGTCGCATGCAAAGAAGAATGAATCAAGAGGCTCTGAATGAATTTAATTAACTAACTCTGATCTACTGCAGTTGTGAGGGTAAATATGCTTTAGCTGAGGTGTAGGAATGGAAAGGATTAAAAATGTTCTCATTACTGATTTATCTGGAATTACAACAAATGTTGATTATGAAGAAGCCACTTGTGTTTCAACTGATGTTAACACTAGAATATAAATTAATCAACTCCAAACTAAATCTTTCATGGTAATTAATGTTGTTGTACTGGTCTCTTTGATTTACAGATTCTGATTTAAAAAAGTAGTTCAACATTTTACCAGCTACATTTTTGTTTTGCTTGGACAGAGCCAGGCTAGCTGTTTCCCCCTGCTTCAAGTCTTCAAGCTAACAGGCTGCTGGATATAGATTCATATTTACTGTACAGACATGAGAGCGGTCATTGAACAGTCAGCAAGAAAGTGAATAAATGAATTTCTCAAAATGTTGAACTACTCCTTAAATAATGTCCAGCACTGAAGTAACATTTTACTACTGTGTAATAATAAAATCATTTTTGGGGAGGGGGCAGAGAGGAATCTAAAGCAGGATTTTCAACCTGTGTATAGTTACTCGACGGATCCCGTCGTACTGCACATACCATTCACCACAACTAAGCAGATTTTTAGAGCACTCGTCAAAATGTTTCCATCTTTACCAGCAGAGGAATTTTGAAAACATTAACTAATCAAACCTAAAAGGGACATGATGGAAAGGGGACTACAATTCAGCAACAAAACTGGCCTACAGGGAATACAAGACACTTAAATATATATATATATATATATATATATATATATATATATATATATATATTCCTACACACACTCACACACACACTTTGGTAGTAAGGGAGGAACAGATGAGTTTAAAGGATTGCACACACTGCTCACCTGTGGATTTGACTTGGCGAGGTTCTCGATCTTGATCCAAGCCTCCTCGCGTTCTTTTGACTTCGCCTTCTCCCTGTTAAATTAAAAAAAAAAAAGCACCAAACATCCTGTCATTAATCTGTTCCACTCCACTGATCAATGTGAAAGCCGGGGCTGATTGCGATTTACACGTCACTCAGGCATCGTGGTTTTAAAAAGATTAATTGAGTGGGAGAGATAGAAGTCTGTCTGCGTTGCCGCCTACTTGTTTTTCTCAGCCCTGAACTGCTGTGTGCAATCATCAAAGAGCTTCTGATTCATCTCCATGAAAAGCTTCAGAGCGTTGTAGATGAGGCCGTGGATGGTCCTGCGAACACGCACACACACACACAGTCGGTTAAGAGTAAGATCTTTACAAACACAAGCAACATTACTGTAAAGGCCAGTGTTGCCCCTCGGCATCAAATCTCAATTAATATCACAGACTGACAGTGAAGTTAAAAGGTAACATTTGACATTTGGTAAATAGCTAGAGAACGTCAAAATTACTCACAGACAAATTTAATTTTATTCTTAATGTAAATACGCTTGAATCTAAATATTCAACTATTCTTTCCAGGTCTTGTATTGGGCAACAAAATCATCAAACTTCACATTGTGTATAAGAGGTTGATCTGCAGCGATAGATGCAATAATAAAAGGAATTATTGGATATGTTAAGCAACCATTTAGAAACTCATTATGATAAATACATCTGATGAAGTGCTTAAATAACATGCATGACAATACAGTCTGTGTCCTAACCCCATCTATATATAAATCTACACACACACTTGAGAGATCACTATGCTATTCTGTCTGGCGTTAGGTGTGTTAGGTATATGCAGGAACTTTAAGTACATTAGTATGGCCTGCGTGGAGATGTCGAACTCAAGTGTCTTACTTGTTCCAGTGGGTCTTTGAGTTGCGGTACAGAGCGGGGAACATGATCGGCAGAATCTTCGCTGCGTTGTCGCTGATCAGACTCATGATGTACTCGTTGTTCCAGTAGTACAGAGCTCTCTCGGCCACCTATGCGAAACAACACACACGACAATACCTCAATCAAATGGGGCCTGAGTAACTTATTCACTAAGTAATGATGGTAATATTGTGAGTGGGCATCATTTACCTGGAAGTGTGGGCTGGACACACACTTGGCCAGCTGTCTGAACAGAGGCTCCTGCACCTTCACAAACTCAGAGGGCTCGATGACGTCCAGGATCTCCTCCAGCTCGTTGAGGAACATCACTTCCTTGGGACTGTGAGTCTTTGGCCAGTACTTTAGTAGAGCCATTACCACCTGTTGGGAGGTAAAGAAAGATAATGATAATGTTATCTGAAAACATTTTATCTTGCAAGACAAAATCAAAAAAGGCCTGACACAAGCTTCAAAAATTTACATCAAATTTGAGCCTAAAATGGAGACATATTAAGAACTTACTCTATCAATTCTTAATCTTACGTACCGGCTCAGTTAGAGTGCTGTCCTTTTCCAAAAACTGCACCACACAGTAAGCCAGCTAAAAAACACATAAAATCATTAAACTGTCAAAAGCACTTTAATTTATGCACAAGCAATCTAAAAGGCAATGCAACAGGAGACACGGGACGCCTGAGGTGCAGACTGGCTGGAACATGCAATACCAGTTTTTGACAAAACCTGCAGAATGACCTGCTGGAGGAGGAGTGTACTTAAAGCAGGTTTAGACAAGAATAGTTAAATACATTTTCAAAAAATTTAACCTATAAATAATGTATGTACCATATCTCTCTTTCTGAAAAGCTTCACACCTAATTTGAGCTTCTCATGCTTCCCACAAACGTACCTGTGGATGGTAGACACTGAGTGATTTGACTTTGTGCAGAGGCAATAAAACCTTCAACAGGAAAATTTTGTGCTCTTCTTTTAGTGGTAAGGCAAATCCATTGATTATGCTGTAAAATAAAAAAAATGGAAATTAAATGCAGTCAAGTTTCACGGTTTGTTCTTTTGTGTGATTTCATCTGTAGAGATGAAAGAGAACCATTGAATAAGATATAAAGTTGCATGAAAGCCAGAAAGACATTACAGCTGCATTTAACAAAGCTTGTGACTTTAGTTAAGGGTCATACCTTCCAAGTATTTCCAGTAGTTCAGCTATACCATTATGGTGCTCTGTCTCATAGATAAACCTGTAAGAACAAACAGGAACTATTTTTAGTGGCAGAACACAGGATTCATATGTTGACCATTTTTCTAGGTATCCATGCTTAAATTCCAACAGAGCAGAGGGAGAACTGCACTGACCTATAGAAAATGTTATTGATCTGTTTTCTGATGTACGCTCTCAGCCCCAGGAACTTTCCATAGATCCTGTGGAGCGTAGTTTTGAGGAAGTCCCTCTCTCTGGGATCCTCGCTGTCAAATAGTTCTAGGAGCTGCGATGCAAGAAGAATGTGTCACCATGCAAACTGTGTCTCGGAATTTTTTTTTCCTGTTATACAATCTTGAGGAAATATTCTTTTCTTACCTGCATAACAAATTTCTGGTCGATGTATTTCTTCGCTATGTTCGGCTGAAAGTCGGGCGATTCTAAAAACCTAAGGAAAAATTCATAGACGAGCTGCAACAGAAACAACGACAAAAGGATGATTACTTTGGAGGAATTCATTCATAATTAAGGTATGGTGTGCACAGACATAATTAGGAAATGCTCTATAACAAAGTACATGATTTTCAAGCTGTTTTGTTTCTTAATTTCTCAGTTTTCTTTCAGTCCAGGGTGTGTATGAGGGTGGTGACTGCTGGCTGTTAATTCTTTTCCTTTTTAATGTTTATAAAGGGAATAGTACAGCAAACTACTGAATCCTAATTACATGCTTCAGATGCTCCTCTAGGTTGAGAATAGCCATTTATAAACCTCTCATTGACAGCTGATTAAATGATTAAAAGGTTAACCTGGAGGTGTGGCCATGCCGCTTCAAGTGTTGGTTCATCTTCTTCAGGATCAAACTCTGCGCCGGTAGGGTTGGACGATGGAGGCAATGTTCTGAACATATTCACTGCAAACTGGAGGAAAAGAAATGAAAACGATACCCTGAATGTTTATTCCCCCCGGACATAATGCTATTTCTGTCAACTTCCTTTTGTTTTAGTAACCCGGAGCCGTAGTTCATGCTTCCATACCAAGTATCTATTTAAGTTTGAAAAATATACTTTAGATAGGATAAGTTACAAAAGATTGTTTTGTTGTTTCATTAAAAAAAAAACAAAAAAAAAAAACACCATACAGCTCAACCTGAACTTCCTGTCAGAAGTTCCCCACTTGTGAATAACTGTTTACCGTCATGACATATGGTTAAACCAACAGTGAAACCACATCAGAGGACCACTTCTTGAAGTTGGTGATCGCTTTCAAGAACGCAGATTTTTGAACTCTTTTCATAAATCCTTCTGAGTTTCACTCTGCTTTGCTTGAACAATGCGCTGCTTTAAAAGAATCCATGCAAATAAAGCAATAGCAGAATCTCTATTACCAAGATGTACAGCGTAGCCTCCTTTGGGACAAGTCTGAAGCACACAGAGTCGAGTCAAGCCGAGTCAGTTTTGTTTATATGGCGCTAAATCAAACCATAATCACCATTGTCTCAGGGCACTTTTCATATAGAGCGAGCCCAGACTGCACTCTTTACATTGTTATTAGAGTCAGTTCAGTGCCAGAGGCCGTCATATAGTAGATGCACTTGCTTGTGGGAAGTTTGCTTAAAGGTGGATTATAAAATGCTGGCATCATATGTGGAGTGCAGTTAATTTATTCAGCTCCTGGCACTTGTGTTAAATAATTAGAAACACGTCTTAGTGCCAGATATCACATCTTCGTTTTTCAATTTTCTGGCAATTCTTGACTTGATACTGTCAGCAAGGAAACAAAAATAAAGCATAAAATAATTTTTTATATGAAAACTTTAATGCCAAAGTTTAGAATGAATTTAACAAAATTTTAGTCATGCTTCTAAATATCTATGAGCCGTCCCATCTTAGGTATTCTAAAATTATTTTTCTTTTTAAGCTAATATTAACTTTCCAACTGGCCTCCAAGGGTTTGGCCCACAATAATCCAAGTGTGTTGTGTTTCTGGTCTCTCGCAGTGTCAACTGACTCCCCTGTGGGCTGCTGTTCCCTGCCAGGCAGATCATGGGACACTGCAGGTGGCCTACTAAAAACACAGGGAGCCTTGTTTTGAAAAGACAAGCTACAAGGTAGATAGACTGTCCAGGCTGTGTTGCACTTCAACCCAGAACAGGCTGGCGGAGATGACCGCGCGTTAACTCCATGAAAGAAACTGTAAATGGAAATGTCATAACCGTGATTATAGCAATTCTGCCGTTGGCTTTGAAGATGAAAAGATAATAGCGGCGAGGGAGGAGAATCTTTCTGAAACTTCATCATGTTTATAGCGCCGTTTCTGTATCTCTGCACAGTAAAGATTGTGATGAAATACTAAGTGGGACATCTGTCATCGTGGTAATCTTGTTTTGCTCAGGATTTTTTTGGTTAAGTTTTGTTGCTGTAAATCAAAGTAAAAGCAATTCTTCCATTAGTTCCAAACAAACCACTGTAGCTTCTGCTGAGAGAATTAAATGATTCGCTCTCCTTGCGACAGGGGAAAGTCCTTTGCTGGAAAGACCCTTTTATAATGCAAATGTTTTCATGTACAACGTGTAGGCTGAATCAATTGGCAATGCAGAGTAGGAAAAGAATATAACATATATATATATATATATATATATATATATATATATATATATATATATATATATATATATATGTACAAATATGCAGATTATTTTGCCCTAAAATGACTTAAGAAGTTCCCCAGTGGCTTTAACCTACTCCATTCTTTAAACAAGCAGATTAATGGCAACAGCAGACTTTCTTATTCACCAACTAGTTCAATAAACATGAGGGCATCACTGACCTGAAGTCAGTGCCTCAGAAAACAAAAACTCCTGTTCAAGTAACTAATGATCATTTTCATCATTGACTGATCTGATTTTTTCATGATTTCCCATAGCCCAAGGCAAAATCTTAACCGCTTATTTATTTATTTTTTTTACAGCCATCAGTTCTAAACTTAAAGATATTCGGCTTATAATTAACTTTTATGACAAAGACAAACCCTCAAATTTGAGAAGCTAGGACCAGCAAATCTTTGGCTTTTTTGCTTGGAAAAAGAATGACTGAAAACTATCAGTAGATTGTAAAAAATAGGTGCCATCCAGCTAATCGATTTCAGCTCTAGTTTTATCCCTCAACTCTTTGGCTTTAACCAGCTTCCCTCTTAAAGAATAATATGGATGGCAATAGCGAGCTTACTTATTGAACAACTTGTTTCAAACAAAGGTGACCGAATAGATGAAAGTTAATACTTCAAGGAAGCCAGCCCTGAGAAGAAAAGGCCCCATCAAAACTTGATTGCTAACATCAGCTGGGACACAATCCCACTGTTCAATCTGAAAAATCAACTTTTTCTTCTTTATCCTCCAACCAACTGTGTCCCGCAGCTACAACCTGCCCCTATTCTAAACCCAGGTTTCACCCTCATCTTCAGCTTTCCACTTAACCCCCCCTGGCTCTACTGACCATGTGCACCACCTCCGGGTAGATGGGCTCTGTGATGACATTCCTGTTGTGGGTGATGTACTCCACCATTTCGCTCAGCGCCGCCCGCTTCACTTCCTTCCATTTCAGGTCGCTCAGCGGGTCAGACAGGAAGTCGAAAAGAACGCAGCACTGTCGTAGCTTCTGGATGAAGAGCTTCTCCTGCTCCGCGGGGGCCACATCTAAAGAAAGACAGAAGAAGGGAAAAAAGTGAGGAGGGTGAAAGGAAAAAAAAAGAGAAGAAAATGGAGTCCAGGGATAACTCAAAGCAGAACGTTGAAGGCATTACAAGGCTACACAGTGGTGATGAAATAATGTGGTTGAGAGTATTTGAGAATAGAGCCATGTTCAAAGAGTAAGGGGTCACAGGAGAAAGGAGGGCGGTCATGGCTGACAGTTAAAGCAGCAATATGATAGAGAAAGAAACAAGGTAGCAAGAGAGTGATGTAGACTGGCAAATGAGTCATGAAGACTGAAGTGCATTGAGAGAAAGGCTGAGATGGTTAGAGCCCAGGGGGAGGATAACGACAGAGCAGAGAGGAAGAGAAAACACAGGACGCAGAGAGGGAATGGAGGATGAAGGATTTGGGAACTAGGTGAACGGTCACAGTCTAACCATTTGACACACACATACACGCTGAGAAAAAAAAGATATGTTCATAAAGAGAACCTAGCTATTTAAGTCTGTTGTTATATTTGTACATGGTGGTTTGAGAACTTCCCCTTTCACTTCATTTCCACTCGAGCACTCAAGAGTCCAGGACTCTAAACAAACAATGTCTGCCAGTTGACACTTCACAACATGACAACACAAAGAGGAAACAGCCATTTCTGAATTCCTACCTGCTCATGTGGTGCAGTAATAACACATAGCGACACCGTAATTATGTAGTTATGTGACACAACTTTGATGTAGCTTGTCTCTCTTTCTCTCTTATGATGTTTGGTGTTATCTTTGCCTGTCACAATTGAGAAAACGTCTGCCCTGTCCCTCAACAACACAAACAAATTGCTGGTGCAGTTAATGTAATTTAGGATGTGGACAACGAAAGCAAACAACACTGTGACTTTATTTGAGTAGCTTTACATGATGCTACGAAGTGTTTAAAACATCGGTCTGACATTTTCTGGGAGAAAAAGACTCCTGTGCCACCTTTCGCAATGTAGTTCTTTCTGCATGCAGGCTTGTGGATGTGTAAGATGCAAATAAAGCTTTAGCGTCCATTGTTAGAATTATACTTCACAATAACCCCTGCTTCCCCTTATAGATTAGATACTCCTCAATAAAAAAACGGACGTGTTTTTAAAAGATAACTATCACAAATGCCGTAATGAAACTTTTGATAACCTCCGGGTAGAGGAGGGTCCCCTGCCCTAACTGAATCTGCATTAGCCCAGCTGCATCTGTAATAAAATAGGCAAATTAATAATGTCACAGTATTCCTTCACAGAACACAGGTGTGGGTTAATGTAACTGACAGAGGCAGCTGCATGCGACACAGATAGTAGGTCTGTCAGATCAAGGTGCTCTCACTTGGTTGCTAGTGTTTTTACAACAGAAAAGACTTGAACGTGGTTAGTTTGCTCGACTCCTGTTTATGCTTCCGTTCTTGTCTCCCCAGGTGAGGTATGTTCTGTATTTGATAGAAGACGAGGCTTTGGTTTTTTAACAATCACTGCCTACACACACACACACACACACTCAGTATATGACACCTACATTGGCTTTACACTGACATATTTCTGCAACCAGAAGTGCTTCTTACTAACCACTATTCTCTGAAATTCAGCACTACATAAAGAAGTTACACATGGATACGCACAGTTACATCGACCTTGCATAAACACCATACACAGTGCAGCATATCCACCATCTATGGTGCTAAACCTTGACAAATCATTCGCATGCAATAAAAACTGTGCTTCCTATACCCCATAATTACTAATCAGTAAAGGGTGTGGCATTAACAATGGGCTGGCGCTGAGGCTCTGAGTCCGCCTGCACACGAAGAGGATGTTGATGCCATGGCTGAGCCGAACTAGATCAGATATATACATGGCGTATACGTCAAAGGAAAAAAAAATATCCCATTCGTCTTCCATGACTGTACTGTAACCTGTGGGCAGAATGCTTCCAATTACTGAGATAAGCAAATTATGTTGGGAGACAAATTATGATTTATGAATTTGGCAGAGGGTTCAAATGAAGAAAAGGCATACATAATAACCAGCAGATAATGGCAAATGGAGCACTGCATACATGCCATATGATGCCAGAAACGTACAAAACCATACTATTCTTTATCTATTCTTGTTTTAGGTTGCTGCTTTCCATCTTGTTTTAATTAGATTGAAGGTAATGAGCAAATAAACAAACTGGCATAAAAATCTGCCAATTCAGTCGTGCAGGTGTGTAATAAGAAGGAAAACACTGCTGGAGAAACTTGGTACGGTCACTTGGAGGGAAATAATAGGCAGCTAAACCTATTTGCTCATGGCCTAATTTCAGCAGTGAACGTGCTCAAAGAGTGACAAAAGGCCATAGCACAGAATAGAAGAGGCCACACACACAGAGGTGCTTGACATTCTTGCAAACAGGCAGATTCTAGGTAAGAAGAGAGATATCCTATTCAGACATAATGGAGACTTGGCTCGGACATGGGCGGGTGCGCGTGCACACACACACACACACACACACACACACACACACACACACACACACAACGCTTCTGCAGTGTCAGTTTCAAGTCGGCCAGTCTATCTTGATGACAGTGAGAGGTTGGGAATTCCAAAAGAGAGAGGGTAAGTGTGTGAGTTGCCATTATCGGCCATTTCCATAAAGATTTGACGGCCAACAGGGCTGTCAGTGTCACAACAGGAAAACACTATGAGTGCCAGTCCTTGATTAAAAACACATAAGGAGAGAGTGAGGTTCATCCAAGACATTTATCATTATTCATCATCATTATTATCATCAAAGAATTGCTTTCCAAAGTTTCAGAATGAGGCTTTTAACATCAACAACAATAAGAAACAGCAACAAGCAAGGATTAAACTAGTGCTTGATTGATTTGTTATGTTTTAGTGCACCATCCGACATGAGGTTTGTGTTGTAACATTTTGTAATTTGCGCTGGTTGCACTGAGATGTGAAGCTGGACAGGAATGCGTTGCCATGCCTTGCACCCCTGACCGTGTCAGACTTGCGTTGCTCCTATTACATAAGTCTGTCTGCCTGTGTTATAAAGTTTCTGTACACTCCTAAAATACCCAGCGGGTTGTTGTGTAACAGATAAAGGCCCAGTGTTGTGATCCCAAAACTGATGTTAACCACAATGTGACTTCTATTAATGTAACTAACAGAAGCCTTAAGAGGAGAACAAGCATGCGCATGCACACACACGAGTGTCGTGTCTTGTAGAGAACAGAGAAACATTTATTTTAATGTGCCCCTGTTCAAAACTAAGATAATAAATAGCTGGAGTCACATTGGAACAACGGTCTCTACTTTTCTTTGTAAATAGGTCAAATGAACAGCTGCTAGTCTGCAGTTGGAACTGGTTTGGCAGTCTGCTTTATCGACATGTTATGATCAATGTAAACATTGACTGATTACTATTTATAGATATGTAGAGGGACCTTGTGTTACAGTTGCGGAGGCATATGAGCAACTAGCATTAATTCATTTGTTTTGGCTGCATTGTAAGCAACCTGAGGATGCATCCAGCATTCAGTATACCCTGTGTAGTACAGCTCCTGGATCGTAGCTTGTTTGTTGTTTGGAAATAGTTAAAAGTATGCATCATTGCCACACTTGAGGCACATTCATAGCTGCAATTTGGAGGCTCCCTTGTGACTAATAATGGCGAGAAGTGCTTTGCAGTGCTTGCTGTTAAAATGAAGTCTTGCATCTCAAAGACACAGACGGTCTCCCAAAATTCCTGAACGCGAAGATGACTCTGAATATGGACATGAAAGCACCCATAAGGAAATGTTGGGATGTGGAGCCTGATTCAGAGGTGGTCGGGGAATCATGTGTCAAAATAAGTTGTGTAAATGCAAATCCATTCCTAACAACACTGAGGAGCCACCTGCTAATATTCGTAGTGTGTTTGAAGATCTAGAAAATATCCCAGATGAAGTTCATTGGCTTGAATTAAACAAACATGGATGATGGTTTGGGGTGGGACACCACAATCCTTCACACATCCATGTACATTTTTTTTTGTTTGGTAGTAGTTTTAGTTTCCCCGTGTACACACACAAATGTGAGAAGCAAAGTGAAAACTTCTCACTCAAACAGTAAATTGAGACACATTAAAATGTGAGTTATAAACTGCAGTCTGGAGCCAATCTGAAAAGATCTGGATGTAGGACAGCTGGTCTGAACAGAGTTCTAAAGACATACAATGAGAGGAAAGAGGCAGAGAGTCTGATTGCTCCCCAACACTGGGTTGTCATTCAAGGCAGTCGCCTCTCTGGCTCAATAGAGTGTAATCAATAATTGCCTGAGGCTTCATCTAACGCTGGGCTGCACCCGAGTACAGTGGTAACAGGCTGGGCCTTTCAAACATGACTGAGTGCATTGTACACATATTAAGGGCTGAGGCCAATGTTGTAATCCTAAAACATTATTGCTCTGATTGCTGGGTCATATTGACAGCCGTGCTTTTGTTGACAGAGATCTGCACTTGAGAGGCACATTCAGATTTCATTTCTTGTGTCTTGCCTTGTCTGGAAGGTGCCCTAAGCATGTCACTCACCGGAGGGCAACAAGGGAAAAGGGTGGGGAGATGGAGATGGGGGGCTGCTGCTGCTGCAGAGCAGTGGCTGTCTACAGCCTATACACTATGACCAATTTGTGCCCAGATGAACTGGAGTGTGACAAAAACGCTGGGCCGGGTAGAGCAGCTGAGAGGGAGGTGAGGAAGGACAGGCAATATTTGATTCCACTTTCGCTTTACTTTACGGGGCTACCATTAATAACAGCACACACAACTACAGAAACACACAATTACAATCAAACACATGAAAAACTAAGGAGAAGACCCTTCCCTAGGCTATGACCTCACTTCCTTTGACATCACTGGCTTGGCGGGGGGATGGGCAGTGAGAGCAGCTAGCTAGTAAAACCAGATTTTTTATGTAGCTCCCGTGTTTCACAGCTATGCACACAAGCCTCGCAAACAACCGTTTCCCTCGTTCCTTTTCAAAATACAACAAAGCCGTTTTCCGAAACACAGACACAACGATGTTATCTCAAACGTTTGAATGCTGACTAACCAGGCAGTAACCAGTGGAGAGGAACAGGAGCACAGCAACACACAGCTCTCTCTCTCTCTCCTTAATTCCCTAGGACAATACAGGAAGAATAATTTGTCCTTACGTACCTCTGAAGTGCATAAGAGCCACCGGCTGAAAAGGCCCATTGGAATTAGGTGCATCCACAACCATCCTGTCTCCAGATTTATTGCATGTCAACATCTAAACCTCAACCAGGAAGGCGATCCACTCAGGGCGAGAGGCCAGCCTCCATTTTAGCACAAAAGCAGATCAGAAAATGAAGCTCTCTGCTGCTGGAGGGAACTGGCTAGTTAGTGATGTAAGCAGTGAAGGAGGTGCTTGATTGGCCGAGCTCCGGCTGCTCTGGAGCAATGAAGGCGAAGGCTGCTGGCGGAGGAGGACGGTGATTGGCTGAGAGGATCGCACAGGGGGCGGGACATACATTGGAATTTTTTTTTTTTTTTTTTTTTTTGCTCCAGCTCCTCCTCCCCACTCACTGGTCTCTGGTGAGGCTCTGCAAGGCAGACCCTGCTACAGATCTTAGATCAGATTGACTTAAGTCCTTTCCACAGTTTAACCATTAGCAGGGTTTTCAGTATAATCTGACTTAGGATAAGCATTTGGAAATAACTTACTTTGAGAGTGCTTAGAAAGAGAGAGATAGAGAGGCCCCAGCTGAATCTTCAAAGTCTCTCATTGTTTCCTCCTGTCATCTCTGCTTGGTTCTTTATCAAAGGGAGGTGGGGGAGAGGGTCAGAAGGGGTCTTGAATCTTTGGATTCAATGAGGAACATAAGGAGACGAGAAGAAACCACATGAGGGGCCATGGACAGGACTATTGGGTACTTGGTGGTCTCCAGCAAGTAAAGCCAAAGAAATTCAGAGGAAGCTGTGGCATGTTTATTATGACACTAGATGAAAGACCATGTCAGTCTTTAGTGGAGTGTAATGCTGAATATGAACAATAACTTGAAATCGAAAACATGATTAGATCCCCTCCTGTCAGACAGTTTAAAAGGGCATATAATATTTGGTTGCACACTTTGTCTTCCTCAATAAGAACAAAATGAAACTACAATCAACCTCATTCTGCGGCTCCACATAATGTATTTTGCGAGAGGAATCTATGAGTCACACACTATTCGGGGCAAAGGCAGAATTTGCTGCATTATGTTATTCTGAGTGACGTACATGTGCTTAGCAAAATTAGCTGTAAACAGGAAATGAAAGCGGGAGGATAGAATATTAAACACACTGGCACACAACGCAGGAAACTGCTGCAGCTCCACACAGCATTCACAGCCTGTCTGAAAGTTTATCTGGTGATTCGAACTCTTTGTTTTTGAAGAAACATTAACAATTAGGTGTCACACAAGACAATAATAAACTTACACTTTAAATTATATAGGTTATGTATATTTAGACTGACGTTTTAGTGAATATTCAGTTCGGAAATCGGCACCCCTAACATAAGTCCAACACTCCAAGGCGACAAATGAATAATCAGCATTTCATCTTTACATAATGAGGCAGCTTCACCTCGTTTCATGTGATTTATCAGAGGACACGCTGAGTGAAGCCACACTCACATCACAAGGCCGACCAGAGTTTTCATAACCGTGGGACTCACCGCACCATTTTCACAGTCCTTTCTCAGCCTTTTAATAACAAAGGGACTGTGCTGCCTTCCAGCAATGGACACAGTCAGACAATTCATTAAAATGTAATTAAGAGTCCAACAAAGAGGCTGTGATGTACAGTATGTCACATTACAGTTGTCCTGCATCTGAAATTACCAATCAATAGACACCACAGCCTAGTGAAAGTTTGAGGTTTCAATGGCTTAATTAATTAAAACAAATATCCTGGTGTACAATTTTAAAAACATATATGACCCCAAAAAATATATGTCTGAATTATTTTGACAGGTAAAATTTTCAGGTAATGTTTGCCTTGGTGGGTGTAGCAGTAGAGAAGTGAGAGAGGAGAGGAAGGCCAAGTGTATCAGTAAAAGCAGTTCTCTCTCTCAGCCATTACATTCCACAGCCATAACAACAGGCGCTGGTATTTGCAGAAAGCTGCCACTTACTTCCTACTAGCAGGACAGGCTTGGAAAAAAAAATTATACATATTCTTTTTATTGTTACTAAATCCCATGAAAAGACCAAAACCAACAACAAACTGATTCTTCTACCAACTATTATATTATTATAGAGGATGACAAAATAGACCCCTAGCCACAGATATGTAAAAGGACTCCCACTCCTCTTATATACAGTCGGTCCTGCAGACTTTGTGGTCATTTGGGTCTCTCTATAATTGTTCTGTGTCCCTGTGTGGTCATTTTGCATCACTTCGACTTTGTTTTGAGTCCCTTTGCAGTTGTTTCAGCTTTGTTTGCGATCATTTTGCATCTCCTTTGTGTCTTTTCACTGAGTTCTGTGACTTTCAAACAAGAAATACTAGCAGTCACTTCGTACAGAGACTCTAGCCCTGAGGCCCCCTGACCTCTCAAGCCTCTAGGCCTATTGAGCCTTTCTTAAAAATAAAACTGAATACATTTAGCTGGCTTTTAAAGTTTCACATCTTCAGTAGTAATTAATGGGCTTGGGGTTGAGTGCTACAGACAGGGTAGGGAAGTCAGATACCATATCAAATAACATCGGGTTTAACCTTCAAATAAAGTCTACCATATGGCAACAGCTTTCCTGAAACAGAAGGGACAGACATTATATTATAATACAGTGAAACATTTTTAAAGTTGACATTAAAAGTCGAAGATACTGCACCACTTTCTTTTTCAACCAGAAGATGGCAGCACAGGCACTGACGTCTGCAGGAGCCTTCTGTAACACAAGCTCATCACTAAATGTTTCACTACCATTTGGAACAAACTAACTGTCTACTCTTCCTCATCAGACATGCAGTGTGGGCTCTACTGTCAAAATTCTGCCCACACAAGCGACCTACCAATGAGATTCTGTGGTCACTTGTAATTTAAGACAAAAAATGAGCTAAAATATATTATGTTCTTTCCCTTATCAAAATATCTGTGACTTTTCATCTGATACTGTCACACAGACCCATGTTTCCCCTACATCTCTCTCTCCAACTCATACATACACACACACACACACACACACATACACACATAGAGAGAGCACAAAAAATAAAACATAAACTTGTGGCACTGAATGGCCATTTTGAGATGTCTGCATACAAAAGCATTCTCTTGCAGCCACAAACAAACTCCATTTACAAATGATATCTTTCAGTAATTTCTTTCTGCAATTATACTTTGATAAACTGCAGTTGTAGTTATTTATGCGTACCATGTAGATCCAAGTGTTCAGAACCACCAAATGTAGTGTGGTGAAGTTAGACCAACAGACAAATTAAGTTCCCTTAAACACATCTTTTATAATGATCCAACTGTCAACAGTGACAGACATTTCACTAAAAAGTAGAGCCAGTAAATCATTTTATAATGAGAAATAACTTCAGTGTCACTTTTATTACATAACAAACAAATGCCTTCCTCTGCAGGGAGACCATTAAAGCTACCTGTGTCTATAACTAAGGCAACTTAATGTAACTGTAAAGTCAATGTTTGTAATAGTGCAAATATTTCACTATAATCTGTTTTTTAAAATAATTAATCATACAAAATAAAGATTTCTCTACTCCGGGGGTGCCCACGCTGTTAAAGATCTTTCCGGTGAACGATTATTTTTGTCATTGATTAGTCTGCCAATTATTTTTTCCAGTAGCCAATTAATTGCTTGGTCTATAAAATGTCAGCAAATAATGAAAATCAGCCATTACAGGAGAGGCTGGAGCCAGCTGATATTTGGCATTTTTGGTTGAAAAAATTATTTTTGAACAATTAATCAGTTATTAAAATAGATGCCGGTTAATTTTCTGTCTGACTACAAATTGATTAATCACCTAAGCTTTCAGGTTGAGTTCAAATATGTCAAAGGTTTATGTCTTAAGTGTTAGTGTTTTAAAAAATAGATTAGAGAGAAACTCAGAGCACCACACTACATACAATTACAACTCATCCATTGTAAGTGGGTGACTAAGCAAGTCGTTATCTTCACTGCATCTGACCGCAACTGTAGCTTCTGAAATCACAGAGCACTCCACAAACTATCAGGAGTGTAATTTGTGATCACATTCAAGGCTCTACCTGTTCACACATCTTGTAGGAGATGATTTTTTTTTATCCCTCTACACTTCCTTTCCCCTCAGCTTCTTCTCGAAACATCCAAAGAAATAAAACAATAAAACACATTTTTAAATTATACCAGTAGAAAATAAAAAATCGTGACACACTGCGTCCCACGTCCCCATCAAACCTGCAAATCCCCTGAGCTGTACACCTCTATTGTTTCTCCCTAGTGTCAGCCAGCTCATCCAGGTAGGAGAACAAAGCATAGCTGGGTATAGTTTACAGGAAACCACTTAGGCCGGATCCTGTCTGTAATTCTGTGTGTAAACAAAGAAGCCATGAAAGATTGATGTAAATGTTCAAACCTCAACCTCACTGTCAGCATCAGTGTGATACATACTAATAGAGTCAATCAATACAGTGAGTTAAAGCAGTGACAGTGGAGTCAGCTTGCTTTGCTATGATTATTAATTGTTACAAAAACAACTTTAAAACAAGTCCAAATCTCCCATCACATCAGTTTTTCCGCACTGGTTGTATTATCTAACATTGGGAAAATGCTGTGAGCTTATGCTAGACTGCAGCACAGGCTGAAGTGTTTATAGGACTCTGAGATGCCTCCTGCTCCAAATCGGGGTTTACAGTTTATGTTTGATTTGGGCTTATGTTTTGAGTTATTATTGGATGGCCCAGATTCTGCTGTCTTCTCCCGGTCTCCTATCCATGCAGTCTGAGTCAGAGTTATCTTACATGAGCGAGCCCTCTGGGGATAATATCTGTTTCCTCCAGGTACAGCTGGAGATGCAGCTGATTGCACATCATTTGCATTACAGATAAAGTTGTTGGGCAGTCTGCTTAGCTATAAATTATGTAGTGAGCAAAGACCTCAAGGTTAATAAGGTGGTTATGAGGATCCACCAAGGCTATGAATTGTTAATATGATTCCCTTCATCCATATAGGCCAAACATGCAATCTTGGATAAAGGTCATCTAGCATTTTCCAGAAGAAAAGTAAAAGCTTATCTATGCATATGAGTCATTACAGGAGGGGGAAAATACAGAGAAGCATTTGAAGAAAACATAGAGAAAAGAGTGATAGCTTCTTATAGAGATACAGTGTATATACTGAAGAAGGCATACCTGCTAGTGCAGGTAGTTTGTGTAGCTCTCTGTTAGCACTGAGGGGGAAAGAGGAAGTGCTGAATCTCTTCTCCTTCTTCACGGCCGAGTGTGACCCCGGCTGCTTTACCCTCATCAGCTGAGTTGCAGGAGGCACTTTCTTATTGGAGCCCTGCAGAAACAAGAGTTGCAGAGGAAAGGCTCCCGTTACTGGAGCAGGGTAGGGGAAGGTAGTTCCTGCCCCAAAGGAAATGACACGGGAATCGTTTTACTCAAGTGTCACTGTGGAGAGGAGAGAGGAGTGGAGACAGGAGAGGAGAGAGGAGAGGAGAGAGGAGAGGAGACAAGAGGAGACGGGATGAGAGGACAGCAGATGAGAAGAGAGGAGAAGGGGTGAGGGTGTTGTGGTTAAGGGTCAAGTTGCCATCCGAATCAGATCAGGTGATTCTCAGTGAAGCAACCTGATCATGGCCCGGTGGTGTACTGTACTGCGTCTGTTGACAGAGTTTGTGATGGACTTCAGCGGACAGAATAATTGAGCACAGATGGGAGCTGATAAAGCCGTCAATGGGAACAAACAGCAGGTCCAACAGTCAATCAATCAGGTCTCTTCCAATCTCAATGCACTACACTCAGCATCAATGATGTACGTCAGAAATGATAAGGACAAAAATAGCCACCACAATGCCCGATATTATACTCAGGGGCCAAACAAGGCACGATGGGGAGAGCTAGGGATCGAATGCAAGTTATTTTCAGAGAAAAAAAAGTCATAAGATCATGCCGTGATGTCACATGAGAAACTCTGCCTGCATTTCGTGAGAACAAAAGGTCATTAAATCTAAAAACAAACTGATGATTGGTGAGTTTCAGAGGAACTCATCAATATTTGGCCATAGAGATCATGTGTGAAAGCAATAGTTACAACCAAAGTAGTGTAAAGAATTTAGAGAATGAATGCAAATATATGTGATATCTTTGCATGTGCAAGTTATATATTTAACATGCATGGGTGTTTGAGATATAATCAGTCAGTTTTTAACATCACAGTGAAGCTTTTGAGTAGAATTTAACCACTGGCTACCTCAAGGCAGAAAGATGTCTCCAGTAAACCTCTAGTCCTCAGTCCTAAGGCTGTTTGCTCATTATGACACCAAATACAAACAAAAAAGGCAAAATAAGCAAATTTTCTAAAATGCACAATTGCAAAAAAGAGCCCGTGCTCTATTACACATGTCTGTATCATCCCTATAACAACAAATATTACTCAATACCTTTTAAAAACTTTTCTTTTAAAGTTTACACTGACTTTACTTTGAGGTATGTGTTGTATTTATACCATAATCATACTAATAACAATCTATGCAGCTTAGTTATTTTTATTTCATATGCTAGAACTGACTTTCTTACATGTGTTTTACATTTATTATTATTTATAATGTATGCAACTCTCTCTGGACAGTGAAAACTTCTCAAACACTTACTTCTTGGTCAACTGCAGGCCCATTTTTACTTCCAGATTTTTTAGATCTTCCAGATTTGGATGATTCCTAAACAATGAAATTAAGTCAATAAGTTAATGAGAAAATAAGATTATAATACAACAGTATTTATTAAAGAAGACTTCCATCAAAAGCATTTTTACCTTGTCTTTTTTGCTCTTGTGAGGCATACTGAGATGGGAATCCCCAGTGTCAGCAGGTCGCGGTTAGGCTGTGGTCACACACTGACAGCAGATGGCTGGTTAACACGTCTGACTCTACACATCTGATGTGGCTTTCACGACTGACCATCCGAACACCATGTGACTGTGCCACAACAAGGTGTCATCCGATTTCCGCGGTGGCCTCGTACCACAACTCGCGCCTTTCTGAAAAGATATAGCTCATAATTGAATGCAAGAAAAAATACCGTTTATAATCGCTGTCAACGTCCAACTTTACTACTGCCGTGGCTGCACTTTCTGGTAACCCGCTGTATCCTCCAGCCTTTAAGCGAGAGATGCGTGTGTCCTGTGCCGGTTGTAATATCTGGGAACTGCCGCAGGAGGGCAGTGTTGTATCTGGAGAGGAGGAGGTAGCATTGTAGTGGCAAAGGTTGACTAGGGTCTGCGACCCTGACTCTGGGTCGTGCTATGTCAACAGGGTCAGCAGGGTTATTTCAGGCATTTACTACCAGTTTAAGTTATGTAATAGTATTTGATGTGAGTGTGAATTCGCCAGAGGGGAGGTGGACTCTCAGCAAACTACCAGGCAAACAGATGTCGATGTCAGTTATGTTTATATCCTCTAAGATGCTGTTTTTGCAACCAAGGGCAAGACCAAAATGACAATGTGTTAGTTTGGCCTCCAGGGAATAATCATGCCCTTTTCCACTATGTTCTGATGTTACAGAGTAAATAAACAACCAATTATTATTGATGAAAATAATCTTTGCTCGTAGCTTTATCATGGTGCCACCTGCCTAGAAAAAGCAAAATTTTCAAGGTAACATTTGAGTTTAGTTAGATGAGTAGCCTGCCTTGGGAGTGAGGAACATGCTAGGCTAATAGAGTTAAAAGTAGCATTATTACAGTGAGAGAATATGGTCTTGAGCACAGATCTTTCCCTCTCCAACTGCATTGAATATAAAGAAACACCACCCAAGTTATTCAGTAACCAAATAGCACCATGAAGATGAAATCCATATGACACCATCAAATCCATACTTAATTTTTTCAAATACGATCCATTTATTGTATCCCTTCAGTTGAGATGCCTTCAGCTATTCCATGGAGAACCCATCAATGAGATGTGAATGCCTATTTCTGGTTATCTTGTATTTGTTATGTAGTTATGTAGTTGTATTGTGTAACATTATCCACATGATGGCAGTGTTGTATGCTTGTGAGTTTAGTGTAACATATACTCATACTGTAATCATTTACCTACAGGCAGGTGTACACAAGGAAATCGATAAGTCTTCCATTTGGGACAAACTCTTCCTTCTGTGTGATTATGTTCAGGAGTCTGTAGAAAATTCAGTCAGATTAGATTACCTCACAAGGATGATGTAACTTTGACAAAATCAAAAAAACTAAACCAGGTTATGTTTTTTGGTAAAACTGGGTGGAAACATAAACCAACCCATGTCAGATTTCATAACCATCACCCCTAGGTTGAAAAATTGACAACGCCCCACCTAAAAAAGAGTTTAAACTACATCTTACTTTGTGACACAGGAAACCAGTTTTCACATCTAGAGAGAGCACACACGTTTTATCATGACTGATTGGAGAAGAAATGATTGACATGAGTAATGAATGCATGTGTGGGCTACAAACAGAGTAGGATTGTTTTTCTGTTCTGGTTGTCGATGCAGTACACTGGTGTGTATTGATTAGGTTGTGAGAGGGTTCTGTTCTCTGAATCATTGTGTTTCCATCTCTGCCTCTGTCCATGGTCAGAGCTTCATCATCAACGCTGTGTTATTACTGGGTGATATGGCTCCCTTCATTTCCTGTCTCTGCAACATCAGTGAATGCAACAACACTGTGTGCGCATGTGCACGTACATGGTCGGGTGGACGGATGACTGTGACAGCACAATATGTCCGTCCTTCACAAAGAAATGCAATAAATGAACTACAGGCAGCTGGTGTAATGAAGAATATTAGTGATGTGAGGGAAGATTTGTTTTTCTACCATCCTTCAATAAATGAATAAAATATTTTTTACATAAATCTGCCCAATGGCTTGACTTCGGGCTGACAATTCTCTCCCTCAAATATTTATTTTTCTCTTTTCCTTACTCTAAATTACTGTGGGTTTTTAAAAACTTTCTGTGCGAATTAGCTGGTTTCAATTCTTTAACTTTGTACAACCATTGAACCTATCTCACACGAGTCTCGTGCCTTTTTGATGTTGATGTGGTTATATGCGCTTGTTATGTGAAAGCTGTCAGCAAGAGGCTAATGAGTGGGCTGTTCAACAGACCTTGCCCCTTTTCAGGAGAGATGGAAAGGGGAAAGAGGGAAAATGGACAACTTGTGGAGGAAAATTGCCAGAGAGAACAAAAGGAGAACAAAGGGGGGTAGTAGGGAAGATGGCTTGGTTGACTGTAATCGCCGTGTTATATCGCGGGTGCCACGATCCCCAGTATTCTTACATAAATGTGTATTGATTATCAAAAGCAATAGCATAAACAGTGGTCTGTTTACCTGCTTTTATTGTGAAGAATGAGTCATTACAGGAGACGGGTGTTTGGAGAGTATGTAATGTTTCTGAGACAATTTGAGCAATCTTGGTGACACCAACACAGTTAATTCCACTCACTGTAATTCAGTTAGCCGTAAGGATACTGTGAATATCAGCAGTGATATCAGAAGCGTCCATTCTGGTAGCATTAAACTTAAGTGTCGATTAAATCTGGTCATTATAAGTTGTAAATTAAATCAGTGATCCTTGAAGCCTGACTCTGGACCTCTGATTTCAACCCCATCTCTCTTTAACAATTTGGACAACTTTGCTCATTTATGACCAAAATCAATTTTCACCATAGTCCATTTAGTAAGCTGCCATGGACTTTCAGTCATATCATATGATATTAATCAGCAGATGAACTGCCCTTAAACAGCAGTTATTTGACCATAATCTGGCCTCAACATCTGTAATGGCTGTTCTGAAGATTTATATAATATCAAATATTGATATTCATCTGGCATATTCAATTACAATTATTAATTATCCCTAAATATTTAAAATAATACAAAAGCAAAGGTGTTCAAAGTATTTTCTGCCCTTACAACCATTATAACAAAATGTATGGCTTGGCTATGAGCTGGGGGTAGAGGTCATTCTTATTACCAGCATGCTACCGTAGCATGTTAGCATGCACATTAGAAACTGTGGATGTTGTGTGCTTGTAATGTTTAGCATGATGGAGTCTCTGACTCTCATGAACAGGGCCAGCATCCTGGTGCCCTCACCTTGCCCTGGCAGATGAAAGCATTTGATGGAAACTGGAAAGAACATCATGTACCGCCTGCTTCAAGAACACCACCCTCTGAGTTCAACTTTCCAGTTCCTCCAAGGTGACCTTCTAGTCTTTCCGCCTGTAGCTACTTTCTGCAGTCACCCTATTATTTCATGCCAAAGTCTACTAGATCTTGCTTCATGTTCTACCCAACCTACAGCTCATGCCACCAGCTTCAACCTTTTACTTTCCCCAGGGTGTTGGAGTGCTCTAGATAGTTCTTCCTGGGCTCTACCCTTACAATTGTGCTGTAGTTTCTTCTTTGCAGAGACGTACTCAGACACCTTTTATAGTCAGCCTGAAAAAATGTAGGCTAACTGAACGTCTAAGCATATTTAGCTTCCCCAAAATAAGTGAGTTCTTTCTAAGGCAAATTTGAAATGAGCACTAGTACTGATACCACAATCAAAAGACAGGATGTGTTTTCACACAAATGAATTAACGAATCTTTTAATGCAGTGTTGACACTATTGTTAATGTTGTATTCACTTGAGTAACACAGACCAATATAGGGTCATAAAATGCTAGAAGATGCATGTGTCACGACTCAAATGTATGTAGTGAAAATTGTTGATTGGCCTTTAAGCAATACTTTTACCCCAACCAAAATAAAATAATAAATAAATAAATAATAAGACCACAGATTGGTTATACTCAACCTTTTAACTTTCTTCATTTGAAGTGGGTCCTGTATGGTGCTACCAAGTTAAGAGAGGAATATAAGGTAAGATCCTCACAACTGAAGTTCGTCATTATGGTTGATGCCAGACAAATCACCTCTAACTAGAACTTCATTAACTACAATTACTTTGACCATTCGGCTCTGAAACAGAATCAGTGTCTATTGACCGGATAAAACGGTACACTTTGTTTCAATGAACTCGCACCACCCACTCTCCCTCTGTCTGGCTGTAGCAATTACAGGCCTTCTCAGAATCAGATCGCAGATTCCTTTGGCGTAAGTATCTGACCTCCTCGAACTGTTTCAGCACCAGGAAAGTCAGAGACTCACAGACGGTGTTTGCAGGGCTTAAATATAGTTTGAAAGTTTGGTCATGCTTGTAAATCCATAGCAGGAAAATAAATTGGACTTTATTTCAAGTTTTATTTGACGATCTTAAAACCAGAAGAGAATTTCATCGAAGTTACCCAAAACATTAGGTAAGTTTAGAAATTCAAAGCATTAAATGTAATATATAGGCAGGATTACAAAGTGACAGTTTAATTATCAGTCATTTCTACTTGTGATAAAGGGTAGGATGTAAGCGGGGAATAAAGAGCAAATTCTTGTTAATGAAAAGGTTTTCCTGTGATAACGACTGAAGCCCCAGTCCTTCAGCTTTCAACTTAGATTCTTTTCATCACCCCAAGTGCACAAACAACTGGAAGTCGACTCTGGAGGCTGTGGTGAAATCAGAATGCTCTGGCTCTTTAAAAAAGGCCTGTAGCTTTTTCATCTGTTTCTCAGAAAGCACACACATGCATACAAAATCGCAATACAGCTACAGCACATTTCTAAGTCAAGCTGTGTGAATCAGCCCAGACTTTGTGAAACTGAGACCTTCCTTTTTGAGCCTTAGCTGGGATTGAGGTGATAATATAATTTTAAGCGCAGATATTTCTTGCGCTTTTGTCTGCCATGAGGGCTCAAGATAAAACATGTCAGAGATTACAGGAATGAAGAATGGCCTGTAGAGCTCTGTTATCTATAAAATTAGCTATGACATTAAAGGGCTGTCTCATCATGCATGTATCCTTTACCTGAGACATACATATGCATGCACCAAAACATACACAGGCAAAATGTCTGTGATACAATGCACAAAAACACATATTGGGCCTTCTTTGACATTTCAGTAGACAGTCAGTGAAGACTTTGGAGTTTATAAAATATATAATTTGGTAGTCACAGGGTTTACAATGTGGACTGGGAATATAGACAGTGATATCTCTGATGCGTTTTCAATTGATGAACATTGATAAACATCATAACTTATTTGCTTGTTTGCAAAGAGTGAGATGATCAATAACATATAAATCTGTCCACAATATGAGCTATGGCTAAACTGATCAGTTTGTAACTTAGCATAAAGCCTGGAAGAGGAAACATTCAGTCTGTCATCTAGTCCTCACATATGCCATTAAAAGAAAGAATGACTGAAATGAAATGTGTTGTTTGTAAGAAAACTTGGTCAAGTTGTTGTTGTGTTTAAGAAATGATGAGTGGTATTTAGCGTCAACCTCTGGATATCTGGTATTGAAGATTATTTATACACAAGATAGAAAATGTGGCACATAAAAGCATCTCCACCCACATGCCTGCTGGACGAACATGATGTACACACATGCCTGACATTCTCTCAAACAACATCATCCCTTTGACCATTAATTTACTGTACGGTGCATTATACACAAGGTCGGTCGCTCTCCTCTCTGTAAGTGTCCTCATGAATGCCTGTCGTCACCTGTTTGTGGCGGGCTCTCTGCTGGAAGGGACTGACAGTCCAGACAGCAACTCAGCTGTCATCTCATTTGTGATGTTTGTTTCTAACACACTGGTTTTGTCAGTCCATGGTTGTAATGAAAAGAGACGACTGAGAGTACCTCTAGGTTCCTGTAGCAGACATTTCTTCCACCATACAGCAGAGAAGGATCACTCTTATCAGCCAGCGCCCAAAATCCTGCAGGCTCTTCTAAGGCACAATGGGGAACATGTCAACAGTAACTAGTCCTTCTGTGAGGTCAGGTTTTCTTCTTTTTTTTTGTCTTTACCTCCTTTATCCATTATTTTTTAAAAAGTATAAGAAGGAGATAAGGTCTGTCTGGCACTAAGCTGTCAATTACATAAAAGAACAGTAAAGGGAAGAAACCTTAAGAGAAGGAAAGGCAGAAGAGAATGGCTCAGACTTAAGAGGGCTCCACATTTATCATCAGATTTGGCTGCAAACAAAACAAAGATGCATTTTATCTAATTCATTTCTATTTGGATTTAAAATACAATAATACTTAAATTCAGACGACAAAAAGATGTCATATAAAGCTTCATTGCTTTGTCTATGCTTTTCTGTAGCTCCTGTGATTGACACTGAACCAGATTCAGTGTTTAAATCCACACATATTTGTTGTTACTTGTTTACTTACTGGAATTTTTGTCTAACATGAATGGAAAGGAAACACTGGCTAAGTGATTCGATTCATGTTTTTTACTGCTATGCAAATTGACAAGAAGACAAAATGCAGTTCTTTAGAAGGTGCTATATATGAAGTTCTTGCTATTTGCTACATAGCCAGCATTGCCAGAATTGGCCTAGATACCAGAGGAGCATCGACAATCTGCTGTATAAGCCAAACTGAGGTGAGGATCCTGACATATGTGCACCAAAATATACAGAAACATGTGGCCCAAGTATAGTCACACTCAAGGTGTGGCGTGAAAAGCTTGCTGTCACAGACAGGGGCTAGATAATCTTTCCTTGAATGTATTCATTGTGTTGCACCCATTTGTGAACATGAACAGTGACAGAAGCAGCTGTGCAAAGAATTAAAAAAGGGGGGGTTTGGAAGAAAAGTTCAAACCCTGTCAACTTACTCATCTTTGCACACCTGGCCAATCGCTGTGTGGAGTGAGTTTCCTTGTCATTTTGTCAGGTTTGGAGAGTTACATTGGAGAGGTATTTGAGGAGGTGGTTATTCAACCACCTGACAAGCCCATCTGACAAGGGCTCTTAAAGGGGAACTATGCCAAAGTCTGTTTACAGATGTTGGGGAGTACTACTGCATATGTGAGATTTCTATAAAGCCTTTTATGGCTCTGATAAATTGTCTCAGGTAATGTCATTTGAGTCAGTGTCAGTTGGGGCTGAAGACTACAAGTTTGAAAATAGAAAATTTTATGAGCAAGAGTCTTATATTTTACCTATAATATGATGATTGAGTGGGAAAGATGTGGGTTTTAATAATAGATTTTTACATGGCTGAAAATGTGTTGGGGTGTGCATGAGGCAATACTGGATTTTATGATGGTTTTCTGGTGTTTCTACCTCACTTTCATCACCACATTTCATTAGAGATAAAGTCCCACTGAAAAGAGTGCTTCTGAAATGAAATAACACTCTGTCCTTCTGTCAGTCAATGGTCGTTCCGACTCCTCTCTTCTGCACCTCTGACTATCTCAGCCCATCTTTTCTCCCACTCTGTCCTATTCACATTTCTTCATCCTATCTCCTCTTCTCTCCATCCTCTGCATTCGCTCTCAGCCTCGGCTCAGTTCCTCTCTGCTGGTGAGTTACTCGGGTCAGAAAATGAGCCAGCTGCCCGGGCTAATCTGGAGAATACAGGCGGCTGGAGACCGAGACAGAGGTTGACAGAAAGGCCAGCTTTTCCACATTGATAAAAGGCTGTGCTCGTGTCTCAAATCAGATACCATCCAACCTGACCTATAAATGTACTCAACACAGAAAAAGAAATGCAGCTTTATGTCTGGAGAGGTTCAAAATCACCCTGAAGAAGTAGAAATTTAAATTTCGCCATTAGGACCTCAGAGTGATGGAAAAGATAATGCTGTGTATTGGCTGTTTTGAGGATTTAATGAAATAAACCATCAGCAGGGGAATAATGAAGCATTTTTACATCAATCATCTGCCTGTAAATAAACAGCTTTTTGAGTGGGTAATTCCATAATTGTATGTTTCTGTATGTGTGGGAGTTGTAGATTGCTAATGAGGGTTTTGTTAATTCATGCTTAATACCTTTTTTATTTCTGCACTGAAAAATTTTGGGCTCTGTGTCTCAGCCTAAGGCACAGATTCAGAAATGTAAAATATGATTCCTGCCAGGTATGGATCCACATAATTAGCCATTAATGGGGTATTTCAAAATGTACAGAAAACCAGACTTTTCATTTTGCCTCTCCAGACTAATTAGTACCGCTGTTGCTTTGCAGGCAGTATGGAAATGACTTAACCATTTTATCTCACCCCATAGTTGTATGGCAGCACTTTACAAAGATAGGAAATTAGGATGAAATTATATTTCTGGCAAAGTTAGGCAATGAGAAATCTCTTGGAGGATTTGTGGTGCCCTTTAGGTAGAGCATTGCTGTGATGGCTGCCTGTGTGTTTTTGTGAGTATGTGCGTTTGTGCACACCTTGGCTTGAAGGGAACACCAGACTTCCAGGATTTCTGTTCTAAAAGTTGTTTGTGGAGGCTATGTCTGAATGTAGAAAAAGAAAATTAGCTGGAATAATAACAGATGTATTCTTACTGGTCCAATCATTTATATTGTCTGTGTAGCTTATATAGCAGTTAATGAGTGTGTTTGACCTGTGGTAATGGCATGGCTCCAGGGATGGCAATGCTGGTCTGTCCATTGGTCTACCACTTTGAACCAGGCTGATGGCTTGCCACAACATTTTGTACATTCATGGTGCCCAGAGGTTTATTCATAATGATTTCTGAGATCCACTGACTTTTAAACAGTGTCACCAGTAGATCAAAGTTTTCACTAATCCTGTGAAATATCTCAGCATCTACTTCGCTGGATTGACACAATTTTTTTTTTTTTTTTTTACAGATATTCATGGCTCCCAGAGGATGACTCACTCAGTGTACAGCCTAACAGGACCACTGGCATGGCTGTAGACCCTTAGTCTTCTAATACAGTACCTTACTGTGCTCTCATCTGAGTAATAGCCAGTCTGTTCACTGTACCAGAAACTAAACCCTGTGCAGGTGCAATGAATGTCAACTGACAAAACTGCTGCGGTGTTGTCTGTCCATCCATTTGTCCATCCCATTCTCATGACCATGATATTCCAAGTATGCATCAGCAGATTTTCTTCAAATTTAGCACAAACTTTCATCTGAACTCAAGCATGAACTGGTCGTCAAAGGTCAAGATCACCATGACCTCACACAACAGGTTTTTGGGCATAACTCAAGAATTAATTTGCTAATCATGACAAAATTTCACATATTGATGAAGTGATGACATTTTCATCCAAAAGGTTGAAGGTCAACTTCACTGTGACATCATAATGCTCTGCAAAAACACTTCAATGGCCATTATTCACTGCCATAACTCAGTAACAGAGGGGGAGATTGTGATCATATTTCACATTTGACCTGATATTGAATTAGTAACACTAATCTTGGATGGCCACCTTGAAACTGTAGTTATTTTACTGATCTTCTGTGCTGCCAGTTTGAAGATGTGTGTGAAGCATCCACTTTTCAGAATGTGTAGCTTCTTTACAGCAACATCCACATGTGAAGCATTGTCTACTGTTGTGGCAACAACTTGGTGTTTTATCACAATCAGCTTTTGACTCTGAGCAGTTGACTCTCTGACTTTTGTTTCTCTCAGTGAACCTATCCACTAATACAGTAGACATACAGCAGAACAAAAAAACAAAGCTTAACAAAGTCAAGTCAAATCAATTTTATTTACTGCAACTTGACCAGTTGGTGGGGGCATACAAACACAAGGCGGTGATTCTAGTTTTATTCCTGGAAGAGCTTGCTGAAGGAGCAGGAACTATGAAGCATTTATTGGAGCTGTCACTGGATAGTGTAGGAGGATCAGTGACGATGGGTTGTCCACTCAGCAGTGCAGTTGCAGCCCACCACTGATGGCTTGCGTCCTACTGTATTTGAATTCAAGCTGAAAATGAAGCAGCTTTTTCCATTGCGCATAAAAAGTACTCCATTGTAAAGATTTACTGAGGTGTCAATCTCCAAACAAGGTCTCTTCAATGCCATTGACATTAGGAAAACATATTATATATGTAGAGCATGGTAGGAAACCAGTGTTAAAGTTAACCAAACAAGTATTCATATAATATATTATTCCTCTAAAAGGGGGATACTACAGAAATGTGACTGCCAGGTTTTATTATGAGATTTATATCTTTTATATCAAGATCCTGTTTTAAGGTGAGAAATCTGTCCATGATCAAAATGCCTAAAATATTTTCTTCTTTTTACAGAATCTTTTTGTGTTGTTATGAGATAGGGATCATAAGGCTGATGTCTCATTACAATCCCTGTTCATGGGTTACAAGAAAACATTAAGGCAACTATGTCCTTGTTAAGTTGTCTCAGATGTAAGTGTTTTACAGCTGGTCCCTGAGCAGTAAGTTAAAAGTAATCCAGTCCAGGAGTGCTTTAGTGTGGCTATTACTATTATGTATGACACTGGCTTTCACTGCAAATATTATTCAAATAATAGACAGGACTAGTGCTGCCAATTTCTGATACATAACCTACCTGGAGGTCATAATTAATATGATATGTTTTCCTCTGCAGTCAGGGAACAGATGAATTAAAAATATCGTTAAAAAAGAATTGGAGGATTATTTAATTTGTTTCATTTCCTAACTCTGGATCTTCTTCTCTTCTGTTTTAAATAATTTGAACAGGGAATACTTCATTAAATAAAGATGATTGCCATGCCTCATTCCGTTTGGGTTCAACCATGGTTCATCTACTCTAAAGTAGATAGATCACTGACTGGAACAGACAACCTCTGGGTTGTGTGTGTATGTGTGTGTGTGTCTGTCTGTGTGTTTATGTGTGTCTCTTCTTCACCCTCCCCCCTCCAGCTTCTCCCTCATCCCTTGCTCTTACCTTAAAACCTTTCATTTTCTCTGCCAGGAGCTCCTCAGAGTGATTAACATTGTTGTGAGCTGTACACACTGTCACTGTGGAGTTGTTATGGCAGCCATTTTTGCTTATGTTTATGCAACAATCTGTCTTTGTGTGTCTGTATCTGTGACCTGTGCATGCAGCTCATGTTCTGGGCTGTGTTCACATAATCATGTGCATGTATGGAAACAGATATATTCAGTTTCAGTATCTTTCTCTGTTGTCATGAGAGCTGACATTACTCTTGACCATTTTCCCCTCAAATCAATCCCCCCACCTGCTCTCACTGAATAAACAGGTGGTTATAGTTACAAAAGGAGTGTATAAGGTTAATATGCTTCTCCATAGTGACTGCCCATTGCCTTTATGAAAGGCTTAACCTGCCATGTGCTTGCTAATTGCTGAAGCCTCAGTGACCAAAATGTTACAGGGACCTTTAGTCACCTTTAATATCCTGACCTTTTCCTGTCCAGCACCTCACTGTTGCCCAAAGAAGAGAATATCAAAGGCTAAATGTGTCATTGCAATGCAAAACTACAAGGCTGACATTATGCAGTGTGATTTGAACTCAGGTTCAGTTTTGGGCAGCTCAGTTGTGTCGAACTGGATATATTATTTAATTTCCCTGAGGGAGTCATCCCAACGGGATCAATAAAGTCAAGTCTAGGTCTAAGTCTCTAAGTCTATTTCCGACTTGAAAGCAACATCAGGAAAATCTGAGACTTACATTTACATTTGGACTGAGGGATTGCAGAGTGACTGACTGTTACCTCCACTAAAATCCTTATTTTATGTAACTGTGCATTATTTGTCTCTCGCTCTCGTGTTCTTCCTACTCTCCTCCTGCTTTAAAGACTCAGAAATATCATCATGAGACTGTGTAAAGTACACAAGACAAGACTAAACATCTGTATCACAGATCTTTTTGAGAGAGTGAAAAGCAGCAGAAGAGGGACAAGGAGCTCTCTGAGGGAGTGCTTCTGAATATTTACTGAAAGATTTGCAGCTTTTATGGAGCCCATTCAAAGGATAACAGGGTCCATATTGATTCCAAATGGGCCTTGAAAGTTTTGCTTCACTAAGAGTAGAAAATATCAGAGATAGAAATTGGATAGAGGAGATGAGAAACCTCTTTGGAGATTACATTAATTTCGCCCCCACGAATGCTACATTCCCAGACACTTTCTGTTTATAAGCAGGGGTGAACTTAATTTCACTGCAGTTCTTGTCATTGTCTGCATTTACCAGTAATGTAAGAGAATTTATGGCATTCACCTATTTTCTTGTACTTGGAATCACTTCTTAGAGTTAAAAAATATGACAAAAGTTGTCCATTACAAAGGATTATTCAGTTACGAAGGCAACTGAATAATCCCGTGAGCAGCCAGAGCCTTAAAACAAATACAGCACTTAATTTAAATCAAGTTTTTAGATGTAATAAATATCTGGTGAGAGTGAGTTCTGCAGTGCTCATTGATAACTACAAATAGAGAGAGAAGTGGCTGAGTGGTACACATTTTGTACTCTGATTTACTCAGCTCTGAATTCTGCACCTACAGCTGTCTATCATGTTTTTAGTCCAACTGTCTGCCAACCACACTGCTCCTGCTGTGCAACACCGCTCCTCTGAGTCCATTTCCTTGCTTGGTTAACCTTCAGTCCAATCTGCAGCTTCTTGTGGAATCAGCAAATACTCAGTGCTTTACCCATACTCTTTCTTAAGACATCCTGCCCGATCATCCTGTCAAAATCAAAGTCTCAGTCAGGGTTGTAAGTTGCGTAGCTGGCATAAAGATTGCTGGCAAAACTTACAGTAGACCTTTTGACCTCGTGGCACATGTCACATCGCACCTTCCAGTTGTAGATGAAATGGACTGTGACACCTTAAAAAAAATGGTGCCAAATGAAAGAGGTCTGCAGAAATGTGTCTGAAGCTCATACATGTTTTAAACAAATGTTTTTATGGACTCCTGCTGCTCTGGTCCCATTCATAAAACATGAATTCTCGGACTGTGTGGAAAAAACTTTTGGCTGTGTATGTACACACATGGGAGAGAGAAAAGAACACAGTTACCTTTGAAACAATCTATCGGTATTACTTATTCATTTGTATTTTGAATAGTACAACACAAAAGTACACCCAGGTGGCTCTGATCTCACTACTGGCCCATTTTATTAACCCTGTATCTCAGATCACAACTATGACAGCTTTCCTGTTGGTTTTGGAGATTCATTTAATTCACTCGTGATTGACTATTTCAGTTTATGTTGTGTGGGCAGTTTTATTTATTCTTCAGTAAGTCTCCCTCCATCTCAAAACTCAAAATATTTCTGTATGAGAGAAGAATTTTTCTTTTGCAGTAGTGTTGGATCACCATTATTCATTTCATTGCAGTTTAATTGGAGCTGGCACACTTTTCCATTCCATTACCACTCCATGCTGTTTTCCTTTGTGCCTTAACATTATGTATGAAGCCATTGGAATTGACCGCCTTGTACACGAAATGAAATGTGAAATATTCATCGAACCTCATGAATCATTTAACTCCAATGTTTGCGATCATGTATGTTGAGTTAGCAAAGGTGTCATTGCAAGTGTGTGTGGATGTGTATACATGGGAAGCATACTATAGACTACACTGAATATGCATGTGTTTAAGATGCGCGGGCAGAGTGCAGCCTAAGTGACTGTGCATGCGTGTAGGTGGAGGGAGGCTTGTCAGGCTCCATATGTGCCAGTTAATCAAAATGTGAGTCAGTTGTGGACACTCCATCTCATGTTGAGAACGACTGCATAATTTATGTACTGTATCCTCTCTCTCTGGCCTTTGCTGCAACTCAGAAAGTAAGAGAGAGAAAGTAAGAGAGAAGCATTTGACAGTCTATCTCTTAAACCAGACCAGAATGTCCTGTAAGAGGGTGAGTTTTGACAGCCAGCCGTTTTGAAGGAAGAAAGTTAGATCACTACTTGTAAGTGCTATCACTTTTTTTTTTTTTTAGCTGTGCTAGTGGCTAGCTTGAGCAATGGTTATGTCTCTTGGTTGGTTGACCACAGACAAAAATATCATTACAAATAGAAAATTCCCTTCAAATTGTATACAGATATTCTTGTTTCAGTGAGGATGAAGCCTACTGATTCTGGCATTCCCCTGACCTTTACTCTTCCTCCAACATGATGTCAACTTTTATAGTTTTGAGAGAGAAATCAATTGCCATGAAATCTGATTTGATGGTAATGACTTTGCTGATGCTCTGCTTTTCATCTACCACCATCAGGTCAATGTATTCGTTTGGCCCTATCAGTAAACTAGATTACTATTCCTGTCTTTAAAACAAATTAGAGAAAACTGGCAAGCTCCACTGAGGAGATCATCAAAACACCAAACTATCTGAGAATTAATGTGAAGAGGCATTTTGGATTTGACAGCATGTGTTCATGGAAAAATCGTGGATGAGACTATAAGGGTGTCTGCTGACCACTTCGCAGTAGCATTACCACAACAACAAATCTGAAGGCGGCTGCTAGTTTGTCAGTCAAGCGAGGCAGAGGAGGCACTGTGAATAAATGAACTGTGCCAATTATACACCGTAGTTTGGGAGGAGGCTACTTTGGTTGCATTCATATTCATTCTAATTATTATGTGTTAGTTATCATTCATCTCAACTCAAGCCCTATTACCTATGTTTGGCATACCTTTACATTAGTGATCTGTATTGCTTCAACAATCCAGCACAGAAAGAACTCCCATGGATATTTTTAGGTATATCTGTTGGACATGATACTTTTAGCTGGCTAAGTAATGTGATGTGTATGTTAAAGTGGCACCTTATTAGCCTTTGGCCTGTTTTGGTGAACAGTGTCTGATGGACTCTGTCTCATGGGGCTAATTTTGTTTGTTTGCCAGGCTGTCGCTCTCTTTCCATTCACTCACCCTCCTCCAGCTGTTTTCCCCCGCGCTCCCTTTCAAGCTTTTACTCCTCACACGAGTCGAGAAGTGACAGTCCCCATCCCACGAGGTTAAGTGCATCCTGACCTTCTGGTTTCACTTCTCAAGGCAGCCTAACATTATCTGAAGCCATCTCTTATCCGCGCTGATCCAGGCTGACAGAACTACTTTCGGCCCCCTTTCCTTTTTTAAACGTATAAATTTTTGGTATTTTAGCCTTTTATTTGATGGTTCACAGTGGAGAGAGAGAGATGCATGTAACCTGATTTAAACCCAAGATGTAGTGATTGCATGGCATTTGCTGAACCAACTTTGGTTTCAGGATGCCTCTTCTGTGTCTTATCTCTGCACTTTCCACTGATACATACTCCTTTATTGTAATTTGTTTCAATTTCTTTTCTTCATACTGATTAATTAAGAAACATTTCTAAGCCTCAGTGATTCCCAAAGGCATAAATCAATAGCTGGTGGGCTAATTGTCGTATCTTGAATGCTGTATCCCGAATAATTAGGTTTTATTTGTCTAACACTGTTAAATGTGACCCACCTATACATTCAGAGAGCACATTCATTGTGTTACACCACAAGGATCACATGGCCTCTCTTCACAGAGCTTGGTATATTCACAGTGTAATTAACTTGACACACTGAAGGTCACATTAGCCATTAACTTCCACGACAATTGATTAAAAAAAAAAAGAAAAAAAAAGCTGTAGCTGGTGTAAAAAGGAAAAGTATGAATGCATTTTGTCCTCCTTTTTACATCTGTCCTACTTAGTAGTCGGTGTGCAGCTGAGTGACAACTCCAATCAAAGGTTGATTTCATTTTCTTAAACAACTGAATCTAAAAATGGCATAAAAAGGACATACAATCTTCATTAATGCTAATCCAATATGGAGATAACCTTTGAAGCTGTGTCTCAAACACCTACTACATACTAATTCTACACAGTGTGTACTGCATTCAAATTAAAAATAGTGTAACAGGAAATGATGCAAGATGTGAGACATCAGTTGTCAATCAATCTCTGACATTGGAGTGTGACAAATAATCTTCACAAATCTACATTAAAATGTATGTTGTTTTTCCTGTTTTTCCTAAATCTTTCCAAGATCTTTGGGAATTTTTTTACATCCCTAATTTTTTCCAGCTGCATGCAGCTCCTCCTTTTTCTTACGTACTGATGGGAATGTCATTAGTTTTGCAAGTATTTCTGTCACAAACCAGACTGTTGAACAAAGTGAAATGATCTGATGATGGCACTGATTGAAAAGTTATGGGATCACCAAAGTTATTACGACTCATCCTGAAGGGCACAGGAATCTGAAGTGACAATCCAGCCAATAGTTAATGAGACATTTCACTCAGAACCACGAATGTCAACTTCATGGTGGTGCAAATGGAAACATCAGAGGATAGAAAGTCATTAGGATACATGAGAGACATTCAGTTTCATGGGAATTCATCCAGTGGTTGTTGAGATATTTCTATATGGATCAAAAGACATGTTGCCAACATGTCTAAAAATTATTCCATTAACCACACATTTGATATCTGATGAGAGTCATATTCTGCTGTACAGTTGGCGGTGGTTCAACCACAGCTCTTTGGAAATGTAAATAAATAAATTGAACATTAATAATAAATTTATTGTAAGTGGCTAAGCTGGTCTCTTTCCTCTGGACTGAAAGTCGTCTGCTCTTGCATGATGATTGCACCAACTGTCCACTCCACCATCCAGTCGTCATTTCAGACCAGTGGAGGGAGAGTGCAGGTTATGGTATCATGAAGATGTATATATATGTACATACTGGAGCCACTCTGAGAGACAGACATAAAGAATTGATGGCAGAAACAGATGCAGGTCCATTAGGCCAGCCTGTGTTGTTGCTCCAGGGGTGAAGATGGTTGACTCTGGTCTGGTCTGGAGTGATTCACTTAAACAGATACCAAGCCTACAGTACACTGTAACCATCCACGCAAACACCTATATCCAAAAACTAAGAAACTTAAGTTTTACTTTATGTAGTTTTTAGTAACTTCATATTTTTCATATCCTATTGGACTGGACAAAGAATCAAAACCACCAAATACATTTCAAGGTCATCCAGTTGTCGACTTGCTCACCACTAGCCCCTTGAACTGATGCCTGCAGCTGGCACATGTGAATTCTGACCACACCAGTGGTCCAACCTGAAAACAATCCACTGGACAAACATATGAAGGTCATCCAACTCTTATTTTTTGTAAGTCTGCAGGTTAAAGGTAAATTGTATTGCATCATGCAGAGAGGCGTGTCTGTTGTTTAGCCTACCCTCATTGATTTCAATGAGATGCACAAAATAATGGGAAAACCTGTCACGTATTGTAATGCTGTACAACAGCACCACAGATTACAGCCTCCAAAAGGATTGTAAAGTTGAACCAACACCTTTTTAACACAGTTTCAACAAAAGCTGAACATTATACCCTTCATGAAGGCAGGATTTATTGCAGAAGTGTTAGACTGCATTAGTTAAAGCTAGGTGTTCCTTAGAAAATAGCACAGCAGGTTTTCTTCTTCTCTTTTAGAATGAATCACAGCTGTGCCAATTATTTTGGTTTGCACTGGCCAGAGAATTTAACTTTTAATATCTCTTTTCTCATCTCAAGTACAGTAGAAGAGCTATTTTGAACTGGCTAATAGTACAGAATAGATTAGGTACTTTTGTTGAGGATATACATAGTTACCAAAAGTTACTGAGTTAGTTCAAGTAGTAACAACTGGCATTTAGTTTCATGACCTTTTGGAAGACGAGTGTCAAGAGACATCCTAACCGACATGTTCACCACTACGTGATAATTGCAGTTTGATGACTAATGCATCTATGTCAAATCAAGCTTGTTTATTGACAAATCGTTCATGTCTTTATCGCATTTGCGTCCTCATTCCTTCATACCCTAGTTTTTTATATTAACAACATCTGATCTGTATTAAATTTTGAGCTCCATCACTCATTGACATCAGTGTATTTTTGAATCCTGTAAGCCTGTAGTTGTAAGGAATGAGTATTACCATCATCCAACAAACGACAACAAATGAATACATACATATCTAAAAAAATAATAATTCTCAATCTGCTCTCAGTACTCTGACCATTTGCCCTCACCTTGTCCTTTTTGCTTGAGCACACGGTTTCAGAAGATTTCTTTTTTTTGGAAGGGTTTATTTGTTGCTATGGTACGGTGGGTGTTACTTAATATTCAGAGGCAGAGTGGAAATGCTGTTTCCATTTCAGTCTCTGTAACGACGAGACAAGCCTCAGTGGAGAACAGCACAAATAAATGTCAAACACTTGACTATCCTCCCTTCCCTTAAACACTCATATATTACAGTAAAATAACTACCTTTACACACACACACACACACACACACACACACACACCACTGTCATGTATAATCGCATATATGGAGACATTTTTACTGATTCTCTAGAGTTTTTTGTTTTTCTTTACTGTACCACAGAGACATCATATGGGAGCAGCAGCATACAGTATGACACAGAGATTAAGACAACATATATTTCATGGCTTTTCATTTCCGCTGGATTTGATCCAGTCACTCTGAGTTTACTCTTCCCATACAGTTAAACCAGTCTTTGTTTAAAATATTTGCTTTTGTTCAAGAAATATCAGCAATGTCCCTGCAACATGAACTAGATTTCAAGTCCCCTTTATTTATCTTTTTATAATAAGTTCAGTAATTCTCAGGGGAATAAAGATTTTTTTCTTTTTAAACATGCATGCATAAGTCTATATGATGGATATACTGTTAGGTATCTAAAGAGCTATGGCACGGAGCTGTTTGATGTAAAAAAAAAACATATCACAGTTAGCATGTGTTTACAAGATGGGACATTTAAGTGTACAGTACTTTCAGTATCATTATTATCCATTATCTTGTTTTTTTCTTTGTCTTTTTCGCTTCCTGTTTTCCTACAGTTTTAATCCACTGTGAAGTTTTCTTCAAGAGCACCGCCTGAATTTGATGAGTTTTTGGAAAGCTTGTTTGAACTCGTCGTTGAACACGGTGTAGATTACAGGATTGATGAGGGAGTTCAGGTATCCCAGCCAGGTGAATATATCAAAAAGCACGGGATCGAACCAGCACTCTTTGCATATGGCCATGACGAGCGTGCCAACAAAGAACGGGAGCCAGCAGATGATGAACGCACCCAGGATGATGCCCAGAGTCTTGGTCGCTTTCCTCTCCCGAGCCGCACAGAGGCGTTTCCTCTCCAGCACACTGTCTGCCAGCTTCACTTTCACACTATTCATGAACAGAGGCGATCCTCCTCCTCCTCCTCCGCTGCCTCCCACGTTGCCAGAGTGTAGGTGTGCTTCCTGGTTGGAGGCAGAATTAAGAGAACAGAGAGAGGAGCCTGCAGAGGTCTGGATGAGCTGTGCTGTGGTGAAGCGCTTCCCCGAGGACGATGGCGTCTTGAAGATGCGGGAGCGGGCGGCGATGTAGATCCGTCCATAGAGGATGATGAGAAGCACTGTGGGAACATAGAAGGCGCCAAAGGTGGAGTATAGGGTATAAGAGATCTGATCTGTATTCACCATACACTCTGTCAGCTCCTCGTGGGCTTTGGCCTGCCGCCAGAAAAGCGGAGGCATGGAGATCGATATGGAGATCACCCACACCACCCCGACCATGATCCCCGCCCGGCGCATGGTGCGGCGTTTGGAGTACTCTAGAGCATCTGTAATGGCCCAGTAGCGGTCCAACGCGATCACGCACAGGTGCAAGATGGAAGCCGTGCAGAAGGTGATGTCGGACGACAGCCAGATGTCACAAACGATCTGCCCCAGCGACCAGGTCTTGCTGACAGTGTAGACAATGCTGATGGGCATGACTAAAATGGACACCAGCAGGTCTGTGACAGCCAAGGAGCCGATCAGGAAGTTGGCAGGCGTGTGGAGCTTCCTGGTCAGGAAGATGGTGGCGATCACGAAGGCGTTTGAAAGCACGGTGGCCAAGGTGACGATGGCTAGCAGTGCCGACAGGGAGACCTGAAGGCCGAGTAGCGTGGCCTTGCTCCAGGGCGGAGCGGTAGTGGGGTCAGGAATCTCTGTGAAGTTGTAGTCCAGTGAGCTATTATCCAGCTCCATCTCGCCTCTTCTCCTTTTAAAACCCTATGTCCAGAAGGTTTAGAGCAGCCTCATCACTTAGAAGGCCATACTCTGGTGTGGCACTGTTGGTTTTGGCTGTAAGGTCCTCTATCCTCCTTTCAGCAACTAAGACAATATTTTACCTCATTTCCCATCCTGTGTATTGCAGTATGATTTCATATCAACCTTAAGCAAACATCTAATACCATAATTTCAGTTTGTGCTCCTGTAGTCGAAGCTCACTAATTTGTCCATTTCGCTTCTCCAATATTGATTCGGCTCACTGGTCTAGCTGCAGGAGAGACGAATCCTAATTTGTATTCAGCTCCCGTCAGACAGCCACTTCTTTTTCTCCCCTCTTCCCAGTGTCTCTTATCTCATCTCCAACCAGCTGCCAGCCGGCAACAACACCTTCAGACCAAGCCTTCCTATCTATCAAATGCTTTAATGGGCTCCTCCTTTTCAATAAAGCTAAGCGGGGAGCTGCATGTAGAAAGATGATGACGACAGATACAAGGGTTCGTCTGTTGTCTCTCTTATCTACACTGAAGTCTGCGTGAAGCCTTCTAAATTGAGCTTTGTATTGAAACTTGGCCGTGCCTCGTGATGATGATATTGGAAAGTCTGAACATCACAGTTAAATGATCAACATCAAAACCAGACAAGGGAATACTGTAGTTATCCAGTCTTCTCGTGGCTAATTGTTGGATTTCCATGTGGTTTTGGAAGGTATATAGACATTTGCACTAAAATACCATGATCAGCAAAGCTTTTTCTCTCCAGGTTCCCAGTGCTAAATGCTTGTTTGTCCTCTTCTCAGCGTGGTCCGTCAGATAAACTTTCAGCTGCAGTGTCCACACAGATGACAAGGTTTTGTCTGACTTTCATGCAGCTTCCCCTGCAGCACTTTCACCCTGGGAGGGATAAATGAGAGAGGAAAAAAAGGAAGATTAGTTATATTCACCTTCCTTTCATCCATCATCCCCTCCCCCATGTTCTGCATATACATGCACACATATAAACAAACCACCTACATGACAAAGCCCACACATTAGGCGCAATAAATGCACACAAACAATCTGTAAACTCAGCCTCGACCTGTAAATGGAGCATTATGACTTGATGCACGGACACGAACACCCACGCACTTTCTGCTGTTGTGTTGATTTATTAGAATTGTTGTAAGACTGGCATTGAAATCTCCAGGAGAGTCATATATAACACAAGTTATACCAAAGTTATCAAGACCTGTATGCTTTGCTATAAACACTATATAACATTATGGTGACCCTGGTGGTTTACTGAGGAATCCAGTGTAAATTTTGAGCAATGAGGAATTTATCTAATAATATTCTCTCAGATTGTTGTAGTATAAATTAATATTTTCTGCCATGGCAACTGCTAGTGGTTCAGAACAACAACATGCTTTTCCTGTGAAAATACTTCTAATTGTAGGGTGGCCTGGGTCGCTTGTTGACCATGTAATTGCCAGTTAGATTGTATGTCATTTCCTGTCTTTAATGTCACTTAGGATGTAAGCTGTCTCAGGATGTTCTTTGGATTTACATTGAATATTCAAAAAAAGACAAATTTTAAAGCATTAACAACAGCAACTTTTTTTCTAACTGATAAAGCCCCAGATAAGACTTTTGATCTTGTGACATATAAACTTGATGAAACTTGCTTCACAATACTGTTAATGGTGCCCGGGAAAACTGGAGCACAGGAGTACAAAGAGAAACTGACCATGTTGCCTCCAGGTAAGAGTAACAGAAAATGATCACAGGACAGAAAGCTGACTTACTTTCATGTGCAATAAAAGAGAGATGGGAACTGAAATGTGGAAATGTGGTATTATGTCCCAGCGGGGACGAGGACTTCAAATGACTGTTAATCACCACAGAAGGCATTCCCTCCCTCCAGCTTCCCATCTATAGATAAGGTTTTCTTTCATTTATTATTTAAAAGCAGTAGAATGAATGATAACCACTCATAATTCAGAGGAGAGAAGAAATATATGCATTAAGTGACACATTTAATGGACTAATTTCAAAATGCCAACAGCTGAAACCACTTGTTACTGTATCACAACCCACACAGCAAATACTGACAAAGACCTGACAAATTATGCATCAATCAACCTTGTGACAAATGCTAAACGGTTTAATTTAAACATATTTAAATAAAATCACTTTAAAAATGGCATGCTGTAAAATCCAGACAAAAGCCAAGGTGACTGAGGTGCACTCAAGAAGGATTAGGGGCACTAATTAACAAGATTTGGTTAGTGGAACGTGTGTTTGTCAGCTTGTTAATTATTTTCTTGGGAACATTTTGTATTTCACACATCAACAAGCTATGAAGTGATGTTGGAATACTAAGGAAAAGCTTAAAAAACAAACAAACAAACAATGATGTTTGCTGCAATAATTACAAATGTTTGCTTTTTCACACTTAACACATCCCTCTGCCGAATACCGATTTCTGAGTGTGTGTTTGTTCCTGATACAGCTCTGAAAATCTCCTCCATTAACTGAAGTGTTGACTGGCAGCAGGGCTCTTGAGGGAAATTATTGCGCTTCAGCTATGACGGCAAACAGGCATATTAAATATCAGATGAAAACAGCCTTGTCCGTTTAGCACATTCTTTTGCAAACTCTCAGGTGAACGTCAACATTTTGATCAACCAAAGTGAGCATTGATCGGTTCAGAGCCTTGTGTTTTCTTTATATGTGATGTGTGCTCTCAGTGGTGATGAATTTGAGGGAATCACTCCAGGAAAACTACCTTGTTCTCCCTTTATGGGTCAAACGCAAAAAAATAAATTTCATTCATTGATTTAAAATACAAGTAGAGAACACACTTGTTGTAGCAATCAGTGGGCACTCTCAGTAATATAAGATTTACTGCAGGGGATATGACTTATTTATGAAATTATAGGTTAACAGGATGAACACAGTTTAGTTCCCATTACTGATAAACTGTTTACATAGAGGGATGAAAAACTAAATACTGTAATACACAGTATATACTAATAAACTAGTGACCTCAGAGCACATATAGATTTTTTACCAGCAACAACTTCAAATGTAAACCTGGGATGGAGGTGACGTGCTGTAATAAGAACCAACAGAACGTAAGATAATAAGCTTTAGTCATAACAACCATTGTTTCAAGGTAACCCCACATCGTATAGTACACAAGCATATATTTTGTCCCTGCTGTGTCCTGCTCTGATACAAGCCTGCGCCATGACATTCAGATAGCCGAGAGGGTGGTCGACTGCTGGCTGCCCTCCATCAAAGACCTGTACATATTGTTTAACAGGAAAGAAAAGGGCACAGACAAACACACACACACACAAACTCACACACAGACACACACACACACAAACGCTGGTCTGACTGAGCCCTGCTGATATGCACTGCAGCTTTTAGGAATTATAATGATGCTGCAAAACAGGAATAGCTCTTTTAGCTTGTTTTAGTGTAATGGTAATGTAATGGTACACTCTGCACTGTGCTGTATGTGAGTAACCACTGCTGATTCCTAAACCATGAGCATCAGACCTATACCGCTCTGTAAATGAATCAAATGCCTTGTTCTCCTCATTTACAACAATCTAAAGGCATATCACATAGGAAGAGCAATTATATTTATGTTACAGTTGGTTATTCACAATATATAGGATTGCGACTCATTGCAACTCATTGAGGCTCCTGGTTAGAATATACCAATACATGCCTGAACAATAACACTTATCAAATATCAAATTCATTTGAATTTATCTTCATAATAGCTCTGTGCTATTTCCATTTGAACTTATTTTAATGGCCATTTGTGCTAGGAATGTAGCAATAATGCAGCACTTTTTGTATTTATGCTCTTAATTAGTTTTTCTAACATGGGTCATTTTCAATGATTGTGCAGTGGTAAGGGAAATATGAAATACAATGTAGCTTTTGCTAAAACAAAAACAAATGAACAAAAAAACATGTTGCCTGATTTTCCCTGCTAAAACAACAAACAAAACCAAAATATATTAAGTATGTAACCTCTTGCAATCAAAGACATTAAGTCAGCTAATGACATTAATCTCTAGTAACTGGTCCAGGTAAAGTAAGTGTCTGTTTTTCTGTCCTTTCCTGAACACCCCACAGAATTTGAATGAGTACTCCAGCAATTTAGTTTTGCACTTCAATAAAGACGCATGGCTTATGAGAAACATAAAAAAAAGAACTGTCAAAATCTGAGAAGCAGAGGCTGAGATATCCTGACCCTAAATCCCTAGTATGAGTCACGCATACACATACAGCAACTTCATAGCACCTTTCATGAGATCCTCCTCTCCTTCTAAACTCCTCCATCTTCAAACATCAAGATAACCCTAATGAAATCATAGTGATGTCATCAGGATGACTTTTTTGGGCTTTAGAGAAAGCTTCTCCTCATGATGAGTAAACTGAGCCTTGTGCATAAAATCAGTGGAATTATTTTTGTTTTACATGTACTGTAGACACAAAGAAGAGAACATCTCCAACAAAACACTGTGTGTAGACGTGATGGGTGAAGCGTGACACAGCATGACTACCTTATAGTCACACTTCATTGCATCAGTGCAGAAAAGCCTGATAAGTGCACTGAGTGCACCACACTGTGAGCTAAGTAAGAGGATCGTCGTGGACAGCATCACGTCAGTCATTCACTTGTCCCTGTTGTCTTTGGTGCACGTCACTTCCCACACACACACACATACACTAGCATGTTTGATAGATAGCTAACTAGCTTATCTGTTTACACATCAAACAAGTCAAGAACAAGGCTTATCTCCTACGGGTCTGGTTTACAGCACAATGAGTTAATGAGGTTCATAATGAATGGATGAGAGGAAAAGATTTTCAATCAAGAGCAGGCTTTGCCTAAATTGGGCTGTATACTGTTTGTGTGAAATATATTAGCGTGTACATCTGGCTTTGAAATTGAAGATCTAATACAGCAAGGCGTGGCTCAGCCCAACGAGGTGAGATGTGAATTTATCTCCCGAGAAAAAAAGAGGAGAAAAAAGTGGGTACATGCATTGCATTCTCGTGGGTCTGACGAAAAGAATCCTGCCCTGCCCGGTCGGCTTCTTTGCATCACACCCCATTCACTGCAAATCCAATTCATTCCTTTCAGGCTTGGGCCAAATCCAAGCAGATGGTGCAGTGTGTGTGTGTGTGTGTGTGTGTGTGTGTGTGTGCAGCAGCCTGTTTGTTGGTCGGGGTGAAACAGTAAATACCCTCTGAACCCAGCAGGCCTGCGAACACTGCATGGCCCCACTGGAGATAGGCTAATTGATTTAGCTCCGAGGAGGTAGAGCCATCGCTGCCTCCGCTGTCAGCTAATGTCTGGTGTTTACTCAAGCGTGCACTCAACGGTAGGTGAGCAAGGGATGTACTGTGGGTGTGGATGGATGGGTGGGTGGTGGGGAGGTGGGAGCTCACATCAATGGAGAAAGAGAAGGGTTTGGGGATTGTTGAAGGGGTAAATAGAAGCGTGTTTAGATAAAGCAGGAGCTGGGGGATCTGTTGAAGTTGCAGCAAAATGCAGAATCACGCTGTGAACCATTTTGTAATCAGGTCAGCTTCAAACATGGACATAATTTCCACTGGGGATTTCAAAATCCTATTTTTGTCCCTCCCCCATGCTTTTATTGTTTCAGGTTGATTTTCATGCTAAACACTCCTGTCCTCTCACTATCCTGCTGCCATAGTGCAGATGAGATGAGTTTGCAAATATGTTGACTTGCTCATCTGACCCTTCGCCTACATACAGGCAGCTTTTGCTTACTGATGAACATTACTGGAGGCAGTATGCAGCCTGAAAGGAATACCTGCAGACACTACTCGGGGCTGAAAAGGTATTTCCAACTTTGTTTTTTTGGGTTAATAAATTATTAAATCTATATTCATCCTTACAGTTAATATTCTCCTTAACAGACATGTGTTTGGCTTCAGACAATTATCAGTTTGGCCTTTTAACTGTCTCATAGCCAAGCATGCACTCCCAGTGACTTTGCAGTCAGCCTACAGTCCAGGATGCTGTTGTTTGATTTAGCAAAAGAAATAAATTTTTACAACGTAGCTTAGCGCTATGCAAATACTCAATTATAGATACAGTAGCATCATGCATCATGTGTGGGAAAATGAAGCTATAAAATACAGATTGATAGGAATGCTTGAACAGTCAGCATGACTTCAGAGCTGATATCTGTCAAAGTACGGTCTAAAAGTTAAAGTGAATACAATCAAAACAGACAGCGGAGAGATGGAGGACGTGACTATAAAATCAGATTCACCAAGAGACACAGCGACACAGCTGTGCAGAATAATGGAAACATATTTCATGAATGGCTGGCGCGTGTGAAGTGCAACATGCTGGCATGTCGCGCTGCAATTCAAGAAACAGCAAATGAAATCACATGATTTCTCGAGGGCTCCAGGGTTCATCATATCTCCATTATTTGCAGGCGCCTGGGAGCGTGGAGAGTAGGTGTTTTTCTCAGGCTGTGTGGGCTGCATGTGTGCATGTACAATCATACATACGTGGACCATTTGCACCACCCTCCAACCATCCATCCACCCACACACACACACACACAGGCACGCACATGTACACACAAATACAAGAACAGTCAAACGTAAAATACCAAACACTTAATCCTCACAGGAACTGGCACTAGAGGACACTGAGGAGTTTTCACAGGTTGGTGTTGATTTATGGTGACTGATTCCTGTGCTAACAAATGAACTGCGGTGAAGGGTGTAAGGGACTGAAGTCAGCCACTGAGAGTGGTCTGTTCAAACCTCTGGGTACAAACCTCAGGACTCATTATAGAGGCTGTGAAGGATAATCTCGGCTCTTCTGTAAGCCGTTCGGAAGGGAGCAGATTGTTGAAAACAGGACAATTTAGCCTCTTAGCAGGAAAATGAAGATTTCCCCGTTAATTAAAGTCCCAAAAATGTATTACAGTTTTAGCAGGCTATGCAGCAGGATGTTAAAATTAGCTAAAATGCAGCTTCCAACAAGTTTATCAACACATCAAAGCTTCCTACTGCAGAGACAACCTTCCCACCAATGGTTTTTCTTCACTCCTCACTGCATATATGTGACCCTTAGAAAGTGGAACAAGTCCAGCGCAAATCTAGGACACCTGAGAGGCCCTCTAGTGAGAGGCAACCTGCAATGAGCTGATGCAGAGATTGTGTGTCACAGCCAGCTATGTGCAAATCTACATGTGTTAGGAGGAGAGAAGAGACAGAGAAAAACAGACGGGACAAAGGGGGATCTGGTTTAAATCTGGGGTGATGATAAAAGACGTTCTTGCGATTAGAACACTGTTAGTGCTAAATGTGTATCAACAAAACAAAACATAAATTCTGGGAAATCTCTCCTGCAATTTGTGATCTTCTGCAGGACCACAGAAGTTCACACTAAAACAAAATCAACCAATCTGTGAGACTTACTTTCCAAACCTGGCATTATTTTTTCAGAGAAATTAGCAAGTACAATAAAATGATGCCATTTTCCACATAAAATAATCCAATTTCCTTCCACAAATAAATGAAACTCATTTCACTAATTTCATTTCAAATCAGTATTAACAAACCAAATTCTTTGCAAGAGCAATAATGGCCATCAAGCACAATGAACCTCCCAGCTATAGCTGCAGTGGCTGCACAAACTACCACTCATGCACAAAATAAAACTTTATACTAAACCTCTATAGATCATTTCTACGCTTTAAGGAATTACTTATTAGGTAAGTGTTTTGCAAGTGTAATTTCACAATTTTTCCCACTGACTTGCAATTCTTATTATGTACTAGTTATTGCAAAATAACACAAAGTGGATGTAAATTACATTGCAGATTTTCAGATAACTTGTCGCAGCGGAGCTTGGTGGCCATCTATGGTTCGAATCTTGGCCTTCTCTCTCCCCCATCTTTATTATAGCTCTCTAAAGGTAAAATGCCAAAATAAATGAATAAATAAAGTTGTTGCAGATTCAGTTGTTTCAGGCCACAATTTCATACAAGAGACATAACACAAAGTGCTACAGCTCTCCCTGTTTACATGACTAATTATCCTTAAAAATGTTGACATCAGGGGCATTTGCCAAAAATATACCTCTCGATATAAATCACCTCTAGTTGTTCATTGCAATCACAGGCATGTTTGCTATAATTAAAAACTATATTTTAGACAGTCATCTACAGCTGCTGTTCTCCAGCCAATCTAAGCAGCTTTGAAGACACAGAGTGAAGACTGATGAGAACAGGCCGTCCTGAGGGACGTCAGTGATGCTGAGTGGAGACAGCCTTAACAATAGCCCCGTGTGATATGCTGTGTCTGCTGAGTCTTCACAATGTCAAGCCCATGTCCTGTCAGAGTTCTAACCAACATGTTTACACAAAAAGGTAGAAGCGGTCTGTGCCTGAGCAACACAAGATTTAATCAAACCACACTGAATATTTACAAGTAAATATGGTTAACTTTGCACCACCAATGAGGTTTATCGATCACGAAGAGAAGGAAATGTGCATTGAGCAGCTACAATAACAGAAATACAACAGAAGAAGACAAGCCACTTGTGTTCTTTTTAAATGCAAATATGTCTCCTCTTCATAATGTGTAAATTAGCTGTCCCAGTCCTCTGGATTAGATGTATACCCAGTACCAGTACTTTTGACTGTGTGTTATTTTAAAAACCCCTGTCTTAGATGGTTTTGAACCCCGCTGGGTACATCTTTACATTTTTAACCCAGTGATGTTTAGTTATGTGACATATGTGCATGCACACAAATTACATGCAATCTACAGAATGCATTAGCTAAGTCTTGTTTTCTAAATGGTGTCCAGTTTCCTGCAAATCCCTTTCATATGTGTATGCCATTTTAAAGATAGGAATGGCATCCGCCACTGACAATGCAAACTACTACATACAAAGGTAACTAATGACTGTTACTATATTTAATGGCCATAACATAATAAATGGCATCCATAAATAACATCAAAAACTGGGGTTGACGCTATGAAAACATTAAGGATTATAACCTTAAATATGTCAAATACAGACTCTGTCCTACTGCCATAACAATTACTGCCTAAAAATACAATAGTCAAGGTAGATACTATGTGTTTAATACCCTACACATATTTATTTAGAGGGTCTACTTAATGTGCATTCAACCCCGAAAGTGAAATTGCTGTCACTGCTATAGAGTCAAGTGTACATTTGTAGTTCCTGTTTTTGTGAACTAAATACGGTCTAAGTTACCATCCCTAACAGAAACACCTGTTCACCAAAGCCATATAGAGTCTGAAATATTGCACATAAGATAATAAGACAGAAGAAATCTAGGTGAGATACCACCACAAAATGTGATCAAGAAGGAAAGAAACAAGCATACTGTGGACGCCATGATGGGGACAGTGAGGAGGATGTAGTTTGACCAACATCAACAAATGTAAATTCAATGTGTTAAAGTGAGGAAGCTCTGTAGTTAAGTTTCATATCCATGTTTGATGACAAACAGGAGCCCTTTTATCTTTATCTTCTGTGTTTGAGTGCGTGTATGAGTCATAAAAGTGAAGGGGTGATGAATCACTAGAGGTTGGGAAACAATGATCCACACGGGAGACAACAACGGATGTTTGATGAGAGCGCTGAAGAGGACAACGAGAAAGCCTATTACAGGTTTAGTTTTCCCATATTGACAGAAAGTGATGATACAATGAAGGCAGAGAGCAATAATAAAGATAGCACAACTAAAAATAACAGTGTACAAACTGCTTTACATAGAGGACATACAGTATGGAAATCATAAGACAGGGAATAGAAATGAATATATGTGGGAACCTGAGGAAACACTGAAGAGAGCACAGCTGAATATTAAAGCCAGCTCAGATGTGGCCATTAGATTAACTGCTGATCCACTGTTAAATGAAAAATAAATGTAGATGTGAAGAGACCTTCCTTGGGAGTGTTGAGTTGTTGACCTATCAGACACAAGTCTTAACCTGCTCTTTAATCAGCTCTACTCACCTAACAGGCTTGTTTCGACAGGTTAAAGTGATATATATTTAAGAGCCCACGAATGTAACATTAAAGAGTAACTTAACACCCTGTGAACACTTCCTTGTTGCTGACCTTGCTGCAGTAATGTACAGGTGAACAGTAGTATCACTGGCTGTGGTTACGGGTACAACTACACATACATGTTTTTCACCTCTGACCACACCCATCACTGATGCTGGGTGTAGTCAGAGGTGAAAAACACTTGGAAAATTGATCAAAACACTGCTTGTCAGTCTGGTATTATGTTACTCTTTAAGAATTACACATGACCTTTAAATGAAAAGAGAATCTGCACATGGTCATTTGCATGAACTAACTAACAGATACACTCTGATACATACAATTTTATATTTCATTTGTCTGTCTTCTGATCCTCAGGTCTAAAACTCTGTAATACAAAGGCAGTGGGCTTTAAAAGGAGAAATAGTTGCGTGTCACTGACATCTGCAGTGAAATTCATGTGGCTGACGGTTAGCATGTACAATGAAATTGGACTGAGAATTGAGCCCTGCAGCACTGTGCATGTTGTGGGGAAGATGAGCTGCAGCAGTGAGAGATTGTTCTCCAGCTACACTGTAGCGTGATATCAGCAGAGACATTGAGTGTAGGTTGATTAGATCTTATGCAGCTTTGTGCAGCTAGTGCACAAGATCTTATCATATTGTGTGGCTGGTGCCAAGAAAACAAACTTCTGTGTTTTGTGTACTGTAAACACGACAGTTATAACTCTAGGCATTCAATTAAAACTGGCATTCATGAGTTACATTAAAAGTTGCTTCCTGTGCGCTATATAAGCGCTGAAACCAGACTTGAATTATTCAGAAGTGTAATTAAAAAGAAAGATTAGCTGGATGAGATATAATCTCTTATAAAAGAGGATTTTTCATATAAAAGTCAGGTTAGAGATGTTAAGGACACAAAGCTCAACTGCTGTTTTTATGAGGGGCTTAAAGTGAAGAGAACAAGTAAACCTTTGGGATCAGCTACACTGAAACTGCTTTCCATGTCCATTACTTTACTAATTTTCCTCTTCATTGTGGTTTTAAATGTTTTTTCTTATACATTTCTATGCCACATGTGAGCTCTTTGAAATGGCCTTGTGTTTAAAATGTGCAGTACAAAAAAAAATAAAATAAACCTCTAACATGAAAATAGGCTCAAAACAACCACAGTATTTTTCTGGGAGAAGAACTCAGTTGATTTTATTAAAAAGTGAAATCTGTGACCATTCGTATTACAAGCTTAGGGGGAAAATGTTTTTGTTGCATCTTGAACTAATTTCAATATTTGTGGGCTAAAACTTTCATGTAGATGGTGTATTGATTTTACTGTCAATTAAGCAGGATGGATCCATATAGTGTTGAAGAACCCCAGAGAAAATGTGTGCAAGCCCATTTGTAAGTAAGAAGAAGAGAAACTCTGACATCTTGACTTTGAATTTGGAAGAAGCTTTGCACAAAATGAGAATCCAGTTTCTAACGGAAAGATGGGCCTGTCAATTAACACATTGAACTACTCTCAAACATGACAGAGAGCCGCTAACAACTGTGTTCAAAGTATTGGCTTACTCTGGAAAGCATGCTGGAGTTTTTGAAACCTCACTGTTATATGCTAATGTGCTAAGAGAGAGAGAGAGAAAGAGAGAGGGAGAAACATGACTGAAATCCTGACAAATTTTTAAATTTGACTTCCAGTCAAAACCAGCTCCAATCACTCAACTGTGTCACAGAGAAGTAGACATTTAAACACCCTAATTCAAGAGAAGGCCAATAATTAACTGGCCTTTGAATTGCATTAAGTCAGGATGAAGGCATGTGTCACAAACCAGGCTTGAGGTCTTGCGTTCAAACCCAGAAAATCCCCCACTTGTCACAAACTAGACCACACAGCTGTGACAAAAGAAAGAGATGCAAAAATGCCTGAGTGAAGAAGGGTGTGTGCGCAATGTTGTCCAGCGCAGCAACACAAACCAAACGTCAACCAAAACCAAATGGGGTGTCTCAGGAGAGGAGAGAGAACCAGAAGTGAGTTCTGAGAGGGTTTTTAAAAGGATCACTGACACACAGGGCCCAGGTGTGCCAGGGTCGCTAATATAGACCAGGTGCTGATGCCCCTCTGCCACACCCACTCCCAGTACCTGCAAGGAAAACAGCCACACCCCAAGTTACAGGCACAGAGGGCAGAAAGGGCTGTCACACAGGTGCATTTTAATTCAGGTTCTCCATCCTCAACTTCTGCTTCATTTTACACTACGGACCTGTTTTGTTCTAAAGCTAAAACATTGTGCCTGTTTCACAACTGCCAGCATTTGTAATAGTGCACTAACTGCTACAATGGGGCTCATTCAGGAACATTTTCATATTCTTATCCTATATTTTTATTACTTTTATCTTTCAGGTTTCAACTGGGAGTCACCAAACTCTCTTATATGAATAAATAAAAAAGTCATGAATTGCTAGTTTCCGGTTGATGAGTGCCATCCATTCACGAGATGGTGTGTGTTAATGAGATTTGACCATTAGCATAATCAATAAACCTAAAACTGCTGTATAAGGCTCCTGCTCTGCCCCATTTCTGTGAAAGTTTCATTTACAAATATGTTACCAAAGAGCAGAGAGAAGTCTTTGTCAGTGTGGAGCCTCATGTCCTCCTGTGGGACATCAGCAGACAAAAAATTGAGCAGTGTCACTATAGTAGTATTAGAGTATCTGAAACAATTAGAAAATATTAACAGAACAGTCGACAGCGCGTCATAAGAGCAGGGCTCTAGTGTGACAGAAATAGAGAATGATTACCTAGCAGGATACATGGAGCCACCACAGTAACACTAAGTTTTATGCTAAAAAACATCTTTCTTCTTTGTTTGTATTTAAGAACATTTTAAGTATGAAGAAATTAATGAATGTCACTAAATGTCTCTTAAATAACTAATATGCGCCATCAAGAATGAATCAGTTTGTATGAGTGGTTCTTCCATGAGGCCCATCATCTTCTAGTTTGGTCTTGGCCTATGTTTGAATGCACTATGTTCAACCATTTTAAAATCTAAGTGTGTGTATGTTATAATATTACTACATTTTATTGTATATAAGTAATCATTACCCCACAAAAAAGCACTTTCTTCCATTAATGATAGCAGCGCAGACAAAACAATAAACTTACTTTAAGATAGAATAAGAGTTGTTAGCACTGGAACTACAATGTTTTCAATAATAGTAATGTCGCCTCATTTAAAAGTTGCTGTGATTACAACATGAAAACTAGATCAAAAGATCGAAACTTTTCCACTCTGCCTCATGCAGTAGATATAGTAAATTGGGCACTACAAACCCAGGTGAGTGCTACAGTTCCAACACTGTAACCCCTGAATTATTCTTTATAGTGTTGTGGTACTTTCCACTTCTTCAGCATTTCTCCCTACAGGCTCTCAGTCAACAAATTACAGCGTCTTGGATAATGTGAGACAGCCACCCCCCCTCGACAGCCTTCAAGTAATGGAAACAGGCATCTTTCAACAAGTAGTCAATCTTGAAACATTGACCACTAATGGCCTGAGTGGCAGAGCTGCTGCTGTGAGAGTGAGGAGTACAGGCTCGTATAGATTCTGATATGACCCCTGCTGTCATCCTCATGGTAAGTGACACATTGTCATGATCTATAATTACAACTTTCATCTGGAGGGCCCAATCTCAGGATTCAGCTCTAATTACAGTATATGAGTAGACTGACCATAGATTATTCAGAGACAGAGACAAGGAGACTAGAGAGAGGAAAGAAAAATGGATGAGAAATTGAGTAATGCAACAAAAATCAGATAGAAAAAGACCAACACAAAGGGTCTCTGAGGTTAAAATCATCCTGAATAAAAACAAAACATGATTAACATTGCCCTGAGATGGCACAGTGTGGCGGATTGCGATCTCTGCTGAAACAATGGTGTAGAAAATAATGATGAACAGAGAGGGAGAAGGAGAGAGACTGACAGAGGGATGTTATTTCCTGAGTGAAAAACTGCTTTCTCACACTGAGTCCAATCCCTTGTGAATAATCCTGGCTGTAAATCCAATGGGATTATCACTGATACAGTCTCAATTTTCTGGATTGCTTTAATTCCAGTATAAAGAGAAAAACTCAGCAGCATAAAGAGTGACAAGCGGATTTGATGAAAGAAGCAGAGCATGGCATGAAATGGAGACCTGGGTGGCTGAACTAATGTGCGTAAAAAGCAATGTGTGCGTTTGTGAGCACATTCACATGCCAATGTCTATATGCTTCCAGTGTATAGAACCAACTACGCCTTTTGGGTATTTCCATTTTTTGAAAGTTGTGCTTAGAAAATTTAAATGGATAACTTTAACAATGCATGTTAGAGTAAAGATCAAAGATTAATATAAATATTAAGGGTATGGACATAAACAAGTTTTGGTGTTCAGTGTTGACATCTGGGAGTTTAACGATTCTGCACAAATTCTTACAACTGAGATCTTTGATTCTAGAGTTCCCAAAAGGAAACTGGCCCCAATCTATTTGCAGAAGTCCAGCTCATCAATACTTTAAGAACTTTAAACTTAAACCTGATGCAGACTCTGTTGGGTAAAACATGTGATTATCAAGCTAACTTCAGCCCAGTGTTTAGTGAAGTGATGAGTGATTGTGTATCAGGCTCTGAGCTTTGCCAAAATGCAGGTGACAAACAATCGATACTGTGCATGAACGCCTCCTTTGTAAACACTAATGGAGCACTAAAGCTGCTGCTCTGCCAACGTGCTGTTCACACGACACCTGCTGTGTAGACACATTATAAATCTTCATAAACCTAATGTATCTTATATAAATGTGATGATTTCTTCTGACATTAGCGGAGGCTCTTTATTTGCAGTGTGTCTCTGCTGTCAGCTCTGCAGGAAACCCTGAATGTTGTCACCAGCATCCCTGGGCTTGAGGGTTGGAGCTGGACTTGTTTGGATCTCCCATTTTGAAGGGAATCCATATCTTGATGTCAACAGCTACTGGTGGATAACGCACTACAGCAGCCAATATCTGACACTCATAATTTCTGTCCTAAATATCCTCCCTGGTTTTGGTAGCATCCACATGTTTCCATTCCTGATATTTACTGCTCTAAATCCTGGAAGGGTGGACCATTGAGCAAGTTTCTTGGTCATTCTTGGCACAGTTTAAATCTGTTGACGTACAGGTGGAGGCTGAAGGTAGCTCCATTCATACTTGCTTCCTAAACTTTTCCTGATTCCCTGGTTGAGGGATCAAGCCCCTTGCAGGTATAATCTTGCGCTTGACAAATGCTTGTTTTTGAGTTTTGATTGACCGACATCTTGCGTCAAGTCTTTTAGTATTTAGTTTTACCAAACAGGATCCATGCATGCAGTCTTGGCTCTCCTGTACTTGGTCCAGACTGTTCTCAGATTGGCCTGTTTGGTCTTCAAGTCTTAGCTTTCAGGTTTTGGGGGTCTTTTTTCCAAACCAGAATCTGATCCCTGCTAGCATATTGAAGCACACGTCCATTCAGCTCAGTGGTGACAAGAGAGGCAGGAGTTTGCTTGTTGTGGAGACGCAGATTATTGGTCAGTGGTTGGATGGTCCTGTTCCACTTGTGGAAGATTTTCATGATCAGTATTGTTCTACTTTTCTCATTTGTACTGTTCATTTCTTTGCAGGTCACATCAGGGCTTTTGTTTGTTTCTGCCTCACTGTTGGATGTCTGATATGATTGCGCCTGTTTCCTGTTCTGGATGCTTTCAAGTCTATCAGCTGCTGATGATTGGTGTTATGTGATGATTATTTCTTCCCCTTGGTCTTCCAGTAGTACTGTTCGGTTTCAGCCTTTGATGCTCCAACTTTGAATGTTTACTTTGTGATGGCTTGTTTACTTGATCTTGCTGTCATTGGAAAACACTGCCTTGACAAGGTTATCTGTTTGCACATTGGTTTCAGTTATAGAAGTAGTGGGAATAGTAAGTAATGCTGCTCTCAGACTTTCTGTCACACTGACGGCTTCTCACTGAGTTTAGGAAGTCTAGTTTGTAGCTCTCTCTCACATCAGCAGTTGGGCCAATTAATGAGTATGGTGTCAGTGTTCATCTCATCCTCCCACTATCTCCTGGTCATTATTCTAATATTGACATTTCTTTAGGAGCGAAATAATCACCACACGTTTAAGGCTTTCTCTGATACTTCAAAGAGTTGTGACAAAGACATACACTCAGGCGGGGTGTTTTACAGCTGAATGGTAAACTCTTCTTCACAGACGCTGCTCCACCATCTGCTCAGCTGTTATTCTGCTACTCAGCTAACTCACGTGCTGCACAGTACTGTAAACAGTGGAGTCAGTCTGCAGGACAAACAATGTCATGATGACACTGTGATAGATTACCTCAAGTGTTTTTATGTGTTTGCTGTTTTGTGTCTTGTAGTAGATCATGAAAAAGACATATTTTGGAGCTGCATGGTTTACGTTAAGTAGTGACAAATGCTAAAACTGTGGAATGAAGCCGTAACTCAGCTACATGCATCTGCTTCTTGTTTTCTCAGTTTCAACTCGGCCTTGACTCCTGTCATGCATTGCCAGACTTAAACAAACATGCAATGCATTACACAGCAAGTACTGTAGCTGTGGTGCTGTCAGTGAGTTACAGTGAAAAAGCTGTGAGCATACGCCCCAGTACTGTATGTGTGATTGTGTGAGATTGTTTGCTGATTTGTCCCTCTCTGTTACTGCTGCTCCACCTGTAAAGCTTTCCGTTCTTGCATGGTGCAAATTGCAGTTTATAATGATGGCAGGTTAACTACTTGAAATTCTCTTTAATTTCTGAAACATCTGGATCTTGATTTCAGAGAATGGTCGACTGGCACTTGCTGGCAATTTTTTTAACTTTGGCTAGCTAGTTAATTAGGCTAAAATTAGATCCATGAAATAGCTGATGCCGTCTCCACCTGACTTTTTGTTCCAAGCTGATTCATTTTGATTACAGAATTAAGGGTCTTAAATATACACTGGATGTCTATGTACGTGACATTGTGCTAAATGACTGAGGCTAGATGCATGTCCTTGGAAAAAAGTCACGCTAGGGCTAATTAGTCCAAGTGTTGTACGATAGTCTGGAAAAATGTACATTTGAACATTACAAGAGAAAAGGCTTTTAAGAGGTAGCTAATATGTTTTGGTGAATGTAACTCTAGCCCAAATAAGGAGTATGGCCGAGGTTGCTGGAGTATAAATTTCCCTAAAATAAAATCAACAAAGAGCAGGACAGAGCCTCTAACAGAAGTAGTTCATGACCAGCTAATGCACAGTTTGTGAGTTTGTTTTGTTTACAAAATTTAAGTAAGCATTTGCAGCATATGCTAGAATAGCCAAACACACTGTTTAATCCATTGCTTACACTTTTTTATTTTTGTATTTTAAAAAGACACCACTGTGTTAACTATTCACATACCTGTAAAAATATTGTTATTTGCAGGAGAGATTTTAACGGTCAGGTACAGTATGACTAGCTGTCAGTATGTATTTGTAATTGTATCTGATTAGGCTGGTTTAAAAGTGATGATACTGCTGTAAGTTTTACCTCTCCTTAAATTATATACCCTGACTCTCAGCATCACTTCACTTGTCCCTGTAGGAGAAGAGTGGTTGTCCTTGCGGGGGTGGGGGGGCTGCATTTCAGTTTCAACTTGATTTTCTACAGATAAAAAAATAATATAACTCCAGGCAAGTGAGGGGTGGATGGTGCCTTTTTTCCTATATCCTCTGCATGTGAAAAGATATCAGAGAGAGCTGCTCTTCTATACATGTGCTACATTCATGAAACCATCAGGCATTAATTGCCTGTTCCTACATTAATTATCAAACCAGAATTATACACTTTGCCTAATGAGCTACAAATGAATCCTCTTTGTGATATGCTGCCTCTCATACTCCAGATGAGGGGAGAAAACTCCTCTATCATTGTGTAAGAAAATGACATATTCAGCAATATCATAATCCAAGATTAGTTGTTTCCTGTTTTTATCATCATTTTCATTATTAAGTAGGAAGAAGGGTTGGCATGGTATGAATAGGAGTTTCTGTCATTTTAATGGGCTGTCGATTCAGTTCTGTCTTCAGTCACACCCTGATAGTTAGCGTGCACGTGCGTGGGTATGTGTGTGTGTGTGTATCTGTGCATCTCCGAGTGTGTGCGTAGCAGGTCTGCATACGTGCGAAAGGATGGGGGAGAAAAGGGATTCAGTGTGAGAGCGAGCAAGGAAACTCCACGTGTGTGAAATGGAGGGACATTGTGTGCTGAGGAATACTTTTCATCAGAGCACCGTGATGGTGATTCTCTTTCATGTTGCCGAGTATCTCTCACATCAGTCAGCTGCTTAAAGCAAAAATGCAACACGCTCTTTCTGCGAAGAGTGCCCAGGGTGGGTTTCTGAAAAGCTTGAGAGCACAGAGGACAGGTCTATTTTTTTCCCTGCCTGAAATGGACTTAATGCTTGGGCTGCTCACCTCTCCTCCTCACCAGCAGCAACTAATGGCAAAAGAAGCATCTTCTCGTGTTACTCAGATACTTTATTTCCTCTTCAAAGTGAAAAAGATCCACAAACAGCAAATTACAAGACGAGGACAATATCAAAACCATTTGCATAGTTCCTCATTCAGCATAACATGAAACTACCATGAAATATATGTTTTATTAATGTCGCCCACAAACCATATCATCCTCAAGGGTTGATAACCAATATCACCATGTAACTCCACTCTCCCGCCCTACATTTGTTTAATGAATTCAGCTGGCTTCTCTCTGAAGCACCTTGCACTCGGCAGCAGCTAGTGCTCTGTACAGCCATACACTGCACAGAGATTTAAGCCTTGTTTTGAAATGAAGACAACCTTAATCACCTTATAAACTACTCACCTACAATCACCCAAAAAATGTAACAAGACAAATCAAGAAAAAAGCCCCTGTATCCTTCACATCACCATCATTTTCACAAAAAATGACTACATCATGATCCAGGAGGTATGAGGAATAGCAAGCACAGTAATAATAATAAAAAGGAGAGGTCTGTAAAGTTTTACAAACCTGCAATAAATGCCCCTGATGAACCGAAATGGGTGTGTTTTCCCAGCTTTTACACATGCAATATGTTCATTTTGAAGCCAGCAACCTCCACCTGTTTCTTCAAGCCTGCAAATCAGTTTGGCACACTGAGGCTTCATGCAGGTTTTATCCATGTCAGCTTAGATTTTCACCTCTTATCTCTCATGTCTTAACCCATGTAAAGCTCATGTTATTCCCCCACAGGATCTCGTATATCGTGTCAACGGTGCTCAACAGCTTTAGGTGACCTTATCGCAGCCTACTCTGTGACATCTTCATCTCTTATGGTGTCACTTAAATAGTGCTTTCTAGACTGTGCCAGTTATAATCACAAGTGACCTTATCCTACTCTGTTGCATCTCTTGTGTATGGGATTATTACAGAATTCTCTGTGGAGCGGTTTGATCTTTCTCGAGTATTTTAACCCATATTTGTCTAAATCTTCTAAACCGTTTTTTTTTTTTTTTTTTTTTTTTTTTTTTTTTGCAAGTAGAGATATTATACATCACTCTTGGCTTGGGACCGACTTGGAATATAATCTAATATCATGTCTTCTGCGCCCGCAGATCCGTGCGTAATGGTCACAAACACGCACGAACCCATGAAAAGGTTATATAAAAAAGAAATACTGTTAAACTCACCGTGTGTTTTTCCCCTCTTTTGAAGAATTTTTATTCTCTTTTTTCCCCGATAAAAGCGGAGCACACAACCAGTCAGGGAATCCCGGTAGCGCCGTCCTTCATTTACGCGCGTCCAGCACAAACAAACGAATCATGCTGGTTACATTCAGAGGGCACCAGCCTCTGTAGATGGCACCACTTAAACTGCTGAGACTGCTTCGCTTCTCATCTAAAAGGTGAAGCTATTGTGTAAACATACGTGACTCTGTCCTGCCTACGGGCAGAATTCAGAATTCTTAATAGTCCCGCAAACTTGGGCGACTCGTTTTAATTTTCTCTAACGACTCGTCAACAGTCACTGACGCTTCGCTCCAGAGTCCAATCACCAGAATGTGTTAAAAGTGTTTAAAAAGTGTTGGACCGGCGCAGCTCCGTCTGATGCACGAGGACGCAGCTCGTTGTGGGGGTTGTCTCCATCAATGATTAAACCCCCCGGGGAGAGACACGGGGGCTTCCCGGTGCTGATGCCATCCATTCTGCTCCGAGGGGGGGGGGGATCAGAGAGGCGTCAACAAGTTGCAGTCTGGGAGGTTTTGACGGGACTGGCGGCATGTCAGAGCGAGCACCGGCCTCCCTCTCTCTCTCCAACCCACACACACACACACACGCAAACACAGTGAGAGCGAATTTACCCGCTGCAGCCACAGGCGTGTGTTTCCAAGTAATTCAGTGGAATTTCTTTGATAGCCCGTCCCGTTGTTCTTACACTATGTAGGGCAGAGGAGCTCCAGATCAGGGTGTAGGGACCCCTCCACCCCCAGTGAACCCTGACATTTCAAGTTGCCCCCACAACAAAACCAGAGGTTTATTTTAATTCTGTTTCAGTCACTTTCAATTAATATGTATGTAGCTGGAGAAAGATATTTGGTCCTGAGATTCAGAGGAAATCCTTTGAGATTAAATAAACGTTTCATTAAAGTTAAAAAAAACAAAAACAAACTTAAATCTCAGACTTCTATTAATTTTAACTTCAAAATGATACTGTACAAAATCAGTTTCAAACACAGGCCTGTACAAGTGTTTGTGTTTTGCCCTTCCACAGAAGATGACAGATCAGCTTGGATTTCAAGCATGCCATATGAATTTTTTACAGGAGATAAGAAGTAAAAGAAAAAAAAATTAAAAAGCATTTAAGCACGCCACTTTTCATTCTGTTAAACTCCATGAAACAATCCTCATGCAAAAGTTTGCAAATGTCCAAAGAAACCCACCTCTCCTACAGCACAGTTTCCATCTGTATACTCAGAATAATACATTGCGTCTTTCCTCACCGACGACCTTGTTGAGCTTGAGAGTAGTTGCATGCATTGGTTTCATAAAAATTTCATGATTCCTAAAGCCTCATCCACACACATTACTCTTCGATACAGTGCTGATATGCTAAGTGCTGTAATGCTGATGCAGCGTGCACTGGGTTTTCATGTACTGGTTTTACACTGAAAATGCATGTGTCAGTATCAGTAACACACATACTCGCATACAAATCAGCAGCAGTCTCTGAGGTTCTGTATGTTGCATTGTAAACTGAATACTGTTATGGTTCAGTGTTTTACCATATCACTCTAAAGCTCCTTTTTTAATTAGATGAGTAAAAATTCAAGGCAAAGGCGTATCTTTAAAGGAAGGTAAAACCACAAACCGAGGTGCAGGTTAGGACAAAGTCATTCCTGAAACAACAAAAGTCTAATGATGAGCTGGAAATACTGAGTCAGTGAGCAGACTGTTCCATGCCAAAATTATGTCACATATTCGAACAGAGTAATGTCAAAAAGTGCAAATTTCAGCTGATACAGTGTATCCTCCTCCCCCTCTTGGAGTGGGGGCTGTTTAGTTATGATACTGCAGAAACTTATTGTTGACGGCTATTTGCACAGTTTGCAGTGAACTCTATACTCACTTCCAACAGTCGAGGGAACAACTGGCTGAGAAAAAAGCCTGAAAATGTCATGGATAAATCCACATCTCACCCAGTCTTATATTAACTTTACCACGCTGCTGAGATATTTACAGAGAAGCTGCAAGGGTGGTAATAATGAGCAGTCACGAAGAATAAGCAGCTGCCAAAAAAGAAACTACTTGGACCACTGGGGAAGTTTCTGTTTAGATGGATGGAGGGACTGGTGAGGACATAAACCAAATGCATGTAAAGGTGCACAGCTAGAAAGCCCAGTAGCCTTCATGATGTGAACTATGACAGCGTTTTGTTAGGAAAATGGCTGAAGTTGAGGAATGGGCATCGCACATTGAACTTTAAAGTTTGCTGACTTAAAGCAGTTCAATTTGAGGAAAAATGATAAAGAAGCAAGTCCCTTAAAGTCCTGTTTCTCCTGCTTCTCCCAAATAAATTTTAGACAAATTCACAATTCAGCAACCCCCAGTATCACCTTCCCTTAAGCTGATATTTTCCTCCTAACTACATAATCATAGTGCTCAGTTTCCCTTAGATATCAGCGAATCAATCTCTGGAGGGTTCTCTGAAAAGCTCTACTTTTAAGTTAGAATAAAGTCTCTTAAAATTATTTTACAAGATCCGTACTAATTCACAGAGAGAGTGGTCTTGTTAGTACATTAAATACTTTGACCATGCTCCTGTTTCTCTCCCGTCTCCCGTACTGTATATTTTATCTTTAATTGAATCAATACCAGCTCCTTGAAAGCTAATTAACAGGCTCTTCAAGTGTAGAAAATGTTAATGAAGAAATGGAGCATGTCTCTTGCACACACACGTACTGTATATATACAGGCTTTATAGGCCGATTTAAGTGGTGCTGAGCTTTAAATGGACAGTTTTGCTTTTGATCGCATCATCTCCATCCTGGGGAACTGGAGAAAACGCATGGGGATGAAAAACAGTGAAGACTTATTGTGTGGTTCAACCTTTTGAAATACGTCTTTCTACATGGACGATCAAAATGTTCTTTTTCTGACAGTGGTGGATTGCTCTTATCTTTTTCAGCTAATGATTAATTAATGACTCAATGAACATTTTCATTTTTATCTCCAAGACTGGAGAAAGCACCATTGTTCGCCAAAAAGCAAATGCTGTCACATGTAGGTTGATCCTGCTTTAGACGCCCATATTAAAGAGTTTATGTATGTGAGGCAGGATTATAAAATCTAAACATCATCCAAACACATTTTTCAGTGAAGACTGATTGTGTTGTAAATCATTTATGACTACAAAGACCTATAACAACACAATAATATTATGGTGCCTTCAGGTGCCTGCTGGAATTACTGTACAAATACAAGTAAAGAATACAGAGTAAAATAGAGATACATACGTTTTTTTATTTTCCTGTGTTTACATTGAAGTACCTAAGGTGTCATGTGACATGGCTGAAATGATAACACAGTACTAATAAAGATATTTTTACAATAACTGGGGGCAAATTTCAAATCATTTTTTAAAATGTCAAACTCTGTTTACTGGGGTTTACAAAGTGTTTGCAAATGGCTACCTGAGCATATAAAGGCTAGGTCCTATCATTCACTGCATTTTTTTTTTCAGCAAGGGTCACCAACAAGCCTTATTAAGATTTTATAGTTTATAAAAGGCTAACAACATTAATAAAACCTACTTGCATTCCGTCTACAGGAAAATGTGATTTTTCTTCTGGAGGTGTTGTACCACATTTTTTTTCATTAACTTTTATTTTATTCTCTTAATATCAAACTGACAGTAGTGAAATGACAAGCGATAGGACAGGAAATACAACATTCAGTGTTCAATGACGGATCAAACGGGGGATGCTGAGGCTCATGGTCGGTGCCTTAACCCGGAAGCCACTAGGGGCATCATGTGTGACTTAACAGGGCAGAGCCGGTCAGTGGGTTCTTCTGTTTCAGTTCAGTAAAACCAGTCTGTGCAATAACAATGTTACAAAGCAGAACAACAAAAAATACACTGGTTACTGGTGTTCACTACTAATTAATCAACACTAATCTGATTGTTTGACTAAGTATGTAGGAAGTAAAGATAATAACTTTGTACAGAAATTCTAGTTTATGAAAAAGAAATGTATTCAGCACACAAAGAATGCTGACCCACCTACAGTCTGTCGACTACTAACAACTATTAACACCTTTTTTTGCCGTGGTCACATTTTATTACTCCCTCTGAAGTCATCAGACCCTAAGTGGCCTTTTTGGGACTTGTGTGCTGTTACAGTAGCACCATGTGGTAACAGTGAGACTCCAATAAATCCTGTCATTGCTTTATTTGACAGAGCAATATTTGACCTAGTGGGAGATGAAGCAGGATGAGTATGCACATTATTGTCTCTTGGACATTTACCAAGAAGGAACCAGATATCTTTATTGCCTCTCCAATTTAAACACTTAAAAGATCAAACTTACAGCCACTCCCTGTTTGTAAAGCACAGAACAAATGCATTACTGTATTATTATCATATCCACAAGGCAAAAGCAAATCCCTCAAGGTAAGCTACTAACACACAGATATATAACAATATTGATTTAAAAAATATGGATGTCTGCTTTATACACACGTGGTATTCACAAGGATCAATAATGTATTCTGAAGTTTGTCTCACTTAATGAGAGAAAGATTTCTACATTCATTATCCAGCTGTGTCCCCAGAGGATGACTCCTGTTCCTTTTGGACATTCAACTTAGTTTTCCATTTATGTCACCCCAAGGCCAAAAGATGCAAGATATCATACTTTAACAGGTAGATTGCTGAGCACATTAACACTCTCAAGATTGTAAGATTGAAAGATTTTAATGACTCCAAAGTCAGTTCCTGCAGTGCCACCCTCTGGACAAACTTTCAGTCCCACTATAACTCTGTAAGACTATATAACGAAACATGTTGGAGCATGTTGTTTCTATTGTCCAGTAAGTTACACTGCAGCCTCTTGGAACATTCAGAATTGTTTTTACATGGTGGTTCATATACTGACAGTGATCAAACGAGGGAGCTTATTAACAACATGTCTTTAAACCTGTCGGCTTAGCTCTGTTTTTGTTGTCTCTCCTGGGGAAACATCTGGCTCTTTGGTGACTAAATGTTTTACTGTGTTCACTAGCCAGTTCCTAATTGTGTCTATCTGCTGTTTGGTGCTGAGCAGGTTGCAAGTAAAGCGGGTTTTTAGCTTTTTAGAGCAGAAAATGATGAAAGCGATGAGAGTGAACCAAAACAGTAAAGTTGGGCAGCTAAGCAGAGCCTTCCTGTAAAAAAAACCAAACACTGTAGGTCATAGTAATAGTAATTATGACAAGATCAAATGAGGAAGTCAAGTGACACTGCATACAGAGCCACAAAGTCCATGTCAGGAGGACCTTGAGTGGATGGATGGGTCAACAAAATATGGGACTTTTCCCACAGACGATCACTGTTCGTTTCCCATGAAAAACCAATAGTCAGTGTTATTTCTTGTAACCATGATAGCAAAGGTCACCTAACCCAACCAATAAGTGCCTAAACCTAACTAAACTGTGACCGTTCCATAACTTTAACGTATCAGGCAGTAGAGACTAAAAACTTACATCTTCATGAAGCCGAGGGAATCTGCAGATTCAGATGATCATGTGCTCATCTCTGTGAGTGACCCCTTTCACATCATCACATTGATTTTACATTGTCATTTGACTCACTGTTATTGAAAACATCTATCGTCACTGCTTCAAAGCATAAGACTGGTGATATATTAGTGTCATAGTGTCCTTATTGTCAGCAGTTCCCTTGAGAAGACAGAAACCATCAATGTTCCTTTATTGTTGTGAAAATGATAGAAGTTTGAGCCAAATTCCACACACATCATCCTGGTACTTCATTATAGTGCACCAAATGTGAATTAATCCATGGCTGAAAATAGTCCCCAACAAATCCACAGTTTAATCTTGCAGTTTGAGTTTACTAAAAACTACTCACGACTCACGTTTTTTGGGAATGAAACCGCACTGTATATCAAAGATTTACACTTCAGTAAGAATGTATGGTTTTAGGGGTTAGTGCCACAGAGAGAGTAGGGAAGTCAGAAAGTATTAAGAGATGGACTAACACGTTGTTGGTTTGGTTTTAATGGGATTTGTTGACAGTGAAGAGAAATATAGAAGCCTTATAAAGTTATACTGATGCTACAAAAGAACCAACTTCTTACTGACTCCATGAATATGCCTTTGTACAAAGTCTAGACAACAACACGCCCTCTGGTGCAGCTACAACAACAGATATCAGACTGATGGCAGCGTGTCAGCCGCCGAGCTCACCATTCCTCAGTGAGAACTTGAAGGAGCTCATTCGTTTGCAGAGAGAAGATCCCTATGGATTCTTCACAGAATACTAATGTCACTGTGTTTTTGTCAGCTGTAAAGTCCGTGTTTTCCCACAATGCAAGAATTTTTCAAAACTCATCAATAATGAATTTTAATAGTCTCAGGATACGTAATGGAAACGTCCCCGTTGCTTCCAGTTTACAAGTTTCCTGCTCACTAGATCACAACATAAGACAAACAGGTTTGCTTTATGTGGAAAGACAACCCAAAGGCAATTTGGCTGCAGAGCTGTGTTTTATTTCCTGATTGTTCATCAGTGTTGGATTTTTTTTTTCAACACTGGTGAAGTCGAAAAAGGTCAAAGTGATGAGATAAAAACACAAAAATCATAGTAAACACAGGGAATACTGTTGAAAGAAAGAAGAAGAGATAGGAACACAATACTCACAGCAGTCAGGGAAGAACAACATGATTATAATATAAATAATGTACAATTCTGTATGTTAATTTGTCTCTAAATTACTTGAAAATATTCCATTTTGATTTATTTGTTGTAAAACTAAAGTAAAAAACAGACTTATTACAGTCATTTTCCTTTAATCATGATGCAAGAGCTACAACTACACAGTGACTGACTTTGACATTTCTGAATTGACATTTTAAATATTTAACTGAGGATACTACCCTTCAGTTACCTTTAACAAGTAGTTTCATAAGTGACCACGTCTTATCCATTTTCATTGGACATGAGCAGATAACATAGGAATCACAAACTGCAAAACACTGACAGTTAACAGTTTTGAACAGAATTATGTTCAGTATGAAAATATCTGCAACATCTTGTTTCCCCCAGAATGCGATAGCTTTTTGTGGAATTATTATGTGGTATCATGGGGCCCTTCAACTGTCAAACCTATTATCTTAGTATATCAAAAAAAACACACACAGACACTTCCTGTATATATCATACACTCAGCCTGGTGATTCACAGCTCTGATACTGCTGGCAAATGTACTGACAAGCATGAGAGTCACACCATGCCATTGAGGTTGCACAACACAACACTGCGCCATGCTCTCTCTCTTAAAGGGATATTTCAGACTTTTCAACAAGTATTGAAGATGGTAAGACTGATCAGTTATGGTAGTTGATACATTCAAATACAAATACGCCTCAAGAATGACAGTAATGCATTACTGCAAAGGTTATATTTCCTGCACAAACTGTCAGTGTGGATAGTCTAATTTTATAGATTCATACGTGAAGGTTTAAATTTCAAGACCTTCAGTAAAATATAACGAGTAAATGTAAGTGTCTTTTCAAGGTGTCTCAACCCTTCATGCACTGGGCTTTTACTTCAGCTGTTATTTAAGTCATGGCCTTGGGGGTGTTGTGATATTAATGTTAATGATACCTCTTGATACACGCCAGCATGGACATAAAATATTAATGCGCAGCATGGTGTCGAACAACATGTTCTCAGTGTACATATGACCACAAGAGGCTCTAAACTATGTCAGAACTGGTTAACACTCATCGAGTAGTAGTCAGCATCTGTGTGCAAGAGTATAGCTCTGCAAACTTTTCATGTGCAATTTTACCAAAACCATTGTTTGTTTGTTTGTTTTTTAACCTATTTCCAATATAAAAAGTTTTCTCAATAGAGAGCATTAAAGTGGATATTTTGCTGTGCTTCAAGATATTTCTAAATTCATTTCTACAAAATTCCTGAACTAAGGGAAACTGTAATGGGAACAAAAGTAATTACTGGCAGAATTGTTTTCTTTGTTTAAACAAAATACATTTCAAGGCTGATTTTGAGACTAAATGACTTGCTAAGACACCATTTTTTAACAAAACCAACATACTATGTACAGGTTACTCCTATTTACTTCTACTTTTATTGGTGACTCTAGGGAAGGGCAGTTTAACCAGTATGAACTCTGTGCTGGTAAAGATCTGCACTGTACCATTTATTCAAGTGGAACCAATCTTAAGTATCACATTATATTTAAAGCGCACTTGGAGCTCCATGGCAGCTTGCTGTAAGTTAACCAGTGAGCATACACTTCCTACTTGCTAGCAGAAGCACACATTTCTATGTATTGACAGCTGAGTGAAGAACAGGAAATTGTTGGATAAAGAGGGCGCTTCATCCACACTTGGACATGGTTTGGTTTTTAAAAAGTCAGACACTGAGCAGAATGTAATTATCTGCAGAACATTCAGGTTACCACTCGTTGCCAGGGGTGAAAAACCACCAACCCCTGAAAACAAAATGAGAAATGTTTGAGAATGAGCTCTGGCTCCGACAAACAACATGCATCAGAGCTGAGTGCGTTCTGAAATGTAGCACTACGGAGGCAGGGCCAAACAATGAGGAAACATGTCGCCAGGATGAGGAGTGCTTGAGAATGCAAACCACGATGTTGCCTGAGTCACTTACAAGACAATGTCCTGATCAGAAAAGCCAGCAGCGAAAGGAAATTACAAAGTAACTGTGCATCTGTGTAGAGACATGGTGTTCGTCCAGACAGTTAATAGAGATGTTTATATGGCAGCAGTGAAAAGATTGGATTCACAGTATATAATACCAAGCCGTGACCATTTCAACCCAAACAAAAGGTTGCAATGCAGCTGTAAAGAAAAACTGTAGCACATGCACACAGTGACAGCTGTACAGTGTGATAAACTCTTAACACTTAACTTGTATGAGTGAAACTCCACAACCCAAAGTAAATGAATAGTCAGTTGATAATAATCTCTCTGCAGTTGTTAATGCATTACAACTTTTATTTTACTATTGCTTTTGTATGTTGACATTGATGATCTCATGTAATTCCCAGCATATGTAGTTTAGTCCAACTTTACCTTGACTAAAGGTCTAATCACTCAGGTTAATTAAATTAAGTTAATCACTTAAGTGCAGAGCCTTTAACCCCAGGCAATGAATAGTCTTTGTATTATCCTATAGTCTTATACAACACTAAATCATATGTAATTGAAAGTATTAAAATTATACACTGTAATATATCCAGTTAATGTTCAACTTCATCACATAATTTTAAAAGCAATACAGGACAAGGGATGAGAAACATATAGTATGAACACTCATGTCGTGGCAAAAATGTTATCTACTGTCTGAGTGAAGACACTGGTGAATATCACAGAATCTACCAGCTAGATAAAAATGTCAAGAAAAAAAAAAAGATCCATTTCATTAGTCCATTGCTGTGGTTGCTTTAACAACAGCAAAAATGGTCTTTTACTCGTCAATAAATACCTACTTGTGCACATACATGCACGCAAACACTGACTTTATCATCTCGAACAGGCCCTCTGTCACAGCAGCAGCACTGCTCGCTCAGCGTCTCGGAGGTGGTCTGCGGATCGATGATCAGTTTTTTTTTTTTAAATAATGGAAAATAACCAGCGTGATCCCAGATTCCCTAAACACTTGTGGCCCTGATGAATGTAATCAGAGTGCTCAGAGGCAAACTGTGCCGCTGTCCCGACATCAATACATCTACGGTAAATGGAGTTTGGGCTCTCTGTGACCGCAGGCATGCATGGTGGGATCTGTTTCTAATGGCAAGCCACTAATGAGTTTTCTTTCACCAAATGGATTATAAATAACTGTAACGGTGTCCCATTAACTAATCTCCTCTAAAGTAATGAAGACCTTTTTTTTTTATAGACCTGGGTGAGCGCCAGTTAGATTTTTGGTCTAATTCTCTCTGATTTGAAGTATGACTACTGTGCCACAAGGGGAATGGTCGCAGGGCCCTCATGTCCCTGAAACTTGACACATATTCAGTTCATGAGAATTGCAGCGCTTATTGCTGAAGTTAAAGTATCACAAAACTCTAAAGATTGCATTTTGGTGTCACACAGCACACAGAGATTGACACCTGTGTGTGCTAGAAACTTTTCTCTCTAAGTTATGCATGACTCTAAATCCCAGTGGGATCCTTCCCCCCTCAGTTTGCCCCAGGATAACGTTGTTTCCACATGACTCACCTGTCCGATGCAGTTAGCACTGGTGAGTCCACTCAGTCACATACCCATACATATGCACACCTGCGCTCACGGACACACTGCACATAGACATTGAGTCAAGTGTGACTCCTGCTCCTTAAGGTTGTGTTGTGTAGTGGAAATGATGGAATCAGGATCAGCTCATTAATCCTTACACCAGCTGCCACTGGAAGCTCAGGGAACTTGGCTCCTCACCCAAGGTCTGTCAGTTCAAATCCCACCAAGCAGACCGACCTTTAAATGCTGACTAGACGAGGGATTGGACGTTCGTACGGCCCGGGAGTTTTTGTTAAGAACCATCCTAGTGGAATGTGTTGCAGGGGCTGAGCTGAAAACTTTGTGAGGGACTGTGAGCTAGAGAGCTGCAGGGATTGTTCATTGTGAATTCACTGCAGTTGTTACCACATTTTTATCTCTGAGCAAACACAAAGCTACTTCTTTAATTCTTCGCAGTGACCAAAACATCTCAGCTGCAACATCGTCGCAGTACAGAAGAAGCACACACTTTTCTGCCAATTCTGTCAATACTTAAATTTGAATCCATTTTAGTATTGAATGGCATCAGTAAAAAATACTGGGCACAGGTGACTCTGACCCTTTACTGGTTGTTTACTTGGCTCCACCTTCAAACAGTGATCATTAAATTGTAGCTTAGCATCCTTAACTAGACCCAGCAGGCCTGTCAAACCACACTGAAGCAGTGTGTATGTGCTGTGGTAAAATACTATACTACTGTAGGTCAAGTTTGTATTTATATCGCCCAATATCAAGCCTTCAAGGGACTTTACAGTCTGTACAATATACAACACCCTTTGACTTTCAGTTCAGATGAGGAAAGCTCCCCTCAGGAAAAACCCCCTGAGAAACAAATGGTATAAACATAAAGTGCAGTCCATTTATCATTTACCGTAAGTGCAAGGATCAAGTGCATGTTAAAGACCTGTTTTTACAGGCTTTTAAAATAGATAAGTTGGAAAGACCGAGGTCAGTTTAAGCATTTCAATCAATGGTTTAAAATAACGTTAGTTTAATTATCTAGCTAGCTAATGAATTCTGTCTGACATGTTGTCATTTTAGCCAGTAAAATAAATGTTCGGCAGATAGAAATGAAAAACAGTTCCAGTACCGTTTAACTTCAGGCAGTATATCACTGAAAAAGATAGAGTGCATTTGAGGATCTCTAACCAACTTCACAAATAGGCTGAAACATTTTGCATTCAAGTGTAAATGTGTTGGTTGTTTCAGGTCACACACGTCACCTCTCAACACCTTAAACAGACCAATATAATCAGAGGTGCAGCTTAGCCACTGAACAAGCTTCACCTGTGTTGCCTTCTGCCTGGATTAGGAAATGAGCTACAACCAACAGTCCAAGAAGATATGAAGTAGAAGGAAACTGATAGGTGACAGGTTGTATTTTGTGAGGGAAATGTGACTTATGATGATGCATCATTAATAACAGAAGCGGTTACAGCTGAGTTGTTTGTGTTCAGTACCCTGGATGTGCTTTAATGGCGATTTTGGCTGTTTTCCTCGCTGGCTGCTGGTGCGTGTGCATTTGTACTTGTGTGTCAGCTGAGGTCTTTGTCAGCAGATGTTCATTATGTCAGTGAACAGCATTGGGCTGAGCTGTGGGTACTGGACATTTAGAGGGAAAAAAAAAATCTGCTCTCAGTAAACACTCTGCTGTTGGTGTTTTGTGCCTCTCAAACATACAAATGAGTCTGAATTAGTGGCTGTTTAGACTGTGTTTCCATCTGTCCAGTCCGTGTAGTCAGTCAGTCGCATTAGATGGATTTTTGAAAACTTGTGGGTGATGTGTTGCTGTGGTTGACATCCACAGTGATTATGTTAGCCATGTATACAGTGTGTGCAGTCTACAGTAAGCAGAATGCCAAATGTCAAAGACCTCTGAGGCTTTCCACAGAGGCAAAAGCTAAGAACATTTTCAAAGACCATACTGATGTTTTTGCTGGTTTTAGCCGATTATTTCAAATGGCGTGTACTTGTACTATTACTGACCAGTGTACATCACATTCTTTTGCATTTAAGAACTGAAATTAAAATGAAATTTCGCAAAGAAATCAGTGTTTATGTCTACAGTGTTTTTATTTTGACTTGTTCAATTATTTAAGTAAAAAATAAATACAATGAAATTTGAAATTTATTTAGGAGGATGGGCGTGAATATTTGGTATCAACGTACGATGTTGTTATCCTCATATGACTGGTCAATTATCTTTTGGGTTGGCAGTAAAATTACTTTCTCCGCATCAAACAACCTCTTATGTTCTTCTGTCCATTTGTGATTTTATTACTCCCTACGTTATTCTGTTATCCACTTGTCCAAAGTGGTTTTATTCTCTTCTAAAAAATTATGAAATACTGTATAGCAGCAATATTGCTACATTTTTTATTTGATTACACAAAATGTGAGAGGAATTTAAATTTCAGTCATGACTGTAATTTAAATATCAAAACATATTAAAACATGCTCATCTAAATGCTGTCAAATGAGCCCTCCACTGAAACATGCTGTGGCCTGACTATATCGTTTTTCTAATTCACCCTCCTAATAACCAGTTGGCAGTGATCACTGTACTTCACAGCAGTGTTTCTTGCTTCATGCAAATATGTATTATTAATCAGGGAAATTATTATGCGCTGATATGTTATGAAAAAAACTAAACAATAGAAAGTCTTGTGCTTTGGGAGAATACAGCATAGTTTCACTAAGCAGCAGATCAGAGCTGAACTAGTGTACGTCCTCAATAACTAACAGCTTCTTCTGCAGCTAGAAACACTTTATAATACGTTTATTATGCTAATCAGTGCTGAGAATGGCAATGCTAATCCCCACTTAAAATAGCAGTGTTACATAGAACCTGAATAATGCACTGTACGTAGAAGTACAAAGACACATATCTTACTGCCCCTGCCATGTTATATATATGTATGAAAGTCAGATATACAACGTTTCCGCTCCTCAGTGTGGATATTATTTCACGGTTTATTTCAATTCAAATGAACATATATGAGGACTCACCACTGCCAATATCCACATTTATTTTAGCCTTGTTATCTTCTAACTCTCTCTTAATTTAGAGGAGCATTCAAGCAAAATACACTTTAAGATTAACTCCTAGACTTCCTCATTACCACCTTGTTTGTTTCAGTGACAAGAAGATGAAGACAGACAAAGGGACTGGCCACATGGTGAGAGGGCCTGTGGGCAAGTTTGTTCCCTCTTATTAATCATCCTCTGTTTAGAGTTCAGCACACTTATAGTGTGTCACCACTTGCTATAGCTAGTTAGAGTATACAAAAATTCACACTGAGTGGACAAAATCTGTTGGTTACAATATAATGTGAAATACACACTTGATTTTAGCACTAGTGAGAAACATTACACGGTCAACATGTAGGTGCTTTTTTACATTTACCTTTCATCCACTGTAGCTTTACTTCAGGTTGTATTAACAGCCTGTACAAACATTCACGTCAGCAAAACGAGATTAGCTAAATTAAAAAAGGTTTTACCCTCCTGTTTTCATTAGCAGACCGACCTCACAACCTCTGACTGAGTGCGAGCTCAAATGAATGCAATTAATAGTGTTTCTTAATTTTCACTTTGCCTCTTCCCTGTGAGATAAAAGAGCTTTAATGAGTTTGGAATATTTGTGGAATCCAGGGGAAACCACACCAAACTTTCCCACAGCAGCGTTGTAATTGATCAGTGGTTGCCATAATAGTCACTGCAGGCGGTTAAAGAGCAGAGCTCTATGTGTGTGTGTGTGTGTGTGTGTATGTGGTCTGGGTATTACTCATGTTGTGGGGACCTTCATCTGTTTACACAGTCACATTAAGGGGACTTGTCTTCCTTATGGGGACAAAAAATCCCCATAAGGAATCAGTGTCCCCTGAAGTCATGAAGACAAGACTCTCTGTGTGTGTGTGTGTGTGTGTGTGTTGCCAGGATTATGAAGTGCATAAATCAGTGGTAATGCTCAGGTTATCTATTTCAAACACTTGATATGGACATACACATCTGCGTAATTGTCCTTGTGAGGATGCTCACTGATACCGAATTCCCTGTAGCCTCCAACCCGAATCATCAATTCACTCATTTCATTTCACGTCACGTCAGTGACTCAGTGAGTCATAATGTCTGCATGATGGTAGTGGATGAAAACAAACTTTCTTTAGTAGATTTTCTTTTAGCAATTTAGTTAAAATTTGGATGGAAACGTACTTCCTCAGCCTGTCTGTGCCACTCAGACAAGACTACATTCCTACTGAAGTCATACTAAAATGTCAAAATGTTTATAAACTTAGAATAATAATAATAATAATAATAATAATAATAATAATAATAATAATAATAATGAAGCTGTAGACACTGTAGTTTTCAGAAAATCTTACTCAAACGGTGGTAAAAGCTGCATTTATTATTATGACTATTTTCAGCTGTGGATTAATCTGCTGCATTGGTTAGTATTTCTGGCAGTAAGACATATGTGGGACCAACTCCACTACAGTGTGTGTGTTGATGGTAACGAAGGAGCGTGTTATGGTATGGCTCACTGATGTGTTTTATTGGTTTTTGGACAGCAGTGGCTCTGTGGCACAGAGAAATAAGCGAAATGAGGCTTTGGCTGCACAGACAATACTTGTTAGTACTATAGGGTCAGTCCAATGTTGATTTTGTCTTTTACTGGGATTTGTTGAGAGCAAAAAATATAAAATATCACCAGGCTTATCCTCCAACACCTAATCTTTACTAAGACCTGTTAAAATGTCCTCCTTTGGAAAAAAAATGTTGTTGCTCACAGTGTCTAAACCTTAGATTGGCTTTGAGAAAGACAGACATAAAAGTCACACACACACACACACACACACACACACACTCTGATGTACATGCTTCACTACCCCGGGCTTATAGCATGTAACCTCCTGTCATGGCCATTTTGGCTCTGAGGCAGAACTGTGGATCCAATTTGAAGAAAGTGTCACATGACTTTCACCGCTAATTGTGACACACAAGCACTTTTTGCGATGATCAGTGCTTTTCCAGTTTTTCCATTAAATCTCATCAAAGCGAAAATTACAGACCCGTCTCCACGTTACTGGCCTGGAACACTTTTCTCTCTCTGTTTTTTCTACTCATCAGATTCACTGCAGTGTCAGCGCTGTTACACCGCCAGCATGAGAGAAGAGGCTGCAGTAAGAGCTAAACTGGACACAGTGGACAAATAAAAGGAGTCGTGATGTTAGATCATCTCTCTGATTAAAATTTCATTAGTCTGCTACTTTAATAAGAGTACAATCATTTTTACTTGACAGCAGCAAAGGAGAAGTTGTGGAGCCAAAGAAACTTTTTTCTGTTTGTTAATTTATAACAGTGTGGGTGCTGATTGTCCTGGTAATAGTCCACTGCATAACCAACCACTGAACTTCTTCATTTTCTTTTGTTTGGACTCTGAAACAAATGTTTTAAGTGATTTATGGAAAACTGAGATTAATTTCGCCCCCCCCCAAAATATATGTGGTTTTGCCCAAGTTGTATTTCCTGAATCTCTATTCCCATAATCATAGCTCATCATATGGCCACAATAATGAGAATAAAACCCAGGCAGAAAAATGTCATAATTTCCCTCTAATGAGTTTTTTCATTCGTTGGCTAAACATGATAAAATAGCATATTTATGATACAATGATAATTTATTTGTTCTGACTCCACTGAACTTGTTACTGTATGTGTGGAATAACAATAAATAGGAATTCAAAGTACAACAGAGTCTCTATAAGTTAAAGCAACAACAGGCAACTATTTTACAGAAAAGGTTGAAAATCATTTTGATGTGGCACTGACTTGCAATAGAAAGAATGGCACCTTTGTCATTACCACTCCGCGACCAGAATTCCCCTTTTTTTACACCATGTACCTTGGGTTGAGCAGGTACAATCTCCCCTAAGAAGTCCGTAACACTTTACGACATGTCACACACCATCAACTATTAGTTCTCAGCTAGCTAAAAGCTTAAGCTAGCTTAGTAATACTGTTTTTCACATATCAACCCCTTCAATGAATTTTGTTTGTTGTCTAAGAGATTGACAGGCTTTGTTTTCTGCACACCAGTTGTTAGTTTCTAAGGGTACAGGTTTCCCGTACCTGTAACTGGCTGGACTCAGGGCCCAACAGAATTTAATGAACCGCTGTCCTGTAATCACTCTTTGTGGCTGCAGAGGCCGCTGTTGCCACTTCTCTGCAAAAGTTACATAGTTTTGCTTTAACTCAAGTTTGCATATTTTACCCCTGGATATCTAGCAATTGGGGCAAAAAGAGCTAAAATACTTTTGTCAAATCAACTTTTATTCAAATCAACTTTTTATTACTGATCAACAATAAGCAAACAGAAACTGTGCACCCAGCAGCACCCAGCAGCCCACGTGTTGACCAAACCCTCCTTAAACCCATCACAACAACTCCAAATAATCAAGTCGTAGTAGTCACTCACTTAAAATTGTCTATGGCAGAAACAAAAAAAATATAAACACTCCAGGCATCATAAACAAAAGCCTTATTCTGTATTCAAATTGAAGTGGATTTAGGAAAAGGAAGAAAAACAAAGTGGAGCACTTCAAGGATTGGGGGGGAGGACGCTGGCAGTTTGAACATGGCTGTGTGTGACTTGGACTCTAAGTTCAAGGGGAGATGCTGCAGGTCCAGAGATGAATGAAGACAGGCATAATATGCACATTTAAAGGTGTCAGCTGGAGTTTGATGAACAGTGTTGAACACAAGACAGATTGTCACAGCAGAGCACTGACCCTCACCCAGACACTGTTTCTCTGTCCTGTTCAATATGAAGGAGGCAGCAAAATTCATTCCCGTTTTGTTTTGGTTCAGGGTTAGGTTGAAAAATAACTTCGCCGTTATATGGACTGTGTTCCTGGTTTTATATTTACTATACATTTGGATCACTATAATGATGAACATATACACACCTAAGATTTTAATGAAGTGGATCGTGCTATTTCAATGTGTGTGTGTGTCGATTTTAAACACATTTAATACATTATGTAAGGAATGTCTATAGAGTTTTCTCAGACAAAACTAGACATTTTAATACAACCTATAAAAGACAGTTCTCCACTTGCCAAAAAGTGATTGCAGCATCTACCTTGTGACTGAAAGGTTATTTATTACCCATACCCGTTACCCATATGGCAACAATGATGAGAAGCAAAATAAATATTCTATTTGTTTTACTTTTTATTTTCTCCTTTAGTGCTAACAAAACCACTCTGATATTTGATAGAAGAGTGCACTTACAGAAAATGTTTATTGTCATCAACAGTATCGAGACTTACTTTGATAAACATTTAAGTGTTCGGAGCAGAGCCTCAGCTTATTATATTATATTGTCAAATGATATCAGATTTTGTACCCTATGTGCACACATCTATGGCAACCCTGACATCACAGAGCAAAGAAAATAGCAGCCAAACCTTTGGTCATCCTTGCCATCCCTCAGGGCATCGATATGCAACACACCAGCTAAATAATTAATCAGCATAACATCGACTGTACTGTACCCTCTGTACTATATGAACAATACTCAGTTATCTGTGTTTGTGTAAACTGTTAAATGCCCCATATTCAGACACACTGACACAATGCTGTGTCTGAAATTCTTAAATGGATCCAGTCTTACCTTGTCTTTCATGATGGCGTGGCAACTTATTAAATTGCCAGGCCGTTGCATCACACCAGATGCAAATTCTGCGCAAAGCTACTTTACAAGGGCTCTATCCTCTGGTCAGCTGAGCTGTTTTCACATTTCTGCACTGAAATGATATGTTCAGATAAACACAGAGCACTGGGGCCATCATTATGTATCTTGTTAATGTTAAAATAATTTGGATTTCCACACAGCCTAACAACGACAACAACAAAAAAAATCCACACTCCCGGTTACATTTTGAATTTTTATGAATGTGAATGAGTAATTACCGTGTACTGTAATTCCCTGGTAATGTGCTGTTGGCTCAGCATGCAGTTAACAGCAGGGGTGGGTGAATACATCAGCATATGCTTCCCGGGTTTTTATTCTATCTGATCTTACAATCACCAGAGAGACAGAGAAAGTGAGAGCATAAAAAAGATAAAATGCATCAGTAAGTAATGGATTGATGGATGGAGTAAAGAAACTGCAAACAGCATTTTTCATCAGGGAGCAACATGCTTCAGAGACGCCACATAAAGTAGTTAAAAGTGAGGGATGGAAATTTTAAGGAAACAAAGAACATTTGAATTAAAAATACAGTGCTGCACAATTTACCAGTTTATTATCTATGGTTTGTTCCAAGTTCCCAAAGTGAGAAATAAAACCTGGAAACTTACTCCAGCACTTTGCAGCACCTGTTTTTAAGGGAGACACAAGTGATAATTAATTTTTTCAAATTAATTAATTTGATTAATCAGTACATTACAATGTCTAGGCTCGGCTCACTACTGTGCAGTAGTTTAGTGTCTAATAAGCTGTTAAACTTATGCAACTTCTACTCACATTGTTTTCCTGCAAAGTATTTCATCATTACTTTTCAGCGTGTGGCTAACTTCTGTTTATACTTTATCTAAATTTAGAGTTAGACTTAAAGTATGAAGTGCCTCAGAGTTGTACAGAGGAACTTGTTACCTGTCAGAATGTGTATAGTTATTGAACACAAAAGCTATGCTATATTTTTAAAAATTTAAGTCAAGCAAAATAACATATATCTAATATATGTTTACTAAATGTTGGATCAGGATCAGATCATCATTAGTCTGTCCATCTAGGGCAGAGGCTTGTTTATATGGGACAGTGTAACTGCTTCAGCAGTCATGATTATGTGCAACTTGTTTTAATGTATTCCAACAACACCTGCTGCAGGATTTCACTTATTGACGTCATGCAAATTAGAAATCAGGAAAAGGTGTTTAGCCTCAGCCAGCAAGCATCTGTTTCACCTAACAGTCTGTTCTTAGCACTTCCAAATGTTGTTTGCGACTGGGGAGAGTTATTACATTTACATACATTTACATTTCAAATGTTCCATACTGTAGAAAACACAGGACGAGTGATAATTACTGGAGATTTCAGTTTCCATTTTGCAGCTGTACAAAGCACTACTAACCACAGAAGCTAAAATAAAACTCTGAGCTGGTGGTTACCACACAGGCTTGCCAAAATATTAGTCCCATTCGGTGCTTTATTTAGAAATCAGAATGCAGAAAATTAATTCACAGATTTTTATTAGTAACACAGGAAGTGCCAGATTCCACAAAGTTATGTTGGTGCCAGTCCCCGATCAGCAAGGTCCAAATCATGTTCTGGTTTGTTCAAGCACAAATTAAACCAAAGTCTGGGTCCACATAATTTTTTTGAAGAAGTGATAGTTTACTGGGCATGAGAAGCAAGGGATTCTACAGTTTCTCTACCAGTCTGAGAGGGCCAAGGTTGCTTCTGGCAAAGAGACCATGGTTTCCCCACTGGCCTGAACATATTGTGGCCCTGTAGACTGGAGTCAAGGTCTTGAACTCAATCTGAGCCATCACAGGAAGTCAGGGGATAAAGTACCGGAGCAGCACTCCTCCAGCCTTCCCCAGTCCATCGTCCAATAATGATAAAATTAAAAGTATAAAATAATAATAATAATAATAATAAAAGCAGAAAGGTTGTTTTATCCTCAGTCAGATCAGTCTTGGGTTACATAACACTGCATTCATATATTTTTCACAGTTCCTTCAAAACCTTTGAACAAGCAGAATCTGATTGGATCAAGGTTCAAGATACTGTTTCTGAAAGTGTCATTACTGTGAATTCTCAGTCCCTCATGTCACAGTTGACATTTGACTAACAGACGAAGGAAAATGGAAAAAGGTCACAGCTCTATTTCATCAGGAAGTGTATTTCTTTCATCTGTCACGTCTTTAGTTCTCATGCTTTTTATTCTCCGTCTTCTTTCTCCCTCACTACACCCTCACGTGTACAGTAAAGCCATTCTTACTGTTTCCTCTAATCTTTTGTGTACTCCCTTTCAGGATCTTTATCTCTCTACCTGCTCACCGAGGCTCACTGGAGAAGGCTTTAAGTGTCACGTCACATCAGTGAGTCAGCTCAGTCGTGTGTCTCATGTTGGGCGATAAGTAAGTTTCTATCGTTCACAAACATTAGTCGGGGGTGTCTTGAAGGTTAAACGTAGTGCCACAGGAATCACAGCACACTGAAGGCTAAATTGGTTCAATTTCACCATCAAATTGTCTCCTTTAAATGACCTGAGAAGGTAATAAAATCTGTAATTTAGTGTCATACAACACAGATTACTGGTTTTAGTGGCTTGCACGTCAGGTAATTTCAGCCAGCTGTATTTGGGCTATCTGACTTGCCCGGTGCTTCACACGCTGTGATTGAAATGTATAAAATCTCAGAGAGTAGTGCACATGTTGCTGGTTGATTGCCAATTAGCACCGTGCACAAAATACAGTTGAGTTGTTGAAATATTACAGACAGACTATCCATAGAGCCGTGGCTGAAAACACATAGAAGAAGAAGAAGAATTCAAATCACTGACTGAGAGGTAAACCACATTTTTATGCACTGATGCCAACTCACATCCAGTCTCTTTACACCTGTTCTCTCTTCCTCTCCTTTCATTTTCCGCCAGCACATTTATCACCTTCTGTTCTCACCTTCTTCCTCCATTCCTCGGTGCATCTAGCTATCAGTGAGAGTGGCTGTGGGAGGCAGAGTCCTCAGCCACAGGCGGGTGTGCGCTCGCTCTGCCAGCCCGATCACTAATTCAGTGAGATCAAAGGTTATCCACTCAGGGCCCATTTATAACAATGACACCCTCTGCTTGTCAGCAGAAGTATGTCAGGCCAGCAGGCAGAGCTGGAGAGGATTTGATGCCTGTCATTGTCAAGCACTTTCAACCTTTCACCCATCCCTGCAACTATCGCTAATTATTCTTTTCAGGTAAATAAGTTTGTTCATAGACCATAAGTCAACAACAATTTACACCACCTCCTCCTGGTAGTCATAAATACCCACATTTATTCATGCTGTAGGTGATGACATTTACAGGCTGCAGGGTGTTTCACCTTTTGAAATCGCAGAACACAAGTTAAATACAGCTTTATAAGCAAATACCGGTAAACACTCACTGTGGCTGCAGGTGTGTTTGTTGGCGTCCGTGCCAGATGGAGCGGCTTGTGAATCATCGTGGAAGCAAAAGTTCAGCAGAGCACAAAGTAAACAGAGTTATTCTGAAACTAGTTTCTGCCAGAATAAAGCAAAAATACAGTGTGCAACCCAAATCTGCATTTGCCAGTTTATCATGTATGTCATCTTAAAACAAGTGCAATCTAATACAACAGACCTGCGGTAAATCCTACTTCTTCAGGGCTGTAATATTCAGTTTTCCTTGAATTTATGTTCTAAATTTCAGGTGGACAAAATATTAGAAGAAAAACTCTCTGCATAAAGCAATACAAATGAAAAGCAGTACAAACTGTAGCTGCTAAAATGACCACTGAAGGCAGTAGTTGGTCTTTGGAGTTTTTACTGGAAGCACTTTTTACAGTAGAAACTGTACTGGATAACAAATTCAGTGTTTGTGATTATGAAAATGTGGGAAACCATGAATGTTTACCTCAAAGCTATTGCAAACACGAATTACTACAGTAACAAGGACACTGGGGTCACACAGTTGCAAAGTAGGAGGAGCTCGTTCTGTAAGTGTTCCTCCCCCTCTGTAGTCCCATTGTTATGACCACCCGTTTTAATCATTTTAACTTCAGTTCTGGGGAAAAAAAAAAAAAAAAAAAGTTCTTCATTTAGGAACAGTGGATGGTTCAAAATACTACAATACCCATGAGCCTCAGCAGCCATTATGGAGAAGCTGGTATAGGGACTGGAGCAACCCATGGATGTACTGCATCAATGATTCTGACGTCCGACCTCCAATGTAAATGGAAGGCACCGTGAGCACCGGGTGTCATGTGACTTAGTTTATTTACACCGCCTTGTTGGTAGGAAAAACCTGAGCAAAAATGAATGGCGCCAGTGCCGATTTCAAGCTGTCAGAGTTAACTTCACACTTTATATCCACGGAGTACTGAGACAGCTGGAGCAGACAATGTTTCAGAACTGCAGAATTAAAAAATCAGCAGTTATCTGATCAACTTTCCTTCATCCAGCAAGTTAATCTGCAAAATCCATGCCACATAGGTCTAAATTGCCTTTTATGAAAATAGAACTGAAATCGTAATAAAAGCATGTAAAATAAATATTAAAGTTAGGAAGCGTTGGATTCTTTACCTGATATGAAGTGATCACTACATAAGTTGCCTGTGTGTTCGCATCGCTCTGTTTTCTTCTGCTCGCTTCTAACACGTTTTATGGCAGTAATCCATTTCTGTCGTCTCTGAGGATCTTTAGGAATCTTATAAAATGTTTTCCCCTTTACTTGTCCCTGTTTATATTGGCATCCGGGGGCACAACAGTTATCCGCCATATTCACTTTTTATAAATACAGCAAGCAAAGAGACAAGTTAGTTGCTAGCAGTGGTTTGCCTGGCAGTAATTTGAACAGCTCCCTTTCCTGCCAGTATGGTGGTGTTTTGATTTTGACTTTTGCATGCTGGGATTAAAGGAAATTAAACTACTCAGTGCTGCTGGAAAAAAATGTAATATCCACCAATTACTGAAGATCTTTGCAGAATCTAGCAAGAAACTGACATGAAGAGGTGTGGTTTAGAAGGTCACTAAAAAGCAAGAGAAAACCAAAGTAATCAGTGCAACAGGAGGAGGCCTGAGGGGAAACTCACAAAGCCAAATAACTCAGTCAAACAACTTCAAAAACCTTAATGAGGCATCCATTGAATTTATGTTTTCATTTTCTGCAATCATTAGCATGCAACACAAAGTCTACTTTCCAGACCAAATATTCAGGTTTTGCATTCATATTTATTTCGACATATTATTCCCCAATGCAGGAAGCAGTGGGACATTGTTCAAATTCTCAAAGATTCAAGATTCAGTTCCATTATAATTATGCAACACCTGATTGTATAACAAAATTACAGATGTAGTCTTTTTGTGTTACTCACAAAAGTTACATAAATGAATGAATAAATAACTAAGTCATAAGAATAAAGCTGTTTTTTTGTGGTGGAGTGTGGAGGATGAATTTAGTAGTCTCACAGCCTGAGGAAAGAAACTGCTCTGAAGTCTGGTGGTGGGATGGATGTTGGGTTGTTTCCCTTTTTCTGTTTGTTCTGTTTCTTGTTTCATTTAATCATGACAGCAATGTTTAACCGAACCATAACCAGAGCAGTGCAGTTCAGAAAACAGTCTTATGAATCTTTTCTTGCCAGGTATTAGACCTATTCCTTTAAGTTTCTCTTACTGAGGGCTCCTTACTATCAAAAGAGAGAAAACCTGGAGGACTGTCTCCTCTCCTATTCCCTCCCCTTTCGTCTTCGTTCTCCTGTCTCTCGAGCTCCTCCGTCTCCTGCAGGACTGAGCTGGAGCAGAAATGTGACAGCACCCAACTTGTGGCTGAGGGCGGTGAAGTCAGTTAGGAGGTTTTTCTTCCAGAGATGGGAGAACACGGTGGAGATTGGTGTTACTCCTGGCAGTAGGAGGGATGAGGCTCCCACCCGGGTCATCACTGGGAGATGCCAAAGGAGAGACAGCTGTGGCTGGGGGGGTGACAGGAGGATGTGACGGAGCTTGATATCACTGCAGGCACAGCGCAGAACGAGGCAGTAACAGCTCACGATTAATGTCCTCAGTATCTTTACAAGAGTGTGACTGACCCCAGAGAACAACAGCAAAGCAGATTATGATAATGAAATTAGAAACAAGAATTTGAAAGGATGATAGATGTGATACAACTTTTTAAATTGGCTTACTGAACTGATTGATACGTGAAATGCAAGTTGGTATTGTTTCTCTTGCATAGTCAGTTTAAAACAAAATGGGATTGAGCCTCAATTCACAAAGCAATCCAAAAGAGCTGACTCTGCAGCTGATACTCAGTGTACAGTGTATCCATTCCAACTACTGCTGCTGAGTACGTGCATGAATTGCAAGCTGTAATAGACTAAACAGAGCCCAACTAGAGTGAAATCACCCCTGAAATTTCTCAGCCTTTGAGGCGCTGATCTTCACCTGTTCTCCAAACAAATTGTCAGCTTTTATCTGTAAAAGCACCCATCCTAGACCAGAGGTAAGGCTCACAAAAAAGAGGAAAAGAGGTTACTTCTGAATCTATCCATCGCCACATTAATCATTTAAAATCTCCCATTTGCTCGCACACTGGAGGAAACGAAAGCAAGGATTGACTCGTGTAAACTAGTGAGTGGGAGACTGTACCGCCTGAATATCTGCTTTTGCTCATCAAAGTTTTAAATAATAATGGTCACTCTAAATTCCTCTTCGTCTCCACTGTGTTAACCCCAACCTAAGTGTCAATGCTGCAGCATACGCAGTTTTTATTGGCCTCTCTGAAAGTTGGAGCATCACTATTATCTCTCACTTCAAGATGGTACTCTGTCCCAGAGGCACATAATGTAACCGAATGCCGTCTTTCAGCGCATTGTTGAACATGTTGTTAACGCTGCAGTGAGAATAAAGTATTAAAACTGAGTGAATTTATTCGTAGAGTGAGCAGATAAATAGAGAGCCAGGAGTAGCTGAGACTGGCTGCTGAACGCTTTGAACAGGAAGCTGAAACTGAGGCAAGTCCATTTAAATACTAAGAAGGTGCGGCTTTGGAGGAAATAAAACGTGTGTCTTTCTCTCCTGCACAACACAAGAAAACACTCATGTTGCTGTTCTGACAGCTGCTCGTCCTGACACGCTGCCTTGGCGACAGCTCGTGTGGGAACGACGCAAGACGTGAAGGTACGATGCTACTGTTGCTGGTTTGAAGTATGCACAGTGTGCCTCACATCATGCTCCACCACTTTTCTACAATTCGCCACACAAGTTCTCAGAGCTGCTCGCTATGCTCACACGAATTCATCAAAATCAGAGAACTACTCACATTTTGTGCACTTCAGATAAACAAAGTCATAGAACTTGTCTGTCTAAAGGCAGAGGTGTTTATATCTAACCTGAATGGCAGCACAAAGCTGAGTCTTTCTGGCAATAAAGAGGGGATAATGGTGCACAATTTCGAACAGTTTCTCCTCTGAGGCATTTGTCATTATTTTGTTTTTGGAAAGAGAGCTTAAGGTAAGCTAGGCTGATTTCATCTGGACCAAGGGAAAATTTCTTGTGTTCACACTGACTTTTTACAAACAAACCAAGATGAGTAAATATTAAGTCATACAGACAGGCAGATAAGTCACTGATTGGATCTCTTTGGCAAATGTCATTTGGCATCACCAGCACTAAAATGGGGGGAAAACAATCTCTGGTGACTGACACAATAATGCTGCACTTTACTAAATGTTTATTTGTCTTCTCTGTTGTTCAATCCGCACCAGAGTTTGATTGAGAGCTTTCACATCAACATAAATGAACCAAGCCAAACACGTAAATTCATCAGAATGTGTTTGAACAGGAAAATTCAGGTGCGAGTGTCACGTTTTGGTAATCGGACCTCTGAGCTGAAACAGAGGCGCAGATACCAGCAGATTAGGTTTGAGGAGATTTAATGTTAAACATAGGCAATGGTTATTATGAGAAGTAGACATGGTAAGAGGGGAGAGGGCTTGGAGATGAGGATGTCCAGGGGGGAGATGAGTCCCAGGCAGGGCTTGGTATTGGGAATGGTGGAGACTAGTGCAGGCTTCCAGAAACACTGGAGTGAGGACTGAACACACAAAAACACGAGGCAAAAGTTCACTGGTGTTTTCACTAGAAAACCAGCTGTAGTGTTACTACTGAGAGAAGCAGAACTATGTGGCTACGAGCGGATGAAGAGACCGGGTTTTTAAACTGCAGGTAATGGCAGGATTGGAAACAGGTGAACCTGTGAGCCCACAAGCTGTGCTCCGCCTCTGCCAATGAAAAACACAGAAGACAGACAAGGGGAGGAGATACAAGTGAAAAGACCAGGGAAACAAAACACAGACAGGAAACATTAGTAAAACCTGACCAATTAGGACAAAACATATTGTGTTGATCAATGTTTAGGGATGTAAAAATACTAGGTTGAGGTTTTTAGCCATGATTAAGATCAAAGTCATGCCTAAAGACAGCAAAGGTTGGTGTGAGACAGGAAGTAAACTGTGGTCTCCACTGTAAAAGTCTTGTAAACCAACCCAGGTGATTTTAAGTCAAGTCAAGTCAAGTCAATTTTATTTATATAGCGCCAATTCACAACAGAAGTTATCTCAAGGCACTGTACATATAAAGCAGGTCTAGACCGTACTCTTTATCTTATAAAATTTACAGAGAGAAACCCAACAGATCCCACCATGAGCAAGCACTAGGCGACTGTGGCAAGGAAAAACTTCCTTTTAAGAGGCAGAAACCTCGAGCAGAGGCAGAAACCTCGAGCAGAGGCAGAAACCTCGAAGTAGATTAACAGCATAGTCCAGTATTAGAAAGGTCATTAAGAAGCCACATTATGTCTCTGCCTTACTCATTGCAGCAGTGGCAAAACTATTAAAAGTCCAAACGTCATATATATTCTTAACCAGACTCAGAACCAGAATAGGCAGCAGGTACATGGCAGACATCTCAGCTGTACTTGTCAAAACCAGGATTCTTACTCCCTTTAAGTAATCTCTCTGAAAATCTTTCAGCTTTCAGCAGAATGAACACACATGTACAGTAACCCTGTGACCTTGTTCCCGCCTTTATCAGCCTTATGAAGAGGTCAATGGTCTCTGCTGTCTAAGTCCCTGCTGGGAGTCACTGAGAAATGTCAATAGTAAGCCATATTGGAGAGTCCCTTTAAGATCAAAAGACTGACCCTGAACTCATATAAGAGCCTGTCCACTCACCAGCTCATGGGGAATTGAGCTGTGTGATACAATGAATACAGATCGTTTCTGCTTTCTTTGTGTGGCTCTCGATTTAAACTGTGTTTTTTACCGACGTGCAGTGTGCATTTATTTGTTGTTAGCAGGGAACAATGGCCCTATGTGCATTTTCTTAGTTACAAATAACCGATTGGGCCCTCTGGGATCTTTCAGCAATGATGGGAGAGAAACAGCAAAAAATCATTATCAGTAATTGAATGTTAACAGTTGACTGAGCAACAAATACAGTAAGGCTCTAATAATGATCAAAGAGAGGTCTGGAAAATATTCAAAGTGGTGTAAACAGTAGGTCTGCCAGAGGCTATTAGATAACCTAAATTAGATTTAATTATTATTATAGGCTGTTTATTTAGGGACCATCCCACAAATAATGTTGTTGGTTAAACTTCCCTGTGTGCTGTTTTAGCCCACACAAAACTACCTTTGCTAACATTTTATTTCATTAACCACTTGCTGAGACCATTTGCACAAATGTTTTCGCTCAGGTTTTCAAACTTAAAGGGCTGTTATCTTATTCACTATGAAATTTATGCAAATCAAAGTTACAATGCACACAAACCCTAGAAAACAGCTTTGTATAAGCAAATGACCTCTTTTATCACCATATTCAAGTGTAAATTACTGTGGGTGCTTCATCTGTGAAGCTAATCTGGAAACCTCCTGCCCTGAAGGGTCCTTTTTAAATTCGAGTGTCCTCTGATCTGATTGAAGATTCCAGGATCGAAAACCATCTCCTCTGCTGGCTTGCCCCAACTTGCAGGTAACAATACCTCCATTACAGCAATGACAGCAGCTTCAGCGTCACCTTTCACAGGGAGTCACTGTAGTTTGGTGTAATTACTGCAAGGTGCCTTTTGATTTGGGTGCAGTGCTGATGTGCTTGTCTTTACCTCCAAATAAATACATACTGAGAAAAAATAGAAGACTTATGTGGGCTTTACGGGCATCTAGAGGGTTTTATTTATAGATGGACACTCTAATTTGGTTATATTGATGATACAAAGTGGTGTGCTCTCCTTTCGAGTTCGAAACTTCGAAAAAAACGACCTAGTTACACCTCCAACTTCTTTAAATGGACTGTACTTATATAGCGCTTTTCTAGTCTTTTCGACCACTCAAAGCGCTTCACACTACAGATCACATTCACCCCATTCACACACATTCATACAGCACATGTATATACAAAGTGCTTTTTCTATACATTCACACGCATTCACACACCGATGCACACACATCAGAGGCAATTTGGGGTTCAGTATCTTGCCCAAGGATACTTCGGCATGCAGACTGGAGGAGGATTCTGATTGGTGGGCGACTGCTACCTCCTGAGCCACAGCCGCCCCTTCTCTGAAACATCTACAGCAAAAGAAATAAATCACAACCTGACCTTGGAAACAGCAGTTGCCAAAGTCTTAGCTCAAAGTCTATATTGCTTATTGCTTGCTTCACAAGAGACAGAATGGTACATGAATAAGAGATTTATTGCTCACACACAACACATGTGCCACCCTCTAACTCTGCTGTATTCAGAGCTTAACGAGATATTTAATTGTAAGATCAACTACAATAAATGGCTCTGGTCATGTATCGGCACTCTCCTTGGACACACACTGGGAGAGCATCTTGTAGCAGGGATGCTAGCTCAGCCACAACAAAGTCTCCAAATGTGTCTGCTTTATTGCTGAGCTTTTTTCTGCTGTGGCTGGACACAACACCGAACACTATTGGCAAGTAAACGAGTGAAGTTTGATGCTGAACTCACAACGTTTCTTCCAGACTGGTAAGTAAGCAGCTGTTAATGCTAGCGATAGCAAAAACTTACATATAGCACCTTTAAATTTGCTGTGGTACTTAGGTAGGAAGTAATGCCCCCTCCTTTACTGGCTGCATCTCACAAATCAAAACCAAAGAAATCTACAGCCACCATATGTGTCTCTTTTTTCTCCTCCAACAGAAAATCTGAGTCGTCATTGTGTTTGTGGATTCATATCTCACTGGAGTAGTGGATTTGCAGGATGGGCAATTCAGAGGTTTTCACACGCCTCTTTAGGATTGCCTTGGTAGCTTTTTTCCTCAGGCTGAGGAGATTGCACAGTGGTCATAAATCAGTCAGTGCAGGAGTGTAAGGATTAAGCCTGGAGAGTTCAGTTACCCAAACCCTAGGGTGCTACTAGAGTTTTACATTAACATCAGTCGCAGAGTCGACTAGTCGTTGTTAAAACATATTTTCTGAAGATAACACAACAGGCTCCACTTTCACAGAGACACCCTTAAAGTTGTTTGCATTGCTTTAAAGATGCTACAAATGGATTAGTACTCAGACCCAATGGAGCTACTGGAAGTGCAAAAACTAATTTTCCATAGTTTTATCATAGATTGGGCTAATATTTCATTTTTGTGTTAGTACTATTATTAAATTATGTGAACTTGAAGCCCTTTTTATGGCATCTCGCTTTTTCTGTGCAGCTTGTTGCCTTCGATAAATAATTGAACATGTCAATAATATTATAGAATGGCATAATCTGTACCCCTCATATGGAATAATGCAACGTGACATCTGAAAAAAAGAAAAAGAAAAAAAAAGAGCCAGGGTTGTCATGTTGGACCATCACACTTCATCAGCTCTCCCTGTGCTGTCACATCATTAGAGCAGTCAATCTGCATGATACAGGATATTAAGTAATTTAAAAATAAATTGCAGGTTTAAAGAGCAATATTACATTAGTCAGAAAAAACAGTGGAGATATCCAGTTGTTATGTTAGAGAGCAAACAAAAGCGGTCACAGTCTTTGTGTAATATTATACAATATACAGTAAGCTCACAAGGTCAAACCTTTGTCACCAGAAGAGCTGCTTTCAGGCAGCACCTCCACTCTCTGACTCCTTTGACTTAGCAATGTCAAAGTGTTGTAAATGCTGATTGGACTGTCCTGAGCCAAATGAACACCACAATTGATATGAATTCTTACACTGTATGTTGTCCCAGTTTAAATTGCTCTATTGTCACCACCAATAGCTGATTATCAAACTGACTGAAAATCAAATCCTCATCCTACTGATTGGAGCCACAGCATATCAGTTACTCAGAGCTGCAGTACATCAAAGAGATGTTTGTCTTTGGCTCCTAATTAAATGGAAGTCAGATGTGAGTAATGGACCATCTGACTTTGTGCAAGCGTGACCTGGTGGGATGACCTCTGAGATGATGGCAGTATGTGTGGGAGACCAAATTCATTCTTCGCGATCTATATTACATAATCTACCCTTTCTCACACAGATAACATCACAGTGCTGCGCCTGATCTTGCGCTTCCATCTATGTAATGAATCTGTGGTCACCCTGGGTGCTACTCCAGTTGAGATAAGCTGTTTGGTTTCACATTCTGCCTCTCAACCTCACATTTTGCACTGAGAAAAAACTGTCAGTGATCCACCGAAATGAAAGTTTTAGTGTGCACAGAGAAGGACTTTCAGTTCGTATTCAGTGTTTCTGCTCTTTACCTGTCTCTTCAATCCCTTTCTTTATCAGTTGGTAGTGAGTAAAACAAAAAGCTCTCACTGTAAAGTCTCCTGTTCTGGCATTACAGAATAAAACTCAAGCGTAGATGCTCACAGTGACAGCCCTAACATACTGATGCAGGTGTAATGTTTACCATCTTAGTTTTGCATGTTAGCACACTAATGTAGCACTAAACACAGGCTGATGGAAACGTCATTAGATTTGCAAGTATCCAGTCATAAACAAAAGGAATGGACAAATTAAAATCTTGACATTATGGTATAGAGGAAAATTTAAGGAATCAACAAAGTTAGTATAACTCATCCTGAGGGAATGTCTGTATCAGATTTCATGCCAGCTGTCAAGACATTTCAAGGGAAAGGAAAACAAAAGTAAAAATCGGGATTACTAAAGTCATTAAGATTCATCCTCTGTGCCTTTGGGATATCTCTACCAAAATTCATGGCAATCCATCTAATAGTTGTTGAAATATTTCAGTCTGAATCAAAGTGACGGACTGACCGACGTTGCCATCTCTAGAGCACACAGTAAATAAAAAGTTAACTCAATAAAGATAATCTTTTTGGTCAAGAGAGCTCACCATGTTGTCGATATACTGTAGCATTTTCCAGGTTGTTGCCTGTGATTGCAATTTAAAAAATGTGTCAGTTCATGTGTTGCACAGATGATGCGACCACAGCAGAACAGAAAGCTGTCCTGCTGCCACATTCCCAATCTTAACATATATTTACATCTCTTTGACTTGACAGCAGAAGCCAGGGTGGGAAAAGCGTATGTATTATTAAGCTGTACAGGGTGAAAGGGTACAGACACTACATGAATTATACAATATGTTATTTGAGCTGCAGTCTTCCCCCACACTTGACTGGTGCTGCCTAAAGGCTCAACATGATGCTGCCTCCTGCAGACGTCCTCTTGGTTTGACATGATGCTGAGAACAACACTGTGAACTGAAAGGACCCTGCCACTCTTCATCTTAGAAATACCATTCATGACCAGCGATGGCTGTGATTACTGTCACTTTTTGCCTACTCACCAAGTAACAGTTTTAATTGTTGTAACTTTCACATTTTCCTTGAATGAAGTGAGTTCTTTGCAAACATGTCCACTCTCTTCAAACAGACACTATCAGGTTTGATAGCAGAAAATGGTTAGATGCAAAAGTGCAAGCAGTAAACATTATTCTGACTATCTGCTGCTGGTGGCTTTTTATCATTCTGAATCAGTAACATTTCAGTCTCTACAAGATTACCTGCACTTAGATGTGCATAAAATGGAAACCACTTGATTTAAATATCTCTTTTTCGGAGAAGGGAGGTTGTGTGAAAGCTAGTCAACTGCATAAAAGTGGTTCTTTTGAAGCCCACTCTCAGTAACAGCTACTTGAGATATACATGGCCAGCGTGAAAGAATAAATGTGTCGTCTTGACGGCAGCCATTTCAATATGAAAACATCCTGCAACCAATCTCCCCCCAACTCAGTGATGATCTCCAAAGTGGTGACCATCTTTCCTTCATAAAAAAAAAGCTCTCACAAAGATTGCCTTAAAGGAAAAGCTTTTAAATCCAAATGAAAAGGAATATCCCGCCATTACACCCTGACTTTAGTCTTGTGCTGGCATCTGGCATCAAGTGTAGTTATGTTGTTAAATCCTGCATAAAAAATCAGTTTAACTGTATGTAGAACTTACTGTATGTAGATACTTACTGACAGGAAACAAGGGGAAAGAGATGAATGTAACTAGCAATAAAGGTCCCAGGGTATGTTACAGTTTAAATACTCTCTGATGAGAAATCCCCAAAGTTTGGTTTTAAAGAATTGTGACCAAGACCACAAAACTACAGGCATGTCTACAGGCATCTGTTGCAGCTCTGTGAGGCTACTTAGGCGCAACAGTGCTTTAGGCTAAATGCTAATACAAGCTCACAATGATGATGATGATGCAGAAATGTGCATTTTTACCATGTTCACCATCTTAGTTTAGTGAGTTAGCATGCTAATATTTGTACAGATGATGCTAATAGGAATGTGTGTTTTGCACATACCAGCAATTTCTTGTAACATATTAGCTGACATACATACTGATACTAATAAAATCTGCTAAGCAAAGCTGAAATCAGACAGTGATATCAGACACACTAATTTATCAGACAGTGTCTATTTGTCATCATTAAATTTCCCATCCTGAATTGCAGAGTGTTAGTTACAGCACATTAACCAGGACATTACAGCACATCTGGGCCAATCATGGAACACAGCAGTGTCATGCCAGGCAAATCATCAGCATGTGTTCAGTCTAACACTTGACACTGTCATCCATGTTTTATTGGTATGAGTGAATGTGCAGTCATAGGAGTTGTAGGGGGAGGTGCCATGGTGAACTTGGTGGCTGTCCCTGTCCGACACTCTTGACAGGCCTGGGGCCTGAGGATGTAGGGTGAAGAGAGGGAGCTGCCTCATTTCTACTAAATTTTACATCAGAACATGATGTCTGGGGAGTTGGGAAAGAATGGCACAAATGGCCCTGTACAGCTCCATAGATTTCCATACCTTCACATAATGTAGCTTCATTCCAGTGAGGAGTGAGCAGAGGGCAAACTCTTCCACATAATTCTCATAAAGTGTGTGTGTGTGTGTGTGTGTCCACACCTCTGCATAAACCACAGTGCTATGCATATTTCCAGAGGGGAGAAATGTACTATTCCTCTTTGTGTTTCATCTTATGTCAGAGGGACATTAATGTATTAATGTCTAAACCTTTAATCCATTCTTATATACTTGCAGAAGAGAATGTTGCATCGGTGGGGTTCCTGCTTCTGATATTTCCCCTTCAGAACCAACTGACGATTTATCAGGCCTCAGGTTGTGTCCTGGTGGCTAACTGCTCTTCCGGCTGTGCTTCTCTTAACGCCTCAGTTGGCTTTAGCTTTTCTCCTTCCCTACAACACTGAAGATTGCTCACGGCCGCAGAGAAGGAGTGGACAGCAAAGCCCCAGCATCTAACATGAATTCACAACTCCAGCTGCTGTGGCCGCAGTCTCTGACCAGATGCTCCTACTGTATGAATTTCTCCAAAGCTTCCCTCAGATGCTCGGCCTCAGGGAGTTTCTGCTCCAGTAGGAAAACTTGCTTCAGTCCATCAGTATGCCTGGTGTTAGATCTTTGGGAAAACTTGAGCTGACCCTCTTTTGTGTGTGTGTGTGTGTGTGTGTGTACGCAAAGCCAAGATCTGGTTCATGCACCTCAATATAGATGGAAGATACCTATATGGCATTTAGGGATCTATCCGTGCAGCATAAGCCTCTCATCTTTGTGAAAACACACTTAATATCACGAAAGACACATCCTGGCTCTCTGTACTTCCCTACCCACCAGATGTCCACAGACGTTTATGCCTTTCCACATCACCTGATCCTCACCTGCCAACACACTTCCCCCTCATTTCCTCTAATTAGCCACCCAGTATTTCTACCTGCCCACTTATGCCAGTCCTCTGCCAGATTCAGCTTCAGTTCAGTCATAGATACTTATATCAAAGAAGTGACCATTTATAGCAAACAGTTATACAGTTAGATTTGGCAGAAAAGGTGCTGCTGTTTGAGGGAGCTCCCAATAAATCCAAGCAGAGATGAGGATTCTGCTGACAGAGCTAATCCCCTTAATAAACACATACACAAACCTTAAAGCTTAGTGAAATCAACAATACAGAAAATCATATAAGGAGTATGTTGGGGTGGTGGAGGGAGCAGTGCCAGCAAATACTGTTGCCATGAGCATAATCATCAGAATAACAGTAACTGTACATTTGCATGAAAATGCTACCCTTTGCTATTGCATTAAAGCCACATCCTCCGTTACCTGTGTACCTGAACGTGTTCTTGCCTGCCTGTACCCTGTCCCAGCCCCTGTTCTTTAAACCTGTCCACGATCTGCTGCCTGTGTTTTGACCATCTGTCAGTTCCTGCCTTGCCAGTTTGACTTGTCTGCCCGCCATGGCTGCTCTCCCACTGCCAAATGTAAGCCTGCTCTTCGACGTTATGAGTCCCTGTGCGCCATCAGTACGCTTACTTTGCATTTTTCTTCTTGGTTTGTGAAGGAGTTGACATTTTCATGACGTTGTGACTTTGAAGTCACTTGGAGAAAGTATCTTGTTCAAGGTCACATAAACTTCTACCCCGTCTCCTCCCTTTGTGATTGTTTCTGCCAGTAACCTGCACCAGTCAGCACCTCACCAACACTGCATGTTCCTGTTTCACATTTTTCACATTTCTCTTAAAAATCGTACTGCAAGAAGCCAGACTAGAGAGCCTCTCTTCCTGATTGATCGCTGTGTGTTTTGGATTTTTATATGTGAAAGGGATCAGTGGTTTTTGTCTTCTCTCTCTCTTCTTTTCCACCTCTTATCCCTGTCAGAAAGCAGTTGATTGTGTTTCCCCAGTCCTTCAGTAATCTCCCAGCGATGAGAGGGAAGATTTGTGTGTTAGTGTGTTTTCTTGCTTACTGTCTAAGACTCTGGAGGCAATCTGTCAACTCAATCCCCTCCAACCTGCGTGTGTGTGCACGCATTTGTTCATGTGCATGTTCCTACTCACTATGCCTGTCACCATTCAAGTGTGTGAGGCCACCCATGGTTCTCTCCATCTCTTTTCACAGCTCTGTGGGTTCCTCTGCCTGTGAGGCTGCTTTGCATCATTGGGGGGATGGTGATAAAAATTACTACATGAGGTTAAAGCTACTATTAACTGTGGTTGGCAGACCAGGGGAGGCACTGGGGAGGACCACTACACAACTCTACAGAGGGATGACATGGACACATTATTGCATTATCGAAATCCCAGCAAAGACTTAACCCTAAAAATCTCACAGGTTAAACATCAAAATCTGAAGCTGTAAATGGTCTTCAAGGTGTTAAACCCCCAGTACATCACCTCCTGAAGTACTGAACCATCAAAGTAAGTGAAAAGGTGCTACAGAATGTGATCTTGTCGATTCAGGAAATGTTTTATCATAAGAAGTCAGAGTCAGAGAATGGATGCAGAGACATGGCTGCTTCTCACTCCCTGGCATCCGCTCTACTGCGGCTTCACCTGTGTTGGCCAGGATCACCTCAACAGGATGGTCTCTTGACCCTTTTCTGGATTGGTTTAGGATGGGCATAATGGATAGAACAGGAAGGTTGGATGATATTGACAAGATGTCAGGCAAATGAATGAAGTGAAACATAATGGCAATTGAGAATAATAGTCAGGCCAGAGAGAGGTCCACAGTTAGTGCCACATGTTAATCCAGCACTAGGTAAGAGCAAGTCTGATCATTTAGATTAGGACATTTTCCAAATAATTGTTTGTTGCTGCCCTTGCCTGGTGGGTAATGTATGCTACAGTAAACACTGAAGAGACAGTTAATTAAACACCTAAAATGCTTCATGTGCTCTACAGGCTCTCGTGTATGGCAAAACAGTGATTAACATAATATTTCCCAAGGTATTTACCATGTGGCAAACCAGACTTTGACTAACAGAGCCAATCAGGTTGGAAATGCAAATGCCTTTAATCCCCACAGTAATCATCTTCACATTACTGGTATATTTTTACGTCTTGAACGCTGCACTGTTGACATTTGACGACAGCATGTTCATCAAACAACTCCCTAAATCACTGGCTATTATCTCCTGTGAATATGCTGCCAGGCATGTTGCCAATGTGGTTCTGTTCTATTTATTTACACAGTAATACCTTATTACTGAGCTGTGTGTGCGTGTTTGTGTGTATGTATTTGTGTGTGATATATTACATATTTTTACTCCTTAGAGGATCTAAAATGATGCATATATATCATAAATTGGCTCTGTTTTTTTAGTTTTCACCATAAGGCCTGTCAGTCCATATAAATTACATTTTAAGCAGCACATAGTCTTACTGTATAATCCCTTTCCACGGTAAATAAACTCCAGGTTGAATCAGCACTCATGAATGCAATTGAATTGTTCTGCGCCCGTGCACATCAATGAGTCACATGACGGTTGTTGCTGCCCCCGTCCTGTTCACCCGTCTCTCTCTCTGTAAAATACTGATTAAATGATGCAGAGCTTAATATCTGTCGTGCATCTGTTTGTGTGCATGAGTGTGTTTCCATAGCCTTATTCTCTCTGTCGTGTAGCAGCTTTAAGATGCTTCCTACTGGCATAATTTATTCAAGAAATAAGTTATAGCCTTGAATTAACAGAATCTTCCACTCTTAACAGATTTATATGTGACAGAGTTACAGAAATCTGTTAAATCTTCTTCAGGATTTCACACCCTTGTGTTAATCTCTGTGTGTTGGAGGACACAGCTGTATTAAGCTGTCAGGCACAGGATTTATAAGCATGAGTCTTGTAAAAGAGTTGTCTCCAGTGAAAGCTATATTTCTTAGTGGGCGAGTATGAATGACAGCACTGACACTGTGCTCTGTGTCTGCAGGATGTCAAACCAAATTACAACAAAATCAATGCAAATAATCATCTGCTCAAAAATCAATCTTAGTATTTGAACTCCAGTTGCTTAGTGACACTGTAGATTCTGTGAATTGATAGAAATATACTGTATTTGCTATTTTATTTCCCAGGCTGACACCCCTATACTGAAGGCTTCCAGGAGGCATAAGCATACCTGTCTTTTCATTTGTATAAGGCATTGCTGTCTATATTGGTGAGATATTTAACATCCAGTTCAAACCTGACACCAAATCACAGAACAGTCAACTTGTAAAGTTCCTCACATCAATTCTCATCAACTCATTTGTCGCACTATGCACCTGAAATCAACTTTAAAACAAACTGAAGTTATGAATACTCATTCCTCTTGATCTCAACGACACTTCCTGAATAAGTAAAGCTGAACTGACTAATTAACTAACTATTGTAAATCCACCTCAGATTAGATGTGCTCCAGCTTCAGTTGGTGTAAAGATTTATCGGGGAATTGTGGGTTAATCCTTTCCAAATAACTGAACAAAAACTAAGCTGTGCATGTCATTGCAATCAGGTGGGTAACTTTATTTAAAGGGGCATTCCACTGATGTTACACATTGCTGCCTCAATTTTGAACATTCTGTTTTTAATACATCTCTTGCAAGTCCCCCAACTGGAACTATGTTGGTAACTTGCTGGAATATCTCTTTAACACGCTTAGATCATGTAGCATTGAAGGGGGCATTCAGTGTTTGTGTGAGTCCATCTATAAATCTAAACATATACCATATCATGTTTTTGAATTTACTGTAAGCTACATAACATGTTATCTGCCTGTGGTGATGTGATGATGTTGGCAGGAGAATTAAATCAATAGTCTGAAGAGACAACACACATAATTTCTGTCACTTGATTTTGTGAACTGGATTTGCAGAGCAACAGTGTAATCATAACCTGATCTATGAAGCAAATATATATGTCTGAGGTCATGACAGCTACAAATTGTATTGATCTGGACATCAACATAACTCAGTGAACTGAGTCAAATGTCTCAACCACTTGAACACATGGACCTGACAGCTACAATACAGCTGCCCTTTGCAAGATACTGTGCACAGAGTTTGGGTAGGGAATCGTGTGTGTGTGTGTGTGTGGGTGGGTGGGTGCATTTGGAGGTTTCTGAGGTCAGACCTCATGCACATGTCAAGAAATTAAGTGGAACATCTGCCAAAGGCCGCGACCTTTCACCATGCTCCCAAACGTCTTTCCACCTGACTCATTTTCACATTTCTCTGACTTAAAGTTACTTCATGTAAACTCTGCCTGAAAATATGTTTTACTGTTGTTGTATAACACGTTTTCAAACAAATGATGAATACGTCTAATAATCCAGTGCTGTACTCATCAGTAAAGTCTGTTAAAAAAAAAAAAAGTGTAATGAATATTAGTGCTAGTTGTTTGTCCCCTCCAAAAACAAGTGCTCATAATGAAAAAGTAATTGCATTCTGTTATCTACTGTTCATCCAGCAGATAATGAAAAGGCTTTATGTACTAATTTATTTGTTTGCCTGCTGGCTAGTGGGAAAAGACACAAGGGTAGTGATGAAATAGTCAGTCTGACCTGTTGGCTTATAGGTCAGGGCAAATCCAGCTGAGGAGATGGGAAGACAAGTAGCCTGTGGTGTGAGATTTAGGGCACATACATATACTCTCAACTCTCAACTCTCAACTCAGACACTGTATATTAGAGTACTTTTGAAAAATATGTCACTTAAAAGTGGGGCACACAGCTTGAAATGTCACATCTTCTAGCTGATATTTAACTTATTTGGCTTTAGAGCGTAACAGTGAGTATACCTCTGTCTTCTTTTATGGTCTCAGCCCAGCTCCTGTTATTCAGTTTGGGATACTCTTCAGCACTCACTTCTGTATTTCAGGGCAGACAGCAACCCATGCCATGAAATAGGACAAAAAAAGAAAAGGTTAATTGCCCCTGAGTTCTCATTTCACACCGTCTGTTACACATAAACTAATGCTGTACGCCTGATATTCCTCTGGGTTTGTAGCTCCCACAGGCAACATCTTATCTACCTTGACCTATTAACAATGCCACAAGTAAAAGAGCTGCTGGCTTCAGAGCAAGGTGAGTGTTTCTCTGACCACTGCTGCAACACTACCTTTTATTCAGCTAGATTTTTCCTCACAGGAGGCCTTATGTTGGCACTTTAAGTCCAACACTGACAAAAACTTTCAGCTTCTTCCACTTTTTCACCTTTTATATGTTACCAAACTAACTGTCAGCAACATAAATTAAAGCAATATATCCTTCAGTAGTTTTAAAAACTCGCCTTAGTGCTGTGTGACAAAGTTTAGCTTCATGCAGTGCAGGTAACATGTTTTCCCCTCAGGGCTTACCATAGATGTATGCACCTGCTGCTGACATTGTTCAGTACTACAAACTGTACAAATTTGACTTAACTTGGCGGATGCTGATACCAGCTCTTGTCAGACTTATTCCCCGTTAGCCTGTTAGTTTGCTAGCCTGTGGATATTACTCCTCATTCCTGCCACCGCTGGACTTTTATCCAGTCTTTTCTTTAATACTACTTCTTTTAAAAGGGGTGTTTCATTTGTTGTTGAAATTTTTTAAATGGATCATGACTGACATACTTTTCTATTACTCTTCTTATCTGCTGCTGATTTAAATGGAAATATATCTTCTCTGTTTGGTTTTGGATTAAAGTTAGAGAGTTTGTCCTGAAAGGCTGAATGAACACAGCACCATCCTTTGTGTTATAAATCAAAATCTCTTTTTGAAAGTGAACCTTTCTCCTCAAAATTTGAGTGGTTGCTACAGTTGAATGAAACTTAAAAAAAAAACTTTAATTACTTCTTTTTGGGGAAAAAAATATTGAAACTGCACTTGTGCTTTAACCTTGCTGTTATCACCTTGGCTCATACAGAGAAGCATGGCATTGTAACAGAAAAACTCTCCACATAGATGAGTTTGTGGCTTCATTTTCTGAATGCAAACCCAAACAATAATGAATCCTGGCTATTATCAGCAAGAATTACATCTGTGTAGCTTATAATCAGGGTAATTTCATGCATAACTAAACAGATATGTCACACTCAAGTAGCGCTGTGATATTGAATACAGATTAAGTAGTATCATCACTGGGCATGAGACATTAGTTTGGTGTCAGTGTGTTGGCTCTCGCACCTTCCAAATGTTTCTGTCTGATTGATTAAACTTGCGTGGCTAAATGAAAGCAAATGAATCAGCCAATGGAAAACCACTTTACTGTGATTCTCAGAGGCTTACAAACTTAATGGTCCTGAAAGCATTTTTGCTTCGCTCAACAACATGTAAATTATACTCACCAGACTGATTTCCTGTTAGAACATAGTCACTTAAAAGCAAATTTACCTGGTAACAGTAATAAGTGTGAAAATATATTTAATGCATTACAATGCATTATTTATCAGCCGACACTTACAACAGTTTATAATGAAACTACTCAAGGTTGAACAGAATGAAACATGATAAAGCTTTAACCCTTAAACCTGCATTTACATCATCCATACTGTGTGCTTAATCTATATTTTTCATTACTCTCACACACCCTCCATTCAGCCATCAACAAATCAGCACAAACAAACACTTTCACCTACAAAGTATCTGTCCAACCCTCCCCACTAATTTATGATAACATATAAATGCCTGTCCCTTCTAGGCAACATCAAAGTATTTATATGCAGATCATCCATTCAAGGCATTCAAGCATTTTGTTTATGAGTTGGCACGTGAGAACATGGTACCATGTTTACAATAACCAAGATGAACCATATGCCAAATATGAAAACAAAACAACTGGGTATCCTGGATGTGCCAGTATTAACTGGCATGTTTCCAGTTTCCAGTGTATTGTTGTGTTTACAGTTGGTGTATTGTTGTAGCTACGCAGCTTTCCATGCTGCTGCGAGGATCTAAATATTGAGACACTCATGAAAACATGTGGACAACTGGAGTGAGTTAGTTGTGTTGATAATTATGTTCTCCCATTTATACAGATAAATTATGTGACAACAGAGGGCCCGGGTCGTCCACTTTTAGCCGTGCTGTACCAAGCCAGGCCATGGCTTATAAATAAAAAATACTTGTGGCTTGCTGCTGGTGCTGGTGAAAAATCAGGGGCTTATCAGTCATTAGGAGACATCATCTTGGAGCAGTTAAATCCTTTCCATCTTCCACCCTCTGGGGGTCTTGAATAGGTCTTTGAAACAGATTTCATAGTAACCTATTCAATAGTTGAGATATTTCACTCAAAATCACAAATCTATCATAGTCATGCAAGAGAAACAATCAGGAATCACCGAAGTCATTAAGATTTATCCTCTGGGTACCACGAACGTCTGTGCAAAATGTTAAAACACCCAATAACTGTTGAGATATAGCATCCTGGACCAAAGTGGTGGACGAGCTAATTGTATCCATTCACAGGTGGCAATATCAGACCATCAGTAAAAGATCATCATTAGCAGCTAGACATCAAGGTCAAAGTCTTTAGATGCAGATGGATGTCTGATGGAGGTTCAAGTGTTTGAATGAGTTTTTGTCCAAACATAATAATGACAGCAGGGAGTTATCGGAGAGGATTGCAGGTAAAGTCCAGACTCCACAGAGGTAAAACTACTTCACATACTCATCACATTTTAATGTAGTGGGAAATTGAGGTTGGACACATTGACCACCGACTCAGCATGTCTTCGCCCTCACGTCGATCTGAGAAATGAACAAATTAGGTGGCGAGAAGGAAAATGTACTAATTCCCATCTCAAATTGCTCAGTTTGATTGCTTTCACAGAGCAGAACAGATGCTGACCTGCAGTCGGGCACACAATCATCTCATAATACATCCAGAGCCCGACACTGCTTCTCTATTCATTTACATGGATTATACATCTATGTGCTGTCATCAAGTCTGCCTCGACTGGAGCTCTGATTCTGTGGAGGTAATAGTTCAACTCTCTGCCTCTATTATTCTGAGGCTTTTAGTCACTAAGTTCACCCACTGGTGATAGTTTTACATCTGAAGTGTATCTATGTGCAACACAGAGCTTATACCTCCCATGTTGTTGGAGGCAGATACAGTGAAGTGGGCCTAAAAGATAAACATAACCCCTCTGTCAGATAAACCGCTATTCAGATTAGTAAACACAAGGAGGTTGAGGCTAAAAACACCACTTTACACTGCTCTAATGCCAGGGAGCAGGCAGCGATCAGAGGTCTTATGGAAACTGTGTTCTGGTAGTTTTTTTTGTTTTTGTTTTTTTTTGTTCTTTTTAGAGTTCAGATAGCAAATGGTTGGAGTAGTTAAAGGTCAGTGCAAAGCCAGAGGGGACACATCAGCAAGATGGCATGAGGTGAAATATGGATCAGCTGAGCAACCGGGAGGAGGAGACGCTCCTGTGGGAAACCTCACTCAACTCCTTGGCTGTCCTGATATACAGAAATATGGAGGGCTGTAAATCTGCTGACTGGAGTCTTAGAGAAGGAAGGAGGGAAGGAGGAAGAGGGAAAAGGAAAATGAGAAAAATGCCTCAAATGTAAGAGGGAAAAATCAGAGAGAGAAAGAGTTAATTGTTATTTTCTTTTGCTTATCATTACTTCTCTACCTTCTGGTTTCCTCCTGAAAAACTATGAATGAATTTGCATCTAGTAACACACTCAACAACTCTGAAATGTTATTAAGTGATGTAAAATAAAAGTCCTGTAGTTTGTTTGCTCAACCATTGACCATCTGATGTCATACTTCCTGGACTGGGAACAACCATTACCATAATCCAGGAAACAATTACATCATCTCTAAAATGTCTGGCAAATTACAAGTATTTAAATGTACCTTATTTTGTAGAAAACAGGGTTTCCCCCTGTAGTAGTTTGTATCTGAGTGCAGAGGCTGTGGGCATGTAAGCATGTTGTGTAGAAATATTGATCAGGAGGAGATTATTCTTGAGTGAGTGACTCCTGAGGACCATATTAATGGGGCCATTGATGCTGTGGCTCAAATAACCACCATGTCAGCAACGTTGCGCTGTGTAAATGACACAGTAATGGCAGTGAAGGAGCAGGGCGCTTTCTCTGCAGCAGAGGACACACTTCATCAAGGACAGCGTCAACGCCACCCTCAATACAATGAGAAAGCTCAGTCTGACTCTCTTCTCTTGCTGCCTTGAATGGAAGAATCTAAAGAAAGAGATTTTTACCTTAGATTTCCTTGAAAGGTTCTTTTTAAAACAGCTGATTTGACACTGCTCTCTGACTGTGCTGACTCCTCTCAGCAGAGTGATTAATGATTTAATATTTAAAAAGGAGGGAGATTCCTACTTTACAGGTACCGATAGCTGTGGTCAGCTTCAATTACGTCAGATACAATGTGCTCCAGAGTTGCATATTTTCACTGTGGAAAAGTTTTAAAACGTCCATAGAAGCTTCTTAAACTACTCCTTCAGTTTCTCCGTATGTTATTCATTTACTATGATTTACTTTGTGTGATGGTGCATATAAAGTAATATTTTAACATTGTTTGATCATTTGATTTTTGCATGAATTATAAAAACAAGGCACAACATCTTCTCTGAGCTTTAGAGGTGCTGGTATGTCAATTTTATCATTTATAACATGCTATAATGTAATTGTAAACAGATATAAGTGATTTTTGTTTGTATTCTTGTAAGACATCTAGAACTGGAGGCCTCTGTGATGAATGATAATAGAATAAAACACAGTTGTAATAATATAAAATATGTCTTTATTGAAGTTATCATTCACAACAAATACTAACATTTGTCCTTGTCCTAACAAATGTCCTTGTAGCTGCTTACAACTACATTATGGTAGTGAAGTGTTGCCTTATATACGTGCACCTTCTGCACCAGAAAGCAAATAAACATGTTTCCCAAAATGGTGAACTAATCCTTTAATGAGTACAGTTACATGCATCTTAATGACTGTTTGTGTTTTATTCATGTTAACATTATATCCCAGTTTCAAAAGACAAGATAAGCCTGCGCTGCCATTACCTGAGTGTCTTACCTGAAGACAGGATACTGCTGTTCATAAACACTTTTTTCAACTTTCTGATTACTGTCTGCCGTCTGCAAAGGCACTTATTCAACTTCTCAACAATGTGATGATAAATGATCTACAATAAACAATCATCTGCATATCGATGTGTGATGAGGAGTCTGACACAGTCGAGATGAAGGATAAACTCATTATCGCTTGTCGCTCTCATCTTCGATTACTGGCGATGAGGTGCAGAAGTCAAATCCAGCAGAGTGAGTTAAGATGCAGCAGTGTCTGGACGGCCATAAATCAAAAAGTGGTTTCATCCTCAACTTTACACAGAAATGATAAAGATTGGTAGAGATGTAGGGGAACTTGCATGTAAACATAAACAATTTAAAGTATTTTAACAACTGGAATTTTGAAACAGTAAATTAATGTTATTTTACAAAGCTTTGTTATGTTAAATAGTTTACAGGAAACTATTTTTGATATTAAGTCAATTTAGATGTTACATCACACCAAATTCAAGTGATGTTTACACAATGCAATAATGCCAGAATCTGATCTGTAAAAATATTCACACTGTTTTCAGTTGGCTTTTCCGACACTATCAACACATAGGAAATGAAACAGGCTGGTTGGTTAGGATATGTTCAAATTTTGGTTTAAGGCCTCCGACAGATGGTTAGAGAAAACTGAGGATTATGGTTAGTAAACACGAGAAACAAGCCATGGCTTGTGTGTGTGTGTACATATACTGACTGGCCTGATGGGGAGTTATGTGTAACAACTGTATCAAAATTGTCACAGCTTCCTAAAATGGAAAGCAGGAAGGAGAAAAAATGCCTGCAGGATAATATTATGTTATTACTAAGCTGTCCTTTTGCTAGTGTTATATAGGAGGAAGGGAAACGTGGAGTTGATGTTTCTCAGGCTAAACATAACGGCAGGCAAGTCTGGCTGGTCGATAGATTTCTGGTCCTCTATTATTTTCATGACACAAAGTAAAACTGTAGACGTCTACTGTACAGAGTGGAAGCACGTGACTGGATTACTGAACAGGCCTGTTGGGTACAGCCTGGTGCCTGAGGGGTCAGAGGGGCACCTGGTTCAGAGCCTCTGCTGGACGTGACTTAACATTTGTTATTTCTTGTTGTTTGTTGCAAAATGACAACTCAAACGACACTCAAAGCAATTGCAGAGATCGCAAGAGGCAAAAAATGATCATAGAGACAAAAAATGACCACAGAGACACTGACAATGAGCATAAACAGACTCAAAATGACCACAAAGAGACACAAGATGACCATAAAAAGACTCAAAAAAGGTCCATCTGTGGCTCATGCACCTATTTAGGAGGCCTACGGGGCATTTTACATGTCTGTGCCTAGAGGCCTATTGTCTCATAATCCATCCATGCAGTAACAGAACATCGAAGAACCGACTGTGGGGAGCATTTAAACCCCGACAAATTGCTTCTCTGGAGACTTTTTAAACTCTCTCTCAAACTTTTCGTCCAAATGTTGGTCTGTGTCAAGACTTCAAGCAGCAAGTTGGGGTTTGACAGGTGCAGAGCTGGAGCCGGCTGATTTCCATATTCCCCGGCAAGTTGTCAGCGTTCTCACTTTCTGCACAGAGTCAGAATTGTAATGTCTCTGCAGGGCTGACCCCCTTTTGTTGATGGGCTTGTCCCACTAATGGGAGTGCTACTTCTGGGCCCGCCCAGGATCCTTCCTGTCACTCTCCCCCACAAAACACCTGCACATCACACTGAGGGGAGGGAAAGAGATGGAGAGGAGATGAGGTGGGTGTGGGGGTTCAGAGTGACTTGTTGATAAAATACCAAACGCTTCTGCTGGCAGGTGCATTGGGTAAAAAACAGAGCAGCCTTTATTGACAGACTATCAGGTTGGCTTTAATTCAGAGAGAAGAGGGGAGCCGGGACAGGAGAGAATCACTGCCGGGAACAAAGCATCCCCCCAAAATAATGAAAAGGAACGGATGCAGAAGTAGATCGAGTCAGGATGATGAATGCACTGAAAAGAGGCCGCTCAGTCTCTCTCTCCTCTCTCTTTCACGCACAAACACACACACACACACACACACACACATACTCCTCATCTTGTGGTTTTGCGCTCCAGTCAGACTGTAAGTGGATGACAAGTATAGTAAACATATGGCTTAGTGTCTTTCTCTGACAGCAGCAGGTCATATTGGATGTGAATTTTAATCTTGCAACAATATGTCTTCTCCTCTATAAATAGATACAATAATTTGCATTCAATTCAGACAGTTTACCTATGCAGCACGCCTGTGTGTCTGTATATCTGCACGTCAACCTCCTTGCCCGTTTGTCCGTCCCTCTGAGCCCATGCGCTCACACATGAGCCCCCGAGCACGTGTGTCGTCTCATTCTGGTTAAATGCTAACAGGCAACTCGCGGATTAAAAACAAACTGTATTGGAACAATACTCCATAATAGACTTTAGCTGTTTGCTGCCGGTGGGGTGACACCCCTATTATGCAGATAAGTGGAGCAAGTCGCAGGGGCTGTGTCAGCACGATAAAACCGCTTAGAGGTATGGACTCACCACCCAAAACAGAAATAGAGGTGCCATGTGGGGAGATATGCTATGCAAATGTGTTTTCTCAGGTGGTGAGCATCAAGAAGAGAATTTTTTCAGAGGAAGATGAAACATTTAAATGGAAATGCTTTTTCTCCTTTTTTTTGACATCCATCAATCTTTAAATTTCAGTATGACACCTGAGGGGTTAGAACATGTATCTTCCTATTTCTGATAATTTGATGTCACTTACAGCTTTAATTACTTTGTTGCAGATATAATTCCACTAATAATTATTTAAGTTATATCCCTGTCTTGATAGGACAGACCCCAGTCCCTTTTGACCTTGAACATGATGAATAATTCAGAAATTGGATGAATGAATGGATATTCTCAGCTTGTATTAAACACGTAGCCCTTTAACCTAAAGCTCTCATCTTCTGACATATAGTAATCACCACATTCATCTTAATCCATCTCTCTAAGTGAACATGAAGGTGAAAACCTCTGGTATGCTTTTGGTGGGTGAAAACCAATCACATCACATGATCTAAATTCACAAGAAGATCACGTAACAGTAGTGACAACAATAGAGCACCTTATTTTGTCTTGAGTGATCTACAGCTACTGAGTAGTGTTTGAGGACTGAAGTATCTATGTAACATCAGATTTTGAGGCATGAATTAAAAACAGTCTGTGATTGGTCAGTGGTTGTAACGTAAGTATAAGACTACATGATATTTAGTCTGAGCACTGAATCAGATTGGGGCGCTGTAAAGTCTAAATTCTTGCTGGGATTTGGCCAAGAGACATGGCAGACCACATGTTAGACCTCGACCAATCATAGCTCATGTGTTATATATAGGGTCCAACCTCAACTCTAATGTAACACTCAATGAAATGTTTAATTTCACAGTTTTCTGAATGAGGAGCGGACCTGGAACCATTCATCATTTTTTCTGCTCAGTGTGTGGAGCTTGTAGTAGCATACATTAAGTAAGGAAAAGCATAGAACAACATCTAAAACTGAGGGACTATTAAATATTTATACTGAAATGAAATAGCATCACTCCTCCTTTGTATCACCATGTTTACAGTTGTGCACAGTAGAGCTCCCTTGTTCACTCAGCATGTATGGGTCCATGTCCCTGAACACATCGGAAGAAGATGTCAAACAAGTGAGAGACAAGGTGGGTAAATACGTGATATGCTAGTCTTGTCATGACGCCGTGAGACATCCCACATGCTACATTGCTGTTCAGACCTGGGATAAAAACAAGCAATGTCTTTGCCCTCACCACAACGCCGCTTTGTCTCTCACAGTTGAGTCATGATTAGCTGATATCACAAGAATTGGTATTTGCCTAAAGTAAGTACATTGTTTCATCTGGACAGGGTTGTTGCCCAGTGGTGATGGTACCTACATCTAAATATTTGGTTTATTTTGTCTGGGGTGTGGCACCAGAGCTTCGAACACTGAATTCCTCAAAATTCAGGTAACACTGATAAAGCCCTCGGGTCCAATTCAGTGCCAGTACGATGTTTATGCTGGATGTCTTTTCAGACAAAGGAGAACTTATACAACACCACCTCCTGTTTAAAGATGTAGAAGAGAAGAAGCCTCACTTAGTTGGGCGTAATACCACCGTCAATGAGCTTAAGCTGTTGGAAACGAGAGATTTAAGTTGATCCCATAAGAAAAGCCTTTATATCTCCTTGGTTCCTAGGAATGTGAAACGCTCTTCCAACAGCAGAGTCCAAATCAAATTGTAGGAGGAAAAATATTTGCATTAACGACAGGCCTGAAATAGAGATTACAGCACCATCCCTGCCATGACAGAGGATGAGAGGAAGAACAATGGCTATAAAGCTTCGTTTATCACACATACCAAAACCATGTTAGATACTGTATTATACGACAGATAAGAAGTGTGTGCCTAGCATGCATGTGTGTCTGCGCAAGTAAGCATTACGCCTGTGAATGTGGCGCGCTTAGGCTTGTTTATTTGCCGGGCCCCAGCATTTTGCCGTCCTCCCTCAATCTTCTTCTTGCATCAGCTTCCCACCAAATGCTATTAACTCCTGAGCAATAAGCTTATTCATCATTTGTGAGATTCATAGGGTGTTTTCTTTTTTACTTTAATCAAGGGTTGATCCCATGCTGAGAGGTTTATCTAGCTGTGAAACAAGGCCCTGGCTGCCCCTAGCCACCACACGATCCCAATAGAGAGAGCCGCCCGCTGACAAATGAGCTCTGCTCGTGCACCGCCGAGAGGATAGGCTACTGAGAAATGAACACAGGGACAGAAAAGGGGGTAAGGTACGCTTGATAGACAAACAACAACACCATGGCCCAAAAGGACAAACTTTATCATTAACTACACACTCGTCTGTTTATGTGTACCACACTGTGAATATGCCAAACTTTGTTTGTACAAAGGCTACAGCACAGCAGAAAGATTTAGAAATTACTTGAGTGTTCATGCCTGCCCTGATGGATGATTGTAAATTACGTGCAGCAACTAAACGTTATCATCATTACTGATTAATTTGTCATATCAATCTTCTTTTAGTTCATCAGCCAGAGTCTATAAAGTGGTGAATTCTCATAGCCAAAGGTCTTAAAATTGCTTCTTTTTTCCCTTTTGATGATTAAAGCCCAAAACTCAATGTAAGACTAGAGAAACTGAATTTTAAGCCACACTATGCAATGATCGTTAGGTAGTATCTTTGCCAGTAAATGTCAAGGTCACTGGTTTAATTTTTCCATTAGCCAGCGCTCAATCCTTTGAAAAATTGATTGTTCTGTCGATGCTTAATCCGTGTTCTACAGACATTCAAAGACGATAATTTCCATTGACCACTGCAGATACTATAAATCCTTCAATATTTTGGCATCAAAAATATTATAACAGTTTCGAGTTGTTAAGGGAGTAAATCCAAGATAGTCAGAGTGAGCCGTCTTGATGATAGTCTGGAGGGATGAGGAATGTAAGTCCAGGCCCCAGTGACAGGCTACTAGTTATTTTCGTGGTAATTGGTCATGCAAGACTGAAGATCTTAACTGCCAGTAGACAGTGTGACTGATTCACTGAATGAGACAGTTCTAATGCGTCACTGCATTTCGTAAATATGGGGCAGAGCAATCAGAAGTGGCTTCTGAAATTTATGACACTTGAAAGAAGAAGGAATGAAGGTCTCCACCACTCCCTCACCAACAGGCTGCAAAGATATATAAATTATCAAAAATTCACATTGTTCAGTAGACTCAAAGCATGACAGAAACAAGATAATAAACTATAATTTAATAAAATTAATGCTCGGCCCTCTATTCTTTGAATTGGTCCCACTAAAAAGCATCCAAATAGGATCTGGCAAAATCCAGGGAGAAAATGTATCTGCTTATTGTAAAGGTCAAGATATGGTCAAAACAAAACTAGTTTGTCTAGCGGTTGTCTGACCACACCTGAAGACAAAAAGGTGTTTATAGCTGTTCCACATGGCCACAATTTAAGTCAGAGGAAGAGCCTTTCTAGATAGAGTAAGACGGAGAGAAAGGTACTTGGTTGTTCACACGATAAGTGACAGAAAATTTGAGCTAGAATGAAGTTTAAACCTTTATTCAAACCTGTTTACTTTCAGATCTTCACACACTTGTTAAGGTCTATCATTTTGGGCTCCAATGCAAACATATACCAAGGTGAGAGGTATAAGGAAGGTACTTTTAATAATGAACAGAGTTGGTGTAAGCAGATGAATAAGATGCAGAGGAATACAGGTGGGGAAAAATATGCTGGAGGCAGAAACACTAGAAAAGCCAAAGCAGAAGCATTAAATAAATACAAGGAAACTGAATCAGACAAAGGAGGAGCACTTGTATATAGTCCAGGTTGATTATGGAATGAGGCAGGGAGATCAGATGACTGCAGGCTGATCGTGATTGCAACAGGTGAGGGAAAGAAACACTCAGGACAAACTTACAGGGACCGGAAGCAAAACCATAATGGACCCAACATGGAATGTGATTGCAAAATAAAACAGGAAATAAGATAAAGTCCAGTAAGATCATGACACAGCTGACCAGTCACTGTAATAACTAAGTGTTTCTGTCAGACCGACAGCTTCCAAAAGCTACGGAGCCCATCAGGGCGAACAGCCCCGACCTGATCTAGGAGTACATCCAACTAAAAACTTAAAATATCGGGGAAAACTGAATTCTAAGTTCTGTTTTAAAAACACCTCTGTAGACTGGAATAGTAAAACAAAAAATATGGTGTAATAGATAGGTTGCAGCTGCTGTAGAAGCAGTGCTCCAAAGGTGTTCTCTATCTTTTTCATATTTTCTGCAACTCAGGCTTTTTTTCCCCCAACCTAACTTCATGAAATATTTATTACCTTTGAAACAACAAGCAAAATTCATACTTGATATAAGCACATCCCAAATGGAGAAGTTAAGGAATAAGGACTGCTGTGTACTGTATATACAGTACCACAGTACTGGATGTCTGCATGCAACATTTATAGCTGTTTAAAAAGTCTTGAAGTCATTAAAACTCATTAAAGTAGCTGAAGTTGTGGTTGGAACTGTACAGTCTCTACACTACACCGCATCACATACCCAAGGACACAAAGTCCACTGTGTGACCAAAGTTCATTATAGCTCATATCTAGAGACGTAAGACACATTCCAGTCAGATCTCTGCTATGTACAGTAATGGACCAGCTGCACTGCTGTAGGATACAGTCAATACCATCTTTATTACTTTAAGCCAAGAATAAATTCTCACTGGTCCATTTCCTGTCTGTCTATATTTTATTTAACAACTGAAAGGACATAGTAAAGCCTACTACTGCGCAGATGAAAACGTGCGTGCCCTCAGGCAACTGAAAACTACTGCTTGAATCAGGGTCAGCTCAAAAGCAATATTTTATTAGTTTTAAAATCCAGCCACTTTTGTTTTGCTGAGTCATTCCTGACCTGCAGTATTTATGTATTTCTGTCCCTCTGGGCAAAATTATTCCATATTACATGCATATTATACATAGCAGTGGTCCCCAACCTATCTTCTCTGATTTACTCACAGCCCAATGAGAGGTGTCCAAGTGCTCCTTCACTGACAAGTCATGTTCCAAATATATTAGTTTGATGTTAAACTGGATCTTATTAAACAGTGTTACTTATCATTTAAATCTTGTCGTGTTCCATATTTTTTTAGATAAGATAAAATGATCCTAGATGATCACTTTAGATATTAGCCTCCTCTGTAATGCCACTTGCAGCCGCAGAAGCATTTCAAACATTTATCCATTTCTTTAAGCATTTTATTTTTCCAACTTCTCTGCTTGCTTGCTACCTAGTTCTCACACACTCTAAGTCTCAGCATGTGTTGTTACAGGTGATTCACACTCATGGGATGCACGTCCTGTGCTGTCCTGGTCATTGTAGCAATAAATACTGCAAGATCAATTTTTAATCCTATTAGTGTGTATATATTCCTATTAAACTGAAATATTTGGATACAGTATGCATTTAATTTTTGGAATTGTTGACTCCACAGTCTTTCTATGTACCTCCAGGCAAATGCAGCAGTACCCTCTGTGCTACGCTGTCTTCTTCCACCACTAATTTGTTTTGTTGTGAGGTAAAAGTGCCACTGTTTGGAAATCATTAGTACAATGTGTATATGTACCAATTTTATGTTGACATATGCAAATTAGAAATTAGAAAACTACATTCCCCAACTTCCTTTTTACACCAAAAGTGTTTTACCGATAATGGTTTACTTCCTAATTGTGGTGCCTTTCAATACATCCAGCTCTTGCTAAAGCAGGCTTATCAGGTATTTCTTGAGTTGTGCACTCAGTTCTCAGGGGGGACACTATTTGAAAACTCATTAAGGTTCTGCATTTGGACCTTATTGTTGTGTTGACACCACTGGCTCAGGCTAAGACAACAATCTGAGTCCCATCAACAGCCATATGCCCTGAACACTGAAGTTCCATGATTGTTTGTTGCTATGGATGAGAGATTCGGCTAGAGGCCTAAATATTTATGAGCTACTGGGTTGCACATCAACAATAGTTCTGTTTGTCGGCTTTCTTACCTTTTTCCTCATTGATTTACAAATAGTAGCATAGCTGGCTATGGACTATGGCCAGGCTCTCCTCACTTGCACTTTGACACTTCTTAAATTGTGTGTAAGAAAATAACAACTATACTGCAACTATTGTGCTTATATTTACATTATTTAAACGTGTGTAAAACAGTTTTTTTGACATATCTCTGGAGACAGTGTCCAAGCTTCAAGCCTACGGGTGAGTGTCATTGACACTACAATGTTAGCACTAGGGCTAACCACCTTGAAATAATGCAACATTCCCGAGTCAGAATAAAAGGTTATTTTAAGCTAGTTAGCCAGATGTAACAGATACATATGACCAGAATGTCAGCAATAGGTAGTTTTGTAGCCTCAGTATTCCATATGCTGCCCTGTAATTCGAATTACAACACAGAGTAATGTTGGGAACAAAGTTAACGCTGCTAATGCTAATGTCACCCGTCAGCTGAATTTCTTGTGTGTCTGTTGGACTTGAAGTGACATTACAAATAATTTTTAGTGTCTGTCCACATGGATATTGCAAAAATCAAACTATCAGTATCAACACTGTCAGATGAAACCAAAAATTTCCACCACCTGTAAACAGTAATGTAGAGGGTGCTATCACTCCAGAGAAATCAATAAAACTTAAATGTCAAATTTAATTTGCATTTTTTCATAAATAAATCCATAATTTAATACAAACACCAAAGATATACATAAATACTGACTTCTTAGTAAAAATGAACCCTAATCTCTGTTTGCCATATATCAGAATTTCCCCAAATGCATAAAAATCTAATTCACTGCAACCTCAGCTTTAGCACACGGTCTGGGCAGATTTAAACCGTCTAACATTTCTACCACAGCTCGGAGGTACGGTAAGGTGAAAAGATTTGCTTGATTGAACTGAAGGGACCCTGTGCTGAAGTGCATTTGTGGAGCTGTAAGTGAAGTCAGCTCTGTAAAGCTGAGCTCGTCTGGGAATGGAAAGATCCAGTGAAAAATTGATGCAGACATACATACTGTAGTAGCAGCCGTCTTCAATAATCCTTGAATCTAAAAGGTAAATACACTGTATTGTGTTTCATCTTTAGTCAACATGTATTTTTGTAGATATGCAATAGAATTCAATGCTGCACTTGAAAATGAAATTTCCCCAAAATCATCTGCACGTTGTAATCACAGCAGTTTGATTTTGTCTGTGAAAGCTTTTTGCAGGACTCATTTCTAGTGCGCATTTGTATGCTCCTGTGTGTGTGTGTGTGTGTGTACAAGTGTGTACATGGATGCGAGTGCACTAGTGTGTGTGCTGTTTACCCCTACGCCCGACAGGAAATTAACTGACTGCTGATCAGTAGACATTCAGGAAAGGAAAAGATGACTGTCTTATTAAAAATCTGTCAGGTGCTGCAGGTGGTGGATTCAGAAACATGTCAGACTGAAATGAACCGACAACACAGTTTATGTCTTTGCCATCATCAGTCTTTAGTTTCAACATTTGGAATAACAGACACATCTTCTCTTGTGTACATGCATGTTTGTGTATAAAACTGATGTGATCTCCTGTGATCTGATTACCTACCAGAGCAGGGATGATGTCAACTATCCAGGGAGAAATGAGCTCTGCAGGCTCACCTCACTGCTCCTCTCTGCCAAAAATGACAGTTGGCTTCTGCTGTCATATGGAAAAAAAATGCTTCTCTTTTTAATTTTTAATCAGCAGCCCCTACATTTCTGTATTTGTATGTTTTTTTCTCACAGCAGCAGTGAGCAAAAGCTATCCTCTATTACTTTTTATGGTCAGTGAAAGCAGCTTTGCAGCACCTACAGCTCTACCAGATCTATAATAACTATCTTATATCGTTTCTCCTACAATTCGTTTTTATCTAACTCTATTACAGAGAGTTGATTCCTAGTACAGTACATGTTGTAGATTAGACCCATGAGAGGCAATTCTTATAGTCGCCGTAAAGTCATTTCTCTTGTAAAGGTGAAACATGTTTGGAAACACCTCCAAAGAAGCATGAATCTAAATGTTAAGCTGTAATGGCATCATTACTGCCCCCTGAGGCCAGAACTGAAAGAGACACTTACATGTGCTTGATGGCCAGTGAGATCTACAAATGTGATGGGTGTTTTTTACGCAACAGCCACAAGGGGCAACAGTGAGATCAATCCACACTCAAAACCAAACATCGTCAAGCAACAAAAAGGTGAGATTTAAGCTTTATCTAGACTGCTTTTCGAAAGGTATATTTTATTTTTGTAAGAGAAAAGTCTTTAGGAGGTGGACTAACTTTTTGGGGGGTCGGCAATATATGTCTGGCTAACTGCCCTTCTGTTAAAGAGCGGTGCATAGCCGCTTCCCTGAGCTTTTGTTTTGGATCATCTGGAAGAGACTCCCAATGGGGAAGGTTGTACATGTTTCTGAAATTTTAATGATCCACTTGGCTTTACTAGACCCCATTACTTAATACCTTTCTTGGTGGATCCATGCAGGCTTCACTGTAACTGTTATGGACCAGGCAGTAAACTGACATACATTATCCTATTTAGCATGATGACCATAAAAGGACTAAATTTTTCTTAATGTAATCCTAGCCTGATTAAAAAAAAATACTATTTAAAAAATTACTACAATTCAATGAAAGTTATTTGCATGATCTCAGCATATTTCAGCAAATTACACTTTACACAGCTCTGAGATTTTGTTCTTCAGAATCCCACCTGACTCAATTAAACCCTAAATTTATTTATGCTTTTTGTTGTTGAAATAAATAATTTTTATCTGATTACAATAAAGTATTCTAATAGTGATCCCTATGAGAGCTACTTCCTCTCTGAGGGGTTTGCGTGCATCTATTGAAATTTGGAATTTATTTCAGTCTGTAGATAATTATGCAAACAATTTGTTGAACAGTAGCAAACATTACAACATAGCAGAAAGATTTTTTTCTATGAACCGAGGCTACAAAACATAGTTGACGTCTCAAGTAACATCATCTATTACACTGATACCTGGGGCACTTGGTAGGGTTTCCGAAACCATGTGAAAAAGTGTGTCACAGTTTTGCTGAAGAGCATGAGACTGATCAACAGTGATGAAGTTCACTGGACGTTGTGGTGAGACTGGGTGAAGCTCTCAATTTATCATCTGGTCTATGGTTCTCATCCCTATAGTCATAAAGGCTGGATAGTGAGCAAATTAATTAGATCATGGATTCAAGAGGCTTAAATGAGTTTCCATCACACGGAGCCTTATTGGCTAACCCTTAGGGCCAGGATGACAGGCACAGGTATCTGGAAGAAACTCAGAGAATAAAGACAGCTCTTTCATGATAAAAGAAGCCAGTGGAGGTGGTTTTCAGCGCTTGATGCCTCCCTGTTGAGGTATTCCAGTCCAACTGGGAGGAGACCCTAAGGCAGACCTGACACACACTGAAGGGATTACATATCCCACTTGGCCTTAGGAATGCCTCAGGATCCCCGCAGGAGGTGCTGGAGGATGTGACTGGGGGTGAAGGACATCCACTTTGGTTAGCATACTGCCACTGAAAGCTGGATACGTGACAGAAAAAGGACAGAGCCAGTAGTAAGAGAAATATTCACCAGTTCATTATGGACCACTGAGAGCTATTACCTTTATTTTTATCAGCACAGAAGGATTGTTTTACTCTGTTGGTCCAAATACATATTTAGTTTTGTCTTTCAAGAAATAAAACCAAAATAATAATGGTAACTTTGGGATTCCTAATTACAACTAGAACTACCAGGACTGTTAAAAAAAAATCAACTAGCTTAGCTTAGAAATCCTTTGGACTGTCAACACACAGAATACAGAATCACATTTTATCTGACATTTACTTTTGTCATTTTCTGCCTTTTAATATTATGCCATAAATGTGTAATTTTCAAAAACAAAAAAATACACTCTGACACTGGCTAGTTGGGGCTTGCTGGTAGCTAAGCTAACCTGACGCTAATTTTCTGCCTGTCTATTCCAACATCTTGTTATTCAATTTGTTAAACACATACAAATAAGGAAGTAGTTAAATCATGACAAATCATGATGAGTCATGACAGAGGAGGAAAAGGAACAGGTAAACTAGTCCTGCAGAAAGCTAACTAGCTTAGCTTAGATGCCCTTGACACTGACCAAACACAGAGTACAGTAACTGCTAATTACTGTTAATTTCATTTTTATCCATAAAGGCATAAGATTTACATTTTACGGCTTCAATCTTCAATCCCTTTCTCTCAACCTCTCTGTTTTTGAAGTCGCTGCTTTCTGCCTTAGGCAGACGAAATTTTGAAAAGATAAAAGTATATGTTTTATTATACAACTTCAGAGGAAGACACGGCGAATGCTTCTAAAAGACTTCTGCGCACAGCGATTATGGCGATAGAGCATAGATGTTGTGTTTGTCTGCACTTTTCCTCTTTCCCTTTCCCAAACCTCAAAGGTGCCCCTGGCCTGAACCTTTGATTGTGTGCCTTTGATAGTCGGATAATACTCTGTGTAGTTAACCTTGTGCTCTATAGAAAGAGAGCACACAGAGGAGACTGAAATGTTAGAGAATTTTAATGTTCACCCCCTTCACCTGGTATAGAAATGTAACTCAGCTTTTGCCTGATACACCTGAAAAAAAAAAAAGTTTTTTTAAATATGAAGAATGACTCTGCACAATGTTGAGTGCTTTTTCTTTTATCACTTCCTTCTGGCCTTTCACAGCAGATGATTCTCCATGGCATATTATTTATTTTGTTGTGTGAGGATGTGATGCCTCAAACAAGAAAAACAATGATAACCCCAGTCACCACTTTCTGCAGTGCTCTAATTAATTACTCAATAAACAAGCCAGAGGAGTAGCTTCTGAATAAATAAATACCCAAAAGACTTTTGCTGCAATGACTCAAACTGTGTGTGTCAACATGATCGTTTCAAACTTAAATCAAACATGAACAAGCTGTTCAATCAGATTTTATGGACAACTGCATACTTCATCCACCTGAAGTCCTGTCAATCAATCCTACTCTGGAAACCACAAGCCGTTTTCAGTGGGTGAAAAAGACAGTTACGTAACAGCTGGTTATGGTCACCACAAAGGTGAACGTAGGCTGCTTCTGCTTCCCACACTCCTCATCCACCTGATTATTTGGCCATCACGATGACTCAAAGCTTGTTGTATGGCGACTTGGCACGCTGTCACACCCACGCTGCTGTCAGATGAAAGCTTTGTCTTCTATTATCAAACTGTAAACTTCTGAGGAATTAAGAAAAATTTTAAATCAACCATTTTTCAGTCAGATTGCCCACAACAGCGAATAGCATTTTCGAGCCAGACATTGACACGAGAATGATGCAATCTGTGAAACACAAGCATTCGCTGCTCTGCTCCCTTCACACGTACGATCAAGACGCCTCATTAAATTCACCTTAATAAAAATGTTTGGAAAAGCAGCTTCCGAACTCAATGGCTGCTATGTTTTTTTGTTTTTTTTAAACATCACAGCAGTGGACTTATCCCTTAAGTCTCAGAGCTTTAGGAAAAGAAATTGCACTTCAAACCTTTTATACTGATCAATCTGATTAATCAGGCAAAGGATCAGCAAACGATCAAACCTAGAAATGGCACTTTCCTGTCTTTGTCACTGAATATCAGGAGGCATTGCACCTTCTCCATTTCTTTCCAAAAGCAGGGTAGTCGGGCACTCGCCCAAAATTACAGGCACAAGCAGAGTTGCAGGTGCAGGTGCTTTGATACAGGAAGCAGCTGTAGTATAAAACAGGTTGAAACTGCAGAGTCTATTATACAGGCTGTTTACATTAAATTATACACAGTTCCAATTATATTTTTGGTAAACATGACATGACGAGATACAGTTACATGTCCTTATTTTTTCCTGAAAAGACAAGCCTAAAGGTAGTCTGTTTAGCAGCTTATTATGAATCATAGTTAGGTTTCGTTGTTAAGCGACATCTTGTGGCCGTAGTAATAAGGACAGGAGCAAAGTAGATGGTGTCATATAAAGGGCAACAAAGTCAACTTTAGGAGTAAGTCTTGGTGGAGAGACAGATCAGATTCGGTTCTGGTTTGAACCTAGCAACCATTGTTGTTTCTTTTACCATTTCATAAGCAATTTTAACCCAAACCATGATCTTTTCTTACACATAACCAAACTTCCACAACGTTAGCTGATTAGTATTGTTGCTATGACGACGGAGCTCCGGTACGAGACCGTTCCTCAACATTATAACCAAGTGTTTATTACTGTCACTATGACGTCACCTCCATACATGATGGTGTACATGGTGAATTCTCCGCACTTTCCTCATTTAAATTATGTGCCTTCATTTTATTTTATCTCGCCTTCCTTGTTTGTCTTAAAATTAGTCACATTTAAATGAATAAATAAATTGACTAATGATGGGCTATACATTTTTACTCATATTAATCTTTAAAAACCCAGTAGATGAAATTTGTAACTGAAAAATAAAAAATCTTCCTCAGGCTTTTGATCACCCTAGCTGTAGGATATTTGAACTTCCTTATTTATTTTGTCTCTCACTGCTCTTGTTGTAGTCTCTCAGCCCTTCACCACCTGTGTCAATGCCCCATTTATGGGTCAACAGTTTATAAACTGATAATTAAACATAAGTGTTTCCTGTCTGAACCTCATGTTTCCCCTCGTCATCTGCTCTCCGTCTTTGTTATTTATGATGGATGCATATTTGCAGTTGAGACTAACGCTCCTGGCATTCCTCCTTTAGCTCTTTGCCGGCCAGAGACACCAGAGATGGTAAATAAATCCTCCCAGGAGAGATAAGTGCATTATGAGTTGCTGTCAGTCAAAGTTTGTTTTGATTCTGACGCAGTGTTTTTTTTTTGTGCAGCACAGAGTGACAGGTCACAACTCTCCAATTAATGAGTTATCTCTCAGTCCACGTGGTGTTGTGTTTACAGCTCTGGGTTTGTTTGCAAGACAGCCTGAACCATGAACAGACTGAAAGCAAAGGAAAAACAATGAATCCTTCCTGCTTCAGTCTCAACCAAGAGAACAGAAGGGCAGGTGTGAACACAGCCAAAGATGTGTGAATGCATGCGTTTGTCTGCGTGAAGTGAAGAGTGTTCGAGGAAACATTATTTACAAAACAAACAGCTACTTTGCATCTTCTCAAGCTCTGTAAGGGCTAAACTTCAAGCCTGCCACAGGAAGCAAGGAATAAAATCAATAACAAATGCAAGGCACAAATAAAACAGCCATATGCATCTGGTTATGTGGATCAACACAAAATTAGCAATACATTGATAGATACCTGCACGGATGCCACTCAGAATTTACTTTATGTCCAAATAAAGATACAGTTTGTGTTTCAAAGGACTGGCAAAAGCATAGTCTATAAAAGGCAATATTTGCACACATTAAAAAAAAAAGAAAATCAGACATTGATTTGTCTCACAGACAAAAATGGGAATCACAAACAGAATAAAATACACCGTGGCAAATTGATGAATCTGCTGCCATAATTACCACAAGGATCAAACCAAAAAACAGTTCCAAATATGGTTCAACACAGGTTTAAACAAACATAATAAGAGCTGGAATTTGCTTTCTTATTATTTGTACTTGCAGGTATTGGAAAATGTCCTGAGGCTGTTGGAAAATTCTCAAGTGTATTAGACATTTTGCATGTTCTCTTTGTACTTTTGTACTGATAATAAGGAACAAATAATAATAAATAAAATGTCAGGTTTGAGCACTCTTCTCCTCCCTCACAATAATTTGAATTATGCTGTGAAGACACATGAAAATGATATAAATCAACTGTTCAGTGAAAAGGATCCCAGTTGCTATGGAGCACATATTGAACAGCTTAAGTTCAGTGCTTCCAGGCCATGTCAACTTTATTTAAACATTCAGTTTGCAGGGATAGCTCAAATATCATGTGTGACTGTGGAAATCGGATCAATTGCAGCTTAGACCTTCTCACTTTTACACACGTTCAACTATAATTCAAAGGTGAAAATGCTCCATTTAGGATATTAAATCTCTTTCATTGAGTAGGTCAAAAACCACCCTGACACCAAATCAAAGTAAGAGCATGGAAAAGTGATTAAATTATCTAAGGGATTGAAAGGTTGTTATATATTGAATTGAAATTCAGTTCATCCCTCTCTCTTCTTCTATTCTCCTCCTTTTCCTGTTCTCCTTTACTCAAAAGTACAAAAATGAAATTTTACTTTTCGTTTTTTATATTTTTCGCTTTGTAAGAAAAGTAAAAATATTCGACACAGTGCTACAAGCCAAGGCAATCCACAACACCATTTACAGAGTAGTACCAAAATAAGAGCTTCACAGTTTACAGCTCAAATGTGGACACCGAGCGAAGCAAAGAATAAGGTTGTTTTCCCTGTTGACAGCAACAATATTTCATGTTACAGTCAGACACAGTATGCCAGCAAGTCACTACTGCACCAATCTATGGATTATCCCATGTTCTGATGCTTAATGCTGATTATATTTATGTCGAGTCTTCTTCTCTTCCTCTGTTTTTGGTGTACGAGGTTCACTGAACGATGTGTGAGGTTATAAAACATGCTCAGCCTCTTTCACACTGCAGGTCTGATTGGCACCCTCACTCTTAATTGCTCTCACAATTACACAGCTCCAACAAGATCAGCACTGCTGGGTGTGAAAATACCTGAAGGCCCAGACAATTTGAAAGACTGATATCCCGCTGATTGAGCCTGTCACATACGACACGCACGTAAGCCAAGGTTATTATGGTTTGCATTCATTCACTTTTCCGTGCACACTGATTATAAAATCACTGCACTCACAGGAGGGGGAAAGCTTGGGAAATACTCTGGCAGAAACACAAAACACATCTCCAGCCCCAACCTCCCACTATGTCTCAATGTCAGTCCGCCGCCTGTTTTCCAGTCGTGTCTCCACTTTCATGCCGCGGAAACACATTTCTCTTTCTTTCATACGCAGAGAACATGATTTGCATTTTAAGACATGCTCATTTCATGATATTTCATGAGCCTTCAGGCTGTCAGGGAGCTTAGCAAAGAGGAAGAATCTCAGCCACGCCAGCTAATTGGGCAGAGAAAATTCCCAGGACCCACCAGGCTCTTACATTTTCTCTCTTTTTATAAGGCTCCCATTAAGTTTAAGAAAGTTGCAACTGGTCGCCATGCTAACTAATGTACCGGCAGATGTGAGTCAGCTTTTCTGCTCAGTGTTTTCTTTTCTTTTTTTTTCTGTGTATTGCAGCTACAGAGGCATGACTAGTGTGAGTTGTCTTAACAATTAAAAAGAACACCCTGTAAGTAATATTGCTTTGCCCTGAACTTTTCATATTGTTAGATATTTATCTTTTTCATTTTATATTATTAGATTTCTGAGTTCTGACTTGTTACATTTCAAGAAGAGAGTGTGTGTTAGGCGGGGATGTATACAGCTGCGGGCAAAATTCACCCTCCTAGAAACTTTCTCCTCCAGCAGTGGTGATATAGAAAGCTGAATTACTTTTTTTCTCCCCCTTTTTCTTTTCAGTCGTCACCTCTGTCGCTGTCGCCATCATTTGAATTGTCAGATAGGATATGAGAACACATTTCCCAGAGATGCGTTCCTTGTAAGACAAGCTGCTACACGGGAGGGCAAACGTAAAAGTAAAGTGGTTCACAGTGGGCGTCCATGTATCTCGGGCAGGTTCCAATATACAGTACAAGCTGGGCTGTATGTCATTTGTCAAACCAAGGTATGAGGTAATCTGTGAAAAAAATGATGGTTGCGGCCACAGCTCGATGATTTCTCCGTTTCTCAGCTACAGGCATATTTAAGTTTAGCAATTCTTAACTTTTGGCTTCTCTGCTTTAGTAGCAACTCAAAACACGTTTCTGCTGGATAGGCAAAATAATATTTTCGATCATGTCTGTGTGACTTCTACAAGGAGTCCTCCATCTTTCTGCTCAGACATCATGAGCGCAAGAGTATTTACTAGCTGTGGATTTTCAGCATCCTTCTTTTTCTTTGTGTCTCTTGCCTCCAAGACGCCACAGACACAAAACAAAAACTAGACCTGCAAGCAAGTATGCCAGGTGTGCAAGCTCCTGACGCAACTCTGAACCAAAGGCACACTGACTCATAGTAACCAAGAGGCCAAGGTGTTGCTGAATAGTGCTGAAAGGGCTGTTTGGCACAAAGTCTCTTAGTTTGTTAAAGGAAGTTGTACAATGCTGATCAATGAGCAAGTCACACACTAATGCTAAGGTCACACTTCATTTTTCACTCGATGACGGCTTTTGGAGACTCGCTGATGCACCCAAAAGATATGTAGCAGGCTAAATATGTAGACCTATCGGCGACTATTCTTAAATCTAGTATTGTTAAAAGTGTTGTCACCCAGTTGTGACTGGCAATGAGTGCGACAACAAGCTATAGCCAATGACAATGCAAGGTATGAGGTGAGGGGAAACCCAGGGTGGCAGTTGTACAGCATCAAAAAACATAGTCTTTTCTTTTCCTTCTTTGTTTCTTTTTTCAGCTGCAAATCAGCGCACAAACAACTTGATCACTTTAACCTCCATTTTGGAAGAAAAAAGATCCTGTCTCGCTCATTTCCCGTGTCACCTCTCACATATGTTTTCAGGTCAAAATGAAGTATGGAGATCAGACAGACTCATTGGGGGTTCCTCCCGATGAAAGATCTATTACAGGACGAGAAGTTGTGTGGTGTGAACAGTACAGCAGTCCGATGACTCTGTAAGTCATGTAGCGTGTACGTAACATAACTCGCCAGCAACAAGCAAAAAGCGGTGGAGGCAGTCTCACGTGATTTGTTTGCTTCCAGAGGGTTTTCACCATTAGTCTTTGAAAGCATTTATACATATGAGGTAATTTTCACTCCTGCTAATTTCTAGTTCATTTCAACAGGCTTCACTAACTATAACAAATGTCATACTCTGCAGTCGGGAGCATGTAACAGCTCACAAATTGATTAGGCTTTTAATTTGTGAAGGACAATCATTTGGGAAGTTTGTTGCGGCCACCATTAGCGATCAGTGTGTAAGCAAAGCCTGCAAATAGCTTCTGTGAAACAGGCCCCTGGAATCTCATCCTGGCACTTTAAACTGTCAGAGGCTCTTAAAGGTGATGAGAGGAGCTGATGTGATTTGTCCTTATCCAAGGTCACCCGCCGCAGATACACTTTTCCCCTCAGCTAATGACGTCTTTACCTTGTTTTCCCTTTGGCGCTGTGCTGCGTCCAAAATTTATGAGATGTTGTCGGCCTAGTTTGTATGAAAGTGAAACAATTCACACGTTTCTGTTTTCTTTGCATCTGCTCAAGCCTTGATTTTAGCCCGCCTCGCACTGTAAATTGCTGTGTTTAATCTCACAACCAGCCTTGTCGTGCTCCGGGCTATGCTGTTGTGTGTGGTTCAAAACTATCAAAGCTTTTTCTTGTTAACACCAGCTGTAGTTTCAGCACTCTAAGCCCCTATCATTTAAGTTGATGTATATGATATCCAAAGTCCTGCCGAGTGAGCGCAATTACTTTTTAACTACTGCGTTACTGACGGTGATTTATTGTACTTTGGGGCAAACTGTTTTTCTGCTGCAAGAAACCGATAATGTAGCTGCTTTTCGAACCGACTCACATACAGAAGAAGGAGAAGTGGGAGGGACAGGGGAAGACGGTGAGAGACAGGGAGGGAGAAAGACAGACAGACAAGGCGGAGCGGTGCTAATGAGAATGTCAGAGACGGGGAAGCAATTTGAGATCTTCGCATTGCAGACCACAATCGGCTGTCATGATTAATGGTCTGACTTTGTTTTTCTCTCACCTCATCGAGCCTCTCTCTTAACTCCTCGCTCGTCTCGTCCGCAGCTCAAATAAATACGTTTCATCACGAGGACACGACAACACATTAGCTCGTAAACCCGACCAATACACTCACTGCAGCTGCAAACAGAAAAAAAGCAACTACAACTTAATTTTCTATGTGATGTGGAAAAATATTTTAGTTGTTTTTAAATACACAGTAGAAGTTTTTTGAAGATGTTTTTGTTCCTGCTTTGACCACAAATGCAAATTGCACATTAGTCTTCTATCAGTAGTTGTTTGAGTGTCTTCTCATTCTCATCAAAGCACTTTGGAAAAAACATTCGACTCCTCAGGAGTGTGTACACTGCCTAGGCTCCATAGATAGTAGGGGATAGGTTTTGGAATCTCTAACTGTATTTCCCATTACCCATTAACAAACCTTGCACTCTATCACACCCACGTGCTGCTCCCCGTCTCCCCTACTCATCCCTTGGCGTACAGATAACACAGATGCATGCAGTATGTGTGCCAGACTCAATTTAGACTCCATTTGATACCTTTGAAAACAAAGGATTATTCTTAAAACCCAATTTGAAAATGTGACATGAGATCCACACAGACAGTGATGAATAATTATCTTTTGGATTACAATGTAATGCTGTACATTTGTACACTATGAATGAAATGTGATTTTTAGCATGGTACATTTTAAATAGGTCAACAAACCAATACATTGACACTAAAACACACTAAAAATTTGAGGGGTCAGTTAATTCAAAAAATAATAAAACCATTTTTACTCCTTGGTATTTCTGGCTATGCAGATAGTTGTTTTTTTTTGTTTTTGTTTTTGTTTTTTTTGCTCTGGTCTGTAGAGAGATTTCTGCCACCACCCAAATACAGTATCACCACTTTTCAAAGCCACAATTTCTGTGATTAAAAAAATACTTGGTTTTATGATCGAGTTTCCAATGCAAATTTTAACAGAATTTCTAGATAATTGGTCAAAAAGCAAGGAAATGAACACACATTTCAATCTAAGACTGTTACGCAATTATTCAGAGATTTGCCACCTAAACCACAGGAACAAGATGATGTAATTAAAGGAGCGCCAGTCAAACCTCAAATGAACAAAACCAAAGTGCAAAATGTGATGGAAATATGGCATTTATGTTTGTTTAATGTATTAATTTGAGGAATGTTAGTTTGTCAATGCAAAACACAGATCTGATGTTTGCACCTGCTGCAATTTGTCTCTTTACTGGAGCAGAAGCTTCAGTTGACGATATACTCTTAAGCTTCATGTACGTCCTGACTTTGACGTTTGACGTTGACCCAAGTAAAAACTTATTTGCAATATTTTGAGGGGTTTTTTTTTCTTCAAAATTTCCTGTTTCCAATCTGTTTGTTTTTTTATGCACAAACTAAAAATGTGTTTATAAACAGGTGGGTGGAAACGCACTTAGTGAGGGCTGTGGATCATCCAGAGTAACAGAGATACGAATGCCACAAGGAAATCCTGCGTAATGCTCGGCGCAGTACAAACTAAATTTAATTTCTTTTTTTCTCTTTGTCATTGTAGGGCTCATAAATAAAAAAACAAAACAAAAACAAATTGTGCGTGTCCATTTTTTTTTCTAACTTTGTTGGCTTGAATTTATGCAAGGCAGTAAAGACAAACTCCGCTGACCTTAACAAACTCAGAATTAATCTACGCACTACATTAAAACTCTTTGAAACAACCATCAATGCAACAGCCTAAACACAATGAGATGAGGCAACAGCTTTTATCTCCCTTTCTGTCTCTCCAGGCCGGGGGTTGAAAGTAAATTCAACAAAGCCAAACATGGAAACGCTACATCAGTTTTCTCCTTCTCTTCTCTCCACTACAGTTTCCAGTTGTCTCTTTGTCAGACAGAAGAAAAGACCATTGTTATTTCTTCTCAGCAAAAGGGATTTTGAGTCTTTTAAATTGGCAGTGGATTACAGCTTTAAATGGAGCTTGTCTCCTCCAAATACTGTCAAGTAATAGAGCTGAGGGAGAGAGACTACACTCAAGTGCCAAGCTAGGTTTTATATTAGAGCGAAGGATTTATTCAAAATCTAATGATAAAGACGTTAGGGGAAATTGTAATTTTTTTCCTGCAACAATGATTCACTTAGCGAACAATGTGTCTGATTTGAAGCTGTCAGTCATCTCCTGTGCATGTACAGTCAGTGATTTTCAGAGGACTGAAAGAGGGAGGGAGATAAACACAGAGTGAAATAAAACCATAAAAGACAGTGTGATTACCTGCACCTCTCATCATCTTCTTCCAGCCCCACCAGAGACGAACAATAGATCGATTCAAGGCCCTCCCTGCATTCCTGACCTCACAGCTGATGATTAAAGTCTCCTCTGATGCCAGGAGCACCCTGCTTTCTCCCTTTACCTCTCCCTCCATCACACATGCACACACGTGCAACATCACCTAAGATTTATCTCCTACTTCATCTTCTTTTTCTATCTCTTTCACGCGAGCATTTGATGTCTCCCGAAGCCTTTGACACAGGCCGGAAGAAAAAGGAAAGATAAACATCAGTAGTTCCCGTGGATGAAGCACGAAGGGGAACGGCCTGGAGTTCATTTTGAAGTTACAGTAAAAGTAGAGGAGGTTTCAGGGTGATTTTCATTCACACCCAGGCTTCTGCTTTTGCTGTTGCTGCTGCTGCTGCTGGGTTATTTGTGGAAAGTTTTTTCAAGTTGAGTTGTTGACTTATAGGGAACTCCTACCACTGAACTCCCAAGGGTTGCATCAACTCCTCTGTGTGTGCTGGCAGTAGTCGGTGCTAGTCAGCATTTTTCACCTTGCAGAGCAATGAATGCTGGCGAAATGGTTGCAAAGAGCAAAATTAAAAATTCTACTATTCTACTACTACTATACAACCCAAACACATAGTCTTCTCCCATATTCTCTCTCTTTGTCCTCCCATCCCAGAGGAAACCCTTCAACACGGTTACTACCTGTCAAGTTTTCTTGTGCAGCACATGCTGTTTACATTAATGACATATTTACCAATTGAGATACTTTTTAAAATAATGGGTCTTTATCAGACAGTGGTAGACAGCAATAGGTTTCTTATTGCAAGACAGCGACCATTTATTTTGCTGACTGAAATGACAACTGCCACTAGCAAACTTTAGCTAGTGACAGCTGCTAATTAACGCTAGCTAATGCTTGCTAGCTAATAAACGCCAACTCAGTGTTAAAAAGTCTTAAATTGACACTTACAGGATATCATGATTTTAAAAAAAGTATTGTCACTATTCTGTGACTGAACACTCACTGTGCAGGGGAGGGGTTTAATCAACAGCTACACTCGTCTTACATTTTGGGAGGGGGGTGTGTGTGTGTTAAAGTTTGTTTGCCTGCATGTTTGTCCCGTTTCAGATATATTATTCAATGACTCAGTCGGCTGACATGGTTGTATTGTGCTCCTGTTCTCGCTCTTTTCAAGGCTGCACAGACCATGGTGTTTTCTTTGTTCTGACCTCAGGCGGTCATTGGCCTACAGGGAGTTTCAGGCTGGCATACTGTTCCCGCCTTTGTGCTTGTTAGAGTTGAGTATCAGTCTCAGAGGAAATCCATGTGGAAAAAGCTGGCAGCACACAAGAAGAAACCCACTGATATAATGACATAATGTATAATAAAAGAGGGATGAACAGAGCATGTAAATCGGAATCATGACAGTTGGACAAAATAGAATAATTGTGCTTTACAGTATAGTTTTTTGTACATGCGTATTACAATAAAAGACTGACCATATGTTTGACCATATGTGATAAATATGCATTCTTCGGGTTCCCATTGGTGTTTCTGGATTTTATAGAAGTACATTTCACGTCATTAGACTTTCACAGATTCTACTCAAATTCTTCTCACACAGCGAATTGACATTTCAAAGGAGCTAGGTGCAGAGAAGAGAGCAGATTTGAGACAGAGAGGAAATGGGGAAGACACAAGGAATTCTAAGTATCATACAGGTAACAGGTCACACATTGACACACATCTGATTATCTGCTGCTCTCACCTCCTTGAAAACCCTCACTGTCTCTTCATTCCTGTCTGTCTGTCACCCACAATCTGTGTTTAAGTAACCGCCATACTCCCCGTCCCTTTGTGGTAATTGGATCCAACGCAGGCCAGGACAGAAGAGGCGGTCACACAGATGGCTTCTCGCAGACTTAATGATGCATTTCTGATTCCTCCTAATTGGCTATTGGAGGTAGACACCAAAGGACACCAATGGGTCAAGAAGAGAGGGTTTAGCCTGAGTCAACCACACACCCTCTGAACCCTGTACCTCCCCAGATAGAGTCACTAAAAGGTTTACTGTGACATAAAGCTTTAAAGGGTTCCTGAATTCCCTTTAGATTTACGTACCCTAATGAAAAAGAGTTAACAGCAGTGGGACACATTAATCAAGAACCAGTATTGGAATGTAAGGAGGTACATTTACCCAAGGTCAGATCTGAAGTACTTTTACTTTGATGGAGTATTCTCACAATTCAATAGGAAATAATGTACTTTTGACTCCTCTACCTTCACTTATCAGCTATAGTTACTGATAACTTTTCAAGGTAAGATTTTAAATTAGTTAGTTTCATCTCAACTAGTCAACTACAACAGTACAATGATGCATATTATGGTAATAATGCATCACAACTAATACTTGAATAATATAATGTATGATTGTCAGGGTCATAGCCACAATTTTAGAGATAAACACTCGTTCTTGCTGAGAGTAGTTAAGCTAAGCTAACCGACTGCTGACTTTAGCTTTATGTTTAGCATAAAAACACGAGTGGTATCAATCTTCTCATCTAACTTTTGGCAAGGAAAATGAATAAGCATATTTCCCCAAATGTCAAACTATTCCTTTAAATAATAATTTTAATGAAAGACTTTTATTTATATTTTTACAGTGTGGTATCACTTTTCTGTAAGTAAAGGATATGAATACTGTCTGTCTGGAATGACTGTCCTATTTCATGTGATAATAAAAAAAACAACCTCTACTTCTCATTTGCCTAGCTACTATTTGTTCTTTTTCTCCTATCAGAATGTACTACATCAGGATTATTATACGTCCATAACTCAACGCAGCACCTACCTACTAATGCACAACTGAGTAAACGTACTGTGCTTTGACTTTTATAACTAATTCCACCTCCCAGGGTAATGAGTTCTCTCATTTTCCCTCTCCTGCTCTTTTTACTCTCTTCCTCACTCTCTCTCTCTCTCTCTCTGTGAGCTCCTCCTGCTCTGAGTTAAAACTCCAGAGAAATGAATAAGGACTGGGGTGAAAGGAGAAAGGTTTCTGGGAAAGAAGTGATTTATTCCCAGGCATTTCCAGGGGAACATCATGAATAAATTCAGAGTTAGGTAAGCATTCATACATGGCTCTGTGATTGTTCCGTCTTGTCCCCACGGAGAAAAGAGAGGAGGGGCATTACTGACAGTACTACAGTGTGTGCATGTTTTATTCTTGGAGCTTCTCACAGAGATAATTCAGCTTGTAGTTTACTGTATATCTGCCGCATATTGGATACTCCATACTGATCATCATTTATATATTTAGTATTATCTTAATAAGGTAGATGCCATCGTTCCAATTCTATCCTGCATTTACTGTATGTATCTAAGCCGTTAGATTAAATTTAACAAGGATGTCAAAAGATCTAGCCACCACTATGCCAAAATAAAATAAATAAATAAAAAAGTCTGTCTCCTGGGTTGGCAGGATATGAATTTAATTCATATCCAGACAATCTCCCAAAAATGATCTAATTTAGCAAGGATGGAAGAAACTGAAGATGTGTGGTTACTGACAAACAAGAGAGGGTCATCTGCATACAACAACACTACCTTGTACAATGAATACTCTCAACTTAGCTCTCTCTGAAGAATCATTTGTTCAAATATAGCAGTGTACAACATCCAGGTCAAAGCTAGAATCCTTAAGAGTTTCAGAAAGGAAAGGATGATTGAAAATATTGGAATCAGTGATATAATGTGTTGTAACAATAACATTTTTTCAACACATTTAGTGTTTGCTTAAGTCTCTGTCTCCTCTGGGAGGGAGATCAATTGTTCTTTTTTGTATTATACTTTCAAATTGGTTTGTTGAATTACTGTTCAAAATGATGTCACATTATCACACCTTTAAAACAAATTCAGTAAATGTGAAAATGAGGATGCATTTTAGGTGTGAAAACCAACAGCATACATTTGTTCACTAAAAGGTTTGTCTCATAAAAAGACAAATGGGCAAGCATTTAGTATTGTGGTGATGGGATGGCAGAATTTTAATTAAAATAAACACTCTCTTCACAAGATCCAGAGAGGACAAATCTCACAGACAAATAATTTGATGTCCATTTTAACTGTACTTTATAATGAGGACATTTCAAGCAAAAACACAGTCAACAGATGCCATCAGTGGGTGGACTTTTTAAACCATGACCACCACCCTAACAACCTGCAAACTGGATAAAGAACAGATGCACACTTTTAATCAGACTGAACCGAACTCAACTGAACTTCACTCTCCCCAACTCAACCCAATTCAAATTGAATTATTTATTGATCCACTGGGCAAACAATTTTTGCTAAACAGTAACACAGTAAAGTGACAGTAAAAAAACAAAAAAAGGGGGGAGTTACTTGAGGTCATGGAAATATTGAAGACAGGTTGAATTAAGATTAGTAGAATAACTGTAGAGCTACAACATACTGTGGAAGGCTAAGTTCACTTATAATAAATTGAAAACTGGAAAACTGTGTTAGTATTGGCTGACATTTAGCATCCCTACTACTTCTATGAAGGTCATGTGGCTATTTTCAGCTTTGAACTTCACTGACTTCACAGTTGCCTTGAACCTCCATGGATCCTTCTGAGGATCATGGTATGGTGGCCCTGAGAGCACTGCCACTTTAGACAGCACATGCAAACTGACATAACACCAGTAAATGAAGAAAGCAACTTCAACAATCTGACAACATGTTTAGGGAAAAAATGTTGCAGAGAAATAAATGATGAGAAACTCTTGCTGCAAATATACAATATGTGAAATGTGCTGTAATTACAGAAAACACAAGTTAAAGAGGTTAACTACCTGTCAAAGTAGTCTTAAATGATCTGAGTTTATTTAAGTTTGCCAGATATCTGCTATACCCTATTGCCTATTTAGCCATCCATTTTGCTGTGTTTTTTGTATTTGCACTTTGGGTCATTATGCTGCACACAGTAGGTGCTATCGGATTTGTGTAGAAGTTCTTGTTATTGTTTTGTATAACTGCATGATTTCTTTAGTTGCAGCCCACACAGCATATCATGAACATGCTCTGGTTGATTAGAGGCAACTGAAAATGAAAACATACAATATTACAGATGGACTCCTAGAAAAAAATGCAGAGCAGACTTGGTTAGCAAAATATCTCAAAACATATGCAAGTTGTAACATTTTGTTTGTGGCTCAGCACAGACATCAGACATCCCTCTTCTCACAAAACCAACTGAACATTTCGTCTTGATGGTATAATGTGTATTTCTGCCCTGGAAAGTCAAATACTGTTAAAAGGTTTGATGTTGCAAGGCATTTGGCTCCCTCAACAATTTACTTCCTTTTTCTCACTCAAACAGCCCCACTTACTTTAGAATGAACACTTCAAATCCCTTTGTCTTTGCCTTTTGCTCACGCTCTGAATGTCTGTCCTCATGAGAAGATGGAAAACAATAACAGGAGTGAGACTGCTCTGTAAATATTGAATAGTGAGTTTTTAATGAGGCTTGAAGTAACTTGCAGAACAATCTAAGCACCGTCATCAAAGGATGGACGAGGAAGGAAATGTGGTTAAGAAACCATGTTAGGTTGCTTGTTTGTTTTGTCTAAAACAATATCTCATTTTGAATCAGCTTCACTTTTCACTGCACACATGCTGTCTGAGTTCATGAGCGGTCAAAGCAGCCTCCGCTGCTCCACTAAAACACACCATGACAGAATATAAAAGCTGTCAGAAAGTTTAAACATAACTTTACGAAGTCTAAGTTTTAAAATGAATTATTTTTTATTTTACTTTTATTTTTTTCAAATATTACTCATGGTAGCACTCACTGCCCTCCACTCATACAATACAATGCTCTGGATGGCCTGCAGTGCAGCATCCCTTAGGCAGTTCAGGGTTCAGAGCATTTTAGTTGTGATGGTGTTTGCAGATGTAATATACCACCCACAGAGTAGACCTCTCTGTCAGCAACAGAATTTAGCAGTTTTTAGTGCTTTTTCAAACTCGTGTCAAATGAAAACAACAAAATGATCATTAAAAACTAGAGGATTTGATAAAGAAAAGACTTCGTAAAGGCCAATGCATGACAGGACTGATAAAGCAGCTGGCAAATGCCCACCACGGCTTTAACAACAATACTGAGTCTGCAGCGAGAGTTGAAGCTCAAGTTGTTTTACTTAGCACTTCTTCTATAGGCCTGGGGAACTTCTGCTGTGTTGACTGGATATGCAGTGTTTTTTCTGTTTGCGTTTTGTTTTTTCAGCGGTTTGTGTTTTTTGTTTTGCGTCATTTCTGTATTTTCATTTGCTGTTGATGTGTTTGTTTTGGCTTCCTTTTTTCAAATGTCTTTTTTGAATTGGCATTGTTTCTGAATTTGCAACGTGTTTCTTCTAATGGATATGTTTTTGGCCGGTGCAACGTGTTTGTTATGGACGGCCACCGTACTTCTCAGATTATTAACAAATCATTAATGGGAACAACTTTTGCCAAGATGTTATAATCTTACACACTTGCATTGTTTTTTGTTTGTTTGTTCTTTAATAATTTCCTCCAATGGAAAGTTTCATTACTCAGAAATTCAAAATATTCATTTAATTTTGATTTAATTTAATTAACATTTAGAAGTTCAGACCTCATAGCTTGTTAAAAAATCAAAAACCGTTAAATGTTAAAATGGATTATTAAATACTCCTAACTGCATTATTACCAAATAGGGAGGATAAACATAATTAAATAAGGGTTTTTCACAACCTGCCAATCCAGACGTTGTTCCTGTTAATAGCTTTTAACTGATCTCTAAATCATTAGTAAGCGTTTTTAACCAGTATTAAAGCCATTAATTACAACATAAAAACCTATTAGCTGAGTCTAATGTGAAAGCAGTAACCAATTTATTCTTATTTTAAATAATCTATTCCACATTATGTTTTTTAGAAAAGTGTAGCAGTATAATGTGTATTCATGAATGCCAGGTACAAGCCTGAGGATCATTCATTAAAGGACAGCCTGTGATGCTCTCTCTGTTAACCCACCAGTACTATGAAGACAAGGACAACATTGTAATCCATCATGGATTATCCTCAGGTTAGTGTGAAGGCCCACACTGTCCTTGCTTTAACAGTAAGTGATCAAAAGAGAAGTTCTGTGTGAGCTCTGTGCAAACACAGAAATAACACCCCTGAGTTAAATAGTATCAAGTTTAATCAGTACAAAGAAGTAAAAGTTAGGAAAAGCACATAATAAAAGAATATGAAAAAATAAACACTGAATAAGAGGAATAAAGGTAGAGAGAGGATTGAACTGAGAGGAAAAGTGGTAGAGCTGGAAGGCTGTTGCAAGACAAGCTCTGTGCTTATTGGAGAATTGATTAATGAGGTTACAGTGAGAACATGGAAAAAGCAGAGGGTCCCCTGTGACTGCACTGCAGTACACACCGGCGATAGAGACCTCTTCTTATTCACCAGTGCAACCATCAATGATTGTCAAGGAGAGGCTTAAATATGACTAGAGATGACTCCATACACCATGTTACAGGAGAGAAAATCAATACTGAATGTACAACTCGGTGAGTTTCGTTACTGCTTATCATGATCAATTTACGATTCAGGAGGGCACTCCTTCACTCTTTGCTATCTGTTCTCGTGGATATCATGATCCTACTTGTTATAAATGAGGAAAAACATACTGGATAACATACTTTCAAACTTTCTCCAGCTGGCAGGTGGGTATATGTGGGAGCACGGCATCTTTGCTCCAAGCACAACGGAGACACTGCTGTTCTCAAACGCGCCATCTCATTAGAGATTGTTCATCGCCGTCTGGGTTTCCTCTGCGCAAACATCTATCTTTCTCACTCTCTGCCTCTGTATGCTTCTTCTAAGAATCCCTGACAAGCTTTGTCCAGTGAACAGAAATAAAACTCAGTGTGTCTGCAGCTTGAAGTTGGTTAAACTCTTCTCATTAAACTGCAAAAGCCCAGTGAAAGCTCTTGCTGCTTTATTTGGTTTGTTAATGAAATGTGCCTCTTCTCCTCTGGTGCCTTAGTATCCAATCTAATTAAAACACCAAACAGGTTTTGAATACAGATACACTGACTGGTGGGATTCTTTTAAAATACCGTACATAGTTAGAAAGATCTTTTTAGAAATCAGTCTTCCTCAGCAACGTTCTCTGCCCCAATAATATATGCGATTCAAAATGTATAATTTATAAGTCACATACAATATATCCAACATCAACACCCGCAAACAGTGTGGCAAATAATTCATCGACAATCTGCTGCCGGCATCCATCACACATTTAGGTTATGTTATGCAAATAACATAGTTCAAATGGTGTTGAGCTTTTTGGGGATTGAGCTTCCTTCAGTTCCAACTTTCAAAAGAAGTCTCACTCATAATACTGGGGTTGTACTGTAGTTCCTGGTCGATGGGTTGATCAATACGCTCTTGTCCGACCAAATTCTCATTGGGGTGGGTTGAACACACAACAGACTGCGAGGTCTTTTTAACGTTTACTCAGAGAAGTTGTCGGTGCAGCTGAATTTTGTTAAAACCACTGACCAAAAAGTAACTTGACTGTGCTAGCATGCTCCATTAATTTTCATGTTTAATGCTTGAGGCTTTGAGTGTGAACAGCAGAATTTGTATATTTTAATATATTTGGTCTAATAAACACTTTATGCTGCAAATACAAGCCTTTTATTTTAATTTAGAATTCATTAAGGCTAATAAGGTTACCAGGAAAAGTGCATTGTGACCGATGTAGTTAATCTCAAGATAATGTGCAGATTTATTTATTTATTTTTCCATGAGTGGTTTAAGAGTAGTTACAGGCAACCAAGATTTTCTTCGGCTGACTACCTACCTAATAAATACTCAGCATAAGGATGGTATAGACTGAGCAGCACTGAAACATCTGAAGCTCCCATCCCAGCCAGTGGACACCGATCTGAGCTGCATGAGTAGAAAACAGATGACTGGCAGTTATGCAGGAAATCATTATATTTAAGTATTTTCTGCAGCTTATCATGACCTGAGTGAGCAGGGAATGTATATAAAAAGAGCTGGCACAGGGATTGTCTGCGCTCCAGCGTGCTCTCAAGGGGGGATTCCTGCATTGACAGATTTCTTTAGAGCAGTTCCATATCTTGCTTGGAGCGTTTTATTCCCACGTGTGTGCATGTATGTAGAGTAGCTGGGGAGTAGGAGAAGGTGAATGCTTGTTTATCCCAGAAATTTCAAGAACATTTACACGAGGCCCACGAACAGTATGTACCACCTGAAAGTACTGCGTGTGCAGGATTTTTACCCTGGTGTTTTTCTCCGCATAAACTTTTACTTTTACCTGTGGCTGTTTCTCAGCGAGTCAGGACATATTTGTTTGAAATTTGTTCCTGAAATCAACACTCTCACTCGATATCTGTCTCATCACAGGTAATTTCACACAAGCAAAAACGGCCTCCTCAAAATTGCAAGAACAGAAAAATAATTTATAATTTTACAGTTCACATTGCAGGGTTGAGATTGATTCATTAGAGATGGAATTTGTTCTGGATGAGCTCCATCAGTCGAGGTGGTTCGTGCATGTGTGAGTGTGTGCGCGTGCTCAGAGGCTACATCCCAAGCTTTAATGGTTTACGTGCTGTGCTGCTGAGTGGTCTGCTGTGCAGCTAGACAGACACATACCTAAGTACTTGTACAAATGCCAGTTTTAAAGCCTCGTTCATGCTGATAGGGGCTGGGAAAAGGCGGCAGAAAAGCCTCAGAGATGCCTCTGGCAAAAGCATTAACTCCACATGAAATGCATTTGTTTCACATAGCTCCGGGGTAAATGCCTTCTCATTTGAAGATCAACCATTTAAGGTGCTTTTTTACAGCATATACCAGGATATTTATTTGCAGAAACCCATTCAAAGTGTCAGTTCTTTTAGAGGTAATATCACATATATTGCCTCTGTGTTTGCAGTTACATACAGTCCCCTGTAAGTGCACAACCAAGAATCAATACGTAGCAATTGTTTAATGTTCCTCAAGGACCAATATTGAAAACAGTTTCTGTCCATCAGCTTTGATAATCCTGCACAGTTACTGCTTTTACCCTCCTGTGCAAAGTCAGGTTGCATAATCAATGGTGCTACAGAGCATCTCGAACACGCAGAAAAATCAATGAGGCCAAATGATGAGGGAAGAATGCAGAAACTATTTAGGCCTCTCTCCTTTTTTTTGGCTTGTAACAATATTGCTGAACTGACAAAAGGAATTCTTCGTACCTTTGTATTTGGATTCTCATTTATTCTATTCTCATTAATGATCTTGTCTTTCTTGTCTCTCATCTCTTTATCCGTACTCTCCTCGCTCTCTGAGTCCAGAAATCGAGCTGTACTTTTAAGAGTTCTGTCTTTGTTCTTGCATCTGCGTGTGACGGTCAGTTGGTGTGTGGGAGTGAAATGGAAGTCGGCCTTTTGGTACTGATTTCATATGATCCAGTGCTGGGATCTGAACTGAACTGAACTGGATCACTACCATATAACCTTGAAAAGTCATATTTGTGTTTTGTTTTTTTTTCTTCCATAGAGTCTACTTTATTTCCAGCTACTTGCCACATATATTTATGTAATATCACTTTCCATTTAAATTCAGTCGCAGCTCTTTTAATTATTGATAGAGAGGGTTAAAGCTGTCCTCGTGGCTTCTTATGATCTATATTCTTTCCTAGAGAGTAACCCCCATTGACTATGAATTTAAGATTAAGCAATAGATCTATTCAAGAGGGCAACGTGTATTATTTATCACGTTCCTCAAAGGTCAAATCTTTGGTTCAAACTGCAGGAAAAAGGAAAGACACTTTGGAAAGATATCTCTACTATCAGTCATGTCAATACTTCATAGCTCCACCATTCATGAATTTCACTTTTAATTTTAATTACATTATTAAATGTTCATGTTTTTATTAGAACTGTTCAAGCAACTTTATGTAGCTATTTTACCTTAAAATATCAGCTTCAGGATCATTTATGGTACATGTCATGTGGAAAATGGCAACTCTTTCAGTCTCACTCCACGACTCAAACACCTATTCTCTGTAGGTAACTTGGGTTGAGTGTGAATGATCTTCCGTAAGAACTGTATATGGCTTTACACCACCAACTATCTTGTCTTGAGCATGAGAATTACATAACTCATTGCTGCAGTTGGTCATTAGCTTGTTATCTCTTCCATATGTGACCTGGCTAATAATTAGTATGACTAAGTTCCAGACTACCAGCCTTCTGACTGTATCTGCATCATAGCTGGTCAGTAACTGAGCTAAATCACATATTCCCAGACATCAGTGAGGCTTGGTGCGTCATCAGCAGAGTTAAGCTACGTACTAGCAGCTACCATATTGTATTTTCTGTGGTGTGTGAAGATGATTCATCCACCCATCCATTGTCTATACCACTTATCCTGAAGGATCACTGTGGGGCTGGAGCTAATCCCAGCTGACATTGGGTGAGAGGAGGGGTACACCCTGGACAGATTGCCAGTCTATTATAGTGCTGATATATAGAGACAAACAACCATTCACATTCACATTTACACCTACGGCCAATTTAGAGTCAGTTAACCTGCATGTCTTTGGACTGTGGGAGGAAGCCGGTGTACCTGGAGGGAACCCACGCAGGCACAGGGAGAACGCCACACAGAAAAGACAGTGCTAACTGCACCACCGTGCCACCTGGATCATAACACTGGTGTATGAGGGGACCCTAGAGACATTATTCAGATTTACCATGCATACACACACATGAAACCAAACTCATTCACATTCTATACTGAAAAACCTCTCACACATGCTCTTTCATACACAACTGAAAAATTACACGCTCTGCTATTTGTGAGAGGTTGTCAGTATGGATTGTGAATGAGTGAATGTTTAGTTTCATGTGTGTATGTGCATGGCAATTCTGAATAATGTCTCTATGGGCCCATCATACTGGTGGAACATATTCCCATGTTGGGTAACTCACTAACTGCCTGTTGCTGTGGTTTGAGTTGTCACTCCTGCCATCCTTCCCTGTTGTTAGTCACTCTACTCAAGTATCAGATAGTAACATGTCTCAGCTAGGTCCTAACTTTTAGGGCAACCAATGACAGTTTAGTCAATGCCTGTTTTACAGGTGCAAGATTCAAAAAGCTGCAAAATAGCCTTAAAAATGACCTTAATTAATGGCAAGGTAGAGGAATGGGTTCAAGTCAAAGCTCACTGATAAACAGAATTAACATGACAGTGGATAAACAGCACTAAAAACATGAAAAATTACCACAGAATTTAATCAATACTTCTGTGAAAGTCTCAACAGAAATTGCCCAGTGAACTTCACAAAACTGCTATTTACTGGAGTGAGGCGAACAGTCCCACAACCTACAGTAAGCAGCATAAAACGTGCAGCCCCGAGCAATGAGAAAAAGTAATTTACTGCAAGGAGTTACAGTATATTTCCCCTTTTGCCACAGTCATAACAGGTTTACATTCAAAAGAAGCCAAGGGTACTTTCAAGCTGGTGGAGGAATGAATCTCATGGATCACTCTAGTGTTCGAATATATGAGGCTGTTTTACAGGATCAGGTATATTCAGATTATTATGAAAACACTGTTTGACTCATTATGGTCCTATAATGCAACTTATCAAGATGATAATGTGTCATAATACACAGCTGACAAAATTTCAGTGCCAGTCACCAGTTTTAAACATCACTGAGAGGTTGATGGTCAAATAGTGCAAAGTATTTTCCTTTATCAACAAACTGGAGACAGTGATATGTTCAGTTATATTCATATTAAATCAGTTTCCAGTGTTTCATCCAAACTCAAACCCACGTTTTACCCATTACACTGTTGTTTAAAAACATTAGTGATGTTTAAGGCAACTACAGAGATTGATTGTGTGATAAAAACTTGTGGTGCAATTCTCATTAAATTTAATAATTAAAACATCCCTTTAAGTGATAGAAATGCGAGATATACCAAAGTGTGGATGTGGGATTCTTCATTAAGACATAAAACATAATCAGTTGAGATTCAAAAGACTTTTTTGAAACAATGGTTGATGAAAGAAAAAGAATCTCTCCTTTACTGTGGAAGATTGTGTGATGTGATTAAATGCTTCAGAACAGCTACTAAACTGACCTTGTGGTTAGACTGTTTTGTCAACTGTTGTTTCCAAGGTCAACAATAAACTTTTAAGCTTTAACACTTTAAGGTCAACACGGACAAAAAGTTTTTAAAACCCTGTAAAACCTACTCCTCTTTCACTTGCCCTCAGGTACTTTTACAGTTGTTAAAATCAGCTTATTCCACTCTGTATGACTGTGATGCATTCAATATATGTTGTGTTTCATCTTGCTGCAGCTCTTCATTGAAGCTATGTGATGTGTAAACTTAAAGAAATATTCAAACTCAGTGTTTTTATGCAGACACCATTTCATCAAATGACGATACTCTATATTAATTTTATACACATTTCCTCAAAATTCAGCCTGATCCATTTAGGGATCTCCACTAGAATTTAAAATGAAGTTCTGTAGGTTTCATTATTATTTGGTTGCACAGCATGGCTTTTGTGGATCTCATGATGGGATTATTTTTTGCAGTGGTTGTTCAACTAGTCTTCTGTTACTGTCACATTTAGCACAGTCGTCACCAGAGGCCACCACTCCATTTGCCCTCTGGGATCATATCTGGTCCATTACTACATCCACATATGCCTCTACATGATTCATGGCGGCATTCACAAATATATGTTTGAATAATTCAAGCACATTGCAAGCAATATTTGAAGCCAGATGTCCTCAACAGTGGCAGTCTGCTGACACGGGTACATCTAATCACATTTGCTTCATAGACATACACTCACATACAGCAGGCCAGACACTCAATTTAGCGTGTTATTGATTAGTTGTAAGAGTTACAGTGGTACACCACAGCCACAAGAATTGGTGTGTATTAGAAAAACAATAACTGGTTGTTTGCTATACCGTCTTACAAACTGTGTAATTAGGGATTTGTTTTCTTCATGCTTTCCCATGAGACGTCCCAGAGAGAAGAAGTGCTGGGTCGACCATCTGCAGCTACTGAAGCGGTTTTACTTTGCTCAAGGACACTTTGGTGAGCACACACGTTGGCTCTTGAAATGGATGAAAATGTCACCTTTCACAAAGTCTCTCTTGATTTTGTGTCACGAGCTTACGTGAATTATGTGTGTGTGCTTTCGTCAGAGGTGCTTCATTGCAATGAAGTCGATGAGGGTTTCTGTGATTGGTCGTGCCCAGATCTCAATTTCTGAATCCAATTTATGACTTCGCTGGCAATCTCTCACAGCCGCTGTCTCTCTTGTCTGAATTTTACAGCTGCTCTTGTCTGTAAATGGCTATAATGACTTCAGCATGAATGAATGAATCGAGTTGCGCCACTGTCATTCTAAATCATTTCAATTACACACAGAGGTCACTGAATATAAACAAGGCATAGACATGCCCTTCTCCAGCTTATGTGTGTATGTATCACAGGGCTGCACACCTAGCACATAAATCAAGTAAAAAGGTTTTTTGAAAGGTACTTATTACTTGTGATCAACGGCTTTGTGTGGGTTGAAAAATGCATGGGTTTGTGTATATTGGAGTGATAAGCAAGCTCCATCTTCACATGTGTTTTCCTCTGCATATGTCTGAGTATATATTATAGAAGAGTGATTCCCAAGTACATCTGTACTTGCTAGGGTGTATGTGAAAAAATTGTGAAACTAGGTGGCCAGTGAGCAGAAAAGTCTAAACAGTTAGCTAACAGTGAAAATGGTTGAAATAGAGAGCAATAAATAATGAATAAATAGTTCAAATAGTCAAATAGTTCAGTAAATGGATAAGTGGTTGGAAAAGTGTGTTAAAAGCCACAGATAAACCGTTGAAATTGCAAAATTTCTGCAATGCATAAACAATTAAAATGGCTAAAATAAATAAATAAATTGCAGTAATAGACACACATAAAGGTAATGGATAAACAGTTCAGTACAAAAATGGACAAAAAGGTAAAATAGTTACAAATGGTTGAAAGAGTCAATGGATAAACTTGTTTAAACCTGCAGCCAAACAGGCTAAACAGTTAAAATAGTTAGATAAATGGTAAGTAATAAGGTAACAGTTTAAAAAACAGCTAAAAGGATGGATGGGTGGATTATGGATAAATGGTTGAAACATACTATATGCTTCTGTCACTTATTAGCACAGATAAAGTTGACCAGACCAACCTTAACGTTGTCTTGTCAGTGTCTGTGTAATTTATAAAAAGGCTTGAACTACATTGAAGACTGATTATTTCTCTCAAGAATTGTGTCATTTGTGAAGCGTTTAAGTCAGTGGAACATCATAGGAAATAACGAAGACATTTTAGACATCCACCTGTCTTGTTTGTGTCTGTACATTGGTCACAGCATCACATCAAGGCTAAAGATGAGAAAATGACAAAGAGCAGCACCTCAGTGACCCATGAGAACAATTCTATGTCTCTTTATGTGTGGAAAAGCTTACAGTTCATTGTACATCAATAGTGTGAATAAGTTGTATGGATTTTCAGAAGACAATTCTGAGGAGAAGAATGAAAACTATTAATCTGAGTATAGCATGGACACGTTATATGGCTCACATTGAATTCTTGTGGCAGTTTTATTGTATTAAAGCTATTGATTTAAGGATGCTTGCGTTTATTTGCTTCTCAGTCAGGTCCATGTGTTTCTGATTTTTCTTTCAGGTCTCATGTGGCTGGCCAAACTTAAACTCTATTTTTTTCTCTTGCTCTTTATCTTTTTCTTTCTTCCTCAGACCCAACCTTTGAGACTTAGAATAAATTTGTTCCCATTCAAGGGTGACATCTGCAGAGACTAGAAAGGATTCACACTAACTGTTCAAAGAGGGAGTCAGCTCATCTGTGGCACTTCAGTATAGGCCCACATACCAAAATGTAGCACATTTTCATTAGGGATAAATTAGAAATGTTATTCAAACTGTGCACCCTGACATGCTCTTCTTTGCTAATCTGATTTTAAAGCTATCTTTGGTTCAATAATGACTCAACAGCATAAGCTTGAGACAGACTCAGTAGAAATGAGAAATTACTGAGACATCAAATAAAAGCTTAAAAAACTAATCAGGTCATGGTGGCATGGAGGAAAGCCTTTTTATCATTCTCATTACTCACATGCTGTGTGTTCTGAATGTACACTCCAGTAAAACATCAGCTTATATAATATGACTGTGGTATGATCTTTCAGGTGTGTCACCTTAACCTGATCTCAAGGGATTGTGTATAAATAGCACAACCTCCAGGACATTTCGCGTGTTATGTCCACGCATTTTAAGCTTCTCACGTGCCATTTTAAGTGCATGCCATTTAATGCCATTCTGGTTGGAGTGGGAGGTTAGGGCTTAGTATGTACAGAAATGGCAAAGCCTGAAATCACACTAAAAAAGCAGAAAATGCATAGTTATAACACGCAAAATGACTTAAGGAAATTGCTGCGTTATTTATATGTCATTTGGTGACACCAGGCTAGCCACCCCCTAACCAGATAAACGTTTGAGGTGATTACTCAAAACTGACATTTTTGCATCAGCAACACATTTTATCTGTTTTCCTGCTGTGACAGCCCCCACGCATCAGTGCTCCGAGAGGGCCTGAATTTTTGGTTCCGATCGATTGTGGTACCTTTTTAATCAGGGTAATATCTGTGTGGGCTGGCACCAAATGTTTCAGAATATGACTTCATTTCCAGCTGACAGACAGGAAGTTAAGCAGGTTGGGGGGTGCAAACATTAGCATTAGCATCCTTAAAAGTTATAGGATTGTTGCTTAGTCCCGTAAGTGGTCAGACTATAACTGCACATCAGTTACTAGTTACTTGTACATAAGGAGAGTTAAGCGTCACAGGACTGCCCTTAGCTTTGAGTTTTGACAGACTGATCCTATTTGCCATCACCACACCTAGACCCATGAGAAAGACACTGCAAACACCAAACTAGAGGTGTATTATGTATTATGTTTTCATTAGTCTATAATAACTTGAAACTAACAACCAAGTTTTCAGTTGCTTAGAATGAGCCCTTCATATCTACATAGGGAGTGGGTCCTCTTCCATGGAGCCTGCCATGTTGCACCACCATGTGTCTACAGTAGCTCTGAATGGACAAACAAACAATGGCTATCGAAATAGAGGGGCACCAAAAGTTCTCCTACAAGCTTGTAAAGGTAGGGGTAAAGGCACAGGTTTTCAGCTGAAATATGCAACCTCACCTCTAGATATCACTAATATAATATAATATATGGTGGAATCAGTGCTAATATTAGCATGCTAGGCTAACTAGCTTTTCTTCATTAACTTTACAAGTGAGTCACAAACTGCACAAGCCTCCCAAATATTGAATGTTATAATGGGATGGACATCTTAAATCATTAAGAGTTCATACTGTAAAAAACTCCTTGTATCAACATTTGTAGATTATCCAGGGGAATAATTTGCTCCGTTAGCACACCAAAGAAGTTGACAGCATGTCTCCCAGCAGCACCTCGTTGTACTGTGTCAAAAAACAATTTCATCCTCTTCTTTTAAAATGGAAATGTATGCACAACAGTTACATTATAGTTCATATTTCCTGACACAAAAAGTTTGGAGAATTTAAATTTCCATTCGACTTTAAGTCTCATCCATTTATTTGTTTTATATGCTACGGCTCCCACACAGATGAGCACTCCCGTCCTGAAACTGAACACCAAAACACCAGCCAACTGAAGGAGGAAGAGGAGGAGGAGGATGTCTATAATTGCTGGAGCCCCATAATAGGCTGGGCCTGCAGGAGCAGTTTCAGACAATCATGGTCTTTTCAATCTGTCTCAGATGGTGTGATTAGAGAGCGATCTACTGCAGGCAGCATCATCCAAAAATCTCATTTTTGGAGCTGTCACAGTGATTTTGCCATCTGTTTGCTGGAGACACGACGTCCCTCCTTAACACAGGTAGACAGGCGTCAGATTGGCCTCCCGCCTGATCTTTGGTGGGCCCTGCCTTTAGAGAGAGCACATGTGTTTAGAGCATATGTATATCTGAGACAGAGAGAGAGTGAGGGGAGAGGAAGAGGCAAACATAGAAAGGGCTGGATGTCATGGCAGCTTTTGGCATTACAAGAAATTCTCCATACACCATATGCTTTAATCAGAAATATCACCAAGGTTTCGCTTCAGTTGGAGTCACTCAAAATGAGACATACCATATGACACAAATACAATGCCCACACACGCACAACTAATCACTTTAAGATGTTGCAAGATGGAAGGAAGTGTCGAGGCGTCTGAAGAGGTTTTTTTGAAGGGTGTCCTTCAGCATTCGTCTTAGTATCGGAGTCCAACTACAGCAAATAGACAGGAGCTACACGGTGGCTCTGAGTCGGTCATGCTCCAGTGTATTTAAAAAGAAATCCCCCCCCCACACACACACACACACACGGCCTATTACGCTAAAATGAGATTAAGAGGAAGGGGAAGGAGAGGAGGCAACCTCAGAATACAGATTATCAACTTAAAAAGAAGTCAGGGCTAATTGGCACAGCATACTGTGAGAAGGGTTTATAAGACTCAGCAGATAGGCAGATTATCTCAACAAGTATTTTTATGGGCAAAAAGGGCAGATTAAGTTCTCTCGGTTACATTTTGTTAAATAATGCAGCAGCAGAGAGAGACAATAAAGCAGTTGTATACTCTATATATAAACATATATTATATATTATATCCACGGTGATATACTGTGCATGTTTATTAGTCTTTCTGGATGCTGAAGCAGTATCTACTGTATTTGCAACCCCACTTGCCAGTGGTTACATGTCTACAACAGACTGTTTCATTTGCACCCATTTAATATTTACTTCTTCAGATCTTAAACTCTTTCAAATGAAACAGTCACTCTAGGGTTGGGAAACAGCGCCCCACGCAATTCATGTAAACCTGCAGCAGGTGCAGGGTAGGTCCAAAAACACACATGCCAGCGCAGATAATTGGATGCACAGGACTGATGCTCAGTAGCGTTCATCAGAGGATTTGACAGAGCAGACAAGTACACAGGGTCCAATTCATCATGTCAATCATCTCTCATCAGGTACGTTTAGCCTGGTAAAAGCAAAAGTGCTACTCTTTTTCTGGGTTGGATCATTAATGATTAATAGCAGAAGGAGAATGTTTTTGTGCTGGTGAAAAGAGCAGGTGACCTCACAGCCTGTCCTACCTCAGAGTCTGTCCTATTTTAAGTAGAGAAGATACAGAAAACTCAACCAAAGCGCACTGAATGTCACCTATTTCTCCTCAGGAGATTCAGTTGTTTCAGCACAGAAGTTGTTCAAAGAAAAAAAAAAAAAATCAAATAACAAAGTTCTGTGCAGTGTGATAACGTCCTGAGCAGAATTAGCCAGAAATCCTTTAAACTATATCATTATACAGGTAGTTAAACACTTTGATAAGCAGCTTATAAAGTTCACTTAAGCAGGGTTTTGTATTAAATCATTGAACTCATATTTGATCAGCTTCAGCTTTAATCTCTGTCAGTCCTGGGAGATTCTCAAGATTTGTTCTAAAAAGAAGTACCTAAGGTTTTTGAGAGATTGCATCATATTTTACAAGAAGTATTTAAAAGGCGCACGCTGCAAAAAGTACACTTTGACATAGATAAGTCAGGGGAAAAGAAACTTTTTACTTTTTATTTGGACTGGAAAGAGAAATAGTGTAATATCCTCCTTTATTTTTACTCTTTGATCATCAGATTGTAAGACATCCAGTTTTCTTTTTTCATTAAAAACTCTTTGTTTATCAATCTTTACCTTCATCCTGAGTTCATACCTTCAATTATGATGCTCACACAATTACTTTGAAAAGAATTTCTTCAAATTAAGTGATACTGCTCTCTGCTGGTGGAAAGCTTTAACTGCAGTTGGGAAAAAAGACGATTGTCGGTACGTTGCACCTGATGTTGTTTAAAAACGTCCTGTTACCAATTAAATTGTGATAAACTGATATTAATGAACATCACAGTGTTGCAATTACAGTTTTCTCAACTGTTTTGTATATGCCTTTCCATCTGTCATGTGTGAAATTAAAATGTGTAATCAAATGCTGCAGCTACTGTTACTTTTAAAAAAAACAATGTTAAATTTGGCTTGAAGCAAATGGAAAACTGAATGGCAGAGAGAGAGAAAAGGATGAGATGTGTCTGACTCAAAGATCTAATTATGTTTTTGTGACCTTGATATTTGATATATATCCTCAAAATGGTATGAGCCAGCCGTCAGATTTCTCAAAAGGTGGATTTCAGTTAGAAATAACACTTCTATGTAATACAGCAGCTTGTAGATTGATGAAGTCACTATCCCATAGATTAATTACTGCAGAACATGTATTAAACCACCTCATGCCTGAAACAATTATTTCCTTAATGCTTTTTTCTCCTCCAGTTTTCATAATGTAAAGTTTCAGTTAGGCCTGAGGTAGAAATGCCTGTGACTTCCACAATATATACATCTTTTTTTGCCAGGAGAGCAGAAATATTCTGTTTGCAAATTCACATTTGTCCTACAATAATGGAAGTAGTATGCAGTTTCAGTGTGACCTAAGTGCTGCAGGGTCTAGAAGTAATGGTGCACATCACTGAGACTTGAAATTATAAAACCTATGTCTTCGCAATATGCGTTTGTCATAACTGTAGTACCTAATACCTGCACAAAAACTCAGACAAGTTCAGCAAATTTGTAAGATAACTCAACTTTCGAAAACTAGGCCCACATCTGAATGTAAACAGCACCTTTCTACTCTAGAATGTCCCAATAGCTACAGTACAATTATCATGTCAAGAGGAATAAAAAAAACAAAAACACTTTCTATAAACATTTATTTATCTTTATTGGCCAGATGAAATCAGTTTAGACAAGGACTCCATACTGTTTCAGAACGTCTGTGTATTTTGCAATCTTTCCCTCAACGTTCTTCTCTGCCTGCTTGGTCAGCTTGACCAGTGTCTTTTTCTTGGTGTAGCGGAGCTTGGCCTTCTCCTTTCTCTTCTCCTCCAGGGTGGCTGTGATAGCCTGGTACTTCCAGCCGACCTCATGAGCCAGACGCCCGAGGAGAGCGTACTGTGGGAGGAAAGGAAAGAGTTGGTTTTATTAACAAACTCAACCATGTGATGTTTGTACCACCACCAGCCAAAAATAAAAAGTCTAAATATATTGTTTTAAAATTGGGGAATAGTGATTCCTTAAAAAACATGTTTGTTTTTATGTTTAAAGCTTCAACTTAAGGCACAACTTGTCCCTGACTCGACTCAGTAATCAGATCCGTTAAGTTTGTCTCATCAATAGATGATCAGTTTCGGGATAAAGTGCTCATCACTGTCAAGTAAGACCTGCTGTGTCAGGTAAATTGAAGCATTCTGATACGAGTTTAATGTTCGCCAATTTTACATCCAAGTATACTTTACAATTAAAGTCAGTGTGACCCTCTAATCTCAGTCTGCCCTTGATCAAATGCTCGAGGCTCACCTTACGAGTGGGCTTCAGACGCACAATCTTAAGAGCAGCTGGGACGACCATGCGCTTCCTCTGTAGAACAAAATTCAAAGTCAGATACAGAAGAAAACAGCTTGTCTGAAAAACTGACAGGACAGCATGTCTCAGACGTTATTTCTTTTCAAGGTCATTGCTCAAACAAGGTAGGTAAGGTATTATGAGTGACATCACAGACAGCGGAGTTATGGATATGATGTGGCCCTTGATTGTTAACTGAGATCATCACCTTGTCATAGGGTGGGGGGATACCGTCAAACACCTTCAGCCTCTCCAGAGCAGCCTGGCCTCTCTTGGTTTTGTGGGGCAGCATGCCTGGTGGGCAGAGAGAATTCTTTAGATAAATACATTGTCATAAAGCAATAACTGCAGCTGCTATCAACTGTTTTTGTCCAAGCACAAATGTACACCCCTACTCAACTCAGCAATCAGATCCGTTAAAGTTTGTCTCATCAATAGATGATCAGCTTCGGGATAAAGAGCTCATCACTGTCAAGTGAGGAATAGCTTGTGCTGGAGCAAATGAACGCAAACATCAAACAATAACTCTTCACTAAAACCTGCATGTGACTCACAATATAACAGGTTCTTATGATTCATGGCTAAAGGTCCCACAGCTAGACCAACAGGACATATTTTCAATCAGGTTAAAATGAATGCATGTCCCACATGCAGCCTCCACTTCACTTCACTTGAACTAAGCTCAGCAAATCAATTATGACCGCGTCTCCATTGTCTTTCACACTAAATGTGTCCTTTTATCAACGGTAAGAATCTCTCAGTATTGAAATAATTTCATGTTCTTTTAAGAAGTCTCTGTTTCCAGAGTTGCGCCACATTTTCACCTCTGACAGTCCTCCAGAAGATCCTGCTAGGAGCTCTGAAGTGGTACGGTCCACGAGAGGGGTTGGTGTTCATCCTCTTGCGCAGGAAAGCCAGGTACTTCACTGTAGAGAGGCACATAATACAGAGGTACTTTATAGCAACTTACAAATATTTAAAACACTAAGCAATGGTAACCATTACTTAAATATGCAATGCTGATGTCTCAGATGGTAGTGCATGTAAGGTATTCTCATGGTCATTTAAACTCGAATAATAGTGGTAAAACATCACTGACAACAAGCATGTCAAAAAACATAATGAAAACAGCTTCACGTCAACAGGCATATGGCCTACTTACGCTTGTTGCGGTAGAAGTTGCCAGAGATGTTGATGCCTTCACATCTCACCACCACCACTTTGTGTCCTAAAAGAAATGAAGACGACAATTTAGGATTTAGACTTATTAAAATCCAATCATGTTAACAATCATCTGCATCCTGTCTCAGATGGTAGTGCATGTGAGTTTTCTCATGGTCGTTAAACTCAAGCAAGGAGGATAATAAAGTCATCATCGACAGATTGCGGTCCAGTATTTAAGTACCGTGTTCATGTGGCTGCTGGATACAGCTTTAGTTAGATATCAAAGATATCAACCAACACTTACATATTATATTTTAATTTCATAGTTGAAAGAAGAAAAAAACCTCACCCAGCAGGACCTGTTTAGCCACAAGGGCAGCAAGCCGGCCGAGTAGATGGCCCCTGCCATCAAGCAGCAGAACCTGCAGGAACGAAAGAGGGAAAGGAATACTGCTATTTAATCTCTCACCCAAAACCAGGGTGCAAGGTACAGTTAACAATTCAAAGGAGCGCTTCGGCACCCACTCTGACAGTCACATTACGGTAAGTTTAGTAACTCCTAGCAACACCAATAACTACACATGTACAATTATCAGTATTAATAAGACGTTTAAGATGCATCGCTGCCCCCATGAGCCTTATAATAGCCGACACATGGACAGTAATGACTTACCGGTTAAGCTACAACGTTAGCTTAGCATCAACGTCAAAGCGTGCTGTCACATTAACTGTTCTTTCCACTTGAATAACAAGAATTAGCGTTAAAGCATGACACCCTCGTGTAAACAGAGTATATGCACCTTAAATTTATAGTGAATCTGTCCATATATCACTCGGATTAAGAGACACCAAAGACACAAGTTGTACCCTGCGAGCTAACAGCATTGACTCGTCAGGGAAGCTGCCATGATGAAGGCATGTCTACTCAGCTACAGCTAGCTGTCTCAAACATTTTAAAATTCCATCTTAAAAAAAACACCAAGCAAAACAACGATTTCACCAAGTGCTCCCGTAGTTATCGCCCGCAATTTACACTCAAAAATACATGATTCCATTTGCATTAACAAGCAAAAAGAAGGCATTTTGACTCCGCAGCAGTTGCCCACCTTATTGAACCGGTCCGCCATGATGTGCGAAAAGAAAGACGCACGGGGTTGCTCGTGGTAAAAGGCAGGGGCAAGAGGAAGTGACGACATTTACATTTCTTTCTCGCGGGATGTGTGTATAATGTTTTTTTTTTCTTCTTTAAAAAAAAACTGTTAAAAGATGTCATAATACATTTTAGATGTCAAGACCACAACATTTATTTTGAGTGCAAATAATGTGATAATAATAATAATGGGAAAATCTTCTATTCAGAAGTGTCGTGTTTCTAATACATTACCAATATTCCTCTCCATTCATGATTTTACATATTTTATAAACTCTCTGAATTTTCATCAAAACAAATTATTTTGAATTCTAAATACATATAGAATTCAATCTGCCTTCATCTTATCTGATTTTATCATTAGTGTCATTGTCCTCTCTATTTTTGATTGCACCTTTCATAAGATTTTTTAATTTCAATTAACAATGTTTCACATTTGGACTATAATGAAATGGAAATTTATTTTGATTGATGAAGTCAATGTTGGGTGGAGGGAGAAGTTTAATTAAATGTCAAGTGATGTTATAGCATTTATTTCTAATAAGTTAGTACTCTCTTGATTCCCAGTTGAGAATTCATATTTTTGACTGTCTCCCTCCGCAATTTCTGCTGTCATATTAATTGTTAATCTCTTAAAAGTGCAATGACATAAATCTGTACAAAGCAGCAAATCCTCACATTTGAGAAGCTGAAATTAGGGAATGTTAAGTAATTTTCTATAAAAAATTACAATTAATTGATCTTCAAAATTATTGAATTTTCTATTGAATAAACTATGCGCAAACAGTACTAAAAGATTGAGCTACCAATGCCATTTAAATTACAAATGTATTTATACAGCACACAGGAAGATATGTTAATGTTGCCATAAGAAAAGCATTAAAGTGTTTTGGGTTTTTTTTACCTGCAACATACAGCACACTGACCTACTACAAAACAAGATATATGGTTGAAGAAGGTGTACAACTTCACAGCATGCCATGGAAACAATAATCATTTTATGAACAGCTTTAATAACTTTCAAGCATTTACAGAACAATCACCCACACATTCATGACTGGCCCGATGACACAGTGCATGCAGCAATCTGAGATACTAAAGGTGTTGGACTGGGACAGTGAGAAAATGGCAACTTTCACTCAGTCATCGTGCTTCAGCTTCCTGATCTTTCCCTTGTGGCGGTCAATCTCGCGCTGCAGACGTTCAATCTCCTTTTTGTGGTGATCAATTTCCTCCTGGTGGTGCTGCTTCAACGCAGCTAGCTGTTCCTGCTCCTTACGCCTTGATGGATGGATATGGCAGGTGACAAGAGAAGAGAAAGGATAAACAGTGAAAAACAGAGGAAGGGAAAAGAGAATGGATAAGAGACACAAACAGAGAGATAATAGGACAGTACGATAAGATCATAATAAAGAGAAAAGTAGTGGAGCTATATGTAGAGCCAACACTACTCTGTCCACATTTGGTTGTTGTAAAAGAAAGAAATACACACTTGAAGTACATCTCCTCCTCAGCCGCCTGCTTCTTGCCCATGGCGCCACCTGCCTCTCTGATGGATCCTCCTCCTCCACCACCTTTTCCTGCACCTTTACCCAGCTCACCCAGCTGAGCAATCCAAAGAGAAAATGGTTCAGCAACACAATTAGAGCCTTGTCATGGCTTTACTCTGTTGACATTTCTTTCAGGGACAGGGGCTTCAAATTAGTTTAAAGGTTATTTTCTCTCTGCAGTTTTGTTATCAAGACATGTCTATGTGACACTAAGGTAGATGGATCCTGTGAAAACCAGCCTATTTTGAAGGTCAAGATTCACTTTATTTCACAAAGGAGGGGAAAGGGCTTCTTTGTTTGCTAGGTGACAATAGAGACAGAGGTATTTGGAACAGACTAGAAAATGTTTGTGCAAAAACAATGCAGCCAAGACCCCAGGACAAAAATGGTTTGACAGACAGCCACTGGTATTTTACAAGACTTGAGCTAATTTAACCTTGACAGTGTTGTAAATCTACCCTACTGCAAAACTGACCTGTAATCATGTCACCAACGGTTGTTTATCTACTTTGACCTAAAGGTAAATTTCTGGTAGGCAAAACTATCAGGCTAATTCATTTGAAATGATTCACAGACAGCAGCATAACGGTCACAAAAAGCAGTGTTTTAATTAAGTGATTTGTTCACAGGACGTTATTTACCTGGTCGGATGACATTCTCAGCTGTGAGGTGACAAAACTCCTGATGTTAGGCCTCAGAAACCTCGCCATGTTTGATTTTCACATGTGAAAACAACACTGACAGTAACTGCGAAGCTTGCCCTTGTCCACAGATGTACACAACAGGACGGCGCCATTATTAACCCCGACAGGGGTGACGACACAAGCATCACGTTGGTCTTGTGAGAAACGGAGTAAAATAATAATTCATGTGCGGATATATTTTTACAGCACTCTCCTAAATTTGACATTGTATACATAATTAGTCATATAATATAGCGTAAAGAAAAACACCGCCTCCCTTGTTTTCGAAATGGTATGGTCTTAGAAATGGACAGCGTGAAGACGCACGTTCTTAACGGAGCTGTTACGTTACCTTACGTTGATATCTGACGTTTAATAAAAAAAAATATTCAAAGAGATTTAACTTTGTAAATAAGATTATTAGCTAAACGCCATATACATACATGTACACTGTCCGGTACAAATATATTATTTTAGGTTTTATTTAAAGAATTCGAATATTAGGTCAAAACTATAAACAAAAATTAGGGGAAAAAACCTTATCAGTAAGATAAGATAAGATAATCCTTTATTAGTCCCACAATGGGGAAATTAAAATTTTTAATTAATTATTATTAATTTTAAATTTAGTATGCAACACTTACAGTTGTATCTTTCATTTATCTAAATCAACAACCCTCTGGTTGCTTCTTATTTTTCAACATTCCTGAAATAATTGTCAGGGACTATTTACATTCATTTTTTCATGTTTAAGTTTTGTTTCATATTTTTACATGCATTCTTGTATTGATTGGCGTTTTCAGATACAGTTCAAAGAGGAAAAATCTGAGTCAAAATATTTAAAATGGATTCATTTAAGATAATTTCAATTGATACTTGTAAATCTGTCATATGGAGCAACATTCACATACACGACTAGAATGGGTAATCAAATTATTGACTGGTTGACTGGCTACAACTTCTCATGATGTATTACTTGATGACACAGTATGATTTAAATAAAGGCTGTCATGTACTGAGTCATAAATTACATGGGACTGCAAACTCAATCCCATGTAATTTTCATAACTATTTAAAAAAATAAAACAAGAACCCAGAATAAGAAAAAATGCTTTGAAGGATTTTATTCAATGCTGCAAAGGAAGTATACAGTCCCCTCTGAACAAACCAGGCACTGGCTTATTGGTGAAAGGAACCTCACAGACCCCCTCTCCAAGGTCCCCTATAAATATTTTGCTTTCCAGGCAACTCTGCGCTCACTCGGGCCCAAAATCCAAGAGAAGAAACAAACAAACAAAAAAAAAAACAACCCACTATATCAACTTAAAATTTCAATCCACATTCAACATTTTTCACAATTCACTTCATACGTCAATACTCTACTAATCAAAGTTACATATGTACAGGTATGGTTGCACCCTTGTCGACGAGCAAGTACTTTAGAAAAAGTAAAACAAGGACCCATCCCCCCCAAAATGCATGTAAAAAATGAAAATCAGAAGCCAAACATAATTTCAAATGAAATTTTCTGCACTGCTCTGTTCATAGTATTTTCATTATCTGAACAAAAACAGCAATAATTAGAGGCACTCACTTTTTTTTTTACTGTGGTAAAGCATCTACATAGTTCCTCTTGCAAAACTGGGGATCTGATTTAATAACTGGATTAACACGTATTCTCTTGAGATATTGCATTTAAAAGAATAAAAAAGCAACCATTGCACTTGAGGGACAAATCAAATTCTGGCCTGTGTATCTGAAAATACATATTGTCATGAGTTTGTAAGAAGTCATCTGTCTGCCCACCTACCACATCTGTATTGACAGCAGATAAAACTCTCAGTATACTGTAGAATTAGCTGTCTCTTTACTCTTATGCGCTCAACAGTTGGATGCCATGTCTCCATCACAACAAGAACAAATAGTTGTGCAAGTAAAATTCAAGGTTTTGTAGATGACAAATTGTCTTTGTTACGCTTCCTTTTTAGATTAAAAAAAAAGTTATTTCAAGAATAAATTTATCTGCAAAATAAGGCCTGTGCTCTGACAATACTCTTTTAAAACACACATTGCTCAGATATATTGCTCTCAGCAAGTGCAAATTAGGTGTCTCTAGAGAAAGAGCAGAGATCTCAGTACGGGCTTCTTGTTGTTGTTTTTTTGGGCTGCCTTATGCTGATATGTTTTGGTTTTGTTTAAAACAAAGGTTCAAAGGGAACAAAATGGAAAGAATGGCAAGTGAAGAAGAGACTAAAACAAGATAAAACAAGATGAGGGGGTGCAGGTGGGTAAAGAAAGACCGGGGTGCATCACAGAGCCAGGAGTGGCCTGCGGAGGCCCTTTGGAGGAGGCAGCGGTCGCAGCTCCCCCTTCCAGCCCCGTCAGTCCTGCTTGACGTTGCCCAGTGCTCTGAGGCGCTCCAGGAGGGGAGGGTGGGAATAGTGCCACATGGAGAACAACCAGTCGGCCACGGGGAAGCCCAGGTTGTCCTTGTTGAGCTTGATGAGGGCAGAGTAGAGCTCGGAGGCTTTGCCCATGCCGCGTGCGAAGGCATCTGCCTGGAACTCGAACCTGCGACTCAGAACCGTCAGACAGAAGGACAGGAGCTGCAAAGACAAAATATGAAAATATACATTTGTGAGGATGTAGATCTGCATTTGATGGAAGATATAAATAACTCAAAACAATGGAATTTTCAGATACAATGTTTATGGAACCTCATAGTCACCTCATTGTACGGGGAGAAGATGAACTGGAAGATAATCATCAAGCCTATTAATGTGGGTTGGCTGTCATTGAAGCCAAAAGCTACAAACAACTCCTTACGTCCAATCAGAACAGCAAACAGGGAGAAGCACAGGAAGGAATTCATCTGCAGAAACAAGATGTTATTAGCATATTTACTTCAATCTAAGTAAATGTAAAATGATAAAATAAAAACAGAATAGAAAACAACCCTAAAAAGTGAAAATCATGAAATCCTGACCTGACTGATGACAATATTCTTTACAGTGTGGCCAAGCTTCCAGTGGCCAAGCTCATGACCCAATACTGCGAGGATCTCTGGGTTGTTGCAGCCTTGTTTCTTGTTCTGTGCAAAAATTAAACTAATCATGCATTTCATATAACCCTAGTGCTTGAAACCACAAACTTTGAAACCATGTCAAGGCTAATGAGAACTGTGGTTTATAGCAGTGCAATAAGAAGAAGTTTATGACTAAGTAACCTTAGGTTTGGCTTTTGTTTCGCCGGATGTCTCATCGCTCTCTGGCTGCTCGGCCTGTGGCTCTCCAGTCTTGTTGAGAGGCGAGTAGTCTTCCAGCAGAGTGTCAAACAGCACAATGCGTTTGTTCTTGAAGAAGCCATAGAAGTATGCATTGCTGTGCGATGAACGCTTGGAACCTGAGAACATAAAAAACATTCAAGATGATTAAAGACACGTTAACATTATCTTACAAACTTTAAAATAATAAACAGGCACTTACATCCACGAAACCTTACCTTCTACAACATAAACCTTAGTGAGGGGGAAGCTTATACTCTTGGCCATGGCCTCAATATCTGTCTTTAACTCTCCTTCTGGCAGCGGAGTGAACTTGTCGAACAGGGGAGCAATGTAATCAGCGTAGATGGTGACAAGTACCTAAGAACACAGGAGAGGAGGAGATGTATTATGATGAACTGGTGGTACCAAACAACTAACCACAGCACAACTATGGAGCGACCCATGTGTTACTTTTTTCTACAAGTTCACCCTCTGCTTAACAAGCTAGCACCACTAACCAGAGAGACAGCCAGGGTAAAGAGCCAGGCGTAGATGAAAAAGTAGTCTCCACCAATTTTGATGATGTACAGGAGCAGTGAGGTTACGGGCAGCAGGATGCACTGGGTCACAACAAACTTCTTTACAGCATCCTTCAGGAAGAATCCCAACGTCTGAGAGGAAGACCGGACATTATTATAAAGAAAGACAGAAAAAGAGAGGGACCTGTCAGGATGTGTGTGTATTTGTAGGTGCGACTAATGGTAGCCTGGGTTTTAAATTTGTGACCTTTTAAGTATCAAACAATGACACCAGACCTCTGATGTGTTTGTGAAAAGTCTGTAGTTTTAACCTGCTGTGGTCTGCTTGAATTCATATCAAATAAGAGGGTGACAGTGTGACACATCCCTCAGTTTGTGTCGACTCCTCTGCCGTCTGCAATCCATTGTAACCATCATGAAACCAAGCCGACCACAGCTGCAGTTCTTCCTGAGGAAGGAAACTACAAACAGCCATGTTTCAGGTCTGCAGACGATGAGCGGTGCTCAGTCAGCGTACCTGCTGATTAAAGCCGTGCTTCTCCTCAATGACAAATGTGTTGTACAAACTCCAGGGAAGTCCAGTTAAGGCACTGAACAGGGTGGCAAGAGTCAGAAACACGAGGGACTGGGTGATCTCGTACTCTGAACCGTATCCGAAGCGAGTTGTCACAGAACCAGCGACGCCCCAGAGAAACGGGATTCCCCCAAGGAGCAGGATCAACTAAAAAAAAAAAAAAAAACAATTTTAAGGAGAACATGTAAAATATTTGGCACAAACACACCAAGTTTAACAGAAAATCACTTGTTGTGAAATGATCTGTTTCAGTCTACTGGTTCTGTTCGTACCGTCCCCTCAGTCTCAGAGTAGAGTCCAGACCAAAAGCTGAAGTTGCTTTTATCCAGCTGATAAAGACGTGACTTCTCAAATGTTTCAGAATCCATGATCTTCCCTAGCTCCTGTGGCACATGTGTTGTTGTCCTGTATATCCTCCTCTGTGGAACACAAAGATCAGCACCAACGTTAAATCTCAGCACGTTTGTCATCACAGTATAAACAGGGGGAAGCACCCTTTGTGTTAAGCCAAGCTACATATTTCAGACATATTACAGGTGTGTTGTTGAATTGAAACATTATCAAACATCAGGCAACTTGAGAGAAAACTGGCAAACTGTTGTTACAACACTGACAATAAATAATTATTTGTTATCATTCTCAGCTTCTTTTGCAGGTGTATGCTCCAAGAAGCACTTATTTGAGCTGTCAAGCTTTTACAACACCTAGTCCAACAGCAAGACACTCCCATCACAGAAATGCTTTTAGTGACCCACATTACTTTTACATGTTCATTTTCTCAGGTTCATTTTTGCTCAAAAAAAAAAAAAAAAAAAAAAGCCAATTGAAGAATATAAAGTTTCTAAAAATACACCCAACTTAACAAAACACTCCCTTGGCTTTGCTACTCTGATACCACACTCATTTACACTTTTAATTTATTCTAAACTTTAAAATTATTAATACAATACTTTTTCAAGAATATTTTGCATTACCTATACAACAGCCCTGTATGAACAATTTTGTAAATGTGTAAATTGACCTGTGCATAAACAGTTTGTTGTCCATCTCTTGTATCTTGTCCTGTATATTGTAGCTACTTGTTTTATTTTGACTGCTTATGGAAGCTGTGTAGCTTTATTTGCCCTCTCCTCTAAATCTGTTGTCTGTGCTGTGTCTCAGTGCATCAAGAGCAACTGGAAAAAAAATCTCTGTATGTGGCAACATGCTTGACAAATGAATGACTCTTAAGCCGTCTTTGAACTATGTTTTGCCTCAATTCCTGTTTCTAAAGAAAACAAAACTTCATCTTCATAGATGTCATTTCACTGTGACTTCAGCAAACATGGTGAGAAAAAGAAGTCAGTTGCACAATTCAGGCAGTGAAGAGCTGACCATTTGTTTCTACATTTTATAATTCATCATAAAGACTGTCAAGTTCTACTGGCTACGTTCAACACTGACTTAATATAAACTAATGTAAATAATCAAAACTGTGAGGTAAGAAAATGGTTTTCAATCAAATTTTCACACAGCTGAAGGACCTCAAAATATGCATTTTTATCAGTCTAAACATATATATAACCTAAATAAATATCTTATATAGTATGTAGATTTTTGACAAGGTCTTAAACTAATATAGCAGCTGTTATGTAAATATGTTCAATATTAGATATATAAAAAACACCTGGTTTTAATGTTATGTGCACCATCAAATTGGTTTCTGCTACACTTCTGTTAGGAAGAACTACTCATCACATAGAAATCACGTTTTAAGTTGTCCTGTGTTAGCTTATTTCACGGATTATTGTATTTTAGAGACTAACTTAATAAAACACATTTACAAAGCAGAAACTCTGAGTCTAATACAAACACTAATGATTGACTTACCTGTCTGTAAGAAAGGTATGCCTCCCATAGGTACACCGTCCAGGAAAATCCCAAAACAGCGTAAAATATCTGCTTTTCGACCGGGAGGTCAAATATAGTTTCAACCATGTTTGCTCTGTTGTTGGTCTATGTAGTTGGAGCAGGGCTGACTACCTCGACAGGCTAATGCTAATGTCAACGTTACCTAGCCTGGCTGGTAGCTTCAGGCTAGCAGCTACTTAGCTCCCGCTCTACACAAAAACAAACAAAGACACTTTAAAGTCGAATCAAGGGAAACGTGTCCCCACGTTAAACCGACAGATACGGGCTAACTTTAACTCGGAAATCTCTGCATCCAGTTTCCATTCCAATGTCAAGGCTTTTACAGCTAATATCTTTCCATTCATGCGAGATGCGAGCCTGTCGGTGTGGCAACGAATTCGGTCCTCACTGAAACGTAGTTTAACTGCAGTTCCGTCGTCGAGAAACTCACTGAACAACAAATACTGTACTATAATATAATATATAAGTTAATAAAACACATATTGATACACACTCTTATGAATAGATTTTTTACACATGAAATTTGTGTAAAAATAGTTGCGTGAAAAATGGATAGGTTTTTACTTCTGTCTTAACCCAACAGATAAGAGGAACAGTGTTATTATGTCCTCTCGTACTTGTACGTAGAGGCAGTGGCAGTCGCTAAGCCAACATACATGTGGCTCGCGTCTTGGTGAGAGTAATGTAAAGTAAAGCCTATTAATGTTAGTAAAGTGTATAGAGAAAATAATGGGAAACGTTCCTCCTCATCCTCTGAAAATATGACATTTAGTTTCAAGAGCCAGTGAACGCTGTTAATACTTCTGTCAAATAATCGTAGCACACAAGAGCAGATGTAATTCGAAGATACAGTTGAGCCTTTGAGGGGCGCTATAGGATCCTCACACCTCTGGAGAAACTGTGCCACACCCAGTTTATGCAGAATAGGATCGTCATGCATGTGCATAGTGGCATTATGTGCAAGGGTTTTCCAGTGTATCGTTTACTAGAAAAGTACTATAACCTATATTAATGTTTTTAACATCTGTGTCTATCATTTAATCATGAAATATACTCCAGATAATATGAAATCAGAAGAACTGTAAGTACAGTTGTGGACAAATAAAGCAAACATGAGCTGCTGGTGTATTTCCCTCCATTTCTTTCACTCTGTGCAATGTGTATAGTATTCCTATGTTGCCATATTACATGGCTCTAGGTTTCAATCTGATTGAACACTAATCAATTTAAGAATATTTACTTCATATCATTTGTTGTCAGTCAAAATAATAGCTTTTAAACTTCATTTTGGCAAAGGGACCTTCTTCACACATGATTTTGTGCTTTATCAGAGCAAATTCACACACTACTAAACACACTTAAATGTCACACAGTGAATCTGGGGGTTTGGGGCTCCTGAGGCCCTAGAGAAGTTATTCTGTTTTTCGGATAAAAGATGCATTTTGGAACAATAAAATATGTAACTTCAGAATAATCTGTACTCCTTATAAATACTGAACTACTGATAGATTATCCATCATTATGTGAAGGTCATCTTTGAAGTAAGGACATAGATCTTTTTAAATATCTAGTGTCATGTAAATTTAAATATCATATTCCAGCCAGTAAAATTAGACATTAGACTCAATACATCTTAAGCAGTTTTTCCTGTCTGTTCATATTACACGTTTGTTTTTGATCGAGTCTTACTTGCATTATGTTCTGCCTCACTGTCTTGTTTTTAGAGGAAACTCACCCAATATAGCAAACTTTAAGAACCTGGTATATTAAAAAAAAATCAAATTACACAAATCAGAAAGCAAATGGCTTTATTTCATTTCCACATTTATTTTATTAGAAAGTGTTACATACATGTCTGCCAACACCTGTCCACTGCATCCCAACACTGATTTAATATAAACTGAGGTGAAAAATAACCAAACATATTCCTCAAGAGCTTTGTAGTAAGGAAATGTTTCTCAGTCACATTTTCACACAAGTGAAAAGGCCTTGCATTACGCTACTGACCATTTCTAACAATTTGAAAATCTGTACATTTATGTTGGAGAACTACAGTATATACACTTGTAATGATGAGTTAACGTAACAGGTGTTATCTGAATGCCTTCATAATAGATGTCTAAAAACAATCATCTTGGATCTGATGTGCACTGTTTAAGCTTGTTTTTATCTTATGCTAACTCCTATATGCTTCAGTTTGGCAACTTAGAAAACAACAAAAAAATCCATAATACTATCAATTTGGGACAAAGAAAAATACTTGTACAGTCTGTGAAAATACAAAGTAATTTTCAATAGCCATGTTAAAAAGGTGCTCAGTTAAACTTAACTTCCAAGAAGCAGTTTGCTGTTGTTGGTGTCTGATGGGAAGAGGTCAGGCAGGGTGGTGGTGCACACAGGTCTCCCCAGGACCACCACAGGTCTGAGGTACTGAAGCTGCTTAATGGCCAGGTCCCCACACCCAGCCAGAGCTTTGTCCAGGATGGACTTCAAGTTTTGGATTGACGTGAAGTCCCCAGTCATAGCGTGGGGCTTCAGCAGTGGGGAATGAGTGCGTCTGCTGCGGGTGTGAGAGATCCCCAACTGGTTGTTCTCCTTAACAGAACAACTGCGTCTGAAAGCGTCTCGCCGTTTCGCTGGCACTGTGTTTTTGTCTTTCGGGGTGGTCTCTTGTATGAACTTAAGGAATGAGGACTCAAAGCCCATGGGCTTATAAGCGGCAATGTCGAAAGGCCGCGGAGAAGAGCTACGGGGCTGAGGGTCTTTCACGTTTGACGGTTGTTCAGACAGTTCATTTTTCCGTTTCAGTGGCTGGCGAACAGGAGGAGCAGGCAATGCTGCTGACCCGTTACATATTTTACCACCATCCTTGTTGCCTGACACATCTTGGAAGCCCTCTTCAGTAGTAAAGCGCAGTGAGCACGGTGGCGAAAGGTCAACAGTGACGGGACGAAGCAGAGGTTTGATTTTATCCAAGCTTAATCTCTCCTCCTGTTTCTGACTGATCTGTGTTGCTGCAGCTGGGTCTTCAGTGTGCCCGCCTGTGCTCGGTTCACCATACAGCACCTCGTCTGCGCCAACAAGGACGCCATTTCTCTCAACAGGTGGTGGCTCCTCCTCTTCCTCCTCTGGAAATCCTAGTGGATCGTGATTATCCTCATCCTGCGCTTCTGCCTTGATGGAGTGCAGGCTCATGGGTGCAGCCTGCCCCCCTGGGTTTTCTGGCTCTGCCTGATACTCCATTTTGCGAACCCCATTTGGGGTACACGCTCCCGCCACAGTTGGCCTGGCTGACTTCCTCTGAATCAGTTCCTCCAGCTGCTCAGCATTATAAACGAGCGTATCTTCATTCTTGACAAGATCCTCTCGACGCATGCGGTGAACCCTCAGGTAGTGACGGTGCAAGCTTTGCATGTATGTCACGACAGAATCGCAGTCCTGAACCATGCACGGGTAGGCCACACGCAGACAGCGGTCTTGGCACATCTGTAGTGCTTCTTCATGAGATCTGAAGACAAAATGGCTGAAACAATTTCTTCTCGATTTCTTTTTTTGTCCTGATGCTTTTTTCTCCTCAAGAGCCTCCCCACCCATTTCCTCTGACGTGGCAGCCACTTCAGGTTTGGGATTTGATGTCTCATCCTGTGTAGCAGGTGAACTGGGTTCTTCTTTCTGAGGACTCTGAGGTGCAACGATAAGCTTCTTTTGGCATCCAGTAATCGACTTTTTGTGAGTGCTCTGTAGACGTACCACCAGCGAATCATAGTACTCACAGTGACTATAAAGTGTATGTTTTTTAAGTGCGTCGTCATGGCTGAACACTCTTGTGCATCCTTCATATTTGCACCTTATTAGCTCTGGTGGTTGAGAGTGGCAGTCTCGAGTGTGACGCACTAGGCTGCTTTTTAGGTGGTAGGAAGCGCTACAGTTGGCAAAGTGACATTTGTATTGGGGCTGAGGTTCGTCCGAGTTTGGGAGAGGCCTTTTCTTGGCAGGCTCTTTTCTGACTTCTGGACTGTGACGCACATCAAAATCTTTTTCCAACAAGAGCTGTGAGCGATTGTAGTGATGAACCAACTGTAGGTGGCGCACAAGGCCTCCCTGGGTGGAAAAAGCTGCATCACAGTTTTTTGCTACACAATGAAAGGGCTTACTGAATTTATCCAATATATAGCAGAGATTACTTCTTGCTACCAAACGTCTTGTAGTTCTGACCTGTTGCGTGGACCTATCCTCACTTTCTCCCTTCTGCGCACTGTCTTCTTCTCTACTCTCTGCTTCGTCTTCACCTTCCTCTTCAGATGGAGAATGATTGTCAGTATTTTGTCCGTTTTCGCCTACCATGGTTGAGGTTTTTTTCTCAGCTTGGCGTGGCAACTTGGGGATCTCTCTCTTCTTCACTTTTAGACCTTGGCTTGTCAAGTGCTGCTTTGCAGTGTCTTTGTTTACCTCATACCGTACAGATCCACAGCTTATTTTGTCCACCAAAGTCGCACTCAGGTTATGTATCTGAATATAGTGGGCCCTTAACACATGTTTTTGTCTGTGACTCTTGGAACAAAGCTGGCAAACATAAGGCTTAAAAGATGTGGTCTTCAAAGAAGTCAACCTTTTGGCCTGTTCAACGGTACGGCCATGTTTGGTGTTATAGTGTCGCAGTAAGCTGTAACTCTGGGCAGTCCTAAAGCCACAACCTTTAATCTCACAGATATAAGGCTTGGCAGTGGCTAACGATTCAACACCGCTTTCTTCATCAGTTAGCGACGCTTGTTCAGTTTTCACTTTTACCTCAGGCAGATGTGGAGACCTCTTCTGAAGCAATACAACAGGAGGCTTTGCCATGATTGCCTGATGAAGAGATATTTGGGATGCACTAGACTCTGGGTTGGACTGAGGGGGCTCACTTGGCACACTGTGAGGGGGTGAGGAATTCAGGTCCAGTTTACTGAGCCCAATAAGAATCTCTTTCAGAGCATCATTTTTTGTTTGAAGGCTTGAGGAGTCTGTGTCATTGTTTTTGGGATGAGAAGATGTTTTTCTTTCCTTACCAGCCTCCACAGGTTGAAAAGGAGTTGAGAGCTCATTTTGCCCCTTTTCCTCACTGTCTGGGTCGGTTTCTGTCTTAATCCCTTTGGACTTTGAGCCCCGCTCTTTGTCATGTTTGTGTTCTTTGTTCTCCAGTTTAAGATGTTCTGGGTGGGCACATTTCAGATGTCTCTGGACATCTCTGGCTCTCGAGAAAGTCATGCCACATTTCTCAAAACCACAGGTGAACTTACTTCCATCGAAACACATAGCCACCAAGGTCATTGTTGCTTTGGGCTCTTTGCTGTCAGATTCTTGTGAAGAGGAGGCACAGCTCACTGAGGAGGCGATTAGGACATCTCCATTTACAATCTCTTCTGAATCAACTGACTTATTAAGGCGGGCTGATGCTTCTGTAACAGTCTTAAGAAGTTTCCGCTTTGCCTTCCTCTGAGCCTCAAATTCGTCTTCAGAGAAGGTGATGTTGTGTGTGGATAAATGCTTTATAAATTCCTTTTTGGATAAATAGTATTTTCTACATTCAGCGCTAGAGCAGGTAAATGCTGCATCTCTGAAATGCTGTGCTTCATGGTGGTAGATTTGTCCCAAGTCAGAGTAAGTGATGTAACAGCCTTTGAGCTCACACTGGTAGTTGAGCTGATAGCCATGGGTCTGTTTGTGTGTAACAAGTTCGTGCGAGGTGCTGAACTGAGCGCCGCAACCTATAACCACACACATGTAAGGCTGGTCACCATAGTGAACCCTCCGATGTTTGCGGTGATGGTAAGCTGAGACGAAGTGGCGCCTACAAAAAACACACTTCTCCCGTTTGTCTCTCATCTGATGAAAATATTTCACATTCTCATCCCCCTTGTGCTCTGACTTTAAGTGGACATATAAGTACTTGGAATGTTTAAAAATCCGAGTACACCCGGTTCCTGGACAGGGATACTCATCCCGGTTCTGCAGTTTGAAGTGTTGGTCAATGTAATCGAACGTTATATGCTCATCGTCGTCCACGCGCTTCTCTTTAACAGTTTTGGCTTGCTGCACAATGTGGTGCAGCACGTCTGGATCATGTGTGGATTTGTAATATAGCATTAAAGAAGGGTCAATGGTGATCTCGCCTGGTTCAACGTCATCATCTTCATCTATCTGTTTCAGCACGTCCTCATTCTGTATATCCTTGTTAAGATGTGCTTCACTCTGAATGTGTTGTTTTATGTGAGGAACAAGATCCTTTCTGCTCTTGAAATTTTCCAAGCACACAGGGCAGGGGTGGCTGTTGTCCTCTGCATGTCTTTTGGAGTGGTGAATAATCTGGGTGTCAGTGACTGACCTCTTACAAATCTGGCAGCAGAACTTGTGTTTCTTTGCCTCTGATTCCCCTTGGATTTCTGTTGAGTTAGAAGACTGTTTTTTATCCTGCTGCTCATGACCATCAAGACTTCCATTTATCCTCCTTTGATGCTCAGACTCAACTTTCACTGCGACTCCCTGTGGCTCATGTTGTTTAACCTTCTCTTGTTTGTCTACCACTTCGTCCTCTTCCCCTTCTGACTCTGGCATCAACCCAAGAAGGGAGATGCAGTGATACTTGAGAGTTTTCCAGTCCCAGAATTCGGGGTCAAAAGGCCAGTATGCTTTCAGTGCTAGTAGCAACTCGCAGCGTAGCGAGTTGGGAATTACCTCGTTTTCCTGGTCATACTTTTGGTCTGGGCGTAAGTACAGCTCCTCAAGACAGCCAAAGACCTCCTGACTTGGGCCAAGCAGGAACTCTGTGAGTTGGCAGGCACGCAACACTTCAAGGTCATCTGGAAGAAGACAGGACACTGTCTTACAGACAGAGATCCTTGTTTCTGAGTCCTCCTGCTTTGGAAGTTGAAGGGCTTTGACACAAAGTTCTACGGAGGCAGGTACCCCCATGTCCTCTGCCTGAAAAGAAATAGTGATATATTACTACCAATGAGCAGGACCCTTAGTATCACTTTTACCATTTACACTTGTCATTTCAAACATTTAGTATCCGCATAAAACCCAGATGAGATTTATCACACTTTCATTTACTTTTGGCTACGTATATGCGTCTTTGTCAGCCAGATTTGATCCATATTTGTTTTCCAAGGCTACATTCGAATGAGGGTCAGCCCTCCTCCAGTCCAGGAGGAGGTGGTAATGGACTTGAAGCTGTCAGGTTACTGTCAAAAAATGCCACAAGAATAATAACTTCTGCACTTTAACAGAAAAATCATAACTGCACTGACCTCTATGGGTTGAGAGGTACAGTAAAAGTCTCTGGAGCTCTGACCACATCCAACATCACAGCTCACTGTGGTCAGTGTGCTACTGTATTGTAGTGCCAAGTTACGTTCCAGTGGCACAGGGTGCAGTTCCTGCAGTCAAAGACTTTTGACTTTGACTAATTTGCCTAATCTTCACTGTTCTTCAGATGCAATGGAAATGAGGAAACAAGCTAAACAGGCTTTTATTTTCTGAGTTTAGTTCCTGTTGCACCATAATACATGGAACTAACAAACTGAAAAGTTTGATTACATAACTAATGCACCAATTTCAAACCCAGCACAGCTGTTAGCGCTCACCTCTGCCTGAATCACACGGACCAGGTAAAGCAAATGGTGGACTGTTCTGGCAATGGCACCTAGCTGAAGGCATCGTTCAAGAAGAGACAGCAATGAGGGGTCGATCCTCCTCTGAAGTTTACTCCACAACAGCGTCAACTCCCTTTGGAGAAGAAAAGACAAGAAAATTAAGTAATGTCCCTGTTCTCTTTCTCAAAAAAAAACTGATGACCACCACAGTAACAAAGAAATCATGAAAATCAAATTATATGATCAGAAACCTATGCTTTAGACATCTAGTCTGATTGCCGCTGACAATTTCAAAACATCATTAATTTACATGTGACTGCAGACATACAGGCAGTCCATCCAACCCCATGGCCCTTAACAGGGACTTCTCACCAGGAGCAGTAAAGGCTCTGCTGCTGAAGCTGTTGAGTCAGGAAAGTTGTGCACAAGATGAAGGCTGTGTTCTCCTCCCCCTCTGTCTCCAAATTACATGTGATCTCCAATACATCCTTACAGTCCAATCTGGATATCTGTTTTAAGAGAAAATATAATCTTGAATACTTAGAAAACAATATAACAGACAACATATCCACAGACAATTTTAAATTTAGATATGGGAATATCAAATGCGGAGTCACATTTCTCTCCTCTAGCGAAATATGAACCCATCAGTCCTCTGTCACTTGAAACATGATGGACAGTTGCTTAAAGAGGAAAGTCAGGATTAAAGTTCCGTCATCAACAATAACCTAAAACACACCAGCCAGCATTTATGACACATCATTTAACTGTGATGTTCCTGGTTTGATTACAATGTACCTTTATCTCATGTCATATGCTATAGTCAGAAAAAATGGCAGAAAAACAATCTTATACACACTGTCATACACCACTGCCAGGATAGTGTGGTAAAATAGAGATAAGATCCCCAATGGTTTAAGTTTTCCTCTTGCTGCAGTGACGCACAGATGCACTCCAGGATGCACTGGGTGCAGCTACAGGTGCAACAAACAGGCTTGAAACATTCAACCTCTTTAAAATAATCAAAAAAATAAAAACCTCGAGACCTCACCCATGTTTATCCTGCATTCATCACTTTGATTTTTATTTTTAACCAGAGGGTGGAGGAGGAGGGACAAAAGAGGTCAGACAGGATGTGTGAGCGAGGCAGTGGAGAGAGGAAAGATCCTGGGGGGTTCTTTTAAGGGTGGGGTAAACAATCAGCACACACAATGATTTGGCTGTATGTTTGTGCCAGTATAAGATGGTAGTCTATCACAAACTATCAGCAGAGTTCTTCCCTTTCGTGCTAAATTCACATTTTATTTTGAATCTTATGAGAATGTAAACAATAACAGTTTATTTTAGACATGTCCTAGTGTCTTTTGAAAAGTTTTATGACCCTACAAGGTTAAAGAACTGTCTTAAGATACAGTGGGGCAAGAGCTTCTCTGAAGGCATGATAAATTAAAACTGGACAAGCTTTTCAACAGGCAGCACGAAAAACTGGATGAATGGAGACAGACAGTGCTACAGAGGAAGGACCAAACAATAACGGCACGTGTCAGTGGACATAGAGTACTTGAGAATGGAAGAATGAGAATGAAAGCTCTGGTATAAAAAGAAAAAGACACAGACAACTACCCTGTGCTTCTATCTGAAACACTGGGGCAAACACTGGATTCACAGTATTTTCTACTAGGCTGCGACTAAAACAAAATCCTGTACAGTAGATTGCACCATATCCTTCTGAGAGTAGAATGGTAAAAAATTATATAGCTTAATTTGCAGTATAAAAAAATATCCACCCAATGCCAAAAATAGGCCAAACAATTGCACAAATTCTCTACCTTGCACAGGTCTGAAGATTTCTGAGTCTTCCGAGTGCTGAAATTGAAAGCCGAAAGCTCACATTTGCATGTGAATTTGGGGCTCTATTTTTGGAGACACTGCAGATAAACCTTATAAATAGACACCTTTTTTATATTCCCACTTAGTGTATTGTAAGGAAGGTTTCGCTTGCAAATATGTCCCCATTTTTATTTATCACTTAATATTAATTATGTATTGCATGGACAGAGAGAAATGTTGCGTCTCTGTTTTGGAGAACAGAGGCAGTTTCATCTGGACTCCTGTCAGTACCACCTGTCTCCAACCACAGAAACAGGGAATTGTTAATTGTTAACTGTTATAATAATCTCAGTGTCAGTCACACACTCTGTATTTTACTTTTAGTAAATTCCTCAGGTTGGTTTGTCACTTGTATACATTGCTACAGTGTTGTTGATACTGAGTTCTAAACAGTGCCAGCTAAGTACATGTGAGGCCCACAAGCATTATGTAACATTTCATCACGACAGTTGCACTAATCCACATTGCATCACAACAGCATCATGCTAATAACTGAACATCTTAAAGTATTGTAATACCTCCATGATGGCCTCTTCATTGGGCAGCAGGTGACAAAGCAGGGAGACGTATGTTTGACGAAAAGTAGCTTGGTTGGAGATGAAGCTGCATTCAGTGCATGCTTTAGCCAGCACCACAGCCTTGGCAACTTCACCGATCTTCTCCAGATGTTTCACCCGCATCTCCATGAAGCCCTCGCCCTCCAAGCTGATGTATGCATCAACTAGAAACAGAATTCAAACAAAGCCTGATTAGCAAACTACTACGACAAGGCCAATGTGACAGCAGGCACTGAAAGTAAAACCTGGTGCAGCCATCTCTAAATAACATAACATAAATTAGTTAACTGGACTCCAGACCTTCTTCTGGGTTGGTAATCTGGCCAGTGAGGAGGGAGGTAAGGACCGGGTTGCTCCATGCTCCTCCTTCTCCTGTGATCTGGAGTAAAGCTTGGAGGTCTGTGCTTCCATACTGTAACAAGGTATCGTGGGCATTCTGCAATAAACACACAAACAATGTCATATTTAAATACAATAAAAATAGCTATTTGTTCAGTACCCTCCTAAAGTTAGAATAGAAAAAAGGTTGAATAAGTTGTGCCATGCTTTTCCTTACACAGAGACCTCAGTCCTGTGCTCCACTACTGTCATGTGATAATGTCATGAGATAATGAATTTTACAAATGAACAACTTACAAGGCCGTTAGTTCATATTACTCCATTACTGACTTTAATTTGTCAGCCCAATTTAACAATTTATATGCCCAGCACAAAGAAAAACATTACTCTTTTGAACACCACTGTTCATGTCTAGAAAAGAAACCGCTGCCAGGTTTATAATTACTTTTCCTTTGCTGTCAACATCCTGACAAAAATCTAACCGTTTCTTATTCAAAGTGACATCAAACAATGTAATTCTTGTATAAATTCCAACACACAGTGCTTAATACAGTATACTATGAAGATTTAGGTAGTCGCAGTCAGATGACAAAGAAAATGACAGTACTTTTTTAAAAGCCTATATTAGACTGTATGTCTAACTGCAGCTGTAGTGTGGTAATGAGTTCCCAGGACTCTTCACACTGTATCACAGGCCTGCTCAGTCTTGACATGTTGAACCAATGATACTGGATGTACTGTAAATCTGGCACAGACTTGAATTCTACAGGCACACAGGACTGAGATGTTCATTATCAGGGAACAGAACCGTTGAATGTTTGACATTTTTAAAGACTACTTTTCTAGTATTACATTCTTTGATCCTTTAATGTGAGATAGACTATTTCAATCTGTCATTTCAAGGTACACAACTGACAACCAGTGATGAGATAAAAGTTATAAACACTGGTGGTTTAGACTCAAAAAGGCGTAAAGAGAAACAAAACACTGCCAACTACACCAACCTGAGGCATTTTTTCTCAGGCCTCACTAACTCCTATCAGAAGGTCTTTGATAACACCCACTGAGGCACAAATAATCAAGCTCCTAAATTCTTGCTCACACACTCACACTCACACACAACAGAATGTGTTGAAATAACTGTTGACTCAAGTCATGACCCCTTTATTTTTCTCTGTGATTTAAATTTGTAACCCGTCAGAAAGCAAGTGCTTTTAAACGAGAACCTTTTACCTGAACAGAGTGGTGGAACTGAACCCAGGCTTCATACGGGATTTCATTCTCAGGCACTGACAGCAACAGTTCAAAACAACTCCTGCAAGAAATAACAATGGTGATAAGACTTGGTTCAGTAAATTATGATAATTCTAGACAGTTCTATTTTTGACAAAACACAAAACAAACAAAAAAAAACTCAAAAACAGAGGCTCTGGATTGTTTCATCCATGTTACACATATAAATTATGTTACAGTCTAAACTCAAAGACATAATGCAGTGATTGTTCTGATGGTACAAGCTTAGCATTAATGTTTTATAAGAGTCCACTTTACATCTTAGTACATTAAACATGTCAAAAATGTGTGTTTGAAAACAGAATGAAAAGTGGTAAAATGCTTTATAGATGGGCTCTACCACATCTGCCAGTAGTTAAATTTAACTATTACAATCTAACTATTAATAGATCCCTCATGGAAGACTTTCTATTAGGCCGAAAACACTGAAACAACCCCCACTGCTCAAGTAGGAACATTTGCAAATGGGTGTGTGTGTGTGTGTGCGTGCGTGCGTGTGCGTGTGTCAGAGCTCGGCAATTAACTGAAAGAGACATTATGAATCTCTAACTGACCTAATTTAAGTCATGTCAGTATGTTCAGTAAATTCCTTCAGACAGGCTGTCATTTGCAGCGTGAACCCTTTAATGCACCTGAAAGTACAACAAGAATCACGTCTAATCCAAAGTAACGGCCAATCACTGGTAGTCTGTGGTTGTGTCCTTTACATGGGCTCATCCATAGCAGAGTTCATTGAGTTGAAATTGTTACTGATTAAAATGTGAACATTATGGCTTTGAAAGGAAGCAAAAGTAATTGATGTTATGGGTGTGCAGTGGTTACTTATTGTAAATGGTTCCGTTACAGCTGCATGGTGTGTATAATTTCTACTTTGTGGAAACTGAATTATTACAATGTGCACAAAAAGGTTATGTTAGATTAAAAAGTAACATAGATAATAGCTGCCTATGAGAGCAGCCATGAGGAACGACAGTCCCATAACTGTCATGTGAATAATTACAGATCATGTGGACCTACCACAGTTGACTGTCACTTAGGATGGTTAGCTAATTCTGGCTAGCTCATGGATCACATCTATGAGGAGGACAGACTGAAAAAAAAATACTGATTTGATCTGACCTCTGTTTGTGTTTGTTGAAGAGATATAATCTCCAGATACGAGATGTAAAACTCTTCTTTAATCAGTCTGTCTGTGACAGGTAGCTGACAATATGTGCAAAATGATGACAAACCTGTAAATGGTGCAGGTTTTTTATGCACATGTAGGCCTACAAAATACAGATATGTCAAGTTCTGGTCATTCTGCAATTTTCAAATAAATTTCAGTTTGTTTATAACTGGAAAGTTTGTTTACAATTTAGCCTATAATGTGCTATTTACAATAATTTCAAAGAAACAACAGTGATGCTCACTTGTTGAATGTGGAAGAAATTTAAGTTCCCAGAATAAATTCTAAGGAGCACTTTATGCAACACAGATATTTATCAGTTGTAGCCGCAGAATCAATAAATGAATTGTGGACTTCTAGACTTGATTCTGTGACTGAAATCTAATCAAAGCAGGAGTTTACTTCTGATATCCAACCCTATTTGGAAAAGACAAACGACAATCATGCAAGCTGTGCCTTTGCTCAGGTATATGAAGGGTTGTTTATGAGTGGTGAAAACCTGTTGCATGTATATCTGCTCATAATGTTTATTTTCCCATTAAATTGTTCAGTACTCACAGAGCCAGTCTCTTCAAGACAAGGGCCACTTTGTCAGACTCTGCAGTGAGGTGGGATCTGGCTGCAGCAAAGCAGTTTATGGACAGACAGTAGACCTCCAGGAGAGGCAGACCATGCTCCATAGAGTTCCTGCTCCCAGCATAGTGAATCAGTGCCTGGAAAACATACAAATTTTGAAATGTAAATGATGAAGAGAAAAAAAGACAACAAAGCAAGTAAATACTTTCAAAAACTGTGATCAGAGGAGATCAGATGAGAGACACGTTTGTCTGGAAGAACAGGGGTTTTCCACCTGAGGGAGAAAGTGTATACATGATTGATCCCAGCTGACACTCAGTCTGTTGTGAGGTACACCTGATTGGGCCTGAGGGGACTTGACTGTACAGCATATGACAACCCTGAAGCTTTAATGGTGAGCCAATATGGACTGCAAAATCCTACTCAAAAGACAGACACACAAAGTGCACCGTGACATCTTTTGGCAACACTTCTTTGTACCTTTACTTTTAATATTTTACAGCTAAGAGGATGCTTTCACTGCTTTTCACTGAATTGCGTTTTTGTGATGAACAAAATTTCAAGCATTTTTTTTCTCTGAATTACACCATCAAAGCTATTGATACAAGAAACTGTAGGGAACAGAAAATGTTTAGCTCCCACACTGTTGTTGGTATGAAATATTGTCTTCACTCTGAGCTGTCCCCAGGCAACATCAGTGTGTCTAAACCAGTGTGTCACCTGTATGTAGCTGGCAGGCATACACATTAAATCATCCTACTATCAACATCCCGGGGGTCCCATTTGTCAGACAGCAGGAACCTTACCGTTTTGCGCCTGTGTCTACAGAGGCACTAAATTAATTCCCCTCAGTCCAAAAATAAGGTACACTCTCAGAGGGAGCCAAGAATAAAGTCTCAACCCTGGAGGCCCCTATCAGTGTACTAATTACATCTGGATTACTTCCGATTGGAACAGAAAGTCAACACCACCGTTTTTATTTTAATATTAATCCCAAAAAATACATTAAATTTACCCAGAGTGGAAATTAAAGGGCAGGTTCACGTTTATTCAGCCTTAGTAGTTACATGCTCTTACGTACACTGAAGGAGCTGCTGTAATCATTTGTCTTCTCCAAAGAAGCCGTAGAAAGACGGAGGACAAAACCTAGTTCTCATTCTGGGTAAAAACTGTCTTTTAAAATGTGAAATTAAATGGGTATCTTAGTTATAAAAGTTACACATTTTGTAGAACATTTATAACATTTATCATCCCTCTACTACAGCTGATTAACAAAACTGTCCATGAAAACACAATGTGGGAATTGTGCATTAAAAGGGAAAAAGGGAAGTGATAACAGAGATCAATGAATGTAGGGGCATGTGAGTATTGCTTTGAGCCAAACTTTTGAAAAAACGTGAATGTATGCTTTAACAGCAGCCACGGGACAACAATAAGGGAGAATTGGTTAATGAATTACTCTCCTCTACAGTCCACTTTGGCTGGTAACCAAGTCTCACTTTGAGTGAAAAACGTGATCATTGGATCAAGAAATAAAAATGAAAGTAACAACTGGCCCAGGATCTGTGGATTCTACAACGTGGAAACCAAAGTAGTTTCCCCCATTCTGACTCCCTAATTCTAACGCTATATTCGTCTTTATAATGTACTCAAATCAGTTATATTTACAATTCAAACAAGAGTGCATCTCCCCAGGCAATGAGAGGATAATTACAATATGGCAGATCTAAAACACTGCCAATCCATTTGAACATTAACGCAACAGAAGTAGAAGCTGCGCAGACCTCTGACATTGTAATCAAAGCCGATGAATACAAAATGTGATGGGTGCAAGACATGTGCAACTTGTGAATATGTCCAAAATGCCATTTTGCAGGCTGTCCGGCTGGCTAGAAATTTTTGATAAACACACCGCGATGCCGCCCCGCCCCACACGCATGCAATTATGCAAAATGTGCAAAACTGGGGTCATGTCATGTGCATGCAAACAGTAGTCTGTAATGTGGTTCCTGTTCTGCATGCTTTCAAGAAGGATTAAGAAAAACGAGCAATATCAATGAAAGTGAAGCGAGCTTACTGCACAACTTAAAGCAGTAAACGGGGGACCTATCACTCACCCAATGTAATCAGTCCCGTGATGGTAGGTTAAATTGCTTTAACGTTAAATCATATCAATATGTGAATATGAATAAAAATACACACTGTGCAATTGCTCCCTGGCAATACACCCTCCCTAAACTTGGGTCATGGAGCTAGCGGGCCAACAACCGTCGCAGATTAGCTCGCAGGCTGCGAGAAAAACAATCCTCTGTGAGCTAACGCTGGGCTAACGTTAGCTTCGATGTTGCATGTACACATTACCTGACAGAAGTTGTCGCAGTACTCCGTGGAGGATGCTGTGGATATTTCTTGTTGCCTGAGTACGTCTTCGAAGGCTCTCAGTGTGGCCAGCAGGGTTTCCATTGCAACCAGAGTGTCTTCGGCCGTGTCCAGGGCCCGGTCGCTCCATTCGTGCTCTGGTTCGACATTATTCTCCGCCATCTTCGCTCTCCGCCACGGCGCGTATGCAGTGCAGTCTGACGCCGCCTTCAAGTGCCGTCGGAATATTTAAACATGTCAGCTGTACTTCACCTGAATGACCCGAACACACAGTGGGAAAGTGGGTGACTTGTAATAATGTGACGTTAAGGTTACTGTTCTTATATGCAATGACATAAATTAACCTAATTTCATATTTAGTGCAAACCTTAGTCCGCAAATTAGTGCGAAAATCAATTCAGTCACATATGTCTGTCTATCCTGCTGTTTCGTCATGTTGTTGTTATTTTTTCTTTTCTTTTTAGTATTTTTTAGTTTTACTTTATTCAGTCGTTTATTTTCACTTACTGGCTTGTGCATAATAGTCATATCATAATTCATAACTCAGCTTCGTTTTTGCTGTATGTTCATGTGTATCTCACTGGACATTATTATTGGTAGTGTACTGTGTGTAAGTGCACTGTGAGCCACTAGAAACCAGAGTCAAATCCCTTGTATGCACAAACATACTTCGTCACTAAAGCTGATTCTGATTGTTTGTGTCTTGTGCCGTTATAAATCGGCTATAAATGCTGTGCTATGTGGCACTGGTTCGTGCTATATACTTGTCCCTATGTAAATAAACAATAAGTAATTAAACCATAAATACACATATGTCTGTAAAATTTACAGGGAGCCATGGTGATGTCTTCAAATGTGTCGTGTTGTCCGACCAACACTCCCAAACTCAAAGATATTCATTTTACTGTCAGACATAGAAAGTTGAATGGTCTGTTGATTTACTGACTAATTATTGCAGCTCTACAGTTTATTATTATGCATGACCACAAACACCTCCATTGAGGTGACATTAGAATTTGGAAGAGAGCAGGAAGTAGCTTGACCATAATCAAATAGCTTCACTTACCACAGAACATAAAAATTGCATAATGTGTGATGTACTGAACATATTGTGCTTTTTCACTTAACATCAGTGGGGGAATGTAAATAAGTTCATTTATTCAAATACTGTACAAAGCTGATATATGTATACTGGAGTATTTTCTTTAAATGCTACTTTAAAATAATATTCCACTACTTCTGGAGGGTTAGATTAATGTACTCTACATAACAATGTATTCAGGTAAAGTAGTGGATTAGTTAATTGACCGAGAATTAGTCAGCAACTATTCTGATAATTGGTTAAATGGTTGCTCATGAAAAAATGATTCATATTTCATCCACATTCCTGCCAGTAGTCACATGGGCATTTTTTCCATGGTGAGTAGTTTCACTTGTAATACTTTAAGTTCATTTTACTACTTATACTTACATACGTTTGCTTAAGTAACAGTTTTAATGCAGCACTTTTGCTTGTAATACAGTATTTGTACAGTGTGGTATTAGTGCTTTTACTTCAGTAAAGGGTCTGAATATTTCCTCCACCTTTGCTTGTGTACTTAAATATATCTGAGTGAGAGTTTGGTTTAGTAAATAAAGACTATAGCCTTATGCATATGTCACTTTCTGAATATTATAGGTACATTTTTATTATTGATATCACAATTATAGCAAACTAGTTTTCTTTTTTTCTCCAGTTCCTTCTTTCTCCAAAATGCTGGTATTTGGCGCCCTCTACAGGTGAGCAGATGTATTTAGCATTTGCTTTGACCCGGAAGTACATTCGTCTCTCTCGACCACACGTGTAGAAGGTAAGCAAAATCTCAAAATGGATCTGCGAAGTGTTTTTATAAGCAAATGTGTTATATGGCTGAGATTTCTCGAGTAGATAAAGTCTGTCAGGCAACAGTTTGTTTAAACCTTAAACCCTAAACCCTGAGCTGGTGGCAGTGACACAAAACGGTCAGTTTGGTTTTAAAACTTAAAGTTAACACCTGGATTCGCTGTACTACACCCTAAAACCCTGTTAAAGGGATGGCAACCACACATTTTATTGTAGTTTATTGACAGATTCTGGTAATCATTAACCCCGACGGAGAAAATAAGTGAATCGTAATTCAGTTTTCTCCTGATGTTCGCCTACAGATCACTTTCTCTGTGTTGATCCCTGCGGTCTGACACGTCTTGTTTCATCCAGTCCTGTAGGAACTAACATGGGGAAGTCCAAACAGAAGGGAAACCACAAGAGCGACAAGAAGAAGAACATCGCAAAGACATGGAAGACGAAGCGCAGGACCAAAGACCTGGACCAGATCCACTCAGACATGAAGCCTGAGACAGCAGCCAAACTGCTGCACCAGGAGGTGGACTACGATGTGACGGGATGTGCGCAACACTACTGTTTACACTGCGCGTAAGTTTATCCCCGTTTGTTCCTACACAGCTAATGGACCAGATTGATAAAAAGGCATGTTTAGTAACTGAAATTCAGCTTTTTAATGTGTAATTTAGAAATGCAGCCATTACACTGCTTCTTATCTGTGAGGTGATTAATCACATCATTGTTTCCCCAATTAATCAATCAATTATTTTGTATAAAGTTGCAAATATATCAGGTTAACTGACACATAAGACAAAGAAAAGCCCCAGTTCCTGACAGTCGAGAGGCTTGAACTTGCTAGGAACAAAAGGGGATGATGAACAATCAGTGTAAACAATCAATAGTTGGCAGTTAATTTTCTGTTCGATTTGATTAATTCTGTGGTTCCCAACCTTTTTGGCTTATGGACTGAGACAGTATTTACAACACAAGAGATGTGAGCAGTTCAAATGCTTGTCTAACACAGCGGCACTTTATGTCTTGCAGGAGATATTTTGTGGATATGAGATCCCTGAAAGAGCACTTCAAAAGTAAAGTGCACAAAAAACGGTAAGGCACCAGTATCTCTTGTATCTGTTTTTTCTGTCTATACTCATATATTGTTACTTCAAACTTAAGTAGCCATTGTATTGTACTGTATATAACAACCTGTCCTTTCTCCATCTAGGTTGAAACAGCTCAGGGAGGAGCCCTACACCCAGGCAGAGGCAGAGAGAGCAGCAGGTATGGGCTCCTACATCCCTCCAAAAATAGTTGAGGTGAAGACACAGCCTGTGGAGGAGGACATGGCCTGAGGAGCTGCCCACATTGACCCATGGACTGATTAACTCAATAACAGAAGCATTGACAAAATGGATAATGCTCCTGTTATTTCCTGCTGTCACAAGCCAGATGCATTGTTAAATGCTTCTTTTGTGACAAATAATGTTTTGTTTTTCAGCTGGCTGTGATGTAACTGGCTGTTTAACTTCTGGGTATCACCAGAATCAGGAAAGCCTTACCCTACACTGGGTACTGTAATGCAGCATGTACCTATGTAAATACTGAGTATGTGTGGAGCTGTGTGGAATGATAATAAACTATAAATCAGAGTAACAACACAGTGTTAGTGCAGTGTTTCTCAACCTCAGGTCCCAGGACACATCTGAGGAGGGGTCACCAGATGATTAAAGTAAAATAAATCACAAAAAACTCTAAATACGTCATACTTTTACCTAGCATGTCAAACTGAACAGTATTATTCCTTTGAATAGAGAAAACTGGAGATGTGGGTGGTGGTTTAGATGTTGGCAAACAGGCTAAGTTTTGCCTCTTCAGGGCAATAAAAATTATTTAAATTAAACAATCTGAGAAGGACAAGCTACTGTTTTTGTAAACACATGCAACTCATGCCCACACCTTCATTTGAACCCAAAACGAGGGGATCACAAGTAGACGTTGCTTGTTTTTTAAGGGCTCAGAGAGGTTAGAGAAACTACACCTTAGTTGAAGGCCCTGTGTCTGAGCCTTACTGTCGGAAAAATCTAATTTACAGAGATATAGATTCATCTCCTGCAGCGTAATGGTCAAACATATTACAGATAATGACAACCCCTCCAGTTTGAATCCAGCAGGTCATCTTAATTGCATATTAACCCTAAAAAAGTGACTTTGACTTTAAGTCAGACTTTAAGATTATAACATGGCAGTCCAGTCCAAACAAAACCTTCACCTCCACTAGCAGACGTAAAGTTGCAGGAAAAAAATGTAATGATAGACATTGGCAGAGAAACATATAATTGAAGCTTGTTAGCATACATTCCTGGGATGAACAACACAACCCTGCCTCTTTAAATGTGACTACTGTGCCAGCGCCTGTCTCCTGCCAAGCTGGTAAGAATGTAAACTGGGACATCCGGTCACTTCTTTCAAAATAAAGCCCTCAGTACTCTGTACGTTAACCAGTCACAAGGTGTCCCCTAAGAAAACCTCTGGGGAATATCAACGTTTAAATCCAATACTTTCACATAGCGGACTACTTAACGTACGTCCCAGGGAGGCGGAAGAGGAGCCCAGCGGAGAGTCACAGTCTGTAGAAATGTAGAATTTAACCATTGGTTTCGTCACGGAAAAACGTTTTATCACACCAGACAAAAAAATTGGCATCTGTGAAATTGTGAAAATAAATTTCATGATGCAACCCGCGATTGAAAAGTGATTTAAAAACGTCCCCCTTTGCACTTTCCCCAAGGGTTTCGTTGGGAACGTTGCTTGACCAAATCACAGAGCAACGTACCGAGTGCAGATGTCACAAATACGGCTAGCTAGTGGTTTTATTTGGAGTCTTCAAACGCCAAATATCCGGTTTTATCCAGCCTATGACTTGTTCACTTGACGCATCTTAACCACATCCATATGGCTCTAGGTTGGATGTGGGAAATAAGAAATCTGTGCTGCTAGCTAACATTTCACAGCTGTTGCCAGCGAGTGTAACGGCCGGAAAGGACGCGCGGTCCCCCGGCCGCAGGATAACCGAACTGCCGGTAAATTCTAAACACTTTAAGGAGAAAGTTTACACCGAAGCGTTATTATCGGGTTTTTGGACGGTTATCCGACGACCATGCCTTCGTCTAAATAGCCTTGGTGGAGGTCGAGGATGGCCGCGGACGTGGATAAAAGAATCCCCGAGGATGAGAGCAAAATTTCGCCGCAGGAGGGGCACCAGAGACCGGGCTCTGGATCCTGGATCTACCGGGGGATGTGGACCCTGCTGATAGTCGGTGCTGTCCCTCTTCTCGCTTTCGGGATCAAGTATTACCAAGATGCCCAGCTCGTCAAACGTCACGTAAGATCCACATCTGTAGTAACGTTATACATGTCTCATAATTTAGCAGTGATGTTAACTTAGTGAATTTTTTTGTTGTTGTTGAAAGCACCTGTATGAAATAGACATGTATACTTGCATTTAAAAATCTGTGCCAATTTACTGTACGATGCTAAATACCAAAGCGGTGACTAACAATCCCCAAATGTATTAACAGAAAGTTTGCACTGGCATTAAAGTATATTTTACGGGCTGTGATTACTGAACTTTAGTTGTTATATTTCAATACCAATCCCCCCAAAAGGTTGTGTTCAGAGTAATTATTTGTCAGACACCACTCGCCTTAAAACACCACATCTGCAGTTTTTTCCACCCCTTGGTGTTTTATTAGGGGGTTGTGGCTCTGTGTCCCAGCTGCTAAAACTCAAACCTCTTGTTTAAATCCACGCTTGTTTGGCTACAGAGGTTCTCCAAGTTGTTCTTGTGGCTCCCTCCCCCCTCTTTCCCCTCCATTGTACAGGCGCTAGTAGGCACGCATCTGTCTGAGAAAGGGTCTGACTGAAATACATGCCAGGAATCTGTAGCCTCTGGGCTGATCTCTATCCACAGACGGGACTGCTGAGTGCTTGGAGAGAATACTAGAGCGCTGTAATGTGCTTTTGAAGAAAATCATACATATATGTAGAAGCAGTGCACATCTGCAACATCTGCAGCAGCGTATTTGCCCGTCCATCTCTGTCCAGTTTGTCATTTTCCGAAATATATGTGTTTCACATGATTCCACGGCCCACTGGCCCAGTTTTGATGGTGCATTGAAAACCCCTGACGCATGCAACATGACAATAAAGATCAGTCTAACGCATGTGTCCATCCAATAGGAGGAGAGTGTTCGGACTCTGGGTGCCGAGGGGCTTTTTCTCTTCTCCTCCTTAGACACCGACCACGACCTCTATCTCAGCCCGGAGGAGTTTAAACCCATTGCAGAGAAACTCACAGGTACGTCATGTTATCTTTCTCTCAGCCTCTCCCATTACCTTCCCTTCTCTCACTAACAAAAGCTCGGTATCACCGGTCACATACTATATAAGCCCACAGTGACTCTGATGCCCACGTCTTCCTCACAGGGATTACACCCCCTGTGGACATTGAAGAGGAAGTAATCCATGACCCCAACGGAGAGACTTTGACCTTGGAGGCCACAATGCAGCCTCTGCTGCTCGACTCTATGACAAAGAGCAAGGATGGTTTCCTTGGGGTAAGACAAGAACAAAATTTCCAGGCTTCCTTCACACACACACACACACACAGGAGGTTTATTGTTTTCTCTCTCTGTCTCTGACTGTGCAGACTCTGTAGAGAACTCCTTTGATGAAAGTCACAGATTAGCCCCAAAAAAACATCACATAAAAGCCTGCGCCAAGGGTTTTAAATATAGCCACATATTCTCTGTGATTTCTGAAAGATTGAACAGACTTTTGTAAATAAACATCAAACCAAGATACCTGAGGTCATTGGAGTTAATGCACTTATTCATATGTACATTTTCTCTGTCTGAGTCAGCTGTTTTGAATGCAGTTCACTCACCAAGAACGGAGTCAACAATGAAATAGCAATGAATTAGCTTGTAATCATTTTAGACTGATTAACTTGTATCATAACAGATATTTCTAGTTTAACAGGGTTTACCAATAGGAAATGGATTAAATCGCAGATTTTCTGACTCTGTCTCTTGCAGGTTTCTCACAGCTCTCTGAGTGGGCTGAGGTCTTGGAAAACCCCAGCAGTGCCTTTATCCACCTTCTCTGCCAGCCAGTTCAGGGTCTTCTTGCCCCCAAAGAACAAGGTCGAAGTGGGAGACACGTGGTGGGTGATTCCCAGCGAACTCAACATCTTTACTGGATACCTGCCCAACAATCGTTATCACCCTCCCACACCAAAAGGCAAAGAGGTATCCTAAAAGAAAAACGCACCCTCCTGGTTGTAAGTTGTGATTTACAACCCTGTATACTGATGGCTGCTCTCCTCCCGCCGCAGGTACTCATCCACTCCTTGCTAAGTATGTTCCACCCTCGTCCCTTCATCAAATCACGTTTTGCTCCTCAGGGCACAGTCGCCTGCATCCGTGCCAGCAACGACTTTTATTATGACATCGTCTTCAGGTGAGGAAGAGATACTCAGAACTATAGCGGTGCTTTGTCTGCTGACCTCCAGAACATACCATGGCTGAGCTTGTTCTGTTTTCCTCTGCAGGATTCATGCAGAGTTCCAGCTCAACAATGTTCCAGACTTTCCCTTCTGGTTCACCCCGGGCCAGTTCACCGGTAACATCATCCTCTCCAAGGACGCGTCTCATGTCCGCCGCTTCCACCTCTATGTCCCTAACGACAGGTAAAAAAACCACTGAACACTGTGTCCTGGTGCCGTTGTGAGCTACTCTAGAGCCGGTGTGACGTGTCCTGTTGTGTCCCAGGTCTCTGAATGTGGACATGGAGTGGCTGTACGGGGCCAGTGAGAGCAGCAACATGGAGGTGGACATCGGATACCTGCCGCAGGTACAGCTGCAGTGATGTATTTCCTCTTTAAAAAAAAACACTGAAGCCTATTACTTTATGTAATATTACAGCACTTACTGTTCTTATCTTTGCGCAGCCACATGATGGAGTGCCCTTGTTATAAATTTTTTATTTTAAGCTGATTTAGTTCTCGGCCATTAAGGCACTTTAAGCCACATTAAACTCATTTGGTCCAATTACTCTCCAATTTGGTGTCTTGTTTCAGGATTTCTGTCTTCCTAATTGTTTGATGTCACTGTTTTGACTTACTGTTACTTTCTAAGCCATTTTCACATGATGTTTATTTCAATGTACCACTGCCTAAAACAGACCAATTATTTTTTTGTTCACTAAATTTGAAGATATGTTACCCTAGAAACAAAGGTCACAGCTCAGTATATAACTTTCTTCTATGAAAGATTCCCTTGTATTAAACGTTTTTCATGTGTTTATAGTTAGAGCTGCAGTCCACTGGCCCGTCCACCCCGTCTATCATCATGGACGAGGAGGGCAACATCATCGACAGTCAGGGCGGCGACGGTGAGCCAATCAAGTTTGTCTTTGAGGACATCCACTGGACCTCAGAGATCAGTCAGCAAGAGGCCACTCGACGCCTGGAGGTCACCCTTTACCCCTTCAAGAAGGTAAACATCTGCATCACTTATATTTCCCCTGTAACTGCCATGAAGCGTGTGCAGCAGTCAGCACACTGTTGTTTCTCATTGCTTTCCTTCCCAGGTGTCCTACCTGCCTTTTTCAGAGGCCTTTGAGCGAGCTGAAGCAGAGAAGAAGCTGGTGCATTCCATTCTGCTTTGGGGAGCATTAGACGACCAGTCCTGCTGAGGTCAGACCATGAACAAGTAGTTCATTTCACAGCATTGTACGCTGTCAGAGACGTCTGAGAGGAGTAAGATTTGAATTACAAAGAAGCAGGTTTATAAAAATGATACAGCAAAAACTCAGTTTCCACAATTTGGGAGCCTGTTGAGACATCTGAGTGTTCCTCCTCAAATGAATTATAATGAGTGAAGTTATGCTAAATTATGGAATATTATGTTTTTTTGTAAAAGTGTAGCCACAGTCTTTAAGTTTCAGGCCTCTGTCTGTGTATTGGAGCATGGACATTTTTAGAGTAAGACTTTCTAACTTTTAAAAGAAGAAATAAGATAATCTTCTGTAGAAACGAAAAGTTGAATTCATAAGCAATTAAATACACTGTTGCTCAGTTTAATACATTTAGGTCCTCTAGTGTTATAGCCTCATTTGGTCTGGTATGACCAGTTGCTTTTGGTTGTTAATGTAAGCAAACTTAAGGCATATATTGCTGTATAGCTTATATTGCTAAGACACTTGGCTGACTTTATGGCTCTTTGCCGCTTGTGCTATTGTTATATTCATTCAGCGTTTTAGATAAACTGCTGTTTAGCATTTAGCATTATTCCATTGCTGTCACTTATAGCCACAGTGGACACATTTCAGCCAAAGTCACATAGTCTCGTTTTAAAGCGAAAACCATTTAGTCCTTAAAATAAACCATTTTGAATTGTATCTTTAACATCTCTATGTAGGTTCGGGGCGAACTCTCCGGGAGACAGTCCTGGAAAGTTCGCCCGTCCTGGCCCTGCTCAACCAAAGCTTCATCAGCAGCTGGTCTCTGGTCAGAGAGCTGGAGAACATGCAGGTGAGCAGCCATAACGGTGTGACGCTTCAAGGAGTGTAGCCAATTACAAGTTTATTTAAAGTGCAGCTGTTTCATTTTCACATGGAGTATGCTGCCACTGTAGCTGTAATTAAGTTTCTTCTTTTATCAGGCTGATGAGCAGAACCCTGTGTTGAGTGAAAAGGCCCGCTTACATCTGGAGAAGTACAATTTCCCCGTGGAGATGATGGTGGCACTGCCTAATGGAACCATTGTAAGTATTAATTAGTAGTGTCAGTAATAGTGGCAGTATTAAATGTTGGGCTTGCAGGGCAGTGAACAGTGAAACTGAGCAGTGAAATAAATTGAAATACAGTTATGGTGGATTATATGTATTCAGTATTTCCTGTGAATGCCTAGTGCTTAGATCAGAAACCAGGAATGGCAGACTCTGCCACTAACAGTGAAGACTGTTGTATAGAGAGATAATTAGAGACTGTTAATACACTGATGGCTACAGCAGAGAAATGACAACCATAAATAGTATCAAAACAGGATATGTTTAAGACTCTAAGCATTAAATGTATTACAAGCTAAAAGTTTTGGACAAATTAATTTTGGCTTGAGCACAGTTTGTTGAGTTATTAGTTGCACTAATACTGTGTCATGATTATTGATGGGCACGACCTTTATTTATTCTTTGCCTAATCAGTATAGCAGGGAAAGATGTCCTAGTAAAATCTTCCATCTATGTCTTTTTCATGGTTTCAGGTCCACCATATCAATGCCAACTTCTTCCTGGACCAGACAGCCATGAAACCAGAGGAGGAAGGAGCAACTTTCAGCTTCTCTGCTGGGTTTGAGGACCCCTCCACATCCACTTACATCAGCTTCCTGAAAGAGGGGTTGGAGAAAGCCAAGGAGTACCTGGCACAGTAGTGTGTGTGTTGTGTGTGTGTGTGTGTGTGGTGGAGCTTGAAAGGCTGGAGGAAATGATCATCGTTCCTCTGGATAATGATCCAAGATAAAGAAAACCCTCCAGCAATTATGTAGAGAAGCTTTCTCATCAGTGTCGGCAGCTGGGAAACGTTTTTGCCTTCTATCCTATTTGTTACTATTTATTTGGGCGTCTCTCCTGGTCAGAAATGAAGTTTTCTACGCAGTATTTGTATGGTGACAAACAGTACATACCGTCTACTGTTCTGTTACTGTCAATATAGTACATTTTAATGAAATACAAAGGCCTTGCACTGAGCAGTAACAAATACGTAAACACATTTAGACCTGCTCTCTCTGCTTGTAGCTGCTGATTAATGTTGATCTAAAATGTAGACAGAGCCCTGCCAAGTCATTGTTGAATGCAAGTGCCCATGCCATCCTAAAGACAAATCATAAGTGCATCACAACACAATGTAACCTTTGATATTTCTCCTTTTATATTTTGGTGTTGCATGTGCAATATTTAATGACTGAGTGTGTTTTCCTGCTGCTGGGCGTACCCAGAGACAGAGCTGGTGCAGTTTGTTGCCTCCAGCTGTATTTCAGCAGTTTGTGAAGACTTTGCCTGAAAGCTCTCTGTGAGCCGGGCAACGCCTGATGTTCTTGCTGAGGCTTTCTGGAGGGAACACCCTTCTCTGTCTCAGGGGACGAACGCAGCAGGGAAAAAAAAAAAAAGGAAAACTGGACTGTGGCACATAAAATGATTAATTCATTTGTTTTCTTGTACTTTTTGAGTTTGAAACCAAATGTTGAAATATTTTACAGATTTTCTGTTTAGAGGAAGATGTGACCACACCAAAGAACATTGTTTTTAATATGTACAGTAGCTGGCTTACAGCTGCTGAGCACAAAGAAATTCAATAGGTTGCTGGCCCACTTGGTTCATATTTATGTAACTCAATGGAACCAAATGGTTGTTATCTTTGCTAAATTGTTTGATCCTTGAACTGAAAGGCACATGATACCGTATACTGTTATTCTCTTTCAGGCTCCAGTCAAAATAATGTATTTGCTTGTGTCTTGAGCTACACAAAGAGGAAATTCTTGATATTTTAAGGGGAAAAAACATAACAATCTAGATCTACCATTAGCTGTTGTAGCTGCAGTATGTCTGTTTAGCATCTTTTCAATTCATATAAAAAGAAAAGAGTCCTCTACAAGTACCAATTTCTGTTATTAGTGTGAAACAAGAACCCAGGGATCAAGAAAACTCATCTGAATTAGTAACAGTGAATTTTGATAAATGAGAATAACATTAAGTTGGAATATGACTTTGTTAAAGTGTCGTACAAGATTCTGTCAATATGAAATATCTGACAGTTTGGAGCCTTTAGGGGAAAAACACTTATTCTGTAACCTACCAGTGCCATTTTTTCACAAGGTGAAATAAAAGTCTTTTGGGTTTTTTTGTACAAATTGAATTCATTCTGTTCTTTCTAGCAAGTACAACAATCAATGAAACAAAAGTGTTTTGTAATTTTCACATTGTGCTGATTTTTATTAACTAATCTACAATACTATACAATGTAAGCAAAGTAGATCGGGGTATCAGAGTGAGAGCATGTCACGGATACAGTTCAATGACAAAATTGCATTAATTTGCAGTAATAATCGAGCCTTAAGTTTTATGTTCAGAAACCACGGTGGTATATGAGTCATCACATGAAATGAAAAGAGTTCAGAATAGTCATAAATTAGGCTTTTAAGATTCACTGCAAGTACAGATGTTTCTTAACTGGGAAGCTTTTCTAAAAGTGGAGCTCTGATTGTTCTCATGATTATTTTCAGTGTTAATTTATGCTCTCTGTGACCCTAAATGACAAAAACCCCATAGAGATGAATGGTGACTGAGAAAACAAATGCATTAATGGGACTGTTGTTGCTGTACACGTGCAGGTTAGAAATCCATTCATAAGTGTGTTTCAAAGGTCCAGCATTAGCCGAACACAGCTGTATGAAAGTGGGCTGCATCACTTCTGAAGACAGGTGTACCATCATGTTCACATGATAAATAATGAGATATCATAAAGTTACCGATTCACATTAAGAGCAAAGTGCAGTTTCCGAGACTTGTAACCCGCTCCATTCAAAAATGAGGATTCAAAGAATCCAGTTTCATAACAGTTCAGCTCTACTCGCTACAGCAGAACTCAGTTTGGTTGCCAAACCCACAGGAATGAGTCAACCGTGAAACAATCCACCATTAGATCCCACTCTGGGACAGCAAGCTGTTCAGGATCAGCCTCGTTCAGTTCATTTCAGTTCACGAAAATCCACAGCACTTAATCACACGGACAAATCCAGCAGTTTGTACTTGATGTTTTTTTTTCTTTTTCTTTTTTGACATGGATGTTACCATGAAATGAGCGAGCAGCTGCTCGTGTTTTTGCTCAGTGATAAATGCTGTCTTGATAAAGCCGATCAGCAGCAACGAGGTGAGTGGAGGAGAAAATCAGCGTTCGCCCAGAGCTCCCTCAGCCGAACGTCCACACCTCCAGCTCCATGATTCGGAAGTCATCAGTTTCTGAGAGGCAGCAGTTATTGAAAGTGTAGCAGGGGCTGCTGCGGCCCAGGTACAAATTCTCATCCACCCACAGACCAAAGTGACCGCTGCAGAGGAAACGGAGGAAGCAGTGAAGAAAAACAGACCGAGCTTTGGTTGGAATGAATATCCATTATCAGTCTTATGAGTATAAGCTGTACGCAAAGGAGAAAGTGGGGGAAAAGACATTACCTGCCTCCACCAATGGCAAAGGAGTCCAAGTCTCCTTTTATGAAGAAAGAGTTTTCTCCAGTCCATCTGAAGCTCTGCAGAGAGACAGCAGCCACAATTACCACAAAAGGAAGCATAACAAATACGCATAGTTGTGGAAAATTCAAAATTTGACACATGCAGCTATTCATACCCTCGCCCTTTAGTCATTTAATCTGTGCAACTGAAGGGATTTTATTAACGGCTGTCTGACACTGCAGTTTGCAGTTTGAGTTTGTGATGTCCCAGCAGATATTTTACAAATTAGCTGAACTGATGAAACCAAAAAAAAAAGACCCTCAGTGTAGCTGTTAACAGGCTTACCTTGAAGCGAGGGTGCAACATGAAGAGAAACGTTTCTCCTGTGCCATAGAAGGTCTCACTGGGCCTCAGAGGGTGAGAGAGGAAGGCCCCAAATATCTGATGAAGAAAAGTCACAAGAGACAGTGAAAATAATCAAACACAGCAATTTAAAAGGCAAACAAGCAAGGAAACTTAATACATACATAGTGCTTTACAAGAAAAAGAAAAGAGACAGTGAAGACCTCTTCCTTTCCCAAGAGTTTTAGGGACACTTTGGTGATACCTCTAATTGATATAAGAGATGCATGTTGTTACCTCATCAAGTGCGTCCTTGATAACTATAAGCACAGGGGAGTCTGTGGCACCCAGTTTTCTGTAGAGGGACTTGAGGCTGGCGCCATGACGGGACGTGCTGTACGCCAGCTGCCAGGTGTGGCCGACGGTCCTGGGGGGAAGCTCCTTACATAACTGGAAAGATATAAAAATTTTAAAAAAGGAGGAGGAGAGAAAAATTGAATAAAATGAAAATGAAAAATGAAAGGGAGGAAGGTTTAGAGACATGAACAGAGCTAGAGCCTCACATCTAAATGCTCAGCAGATACCATCTGTGTGTACATTAAGAAGGGTATTTTAATGATCCAAGAACCTAATTAACATCATTTTGCTCCACACATTAAGCAGTCTTCTCCTCTGCTCTGGCTCTGGAACCAGTTGCTCTAGCTCTTCTAAAGTACTTGTGGTATAAGTGTTTACTGAGTGGAGATTTACTTATCTGTAAACTAAAACAGGCTGCTCCACGTAAACAAATTCTTATGTAGAGATTAGTTGTTATATAGTTACACCTGCTAAGTACCAGCTAATATGGATTATAGTCAAGTAAAGTATGTTTTATTTACACAGCCCATAATCATTTATTAAAACCAGGAAAGACTCTGCAAAAACCTGCAATGAGGAAAACAAGGAAGAACCCTTATATATGGTCGACATATCTGATTTACATTTGATTGAAATGCTGTTTAATAATGATGCAAACAGCTGCAGACACACCTCTCAGTCTATGACAAAACAATGTCAAAAACACCCTGAATTAACCAACACTGTAACTTAATGCTTAGAATGCTAAAGAAACTAGTCTTAACTTCAATTACCTCTACCTCTAAACTGCACGAATACTACAAATTCTTATACACCTATTTCTCCATGTTTGCAGAGCATGGATTTAACAGTCATGCCTACATTCACGCAGGATTCGTAGTTCAGTTCAATATATCCATTGCCTTCTTAAACTTCTTATATTTATATGTTACAGCTGCTGATTACACAGCTGTGGCTTTGATTGGACAGAGCCACAGACATTTCCTAGCAACCACTTTATACAATACCAAGGTCTTTACAAGCTAAAATATTCCTAAAACACTGGCACAAACTCTACACAGATTAAGCTATTTTTTGTGATCTGTGTGAACTTTTGTGAACTAATTTTATCATAATTTGATATTTTGATGATATTTGATATATAAGGGCGGAAAAAGACTCACACATACACACACACATAGTGTATTTGTAGTTAACATTTAATGGAACCCACTGTTTTGAACGTAGCTACTTAGACCCAGCTTAGGAAGGACTTTACAGAGTGAAGCACACACATTAGAAGTGTGTGTGTGAAGGGTTTCTGTTCTATACACTATCTATGTGTTACTCACCTCTCTAACATGTGCAGCTTCCAAAATGTGGCTACTCTCTACGATATTACTGAGTCCGTCAGGGTCCCGGTCGATGACCAGGGTCGGCTTGTCCCCGCCATCCTCCATCAACACCATCTGAGAAAAGAATGTTCATAACATTAAAAACAAAACAAAACACACAAGTGAGTTTATTCTAGAACGTCAAGTGGTATGATACCTCTCACTCTGAGGCAAGTGTGCTAACAAACACACCTGCTATTCTCCATCTGCACGCTTGAGTAATGCTGTCCTTTGTCCCGTGACACAGAAACGAGCCCACTCACCTCCCAGTCGTCCCCTGTGCTGCGGTGCCTCTGGAACACCTCCTCCTCCTCCTCCTCCTCCTCATCTTCCTCCTCTTCTTTGTCCTCAATTAGCACAAACTCCTCTTCGTCACGGTCCGCCTCCCCCCCTTCCTCCTCCCCTCCCTCAAGTATGCACAAGTCTGGCCGACAGTGCGTTAGGTAGGCATAGAGCTCGTCGGAGCTGCGGGGGGAAAAAAAGAATGAGTCACTCAAAAATGTCGAAATGACAAACAGCGCCGACAGCTGCGTCAACACGGTAAGAAATGAGACACTAGGAGGGGACTGAGTCGCTTTTGAATGCAGGTCATGTGTTTAATCAGCTCTAACGCAAATACTGTATTGTCAAGTCAGTCAGTCTATTTCATTTTCATCATTTTTTTGATGAAGTAGTAACTATAGTTGGTAGGTAGAGCTGTGAGGTAAATCTAGTGGAGTTTGAAGTATGGTACTTCCTTATGAAATATGGTGGAGTAATATTCTAAAGTGGCAAAGATTTAAATACTACAACTTAAGTACAACACCTGAAGATGTACTTAAGTACAGCACTTGAGTAATTGTATTTAGTTACCTCTCCCAACATTGTTAAATAGTTACTGTTTGGAGGCCATACTCTCCCTTTCACAATGATCTTACATAACTAACTGTTGACAGATTCATTTCACATAGAGGCACTTTTGTATTTTCACTCTTGTCAAGGTAACGTTAGTGTTTTGATAAGGTTTACTGAGAGAAAAGAGTGGATGGAGGGGGTTAATGTACAACTGCAGTGGCCACTTTAAACATCACAAGTAGAAAATGTTGTTAATTGTGGAGTTAGAAAGAAGATGCTACACTGCTACTGATTTGTGGTTTTGGGAAATGTATTATGGGAAATGTAGGATCCAGTGTTTTTGGAGTTTGACCCATTAAAGTGACTAAAAGTCAGCCAAGACATTTTTTTTTACCTCTTTAAATCTCTGCCATTAGTGTCTGTACCTTTCTTGTGAAAGGGCGAGCCAGGCGTCCCTCCGGGGTAAGGTTCTGGCTGACCCCAGGTGAAGGCCTCCTATACCCTTTTTCTTTCCTGCAGACGGCTGAACCCGCAGGCGCACAAACATCAGACTCCCGGGGCTACCTGCTGAGGATCTACGAGGCACTGAGGAAATAAAGAGAAAACAAGGGTTGACTTGTGCCGTCGAAAATGAAAACAAGGGGATAATACATGTGTCACACAGATCATCATTCACATCTGTACCTGCACTCTTCATGTTAGACTTATCGGTGGCATCAGTGTGCAGCAGCTCCGTCTTCACTTTACCCGCTGCCTCTTGACCTCCGCAGCAGAAGGTGGCAGCACTGCTCAGGACGGCCAGGCCTCCAACAGACGCCTCAGACAGCACCTCCGGAGGGCTGCTATCGAGCTCCCGCTCTGCCGCCGCCATGTCTCTGCTCTCTGCCTCCTCGCTTCCGGAAACCTCTTTGGTCAGGCTCAGAGCCAGGCTGGACAAATCTGACGAAGCTGCAGACACCAGAGCTGGAACCGACTCCCCCTTGTGGTTTGGGAAGCTGCCTGCTCGGTTTTTGGCAGTTTTCAACTTCTGGAAAATTTTCTTTCCTTTTCTCCTAAAAAGAAAAGAACATAAGATGCTGGTATTGACCTCTCATGTCATCTGAGTGTGTGTGTGTGTGTGTGTGTGTTGCTTAGGAGTGAATCATTGCTGACCTCTGCTGGGAAGTGTTGAAGTGAACGTGTGAGATGTCAGAGAAGAAGGAGACAGATGCCAGATTGTCAACAGAGCACGACAGGAGGTACTCCTCACAGCCATGCTCCTTCACCAGAGGAAGTGTCTTACATGGGTCAAAGAAGATCTTGTTAGAAGTCACCAACAGGATCCCAGAAACTACACCCTGACGGAGAAAGGAAACGTTTACGTTACTCTACAAATGTCAACTACAGAGGTAAAATAAAAGGTAAGCTTTCTCGCTGGCCACCTTGCGGTCAGTGATGTAGCGACAGAACAGTTTGAGGTACGGCAAGGCCTCTGGTCCCTCCCCCTGACAGCACTCTGGTGGGAGAGCCAGTAAGCAGAGCTGTCCATCAGGCATTGGCACCGCCTCCACATCCTGTCAGCATCACACACATTATCAGTGTTAACAAAAAAACATAGATATTATGATAAAATAAGAGCTCAAACAATTAGTGAACAATCGTTTTAATAATTAACTGTTTATTGTTTTATGGAATTTCTAAAGAAAAAAATTTAAAATTTTTACTGGTTATAGCTTCCTAAATGTAAATATTTGCTGTTTTTTTGGTTTGTTTTATGGTAGTAAACTGAATATATTTGGGTTTTGGGTCTTGGATAAAATAACCAATTTAAACAAGTTAACATGGTCTTTGGGAAACTGATTGTTTGTTATTCTCAGCCCTTGATAAACTGCAATATGCAAATCAAGCTTGATTTTTTTTGTCTTCTGCTTGTTCGCTGTTGACATAATTCTGACAACTAAAAGATTTCTGCACCCACAAACAGAAGTGTCATTTTGTTTTCTGTCTGCACACAGTGCTGAAATGTTTTGATTACTGTGTCTTGTTTTGTTGCTTGTTTCCATGGTAACGTTCTGTTCATCCGCTCCATTATAAAACCTCCTCAGCAGAGGAGTGTCAACTTACTGGAGGAGAAATGCACAGAGATCCTATTAAGATCAAACAGCCACTAATGTTTAATTACAAAGACATTGCATCTTCTTTGCTGTTCATTTCTTAATTTTCATATGCAGAATAATTTTATTTAAAGCTAAGAGGAACACCTGCGCTGCCTGAGTTTTACTATACTGACAGCAAACAGCATCACACCTTTGTTTTCACATAACACAGGGATTATTTTGTTGAAATGAAGCATCAAAAGTCATGCTGTGTAAACATGGTACTTACAGACGATAGTAACGCTTTCTCTCGTTGGTTTCTTTTTATTTCATTCCATGCATTAATGCTCTGATTTGTATCACTGAAGTTATACTTTGACCTGTTGCATTAAGAGGTCTGTTTATTATTTAACTCCAAACCACAGAAATGTGTCTTTATCCTCCTCTTTACCAGTGATGGACGAAGTGCTCAGTATCAATACCACTGTTTCAAAATAATCCACTACAAGTAAAAATCCTGCATTAAAAGTCCAGCAGTACAAAAGCATTATCACCTAAATGTACCGTAAATATCGCAGTAAAAGTACTCGTTATGCAGTAAAATGGCCTCTGTGACTAATAGATTATTACATATAACATTATTAGGTCATTAATACGGATGCTTCAGTGTATGAGTAGCATTTTATTGTTGGAGCAGGTGGAGTTAGGTGGTGTAGTGGTTCCCAACCTACGGCTGGGCCCCCTCCACAGGGACACAATATCAATCTGAGAGGATAATTCATGAGGCAGAAAAAGAGACAAAATAAAGCTCTGCCACACAAATGTACCTTCCTCTTTCTCTCACAGTTATTTACATTAAACCATCTGAGACATTCGGAGGGGAATCCCCTGCTCACAACTCACAAACATGTTGACATGTTTTTTTTGCCCTAAATCAAAGTCAAACCACTGGAAACCACTGATTTAATCCTTAAATGCAAAGTAATATACAGTATTTTATCAATTTATTAAATAATTCTTCAATATAAAATCTACAAAACCTTTATATCTGAAAAGTAACTAGTAACTGAAACTGTTGAACAAATGTAGTCGAGTAAACAGTACAATCTTTCCTCTGAAATGTAGTGGAGTAGATGTATTAAGCAAAATTAAGCAAAAAGCAAAAATATTCAAGTAAAGTACAAGTACCACAAAACTGTACTTCAATACACTACTTGAGTAAATGTACATAAGTACTTGAATTACACAACTATGTTTTAAAATACTGCAAGATTAGTCTCTTTTAAACAGCAGAACATACAGTTAGGTCAGTTATTTTTTCTCCTTACCAGTAGTTTGTCATATTCTGCCTCTGGTGAGGGGGAGTGTGGTGGAGCAGGCAGTGAATCCAAACAGTCTCGGTCCGCCTCCGCTTCTGGCCTCTCTTTAGGATCAGAGTCTGAGTTCTGCCCCGGCTGAGACGATCCTTGACTGGTAGAAGCGTTTTTTCCCTTCGGTACGACCAGCTGCTTCAGAATGGAAGCCATGATAAAATTAGCTCTGACAGTGAAACAGATATAACCCAGTGACAGGAGTGACTACTTCCTCTTTCTACAGGGCCTGCATCTCCCCCACTTCTCTGTGTTTGTTGTCACATCTCAGCTCCATGTGACAAGAAAGGGTTGTGGATGAGGGGTTGAGGCTTCGTTTACAGCCTCAATATATCAATCTATGACATTAAAATGACAGTGGCGAAAGAGAATATGTTACATAACAAATTATCAGCCTGTGTTTGCTCATAAGGACAGGTTTTGGGTGAGGTTCTGATTGCTTGAATGGATTTAAGGTGGAGCAACACACTTCCTTTCCTGCCTCAAGCTAAAATCTTGTAGCTAAAGCAAAGAGGCAGTCGAGGTAAAGGTCTTGTTTTGCATTTCAAATCCAGTCAACAACAGCAGGCGAAAAAAAACCTGTCTCATTTCCTTCTACACGCTTGTGTAAAATGTGCGTCACACGTCAGGGGTCATCACATGCTCACAGTTGACTCTCACCTCTCTGGGGATGAGGGCAGCAGATGAGGAGGATAAATTCGAAGAGTTAGAGGAGGGACAGTGGCCCATCCTGCTCTCTTCTGCTGAGGACGGACCGTTACTGCTGAACTGGGACGAGACGCTGAACACCGTGTCCCCGGGGAGACCCTGAAACACGATAACAAGAACATCTCTGAATGGTGTTTTTCAGTGCACGGTCACACTTTCGACTGAGGCCAAATTCCAAGATGTTCATTTTTCATTTCTGTATGACTTAGGTGAGTTTTGGAATGTCTTAGATCCAGAGCTTCAGGCTGCTTAGATGCCACAACAGTGACTTCTCCTGCACTTGTTGTACATTAACGATGGAAGGGGAAGGAGCACTGCATTCAATGCTGAGGAGCTCTAGCTTCTACCTGAATGTAATTACAGACTCCAATCCCAAGATACTGTCTGGTGTTAAGATTTCGCTGTACAAAACATTTGCTCTATCAGGTTGGATATTATCAAATTCATTAACAAAACAATATGATTGTTTGTCAGTATAACCATCTAACTGTAGGATTGAAACAGTGGGAGTGAAGCACAACTGTCATCCACTAACAGATGGATCCATTGACCTAAATTAGATTACTGCGCTTTTCGTGTGGGTGTGAGCGTGTGGATGTGTCTTTGGATCTGTACACGTGCTTGTGTGGGCCTAATTGTGTGTGTGTGTGTGTGTGTGTGTGTGCGTTAATACATGCACTGTAAATCTGGATAGAAAGCATCTTTGAAGGTTGATATCCAGCTAAAAAATGACTTGTAATCCAAACATACATTTCAAGAGATGGTTCTTATATTTTATCCACCATCAAATTTTAAGAAACACTTCTTCAGTGTAACACTCTGTACAATAGCATTCAACAGCACCTCCACCAGCACCACTAACTGGACATTATAAACTGTCATGCAGGTGAGATTTATTGCATTAATTTTGGCTAAATGTACTTAATAAACTGGTTACTCCACTCCAGAACTCTGAAATGTATCACATAGACTTAATACAAATTAAAATACACCATCTGATTTCACCAGCTTGATTTTACATTAAAAAATTGCTGTCTATCTTCAAAATGTAGATATTTAACTGCACAAATCTATTTTAATTTATTAAAGTTTATTTATTAAATTTCTCCAAAGAAGCAAAATAATGATATGGAGAAGGAAAAGTGGAGGAAAAAAAGAGGACAAAAAGAGGACAGTGATGAACAAGGATAGTAGTATAGTAAATTTCCAAGCAAAGATCAGCAGAAACGTGACTCCCTCTCCAGATTTATGATTCCACAGATTCCATCACAGGCTTTGCTTTCTTTCTATCAATTCATAGTTACCATCTTTGCAACAAAATCAAAAAGCTGACAAATACCTTTGGATAAACGTCTGAATATACATTCCTCTGGATGTATTTGTTGTAGAGGCTCTGGAACAGACTCTGTTTCCCCATGGTGTGACAGCTCTGACAGCTCTGACACACAGCTCATCCCTGAACCTTGAACGCTCTGTATCAAACTCTTCCAAGACCATAAACTGTGAAACCGAGCCAACCCTGTGCCAGCATACCTAATCAGATTATGTATACACATGCAGCAATAAATCCATTACCTGGTCACCTGGCCCAAATCTTCCCTTACCTGTTCCCACAGCTGTGTTACTCAACTCACACAAGAAGTAAAAATCAAGTCTATAGTCAAAAACAAAAACATGTGACTCACCGTGCTGCTGTTTGTGCTGTCATCTGATGGTCCACCCTTGTTTTCTTGCTTCACTGCAGTATTGTTCACGTCCCATGAAGTCCCTGTAAGGAAACAAAAAACCTATTTCTGTTACGCCTCATGACAAAATGTCTACAGCACAGCAGACGTATAAGGAAGCAGCGCCGCAGCAACACTTCCTAACAGGATTAATACAAGCCACTACAGCTAACACGCCTGCCAGTCCTCTCTGTATGAAAATAACTTTATGCAAAGATGTGAAACTGCCAACAGGCTTAGTGTGAGAATTATAAAATGTAAATTCAAGCAGGAGTTCATCCCGCAGCTAGTTTGCTTCAATTTGATCCAAACAGCCGGAGCCCACTCCGGGCCACCAGGGCACCTTGCAGGTAGTACTGCCGCAGCTTGGGGTTTCTGATGTGGGGGATGTGGTTGAGAGGGCGGCCGACGACGGGCTGGTGCTGACGCTGGCTGCCGGCCGCGGGCTCCTGCATCGCTCGAGCCTGAGGCTGAGTCTCCCAGGGACGCTTAGCGAACTGTGGAGGCTGAGAGACGCCAGGAGGAAGCTTGGAACCCAGCCTGAAAGAAAGAAGGGGGGGAAAAAAACAGATGAAATGCCAATTTTTTTCCCATTGCACTATATTTAAGTAGGTTACTCATCATCATGCACGTACAGCTTGGTTTAATCCTACAGCACACTCATAGCACACTCATAACTAAGTAAGTGCACACTCCTGGTTAGTCAGTTAGTACCTTGGAAAACTGTTTTGTCTTCACCACATAGTGTTAAACACAAAACAGGACAATACCGGATCAGTGTGAGTGTGAACCTGAACAGTAAAGTAAAACCAAAGCAAAAAGCTGAAAGATGTTAAAACTCTCCATAGAGCTGAGGGAAAATCCAGAATCCAGTGAAGACTTTCTACAAGTACAAGCGACGCCTCTTACATCACATGTAGTGATTTAATCTATCATTAATATAAAACTATTGATTAGGGCCTTAAAACAGAATTCACCTTGTGTTGTCATAATGATTCTGAACAGTAAAATTCATCTCCACAAACACAAACAAATGTCTCCCTAAGCAGGACATCCGAAAATCAGGACTTTCTGTACCATAATAATGTTGTCATGTGACTTTTTGTAGTTACAGATGCTGAATTAGTGGTAGATATTTCATACGATTAAGTTTTCGGAAAATGTCTAAATCGAGTGAAATCACCGGGTGAGTTTACTAGAATCACATGGTGGTCTCTCTGCTCAGCTTGAGCGAGACACAGGTTCAAACATCTAAACTTCTACTGGTGATTATTTTAACTCACTATTTTAACTTAATCAGTTCACTTGCCGATTGGTTTCTCAGTTGATTATTAGTTGGTCTATAAATGTCAGAAAATAATGAACAACGAGCATCACAAAATCATAGAGACCCAGGGTGACAACCTCCGACTGCATGTTTTGTCTCACAAACAAACTGCACAGAGCAGCGTTCCCAGTCTGATGGGAGTTATTTATAGGGGGAGTGGGAGTTGTCTGTGCGATGGCTAGGGAGGTGAGTTCCTGGTGAGATGCTGTAAGCTCTCACCCACATGAAGCCCTGTGATGGAGCGGGAGTCTTTTCAGTGACGGTGGATGAAACCAGCTGGTGAAAATGTGCATTTTGTGCTTTAAAAAAAATTACTCCAATTTGTATTGTAGCCTGGCATGACACAGATTTTAATCTAAAATCTTGCCTACCTCTTATGAAAGAATGACTGTAGTACGCTTAAACCTGAGAAGCAAATACCAGCCAGACTTGTCACATGTCTGCTTGGAGCTTTCTCCTTCGTTTCCTTTCTTTCCAGTAATCCACATATTATTCAGATGCCTGACCTGCTCTTAACGTTGCCAAAGTAGCCGGTCCTGCTCTTGTCCCTCTTGGGCTCGTGGTCCATGGCTCCTAAAGTCTCCGGCCTCCTCATAGACTGAGCCATTTTCCGTCCCTGTCTTTAGTCTGAAGCTGGCGGCAGATGCAGAGGGATGAGGGGCTCAGCTGGCATCCTTCCTCCTCCTTTTATTCCCCATGCCTAAAGCTTGCCCCAGTTTACAGCACCTACACAAGACAGTGGGTCATAAAATATGGCATGCAAGGAGGGAGGGAGGGAGGGAGGGAGGGAGAAGGGATGGTAAAAGCTCTACTGTACCTGCTGCAGCCACATGACCCCATGAGGAAGTGAGCTAGGCACTCAGCAGGATAATGGAGCCAGCTTTCCAATTCAATTAAACTGTCAATCAGTCTATATAAGTGGTGTGAGAGAGTGCTTGTAATCAATGTGTCTGAGCTTGTGGGTTCAAGGTTGCTGACCAAGAGGCACAAAATTGGTACATTCTTCACTTATGAATAGCTTCATATTTCATATTTCTATAATAAAGTTAAGCTTAATATTAATACAAGGCAATGTGTTGCCTCTAAAATGAATCAGTTACTGTATTTCCTGACAGTAAAAAAGTACACAGCTGTATTTAAACATGACCTCAGGCTATGTTCATACGATGGCACAGGAATGCATCAGGCTACATCCTCCAAAAACCTAGTTTCTGCAACTCATACCCGCATTACAAGGCTCACAGCCCTCTGACTGAAGATTTTGTCTGTCATCTCTGAATTAACAGCAACAACAGGGTTAGCTTAGCACCCCCCCCCCCCCCCCCCCCCCAAGAGCTGCTAACATTATTCAGCCATACGGCTAAAAAATGACAACAATTTGCTTCCTGTAAATGCTGCTGGTGATTGTATCACCGTGGAGGAAGTAGGCATTTTAGACGACATTACAGAATGATCCAGACAGACAGCTATGGCAGGGGAGGAAAAAAAAAATGACTCAGCAGAGATGAAGAAATCACAGGAGCAGCAGGTAGACTGAGAGGTGTGTTCACTGACCTGTGTCTTGCCCAGGGATGGAGAAGGGTGGCGGTCATATGAGCGCGTCTTCATATTGCAGTGTTATGATATCACTGCAGACAACAGTAGCAAGTTCAATATTCAAGCTCCGCCCTGTGCCTGAAGGACCGACGCGCCGACTGTCAAGATAATTCCTCCACCCCCGGGCCGGCGGACGTTCAGCGAAGACGGAAGTAGGTGGGAGCGAATCATCTTGTTCTCTCCCGACAAATCATCTGAGACTGACGAAAAGAAAAAAAAGCTTTAACCTCAAAATTTATAAAGAGAAAATACGTGCTGGCGCGTCTGTCCTCTTTCTTTTCATTATCTATTCTAAATGACTTATTTATTTTATAATTATTTTGCTTACTTAAATTATTTATTTTCATTTGCTTTAATCTACAAAAATGGGTTTCTCCTGCATGCTGTGTTTCAGGACTGTTTTACCATTCTGTTGTTTGACTCTCTTGCATCAGTGCGTCCTGTTTTAATAAAATGTCTTGGTAATAACATGACTGTGTGTTTCTACTCAGTAATAATGTAGTTATAAATGTTGACAAAACATTAATACTCAGGATTTCACACTCTCTAATAATAATAAGAATAATAAATGTTAGTATGACATTTAAAAGGGTCTTAAATTTCTCAATTTCTAATGAGCCATTAGCACCTAGGTCTGGATGCCCTGCTGTCTTATAAGGTAGGTGGTCAAATAGCGGCCTGTCGAATTAATTCAAGAGTTTAAAAAAACGAACGAAAGTCCTGTCAGAGGAGGATTTCCTAATTGTTATAACTGATCTACAAAGCACAAGTAAATAATGTAGACTGATAGGTCCATTAATTGCAGCTTAAAAGCCCTCTATAAATTTGTCATAGACTTGTCAGATAATTGAACACTGCTTTCCTCCACCTCTGGGGGGCGCTCTAGGACCAGTTCTGATAAAGTGAGGTCATGATGTTCCAGCCAATCAGATCACAGGAAAGGGAGGCACAGGTTTCCGGCCTGATGAACGACAACACACAGCTGTACTGTGAAAGACGAAGAGGAGAAGCCGCTACTCGCAACGAGTTTAAAGCTGTAGCGTCTCAAGATTAAGAGGCAATCTACCGTAAGTTGCACCCTTGCGGTATGCGTTGCATTTCGTGAGTATAAGCGAAACACGGTGAAAAATGGCGGTCTACGGTTGAGGGTCAAACCGGGGGCCGTTGCTGTGCTGCTAAAGCTAACTGACGATCCCTGTGTGTTTGATGCCCGTAGCAACCGGCTAAATATGTACAGAGCAAAGCAGCTCACAAATCACATCGCTAAAGCTTTTCCGGCATTTACTAACTTCTTACACTTTCTATATCAGTAGACAGGGCAGCCTGTAGCATTACCTATCGTTAACACAGCGGAAAATAAATTTCAGACGCAGTTGGTTAGCTATGTTAGCACTGAGCATTTCTGCTCTGCTGCAGATGTTGATGCGTTAACGCTGAGATGATAAAGTTGAACCAGCACTAACTCAAGGCTAACTCACCACGCCTTTTAGGGCTACAGATTTTAATATACAGTAATGTATCAGTTAATTTCTCAGTTGGTTAGAAAGAAAAATGTTGAGTACTGTCTTATTTTATTTAAATTCGGACCTCTATAACAGTATGTCATTGTTTCTGATGCTTTTTAGAGGTGGAACGTAACCAAGTACCAAGTACTGAGTACTTAAGCACAAGTTTGAGGTACTTAGACTTTACTTGATTACTACAATTTTTGTGCTTCTTGGCGGATACCTCTTCCACCACTGACTTTTTGTATATATTGTGTCCTTTGCAAAAAAAAAATATCTTGATCTTAATGATTAAATAAAAGTTAAAGAAAAAAACAAAGCACATTTTATTAAATCAGTGACTGCATTGATCATATGCATTTTACTTGAAATGACTGAAATTAGTAACGTAACTAGTTTATTAGTCACCTAAATTGATTAATCTTGTGTTATATGAATAACTATTTCCAAACTGTTATGCTGGTAGTAAAGTATTGTTGTATTTAAGTTCTCCCCCTGCTTCTCTCTCTCTCTCAACAGATGCTCTAACTAATCACTAGTTTATATCTCAAGAGTTGGCAGCCGGTCAGACATGGCATCTGTCTACTGAACTGCACCGTCTTCAGCCGCGGCTAGCACCAAACGTTGGTGTGCAACTCCCCAGTGAATGAGACTGACCCACCATCACCATGGAAACGGACACAGTGAGTTTGTTGTTTCACTGCTAGTGATGTCTTTAACTTAAAACTGTCCCTTTCCCCATTTGATTGTGCAGGAGTGCAAACCCTACAGTAAGCACTGATGTGAATGTATGATACTTTGTGAAGAGACTGACACTTTTTTTTTTTTTAATGTTTGCAGGAAGTTATTCCTATCTGGCAGAATAAGCCTCATGGTTCCACCCGTAGTGTCGTGAGAAGAATAGGTTCTACTCTCCCACTCAAACCTCCACAAAGAGCATGTTTCCAGGTACATATCATATCAAATGTGAACTTTTTTAAATCAAGAAATAATATTGCCCTATTATTGCCATAGACATTTTAACATGCACTCATTCTTACCCTGTGTCCCTGTGCATTAGGAACTACCGGGCCTACCCTCTCTTCGGCCTATGGATGGCCCGATGGTTCCTACCCTGGCAGACATAGCCTGGATTGTTGCAGATGAAGAGGAGACATATGCCAGAGTGCGGTATGTATACAATCAGCTCACCACCCTTGTTTTAATGCCAGGTCACTTCTCCCTAGCTGCATTGTCTCAGACTTTCAGACTTTGCATTTTATTAGGTGCACGTGTGCAGCCTAAAGAAATGCAGTACAAGATTATAATGTCCTGTTTATGCTGATGCTGTGTCAGAGAGGCGTTGATTCAGCTCTGTGGTGATTATTGCAGCCTATAGTTACTGGCAAAAACAGACCATTATAAACCTATCACAGACAGGAGTTATTATAGGGCTGTTGTGTTTGATGGCATCAGACTGTATAACTGGACCTAATAAACTGTTGGCAGGTGTAGATTAGTGCTGGGACTTTATGTTGACACTAGGTAGAAAGAAAGAAAGCAAGAGGCCTCAGAGGACAGGACTCCAGTAGATGTATTGTAAAAAGGCTTCTGCTTGGTGACACTAATCGCCCTCTCTTGCATTTTCAGGAGTGACACGCGTCCTCTAAAACACGAATGGCGGCCCACGCCTCTCCTGGTGCTCCACAGGAACTCATCTGTGCCCAACTTCCGCCGTGAGGGCAAAAGAGTGGAGGGGCTTAGGAAGCCTGGGGTCACAGCGCTAAACCGTACCACAGCCCTGCAGGATGAGCTCAGCAGACTGCGGGCACAGATCGCCAAGATTGTGGCAAGTGATTCCCAAGGGTAACCCAACTGGAAAACCTAAAAATATAACATATGACAGAATCACAGATCTAACTTTACACACTCTCGGTTGATATCAAGATTCTGATCTCATGTAGCGTTCTGAGCAATGGGATTAGATTGCCTTATTGAGGCTATGAGCTAAGTGTCTCAGGTGACTGTGTCTTTTGTTGCCAAGTCAGTCTCTGATTCTCCTAAAGTTTCTTGGTACTGAGATATCTTACATCAGTTTGTAGGTCAGTGGCTAAAGATAATCTCTGCAGTTCTGTGGTAGTTGGGCATTATGCATTAAATATTTCAACAGAGATGCCATGAGAAAGTATCAGGTTTTCATGTGTATTTTAATAGCTGTGAAGCTTGACAGTTTCTGGGAGAGCTACTGCAAACAACAATAGCATGCTCATGTTTCTGAATTCACATAAGAAATGACCGAGCAAAATAGAAAATGACATTTAGACCAATATGTTTCTTCACACCTCCCACCAGCCTCCACTTAGTAACAATTACAGATCCTTCTCATTTCTTTCTTTCTGTTTTGCTATGCGTCTTTTCAGGCCCAACCCCCGACTCCGGATCTGCTCCCTCGACGACACAAGCATGAGCTTCTCCATGGCGCCGAGACGGTAAGCGGCCCCACCAGCCGGTAGCTGCCACGGCCGCCTTTGTCATCATCAGCGACGCCACTGGGAGGAGGAAGAAGAGGAGGAGGAAGACAAAGATGTGGTCTCTGGGTGTCAGAGCTGGTCCCTGACCTCTGCCGCCTGCCTCCATGACGGGTATCAGCAACCTTGGACCTGGACAGGCCCCAGCATGGACTTCCTCGGGAGGCCGAGGAGGACACAGTGTCGCTGTCAAAAGTCCACCAGCTTTGCTAAGACGCCATGGATATCCCATGACATGAACCATGAAGATGAGCAAAGCAGGTAAAGGTTACTCAGAGACAAACACCCAAAGCTCTCATATGCTAAATAATAGTGCGATTTTAATAGGTGCTTGTAGGCTGTTTTTGTTTGTTTGTTTTTACTTTTGGGCAAAAGGCGGCTGAAGTATTATCTTGTTTTATGCCGCTGCTTAACCCTGCTAACTACAGCTTCATACTTAAACTGGCAAGAAAGAGAGAAAATGTATTTCTAAATATTAAGAAGTTCCCAAGAAAATTATTTTTTACTACATTTCCATTCCATATGAAATTAAAATAACATTGTGTTCTCTCATACACATAATCAGATTATTGCCACTATCAAAAGTATTTTTTACATCAGGGTGTATGTTCTGTTGTTTGGCCATTGTGGCAGTGGCCAACAGAGGCTTCGTACGTCCCTCGAGAGAGGAGGACTCAGCACTTCTGATTTCTGTAGCTTTGAGGAAAAATTTGTTCGAAGGAAGAAGATACTGCCAGAAACGGATAGCTCGATCAATAATGTGTTTATCATCACCACCGATCCCGTTGTCTCCAAGTGTAAGTCATGTGACAGGATAGTAGGAGTTTTTTGTATTTCTTTAAGAATTTTTTGAGTATTTTGTATAATCAAACCTTGATGTTGTAGAACATTTCAGGCAAAATGTTTGAGCTGTTCTTGTGGGTTCTTAGTTTTTGTGTGTTTTTTTTCTCATTATTTTAGGCCTTGCCTGTGGAATATGTGACCATGGATCCACAATCTTGCTCCCTCAGACCCAAGGCAATAGCGTCTGCCAGAGTTAGAACAAAATAACAAAAATAAAACACTTTGTTCAGACATTCATTAAAACCAAATGTGAACCCACAGCGCTTGGTGCAGTGGTGCAGGGAACGGCCAACTCTTGATAACAATAATCGAAGCTTCCAGCACTGGCGCCGCATAATAGTATCCATGGCTTTCTTTTCTGAAAAAAGGTTGCTCAAATATATGCCAATAAGGACTCAACAGACTGGTGCCAATGCTGTCCAGTAAGACGTCCACGCATATCCAGGGTGTTAAATAATAAGAAGGTGTTGAAGGCTGACATCATTATGTTTTTTTTGACTTAAATTGAGAATGTCCCTTTAAGGAGCATTGTAACCATCCTGCTTTGAAAAAGAGTCCCACTGGAGGCTTCCTTTTATTATTACTTTCCATAAAAGATGCAAATAAATGTTTGTTTTTTCAGTTGTGTAAAGAAGTCCCCTTAACATACTGGAAAAATTATTTTTTCCGATGAAACAGATCTAGTGTACATCGCAGAGATGAACTGTAGTTTATCAACAGTGTGTGTTTGTTGGGAAACATAACTTCAGAACTTTGCTGCTTGTATTTGTTTCTTCAGTTCTCACATCAATGTGCACAGCATCACGTATGTTCAGTGTCTTGCCCAAGCAAACTTCAACATGTGGACAGGTGGAGCAAACAAACCCACCCTGGCTCCACCAGTCAATCTAACCTCTGAGTCTCTGGACACCAGACCAGAGTGCACACAGTGCTAAGTGCTGCAACATGAAATACTTCAACAGTATTAGTGGAGTTTGTCATGGAAAGAGAAACCAAAGATCAAAAAACAAACAAACAAAACAAAACAAAAAAACACTGCAGGTAAAGTATGCTCATTACATAATGTCTGAGGAAAGGTAAGTATGACTGTCTGATCTGCAATGTAATTCAACAACTGTTTTGTCCTGTTTACTCTGTTATTTTAGATTCCCATACAAAGGTAAGTTAATAGTTTTTAATAATTATTATCTGTTATTCACAACATTAACAAAGGTATCCTGCAAATTTTAATTTCACTTATTTAACACCTCAGAAATTATTCACAGCGAAGACGTGTTTGCTCCAGACCAGATGAGAAGGATGGGTGACCGCACGACAAACTGGAGAGCGGTGGTGCCTGTTTTTAACCCTGCTAAGTAAGTAAACCCCTGACTAAGACTACAGCAGCACCATTAGTTACATAAAGTAATACTAAACTAAAGTTAACTTTCCATTCTGTATCACTGAACCACTCTCAGCAGCCTGTAACGCTCCAGGAACCAAACGCGGTCTGAAGACCTAGTGAGTACCATGATGACCCTCCATTCCAACACCACCCTCTCCAGTTACCAGCCAAGACGAGGAGGAGCGTCCCGATCCGACCTGCAGAGAGGAGGTTTTCACCATGTGCTTCTTCTGTGCTGGTGGGTTTGGGAAGCTCTTCACACACACACACACACACACACACACACACACACACACACACAGGAAGCTTTCACCACCACTTTGTCAAGTCAAGAGAGAGACTCACAGTTCAGATTGAATGAGAGAACAATTAATTCTAAAAGATTAAAAGTATTTAGCTTTGTTACATTCAATACAGCAGGTTCCTGTAGTGTTATAATATTTATTGTCTCATACAATAAGCATTATATATAAGACAAAACATTCTAAAGCATTCTAAACAATATCATCTCTCATGTATAATTCAGAAATATGACATACTTATTAAATAAAATATGTTTGTTTTTATTTTCATTTGACTTGATAATGAATTCAATAACATAGTCACATCTGACACGACAGCATTTTCTGTGAGATCATCTGTCCTCAATGATGTTGGGTAAAGCGTCTTAAATGCAAGAGAAGGTAGACTTAGTCTTTTGCCGGATCTGTAACGTTGTTGTGGGTGGGTGGTACGTGTCCAAGTAACATCTAGATTAATGTCAGGACCCAAGGTTTCACAGCAGAACACTGTAACAGGATGAGCAATGTTATTCACTTCACTTGTCAGTGGTTTTAATGTTGTGGCTGGTTGGTGTACAGTCTGACCTTTATACAATGTTGACTGAATAGATTTTTTATGTGAACTATGACTGCTGTTGGTTCAAAGTAGGTTTTTAATTCTCAACCATATCCCAAACTTTTCTGACTCAGTGTTGAATTAACAAATTTTACTATCTGAGTACAAGTGTATTGAGTTACCTCGCTGTGCTGCACTCTTCTCTGCATAGAAATGACAGTTTTCTAGACTGAATGGCCTTCAACTTTGGAAATACCAGTGGAAATACCAGAGGCAGAGAGTACTGAGCTTCATGATGATCAAAACAGCTCTCAAACTCTGGCTTCCTCATTATCTACACATGTAGAAAAAGCAACCTGAGAGCACAGTGGGAACACAAGAGCTCCCCTGTTTATCCAAATACAGTCAAAGTCTCATCCTGCTCCTCACTTGACAGAAAAAGCCGCTGCATTAAACAAGTCAAACGCCGTTAACGTGGGATTTATGTCAACCGTGGCGGCAATATGTTAAACAATCTTGACTTTGCATCAACTTGATGTGGGCACGACATTTCAGTTGTGTCCAAAATAGAAAAGACTTCCCAGAATGTGTAAAAACCCCCCCAAAAAAACAACCAATCATAGCAGCTTTTGTGTGTCCGTCTGCGCGTTCAGTTCGAGTGTCATCTCCCAGTTTGTATCGTAGCAACAACCGGCTGAATGAAGCCGAGACTGAGCGGATGACAAAGGTCTGGGGGAACACAAGTGTTGCATCTGCTGCTTCCCACCCATTCCACCCACCCCACCCCCAGTGTCACCCACGCATCCGCCCGCGTCACCAAGACACAAAACTAACACTTATGAGTCACAACAGGAACAAGCTCCACAAGAGCAGGCTGCAGCACCATTGAATTCACTCTGTTGCTTCTATTTTTGGGCCTGTGTAGTGTTTCTGTCTCGTTAGTGGGCTTGCCCTCTAAACATGATTGCTTTGTGATGCAAAGTAAATTGCGTTCATAAGTGGAACTGTTGATGGCACTTAAGTGTGGTGTTGCACTGCCTCGCACAGTGATGAACCTGTTGCTGCTTTTTCAGTGTTTGCGTTTAAACTCAACTTGCTCCCTGTTAAGCAGATAAGAATATATGTGATTATACCAGACATGAAATAAACTCTTAAATTTTGCTTATCTGCCCTCGATCCTAACACTCACACTGTAATACACTAATTTGACATCTCTGGAAACATATTTTGGGAATGTAAAGAGTGCAAGTGGGATAGAGGAAGTGATACATGGAGAAAAAAAAGGAGTGGTGTAATGAGGAGGGATTACAGATGAGGCTGATGAGTTCTGTGTTAGGACAGAACAGCACCCAGATATCTGTGGTGTGTTTAAATCCATCATCATCATCATGGCCTTGTTTTAGCCTGCCAGCTCCTCATGGGTCACAACTGGCATTCATCAGCTACCTAAGTGGGAGAAATATCTCAAAAGTATCCTCAGGACAGGGTCAGCTTTATTCAACTTTATTTGAGAGGATAATAAAAGTAAATAAATATTCAGTAAATAAGAAATATGACAGCAGGAATGAGACTGTTAAAAGACATTCAACCAAACAGATGGAGGTGTGGTTATCCTTTTTTTCTTCCCATCTCATTCTCTCCCCCCCCCCCCCAGTAATATTCCCTATGTGGCAGTCATTCATAAATGATTCAGTTTCTGTAGAAAATAAACTAAACCACAGAAGCCAGTATGCTCTCTAAGTACTGCACATACATTTATGATAGACTAGAGATGTTTTTATAGTTACTGATTTACATGGTGGATTTACAACATTACAGTTTATTTGTTATCAAAACAAAAAATGGGAGCTAGTAATATTTTAGGAAGAGATTGGAAGTAAACATGAGTTTCCTTGAAATGGCCTGTTATTTTGGAAATGAACTATATTGAATAAACAATTACAAGAGACTGTGTCACAAAATTATGGTCATTTTTGTTCTACAACTGATATGGCAAGTGATTTTTAAGCTGATGAGATTTTTTATGTATAGTTTATTCTGACATGTTTACCTGTCCCATCTTGACCAATTTACTTAAATAGGACAAACAAACTGTGAAGCCATGAGCATTCATTAATGTCTCCTTGACCTGATTAACCTGCCGTTTGTGGTACATTAATCCTCAGCACCTCACATTCTAACATTATAGGAGATGAAAAAACTAGAGCCAAATATATGATTATAACAGATATATGATTGAAAGCAAGAGTAGAATATGTGAAAGAGAGTATGTTGTCATCACTTTAAAGGCTGTGGTTATGGATATTGCATTCCTATTGAAGTGCTGAAGTGCTCATAAATACAGCAAGTAGCGTCCCCATGAGCATCTTGAGAACAGTGTAAATACATATGAATCAAAGACAGAACAGAAACAGAGAGGCCACTAACTAGCCCCCTTGTTACTACAGGAATTGCTGTAGAAACCAATAAAGCCAAGCTAGCCAATGTTTTATGGGGATCAACAGCGCAGTTGGAATCCATCTTTAATAAATCAGATTACTTGGCTGAAACGATCCATGGTATAAATAAAACATCTCACTTTTCAGGCTAACTGTGTGAACAGAGAAAAACTGGTGATTCTACATGAGTTACATGTTTGATGAAGTGTACACCCGGTGATTGAATTGTGGCTAAATACAACAGTCAGAGAATGGTTTTTGGTCCAGTATCCTTCACATACAGTAATTGTCATAAACTGTCATAAACGTCTTTAAAGGATTTCACTAACATTTGAATCCTATACCATAATTTTTAAATCATATTTATCCCACACTGGTATATAGTAGACAGACATTGTCCCAGAGACTCAGTTTTCTGTGGGTTGTACCTGCCTGTATTTAAAGATTTTTACATGACTTACCCTATGTCTTTGTGAAACAGACCTTCATTGTTGTCCAAAAACTACATGAAAAACATAACTGCTGCACTGGATGACATGAGTGATCCAAATGAGTATTAATCCACAGCCAAAAATAGTCCCCTGACAAATGTGCCATTTACTCCTGTATCATTTACCCCTTTTAAAAATTAAACTATGTATTTGTGACCCATTTTCAAAGATTTATATCTTCATTGGGAACCAGTGGGCTTGGAGCTGAGTGCCACAGACAGGTAATTAAGTTACAAAGTGTGGAAAGATGGACTAACACATTGCATCCTTATTTAACACTTTGATGATGTGTCTTGATGTTGTTTGGACTTACAGCATAAATGGGATTAAATCGCTCATCAATACATTTTTTCAAACTCAGAACATGAGAATTATGTAGTGAAAAAGCTAGGTAATTTTTATTAGGAAGGAGGTCAATTTTTGTGACCTTTCATATCACAAGTAAAGGCATCAATCAATCACATAGACTGTAGGAGGCTACTCCGGGTCAATAGGATCCCTATAGTTGGCACTAGCATCCCCAGCAGGACCTCAAACTGTTTCACTGACATCCTAAACCAGTTGTCGTAGAGCTTCAGCTCCTCTCCTTCGAAGTAGAGTATTCACATTTTCATGTTGTTTATTCATCATGCCCCTGATGTGTAAAGGCCTTAAGGCACAGCAAAAAAAGATTTAGAGGAAAAAGTTTTGTCCCGTCCTTCTGGTCATATATCTGTGGTGTAACTTGTCTGATTGACGGATGTAAGGGTGTATTTTTGCAGTAAGACTGTAAGACTACAAAGCCAATCCTAGGTTTTAATCAGCAAAGTTATCCAGATAAATCAGTAAACTTAATTCCTCGAACAGGCACCAAAGGAATAGCTTACTTTAACTTGTGATCACAAACAACTGCCAATCATCATATATAATTATTCAGAGAAGAAAAATGCGTCAATGTTAAAAAATGAAACCAATAAAAGCGAAACCTCTGGAACAGTAGGTCAACCTGCATCGCTCTTCCTCTCAGCGAGACGAGATGCTCTCAGCGAGGCAGAGGATCAGCTGCTGTTCTGTGCTGTTTTTAGCCTCTGCTGTCTCATTAGCTCTGACTGGCACACAACGAGACTTAGAAATGACCAGCTGGAGACGTGGTCACAGGGGGGGTCAGCCGTGCGTCACTGGATCAAATACAGCGATAGAAGAATGATGCTCCAGTCTGAACAGCAGCTCTCTCACGTCACAATCAGCATCCAGCGAGGATGCTGTGTTCAACATCTCAATCAGTGAGTTTTACACTTAAAATGGGACATCCAGAGAGAATCAGTAGAGACATCATTCTGCCATGTGCACACACTACACAGGGTGATTGAAAGAGTAGTTTGATGTTTTGAGAAATGCTCTTATCCACGACAGAGAGTTAGATGGGAAGATCGATACCACTCTTGTAAGTGGAGTCTTTTTCGTTACTTTGAGGTTGCTGAAATTACCCGAGCATCAAACTCTCCATAAAGCCTAAATCTTTTACATTTAGAGGCACTTGTTGTACTCTGCTGTGTTACTCTGTCTTCTGACATACACGTACAGACATGAGTGTGGTGATGATGAAACAGCTAACCCAGCCAACCTGTGTAAAGAGAACAAAATCCATTTTTCTAAAGCCCACTAATTGACAAGTTGTTTCTCCTTTGTTTAATCTGTGCAAATATCAACATGTAAAAAATAACAAGTTGTGGTTTTATGGGCTGTTTGTACTAGTTTCATACTATAAACACACAGACATGAGAGTGGTATCTGTCCTCTCAGCTAACGCTTCATAGAAAGCAATCAAGTGTATTTACCAAAATGTCACACTATCCCTTCAGCAATGTAAACCAAAGTGAAACACTTAACACGTAACAACAGTGTAAATGGTTTTTCCCTTTTTTATGACAGCTGAAGGATGAGATGAGGACACGAAGACATGGGGAGAAAACAAAATGACACGAACTGGGTATATTATGGTATACATCATCCCCCAAAGCCACTGGATGCCCCATGATTCAATTTTTTAAAACTATACTCTGTCATTGTCAATTCTTTAAACATTTCTAAATTACATTTCTAAGTCAGATCTTTCTCTCTCTCTCACACACACACATACACATATACACACATATATATACACATATATATACTTGTATCTCTCATTACTTTGTCGTGTACCCTGCAGAGACTATTCCTGGGATGGCTCATAATAAGATGAGCTAATTAGCCTTGGTTCTTAGGGAATCCATTTCCCCATTACTGTAACACATGCTGGGACATATGTGTGTGTATGTGTGTGTGTGTGTGTGAGTGTGCGTGTGTTGTATAATGTCAGGCTGGGTCATTGGTAATTGCCAACATTTTCAGTTTTGCTTTGAGCTGAGGACACAGAGAATAAATTGGTGGTGTGCACTTTTAGATGACAGGCGTTAAAGGGCCATTTCAACCATTTAATATGATTTGATTCTCTATATTTCTACACATCTGCAGTGAATATTGATCAAATAAGAGTTTTTATTATTATGCTTCACATATTTGCTGTTTGCGCTGATATTATTCCATTTATAGTGCTCTACAGAAATGCTTTGCAGTGTCTTATGATCCATATAAATTATAGAGCTGCTGCAGTGTTAAATTAAAAAGTATTCATGGTACAGAAGCTCCATCTCAAACTAGAAATTCACCTTCTCATCAACTTTCCACAATGTTATTAAAAAGTCACTGCTGTAATAAATCTAGAGCAATAATGATTAAAAAAAATAGATGTGTCATTATTTATGTTAACTATAACAATTTGTTAGCTCTGGTAGCTCTTTGCCTCTGCCCTAAACGTGACATTCGCTGATGACAAGCTTTAACACCGATCATGTCTTTCTTGGCACCAGAAAAACTGATGCGAGCACCATGTGCGTGAGCAGGAAACTACACTCCAAGAATAGCTGGCTGACATGTTGAGTCTCCCAGAGGGAGCTGAGAACTCACCAGAAAGAGGCAAAAACGTGGAGTTTGGCACATACAAGTGTGACAAGGTCGGGGAGGCGATTTCGTAACCTCCTGGTACTCGAGACACAATGAGCGGAAATGGCACTGATGAATCAACTGTGTGCTGTTTACAAGACAAAGCAACCTTCTCTAACCCACTTGTCATGGTTTGTTTACAGGGATATGGCAACTCAGCACACAGAATAGTAGAGATAGTTCAACCATATGAAGTTTTGTAGAGGTGCTGATCATATTCCTAGAAATCATCTTGATTTTACAACAAATCATCCTCATTTACAACCAATTTCAGTCCCTCTTTTTTCAAAATTATTGCACAGCAGAACCAGTAACTTTACTTTGACTTCTATTTTGAAATTTTTGACTTCAGTATGTGAAATCCTGTTCCGGGTTTGAGCCCCAGTTTGAGCCTGGGGCTTTTCTGTGTGGAGTTTGCATGTTCTCCCTGTGCCTGCGTGGGTTCTCTCCGGTACTCCGGCTTCCTCCCACAGTCCAAAGACATGCATGTTAGGTTAATTGGAGACTCTAAATTGCCCATAGGTGTGAATGTGAATGTGATTGGTTGTTTGTCTCTATGTGTTGGCCCTGCGATGGACTGGTGATGGGTACAGGTTGTGCCCCGCCTCTCGCCCTATGACAGCTGGGATAGGCTCCAGCCCCCCTGCAACTCTTAACAGATAAGCGGTAGAGATAATAGATGGATGGATGTGAAATCCTGTGGTCTATATATCCATAAAAAAGGTTTTCTTTTTGGTGTGGTTGAAAGAAAACGGTCACAGATTCTATGTTTGATTAGTGAAATAAATGAACTTCACTATGATCTTTGTTCTATGGATTCTACTGTCATTGCCTGCATGGAAATATTTTTAGTCATGCATGTCAACAGTGTGGCTCTATGGACACTAATGCCACTGACTTTGCATCTAACACCATTGTTGGGTCAAAATATGATTAATGACCAAATACCTAAAATCCAGGCTTTGGTCCTGTTCATAGTGTGTACACTAATTCAAAACCAGGGAGTAAGTGGTTTCTGTTACATGCATACAGATTCATTAAGTTCAATCAGCAGCAGTTCAGACATCTGGAGATCCCTGTAATCATCCAAAGGCAGAAATTAGCTGCAGTGACAGATTTGTTTTTTCAACCAATACAACACATTTATGTGTGAAATCATTAAATATGCAGTGAGGTACTCAAACTGTATAACAACCATTTACAACTCTGTGATAGCAACCTGCAAACAGCAAGTGAACCAGTTACTCCTGAAGATTATTCACACACACACACACATTTCAGCACATCCTAAAATACACACTCTTATCAGCAAGTCTGCCACACACATGTAAATCTGGGTGTGATCAAGTAAAGGTTTACTGTAGGAAAAAGACATTGAGATTTCATTTTGTATTCATATGGCCTGACATTTGTGCATTTCTACATTATTATTTCGATCAATAACTTCAGCTTCTGCATTAATATGAAAACAAAAACTAGTTTTAAACCGGATTAGACAGCACTCTTTTTTTCTTTGGTGAAGAAATATAGTCACATTAAAGTTCATTTAGCAGCAGTCAGACCACATATTTGGAGTATTGTGTCATTTTAAACCAGATCTGCAGGTAGTTAGATAATGAATAGTCGTATTCCCTGAGCAATTGAATGAAAATAGCCAGAACAAGTTATAAAAGCAAAACCGAGAATTGTTTCTGGAAAGTTTGACCACAAACTTCCAAATGGAAATGTCTGCCTGGATGGAATCTGCTAAACAAATCTCTCTCTTTTTTTTTTTTTTTTTTTACCGGCAGTCTCATCTGCTGGCAGGTAAATATAAGGTTAGAACAAATGGAGAAGGTCACTCCGGTTTCTTTAATAGTCATGTTCATTTCAGTAAAGGTAAGAAGACTGATGTTTCCTGTAAACAGGAGGAATGATTGTACAAAATAAAGAAAGAAAAAAAAGGAAGAAATCCCTTAAAAAAGAGCCAGCGACTGTGAGCCATGAAATTGTGCAACACGGCTCTTCAACATAGCCCTGGTGAAACCTTTCATTTGGAATAATTAACCCCTATCACTCCAGTCCTCTGTCCCACCCTCCTCCATCGCTTCGTCTTCCTCTCTCATCTCTTCACGCCCTCCTTCCACCGCGATGGTCCAGCAGCTGAGAGAGGAAATTATAATGTTCTCTCCCTGTCTCTCTTTCACACTCTCTGCTCTTGCTTCCTGGCACAACTGGTCATGCATTTGCCTTTTTTTTTCTGCTGACATGATTCACAGTAGCCACACACACACACACACACACACACCACATGGACATACATGCACAAATGCAACATTGACTCATGCTCTGGTTGTCTGGCTCTCTGACTAACTGGGGGGGGGGGGGGGGCTCCCCTGGTGGGCTATCGTGCAAAAGCGTGGGATCTCAGCTCATTTGTGGTCCACCAGTGAGCTGGAGGTTCATCTTAACACCATTCTCAGAGCACTGAGACGAATTTAAAAATTCAGGAGGACAGAACCTAGAGGCCGGTCGACCAACATTTCAACAGGTAAGCATGACAGTTCACTCTTGACCTTGGAAACAAACGTTTATCCAAGAAGCGTGGAGTCAAGGGTTTAGGTTCAGTTGTCCTTGAGTAAACCCTTCTTAGATAACCGTGACCTGGACGACTGGGAATCTTTACAGATTAATAGAGGTTTAGTAATGGATACATCAGTAGTAAGCAAATAGTAACAGTGGAGAGTGTACTTTCTAGTTTTTTCTGGAGTGTTCATCCAACTCAACTCATGTCTACTGACCATATATTACATCAGGCTAAGTCAGAGATTCACAAGTCCAGTCTTGAGTGCTATCCTGCTGTGTTTTTGTCACACTCTTGATTAAGCTAATTGAGAGCCTGTTGACTGGGCCTATACAGCAGTCCAAAGAGTCCAAGGATTTGGGAGTTGGAACAAACTGTCCTGAGTGATTGATCTCTCTCAAAACACATTTAAATGAATGGATTTTTGTGTAGCTTCCTCTACCTCTTTGGCAAACCGAGACAAGCTGTGGACAAATAACTTGCCTTTTCACACCTTCTAAACTGACCAGAGACAGTGTAAACAACCTGTAGCCTCAACTCCATCACTGATTTACGGCAGATATATAAGTGATCCCAGACAGTTATTACTCCTAATATATCTCTACGCTTCATTCATTCTGCAGCACTTTCTCTGATGTATGGCTCTTTAACACTACATCCATCCTCAGTCCCTGAAAGCTTGTCATTCAGCTGATGCCTTTTGATGATGCTGTAAATTGTCAAGAGCTTGTTTTTCACAAGTGGCTGAGGAGAGTCAGGATAACACATCCACAGTCAGTCTGACAAAATGATAGCTGGCTTGTCAAAAAGTGATCATTCTCTGTGTTGCGTGTTATTTTAAGCCTTTCTCTGACACACTTGTCTCATTTCAGAGGACGTGGTTGAGTTTTTAGGGGGGGAATCCCTTCTGATCTCAAGGAGAAAACGGAGCCGGATGTATAGACTCACTCTTCGGGACTGTGTTGGTGTTTGCATTCCTGTCAGAGCGAGGAGGCTGCAGTCTGGCGCCTGCCTCCTTCGTCCCACAATATAAATTCAAGGACATCACATCACAGGGGAGCCTGGAGGGAGGCAGCGTGATGTATCACTACAGCGGGCATCACACCTATCCCGTCTGAGGTGGGTGAGATGCCTCATATTTCACTGCAAAAGCTGAAGTGTCATTGTTGTTTACTTCCAATATAATTGATAATCGATGTGTTAATATGTATGAAAGCATAATTGTTTTCTTGGCTGGCTCTTGAGTGTATTCTCTCAGAAGAATGAGTTTCAGATACACCCTCCCCATTATCTTAATAATAGTTTGACATTTAAATAAAGGATCCTAACAAAACTGAGTTTAAAGACACAAACATTAGCTATATTTCCTCAAAGATCATACCACCTAGCCAGCAAACTGTTTACTAAAACCTATTATTAATAGGTGTAGTCTCAAAAAAGGTTGGGTCCTTTTACTGCTACCTTTAACAACAGACTTTTACGGTACTTTTTAGTATGTATCAGGGCTTTCAGAAAAATGATGACATTTCTAGTCATAATTACAACTTGGACTGTAACATAAACACTATTTATACTTGGGAAACCAGCACTGTGACTTGGATATGATATGACAAGAATATGGCATTACTCACTTTCTTGCTGAGAGAGAAGATCGATACCACTCACGTTTCCCTGCCAACCACAGCCAGCATCCAGTTAGCTTAGCTTAGCACAAAGACTGGAAAATAGGTGGAAACAACAAGCCTGGCTCTGTCCATAGCTAACAAATCCATTAATCAGCATCTGTAAAGGTCATAAATTAACATTTTGAATCCTGTCTGTTGAACTCCCATAAAACCACAATGTAACAATGACAGGTAGCTCCTATACATACAAGAAATGTTTAATTACACTTTAGTTTTTTTTTTTAATTTTTAGATAAAATAGATATAATTTGTTAATTAATGAGCATTACATGTGCTGTCAGGTGGATTTAGTTATCTTTGGACAGAGCCAGGCTAGCTGCTAGCTTATTTATGCTAGGCTAATCTGTCTGGCTAGCCTCATATCATGCTAAAGCTAAAAACAAACTGAGTGGTGGCTGCTAGTTTTCTCATCTTAAGTAGTAAAGTAAGTGAGTACCTACATGTTTTTCACTTTTCTACAAGTGTTGTCATATTCTTTTAACAATTAATTCTTTTAATTCAACACTTAAAATCACTTAAAATTATATTAACTCAGTCCTCAAACGTTACGTGAAAACAGGGAAGTGATGTATGCATTTTCACTTTTCTCAGTCAGTGTTAATTAGCCTAAACAAGCTAAATTACCGATTAAAAAACGTTTAATTAAGTGAATTTACTCTGGAAACAAGAAACACCTGAAACCATGAGACCAACTTGGTAAACTCCTTTTTTTAAAAAAAACATCTTTTAAGAAAAACTATGATTCCGTATGTGAGTTCTCTATATTATGTGTTTTGGCAAGACAAAGTCTTTGTGTCATATTTCTCCTCCTTCCCCATCCTTCCCTCCCTTGGTCCCCCCCTCTCTCTGCTCTCCGCCCATCAGTGTATTGGCAGTGTGAGGCGCACGGCGCACAGCGTGGACTTGGAGATGTCTTGGCAGGATTACGCACGACGACACGACCAACGCGAAAGCCTCTTTCAACCGGACAGGACACTTTGAAGCTGAACTGGACACACTTTCAACTTCTGATTTGGAGAAAACCACTTCTTTCGCAGCTTCTTCAAGGCGTTTTTCTTATCTTTTTTTCCTCTCGGCGGGGTGAGACTCGGATCTGTCCTTTCCTCGCAGCAGCAGGAGCAGCAGCGGAGTCTGGATGTGACTTGTCCTTCTCCTCCTCTTAGACTCGGGTCACGGTGACTACAGAGGAATGAAAGGGATATAAACAGCTGGTGGGAGAAAACAAACTATACAGAGCAACAGTTTTTTTTTTTCAGAGATCACAGAAAGAGAGGATGATCCCGCCGGCCAACATGATTCAGGACGAAAGTGGGGGCAAAGAGGACGAACGGGACCAGAATGAGACACCAAAATCCCCGACGGCCAACGCCAGCCAGCAGGAAACCAAGGTAGGACAGTCCTGTTATTATTTCTTATTTACCACCATCAGCCCTCCCGGATAGACGGACAGCTATACTGTGAGATCGCGCTGTGCATCAGTCCAACTCTTATTAATAGAGCAGAGTAAGCAAACTTCAACATGACAATAAAATCGACTCAGCGGGGATGCAGCTCCAAAAAAAGAACAACACAGCCCGCATTTAAACTCTATCAGTCTGATCAGCCTTTTAAAACAGCCTCAAAAACCTGATCCTGATTACATTTATGGAGGATACCAAACCTATTACATAGACAGACTTCAAAAATACCATCAACTGTACAATTAGGACAGAAAACAACACGTTTAAAGTGCCACAAAGACTCGTTTTTAGTACAGCACACCACCCTCAGTGTGTTGGAATACCATTAGAATAACACTGTTATTGTACCATATAAGAAAACGACGTTTAAATGAAGATGAGATCAGTTTAAACTCACTATAGAGCACCACACATGATCTGTTATGATATGTTTATCTTTAATAGAAGAGTAGTGGTTTTGTCTTCTCTTAGGCAATAGTCTATAACCTGTGTAAGAACACCTAGTTAGGATTGTGGTATTTAAATGAATAGATGTAAGAATAATGAGGAGGGAAAAGCTATGTAACTTCTTGATTAGCCTACAAACAGGATCGGGGTGTGCTGTAGTGGTAAAGGAGGCAGCATGGTGTTGATATGATGTATGCGTATCAATAAATAAGTAGCATATGGGTTTGTACTTTCTACTTGTGGCTGATGTAGAAAAGTAGGCTGTGTGGTAGAGATCCACAGCTGCCTCAGGCGTTTTGCCATCTATGTGGGTCACATGTTGCCCAGACTACTACAATTAGCAGTGCAATATTGGACTAGTCATCATGGTAGTGGATGGCGACAGTGGCTCTCCTGTCCTGTTGCCCAAAGCTCTCATAAAGGACAGAGGAGACTCGTACTTTCTCTCTTTTTTTAAACATATTTTAATGACTGTTTGTGGAGATGAGGCTTTTTCATTTGTATAATTGGTGCTCTGTCAGGTTTCTCAGTTACAGCAGGAATCACGGAGAAGATCTCCTCTCATTTTAAGGCTCAAGCATGTGTGAGCTCTTACGGTACTTTGGCATGTGTAGTCAGTGGGTATTTCAGGAGACCCCTGGCTGACTTTTCACATCATTTTACAGCTTCTGCCAAACAGCCACGCTCACTTCCAGTATCGTAGTCGTAGAACACCTCCGAAGGACAAAATAAAAGTGATTTATGAAAGCATTCAGTCATTCTTACAGACAGGATACGCAGATTGAGCTCCTTAGTAGGCTGAACAGGTTTACTACCACTGAGTAAAAGCTGTGTTTGTGTTTTTATTCCTCCTTTAAGAATACTGTGAGGCCTGACCATCACAAGCGCAAGGTGAGCCTACACTCTTGTGCTGACTGTAGCGTACTGCTGACTTTGTCCCATCGTCGCAGCATACCTGCATGTACATTAGGATAAAAGTTGTTTCACGTCACAACTTTTACTGCTTTTGATAGATCACTCAGTTGCCACACAAGGTTAAATCCATCATCGCACACATTTCTAGAGGGCAATCTTTGCTCCGAGGCTGCATCAGTAAGCGTTTTTATTCACAATGACTTGATAATCTTAAGCGATAACTGGCTTTTTGGTTTTTTGTTTTTGCATTACCCTGCCCAGCCCCCATTAACTCCCCCACTCCCCCCCCCTCCCCTCTGGCTTTATGATAGAACACAGCTCTTATGGATTTGGTGCCATCAAACACAGCATGAGCTCCTCGATGCATGCACAGCACACATTCCCTCACGTTGCTGATATTGCGACATCTTTATTTATTAAGTCTGTTTTCCTAATTTAACCACATAAAGCCGCCTTAAAGGAAAGAGGTGCAGTATCCTTTACCATCACAGCATTTGTAGATAAGTACAACACATGAATATTTACCAAAACCAATAGTATGTCTATCTAGAACTATAATACCAATATTATCATTGTGTTTTACAGCACATTTTCTTTTCAGGGTATGCAAAAGCCATATGAGCGACGAACTACAATAGGTTGCAGGAGAATGTATGTGTGCCATGTGTTCATGCGTGTTTGTGTGTGAACCTGTGTGTGTGTGTGGGTGGTGACGGCAGAGAAAGGGTCCAAATTGATTGTTTCCAGAGTGACCCGTAGAACTGATTGATCCCCACCATGCCAAAGCTGCAATGATAAGCACTCTAAACAATTTGCTCAGGCACGTCTTTCAAAATGTTGACAGCAAACAATATGCTGTGCAGTAAGTATGTTTATTCCCCTTATAGTGTGATAGTTTAAGTCTGGGATTTCATGAGAATATCTCGGCTCAGTATCAGTCGAGGTAAACTGTGTCTGTTTAGCTTTGGAGCTAACAAACTCCGAAGAGGACGGGTCAACCTTGAGCAAGCGGCAGAAAAACAGTTCATCCCCACAGGTGTTTACCTGTTTACAGCTGTACATCCAGGCCTGTGCTGTGTGCTAGGATGTAATGGATCATTAGGAATCCTTCCATACCCATCAGTTACCTAAAAAAAAAAAAATCTATTTCTTCAATCAGAGACCTGGAGCCACACACCAGCCAGAAACCAGAACCATAAAATCACATTACAGTAGCTTAGAGCTTCTTTATTACGTGTGTGAGCCCAGAATTAAGTGGGTTTCACAGGGGAGGAAGTGCACACTGAGAGGTTAAATGAGGAGTTGTCAGTGTGGAGCGTTATGAATAGCATTACTGTAAAAGAGGAGGCTAATGAGATTGATAGAGGCTGTGGCCAGAAACGACGGCCCAGCGTGTGAGAAATGGTATTGATATAATGCATTGGCCTAACCTGGAAATCACATTACCCTCCAGGTAGGGAACCTCGAAGGTTTTCCACTGAGCAGTGATAAGTTGCCCTAGCAGTGGTCTTTTTAACAGCCATCAGACACTAAGACATTTGCCTGAAGGTTTTCGAGACTTTGTAAGAGAGTGATTTATTCAGGTTGTTACAGGAATTGATTTACTTTACGTCCCACTTTTCTCTCCCCTCTGTCATTCTCTCTCCTCGTGCAATCTCTGTCTTTCTCTCTCCCTCGCTCTAGTTTTCCTCAACTCCTCTCCTCTCTTCCCAGCTGCAGAGACTCAAACGCTCCCTGTCCTTCAAGACCAAGAGCATCCGCAGCAAGAGCGCCGACAACTTCTTCCGGACCAGCAGCGACAACAAGACTGAGCTGCTGTCCGACGTGAGCAGCAGCACGGGCCATCTCTGCAACATCGGGATGGCCCCGCCGCACACCACCAACCTCCCCATCCCCCCGGTGCCCCCGGCCATCCCCTGCGCCCCTCCACCGACGTCGCGCTCTCAGTCGCGCAACCCACTGCAGGTAGACTCCGCAGGGCACTGCTTCATGGAGCACATCTTCAAGAAGCCCACGTTCTGCGACGTCTGCAACCACATGATCGTAGGTACGGTCACAACACCTCCCTCCTTCACGGGTGTGATCAGAACATCAGACAGAGCACAGTGGCGAGATCGTAGGGGGAAAAGCAAAGAAAAGGCTGCCGCACATCATCTAATGAACTGTGCACAGCATTTAGAATAACATTTTCATAATGAGACCTTCATCAGGTTATCTCTTAAGATAACTCGTCAGAGTTACAATTAGAGGGTAATAAACATGAAATAATATGCACATATGATATGAAAACAGCAGGTTGTTATCCAGTGAGAATGGTTTGTAGAGCACTGACACACACACCATTTATACCACAACACACACACACAATCAGGCCCCTGACACTGAGCATTCAGCTCAACCTGCTGACATGTGACCAAAATATTTCCGTGTTCCTTATTCACACACCGAGCCCGGTCCCTCCATCTGTCTGCCAGCGTGTCAGGTAGTCAGCAGCAGACCCTACCTGTTCTCCCCCTGACCAGATGTTCCCGTTTTTCTGGCTGCTCCCCTCCTTGTTAACCGCCAGTTACTCAAGGGACCACTAAGTCTTTATATCCCGGGGCCTCTGCAGCGCGATAATGACAAGGGCTGTCCGTGCCATCTGCTCAACAAGCCCCCGGTATCATGTTTGGTAGCGGATAAAAGACGTCAGACTGGTGGGAATGTAGGTGGGTTCAAACATGTGCGTGTAAAGAGCGCATTTACTCTGGAGTTAAACCAGATTGATTTTTCTTTGCGCGATAGAGAGAATTAGGTTGTCTCATGTTCAAATTCATTTCAATCAATCAGTATTCACGGTGCTCTAATCAGTATTTTTAGATTAACTGTATTTCAAATGAAAATATATAATGTGAAAGGGGTCACACACAGTTAGAAACCCACACTTTTCACTCGACTCTGCTGTTCTTCTCGGGGCTTTATAACGTCTTTCAGCTCTTTTACAGCCTGCAACTTTACTGTTGTGGTTCACCCTCTCCACTCTCATCAGTTTTTCCCAGCTGCAGAATGCAGTTGTTTTCAAACAAAAAGCTCTGGTAAACTCACTGTACACTATCTGCCTGCACCAGACGGCAGACGGACGCCATTAGTGGCTAGCTGGTAAATATAATGGAGCATTTAGCGGCTAAAGAGCCAGATATTTGACAGAGATTAAAAAGAGAGCTAAGAGAGAGTGAACATTAGATTTACATTCATCAGGTGGGCAGAAACACGACTCAAAATTAATGCTGATGTTGCTTCATAACTAAATTATGTAAATGAGCAATATCAACAGGTGATGATATGTTAAAATTGTGTTTACAACTGGTTTACAACCATCCAAAAAAATCAAATAATGCAGGTTTAATGGAAGTTGCTTTAACTGGCACTCCAGAAGTTTATAGTCTTGAGCAGCCAGACGAGCACGTCAGGCATCGACTGGATGTGTTTCCCACCGTGATAGATTGAATTCACAGTGGCCAGTAATGATGTGTTTACCACTTATGACCTTTCCCTTGGTTTCTATCAACAGTTGAGTGTCATCAAAAATCCACACCGGCTTTAAATGCAGCACCATTAAAGTAAAACTGACCTTAGCTTCACCATTAAACAACTTTACACATGTTTACGACCTTTGTTGCTTACACCGGTCTGTTTTATGTGGCGTGGCCAGTGGCCCAGGCTTTGAATGGCCCCTCTGGTGGTGTGTTGGTAATGAAAGTGTGATGTCAGGTCTGCCTGGCCCTGTGATAGGTGCTGTGCCCTCTGGTCCACTCGTGGAAAAAAAAAAAAAGACGCTGCCCTCTTCCTCATTTGTCCTGCTTTAATGAGAACACAGTGTGAGAAGCAGCCGAGAGGAGCGGAGGGTCTTTTGTGTGTTTGTGTGTGTGTTTATAATGAGCTGCAAATAGTGTCTGACTAAAGTCTGACTAAGTGTCCCAGAGTCAAAGAGCAGCACACAGGAGAGAGATAGGGACTCAAACTGATAGTACGATCACATTGTGATCATTAAATCTCAGTGGCCATTCATAAGAAATCTGCACAGGTCTGTGGAGTTGAAATAGTGTAGAAATTATTCACAAGATTGATAGAGGTGGAGAGGATTCTGGGAAATGGAAAATACTTGTAATTGAATGAATATTAGTGCACAATAAACTACTGTAGAGCAGACTCACATGAATCCATGAGTTGCATCAGTTATAAAAATCAATAAATAACATAAGCAGGCATGATAGAAATATACTACTTCAAACTGATATAATACATAATTGGATATAGAAAGAATATGGTAATTTCTAAATGGATTCAATGAAATATGCACTAATTTTACCTCAAGGACCAATCTGCTCCGGTAAAAAGGTTTACCACCCTATACTAATACACACTCAATAGACAAATAACAGTATGTTAATATTGCAACAAGCAGACAGGAAATATTAAACACCCACTTTCTTCCTACAGAGGAATCCTTTATTATATAAAAGTCTGCACAAATTTAATGTGTCATCCATAATAAAAAGGCTGAAGTGTATTACAGTGCTCTCTTAGTCATTCATTAGCTTTACCAGATGAAGGCAGAGTAAACTACATTAGTAAATGTTTAAGAGAGCAATAAACATATTACCGTTTTTCTGTAGGCGTTCATCTGTTTTTTAAAACCCTCGCTCTGTATACAGAAGAGGAGCTCATACGCTTTGTTCAGCTGATGTGACCTGTTGTATTTCAACATCAGGATAATATAAACTGTCCGTATATTTAAAGCTACAGTACAACTACAAATTGCAAAGTTGATATTGTTAATGAGCTGTCCCAGCTTTGTGTTTTAACAGTTTATTGAAGCTCAACACAGATGGTCCTTCCTGTTCAGTTTTTCTGTGCTGTTAAATGTTGACCACTCACATGAATTCAGAGATTTACAGAGACTGAATTAGCATTAGCATGTAAGATTTGAGTGTGTCAAGTGTCCTTTACTGGTTGACCATCAAATAACAACACTTAAGATTTCTTAAAAATGATTGTGAATCCAGTTTAAACATTCTGTCTCTCTATTAGCTTTGCTGCACCTGGTCAGGCAGTGCCTTAAAGAAGAAGAATGATGAGAGGTAGAAAGGAACTTTGCAACTTTGATTTAAAAAAAACTCTTCATAGTAAGTGTCCTTGTTGTGATTAGGTTTCACTTACATAAACTGCTCTGATCGAGAACAGACTGATGCTGAGATATTGATTGCAGGCCCTTGCTGCAAATAGGTTATTAAATAAATGTCTCCATGAGTGAATGGGGGGTTTATTTGTGGCTGACAGAGAGTGAAATATAATTTACAGGGCTGGGCTGAAAAAATTAAATATTCACAACTCTTAGGTCGTGGATTTGCAGAGGAAATTCTACATACAGAGCTTGAAACTTTATCCTATATGCTGTAATGTTGAAAATGACATACAGTCTGCAGGATATATGCAGATGGAATATGAAGGAATTTAAGATATCACTGTCAGACACTAATCACTGATATCCTGCAACAGCTTTTAAGGGTTAGACAGTAATTTACTTTTAAGATCCCTTAAATGCCTCGAATCAAGACGTCCAAATTCCTGGAATTAACAAGACAAGTTGAGAGACTAATCTCAGTTTATTAAGATGCATTCATCTGAGCTATGAAATCCCTGAATTACACATGACAGGTTTGGTTGACCCATGAGAGAAATTAACCTTGGGGGTCAGGGGTTAAGGTCAGTCTGCAGACAGACGCTGCTGACACTTCACTACTACTCCCTCTATAAAACACACACACAGACACACACACTCTCACTTTGTAAGAGGTGTCTGGTGTTTTGGGGTATTTTATTACAAGTTTGAATTACACACTACAGGTCACCGCACACGTGCGCCGTCACCGTGCGCTGTGACGACCTTGCACTTCCACTGATCCTCTTTTTTTTATCCATTTCAGTGCAGCAGTCAGCGGCTGACTGCTGCCTGCCATGTCTTGAAAATGTCTCACACATCAGCACGCTGTTAAAAAAGTGCATCATAAAATGTCAAACTGCATGGGTGCCAGCGGGGAAAATGTCATCTAAAAAAGTCAGACCGTGAAAAGTTTAAGGAAAGTGAACATTTTTGGAGGTGCGCTGACGTACAACTTTGAGCCTAGACTGTAACTACAAGTAGCTATTTTTAGCCTCGTGGGGTTGATTTCTGTCTGTTGGCCTTCTGTCCAGACTGAAATATTTCAAGAACTATTTGGTGAATTGGTGCAAAATTCTGCACAGGCATTCATGGTTCCCTGATGATGAATCCTAAATGGACTGTGATGATCAGACTTTGATGACCTTGGTGTTTGATTGGCTTTTTGCGTGGACTGCTTCCTCTGGTGCTGGCATCAGGTCAAAATGTCAGTTTCAGGTTGTCGCCAAGATTTTCAGATCAGACATTTTTGCAGTCTGATGCTCCTAATTGCTGCAAATTGGTTTAATTTCACAGTTAATGTGACCTTGGTGCCCTCTACAGTTGATTTCAGAAGACCCCTGATCACAGATGGATACATAAAAAATGCTGTAGTATGGTATTAAGCATTCTAGGCCTTATTTCCTTAATTTCCCTGATGGGGAAATGGTGGGGAAAAAAATCAAATGGCCGTGGGAGAGACTAATTAAAGTCTGCAAATAAACCAGAGAGAGCTGCCAGGTCAGTGTTTTGCAGAAGCTTAAGAGAAAGAGGAGGTGGAGGAGTTATTGTCACAATGAAGGCTATTCGCACAGGAAATCAGGAGGCGTGCGGTAAGATCGGCAGCTTAATGGATCAGTGTATGGCCACTGTGCAGCGTGAGAGAGTATGTAGGGGAGGAAGACTGGGAAATGGAGGAAGAAAGACTGTGTGGGAAAAAAATAAGAGGCAAGATGAAGAAGGTATGGAAAATCTGGCAGGAGTCTTGTCCTTTAGTGTAGTGTAAATGAATAATAGGGTTTAAAGGCAGAGTAGCCAAGAAAGAGCAAATGCCAGAGAGAGCAGTGCTGTCACTCACTTTCCCCACAGCTGTAATGGCTCCAGGCCCTGGATTCTTCTCTGAGCCTGGAGCAGAAAAAAAGCACCTAAACACACACACACACTAACGTCATCAACTAGACATTACCAAAGGAGGACGACCCTGTCAGCTTCTTGGATCATCCTGCTAAAACACAGTGGTTTGTTACAAGTTAACGTGGAGGCGTCTCATTATTCTCCCATGTTGGAATGAGTCAGCTCAAACAAGCCAATCTACAAACGGCATGACAAGAGTTTCATTTGCTTGCTGCTCCTGTGCATCCACAGAGACAGACAAGATCTTGAGTCAGGGTGTCTTAAAGATACCATTGAGAAACTGTTTGCCAACCTGAAGGAGGACGAATCTCAAAGTGCTCGTAAAACAACCTCACCAGCCGACCTGATGTTTAGAGTGACCTAAAAAGTGGTGCAGGTTGAGCTCATTGTTTCTGTTGCTGCAGTTGTTGTTGTCGTTGTGGTGATCTGTGGCTGACCGGCACGGATTCAGGCCTGGATCACTTTTCTCTCGGTTTCTGTCTCAGTATAACTAGCTCCGCCAGCTCTGACTCAGTGTGGCTCAGCCAAGCAACACATGAGCTTTAAAATGGGGATTGCAGATCCAGTTTTCCACCCATTACTGAGTTTCAAGTTCCTGTTGCTGCCGCCCAGCTCCAGATAGCCGTGACACCAGTTCACATTACAGCATGTGAGGAGCGAGCAGAGATTTCATTCCCCTTCTGCTGGCTGAGTAAACTACACACGAGGCGGCTTTGTACCTTAAGTACACAGTGTCTTGTGTTTGCTGTCTTGTTCGGGGATCAGGTGTTCTGCTTGGTTTCATTTTGACCGTACAGTATTACCTCTGCTCGCTGACCCTCCTCACCCCGCTCATCAAACTGAACATGCTGTATTCTGAGGGTAATCTGGACTGAAATGCTGACATTATTTTCCTGCCACAGTGTCCAGTCACAGTGCACAAAAAACTATACACAACATGACAATCTTTCTATGATGAAACAAATCATCTTCTATCCTCTCCTGTGCTATTAACACCAGCTGAAGTAGATCAATGAGTCCTTTGCATGTCTGTCCATGTTTGTGTTTGCCAGAGCAGGGCACGTGATTATTGATTAATCAATAAAGAGCGTGCAACTAATAACAGCACTGTGACTTGGTAACACTGTCCTCTCTCGTTAATGTGGAATAGCTGTCAAATGATAAACCACCGCTGGCTGTAAATGGTGGTTTTCGTCATGTTATGTATAACACATAATGGTTTACAGATTATTCCTCTCAGGAACAGCTCTCTGCTTTTATACTTCTGTCAGGATTATACCAAACAATATAAATTCACATTTTCATATATTTGGCCTTAAACCTCTAGCTTCCACTGCTCTGCAATAGTTGGTTATTTGCTCAACCACCAAGCCAAAGTTTAGCTTAAACTTTAACTTAAGTTAGCTTAAACTAGCCTAAACCTTACCTTGGTGTTTAAGTTCTGGCCATGTCACTCCCTCCAAGCATACACAGTCTCAGTGGAGTGGAGATTGGGGAGTGACGATAACTTCTTCCCTTGTAAGAACGTAGACACTGTGCCTGCAGGTGGATAGTGGAGCTTATAAAAGTTCATATGAGCATTTTTCTCCCCGCTGAGCTCAATTTTCAGGATTTTTTTTTCCTGTCCTGAGCATGAAAACATGTCTGCGGTATTTCAAGGTGTAGACAGTACATCTTTAAGGTGATGTTGAGTTATTTACCTGTGCATTCTAGTGACTAACTTCTTAATTATCAAGTACAAATTTACTCAGTTAAATCTGTAAGATGATCAATGAAAGCTGGGTTTTCCCTGCAGTTACATTACATCCCTGTCACTCCCCAAACACGTCAGAGTTACCTAGTGACTGCACATTCATGCATACCTTTTTAATCATCTCTTGCTCTTTTGTTGCTCTTTGTGTCTCTGTTTTAGCCTTACAACTACACTCACCGTGACAAGAATCCCAGCTCAGTGATCTTTATTAAAGACTGAGCTATCACTGATGCCATGTGAGCTTTATTCTCTGCCAACAGCTTTTCTCTTTACAATCTCACATCTCCATCCAAAACAAGACTATCATTCTGACCACATCATCTACAAGCCTCTCTCTGTCTATCTCTCTTGTCTTTCTCAGTGGTTATTCATTTGTTACTCATTCACATACATGCTAAATGCTTGCACTTTCAATGTTGCATAACTTTGGTTCACAAATAAGTCAGATTAATCTTCATTAATTCCAGTAACTGTGATTCACATATTAATAAGTGAGGGTGAGCTGCACTCAGGCAGCAGTTTGAAATGGTTTCACATGGTGGAGAAAGCACTGGCTCAGTTACAGTCACTTTGGTTGAGATGGTTTTGCAGAAGTGCACATCCTGTGTCCCATTTGCAAGATTTTTGTCCCTGTTAAAACGTTCCACATGTCATTTCACAGGTTTTTCCCAGTGCGTGCCGGGAAAAGCTCCAGAAACTCTGGCTAGGAATAAGTGTTTACAGATAATGAATAAATGAATGAGACGGTGTTCCAAACAAAATTATTTTATTTCCGCTGCCCTTTTGTGTGTAATTTTCTGTTCACTTAGGAAAACCATTTGAGTCCAGTTCCTGTGATGACAGATTTGAACCTGTTGCCTCTTTTTTTTTCTTTTTTTTTTTCTGTGTGCGTGTGTATCAGGTACCACGGCCAAACATGTGGTGTTCCTGGCGGGAAACACAGCGAAACACGGCCTGCGCTGCAAAGCCTGCAAGATGAGCCTCCACCACAAATGTGAGAATGGAGTTGGACAGCAGCGCTGCATGGGCAAACTGGTGAGACGTATGACACAGAAAGACACAAGACCTCAAGGCATGATATAGACGGCACACTCGTCGCTTTGCTGTTCACAGTTTGGGAGACTCTGAGCTTTGGGCATATTAATTATTGATGTCATTATGAACGACTGAAACAGACACATCAGAATTGGCTGTCTGACCATTTCCCACCAGAATGTGCTTATTCAGAAATCACACTCTATGTGTGAGTGTGCTGGTACATCTGTGAGCGCCATCCATCCTCGTCATCGTCCTCATCATCGTTATATCACCACCGTCAGCCTGTGTGTGTGTATTAGATAATAGTAATACAGCACACCATTTGCAAAAATGCTGACCCCTCCTCACCTCTGTCAAGTTCTGCCGTGCTGCCATCAGCATAAACCATTAAATCAGGATCAGTGATGCAGCTTTAGAGTCATGATTGAAAATGTTTTATTATGCGTTTGGCATTTCACAGCCTGATAGTGTTGTTAGTTAGTTAAGTTGGTTAAGTAAGCCGTGGTCTCATATCACCAGCAGAGGTAATGAGATTGTGAGAAGTTTACAGTATCACAAACATGCTGGTTTTGGCTGTGTTGATTGATGATAATTACACTGAAGAAATAATATTGCAGGATATTCACAGTCTGCTGCTGTTATCAGCCTTTCACAGTTTAATTTAACTCCAGTTTCTTTGGTTCAAGGCATTATAAACACTTTGCCTTTAGATGTGGTACTCAACCCTTAAAAGTTAAAGAACCTTATTAAGGGCTTATTAACCTTTTCCAAAACCACACTGGAAAAAACACTGGTCAACATTAAAATAAACCAATTTTTCATGAAAAGTTTTATTCAGCTTTAATTAAATCAATTTACTTCCCTGTTTTGTTTCATTTAAGCCACTTTTCTGCTAACGAGCTCTAAATGAGAGTCATAGAAAAAACATTAAGCTAGCGCTGATTGGTCGATTTCAAATATGCATGTCGACATAAAAAGAGCAAAACTGCCGTGTGGACTAAGGGAATTTATTTAATAGTTGGTACAGTCTGCGCACTGTAATAACCTTCGACTTAAACATTATTATTGTATATCGTTTCCCTCCCAGCAACACACTTTCTGTCCTCATTTTTGGCTGATGATGATGATTGAGATTGTGGGCTATCACGTCATCCACAATCCCATATACGTGTGTAGGAACATTGTTTGTAAGTCAGTCAGACACAAATTTAGGGCGGGATCTTTTTACTGGGGAGGGGTCGGTCACACCAGCGAAACCGAGAGCCAGGAAACGTTCATCGCTTTTTACTTCTGCAGCAGTCCAGTAAACTGGCAGTCAGGACTGAACTGGGGCTCTTTAGTCATTCACACACACCCATCCCACTGGGGGACTGCTGCACTGTCGAATCCCATATTATGTGATTTTCTAAATCTCTACCTCAACTTCTTTTCGCTTGAGAGGTTTTCGGCTGGGTTAGCTGAAGAAATCTACAGGACGGCAGTGTTAGTCAGCAGAACAAAGTGAAATGATGTCTCGTGGAAATAATATGGTGGTGATACTAACAGTACGGGCTGTCTCTCTCCTTTCCGACCATTGGCGTCTCCACTAGATGCTACAGGGGATGAGGCTAGAATGTGATCCCGGCTCTCAGAATTGGAAATGGGGTTGAGGGTCAAGCATAAGGGAACCCCAGTGATTTGACTCTAAATTCGACTACTCTAAACTTGGACTCTCCTGCAGCCATGCTTGTTTTCTCTTGGCTTGAGAATCCTTTGGCAGTGGTTCCTCATGCTCTGAATCTTCATCAGTCGTTTCTAGACTTACTGATACAGTAATGACTCTTTAATAGAGTAGTCAAAAAATCTGCCTGTAACCTTTGTAGCTGGGCTATTTGAATTACATAACATTATTTCTTGCATTTCTTACTTAGATGTATTATTAGTTCGGCAACGGTTGTAATGTATTGAATGGTTGTGTTTCACCAATTTCTCTCTGAAGGTACAGTTACATGGGAAAGATTTTGTTTTCCTAAATGGGTTGAGCTACACATTTCTCCTCCTTTTAATGTGTCTCTGTATTTGCAAGTGATGTTGGTCACCCTAGCTAACAGCTGACCCTCCTGGACTCTCCCACAGCCACACAGTTTTTTATCAAGACTAAGTGTTGACAAGTCAGTCAATTAGAACTCTACAGGAGACCTGCCAGTTTGAATCGAACATGATTAATAATCAATGTGTGTCAGTTAATGTGTGAGTCACTGCTTGAAGGCTTCGGTGCGTAGCGGTGAGATTTAGTGCAGTGCTTGAGCTACATATCAAACTGGATCAGTGACACAATTCCAAAGTTACAGTGATTCAGAACGTAAAATGATTCCATGTGGTTTGATGACGGTATAACAGCACAACATCATTCAGATCTTTTACTCCATCTCTCCTTAACTTGTGGTACTCAAGTGAACGTGTAAGCCCCTCCATAGTCCAGACTAGGTGTGACGAGACAAATCTGTGCTTTGTTTGTGAGTGTGGCACAGGGTAAAACAGACCTCCTGAAAAACGATTGCTTCAAACCAGCAGAGTGAAGGTTTAGGACTGTGTCAGTAAAGTTGTTGTACAATGTGCAAACTGACAATATTGGGTTTTGTGCCGCTCACCTGCTTCTTGCAGCCCTTATACACTGAGAGGATGCATGAATGAATGATTTAATTGCAGTACTGTCCTCATCCAAGAATGATGATGTTCAGACTTTAGACTGTATCTAATTCTGTATTATTAAGTCACTGGCAGCGTTAGTGAGCGTTGTTAGAACCGGGACGGTTCCTAACAAGTGTGCTCCTCAGCGCATGTGCATTGATATCACCTGAAGGTTCTGACATCTCAGTTCTCGATGGGCCCGAAGAGATCAGGGGTTGCTTCTTTAGCGATCTCATCTGAAGTGGCAAACAAAAGAATTAATCAGGACTGATCAGCGTGCAGATGCAGCTTTACACCTTCCCTTGAATACCGTGTATGTAATGAACCAGAAAAAAAGCTGTATGGTACGAGGATGTGATCTTTGGTACTGATGCACACAGACTGTCTGTAATCTAGGGCAGTAGTACCTCAGAAACCACTGTGTCATTATCGATAAATGGCTGCATATACTGTATGATATCTGTGAAGTTATGGAAAATACGAAGGCTATAAATCACTGTACATTAATAATCATTTACCCGGTACTTCAGATAACATAGTCTTCTAGGATTGTGGAAATTTCAATCTTCTTCTGTAGCAAAGATGCTGGGGAGTTTAATTTAAATTGGGTGGAACTAATGCGCCTTTCCGGTAGGAGTAGTACGATATTGAGTGTGGACTGAGTCTGAGTCTATTTCTCTTGCTCTGTAACTCTAAGGCTATCATTAGTTGTGTCATTGTTTCCTCACCTTTTTTTTTTTTTTTTTTGTGATTGCGTTTGCTGTGATGACCACACAGTGCATGTCCTGCAGCTCACAGCTCATTCCATGCCTGATCGTTTCCATCATAGAGGAGGGCTGTGCACTTTAACATGAAACAAAACCCAGCTGTCATCTGTTTTGGTATTTGCTCCCACTGCCTAGCAAATCACTCAGTTTGCAGGCTACAGGTAGCTGCCAGGCTCGCTGCCGTGCATCCTGTGTGGCAGGACTTCAGCCTCAGTGATATGGCTGATCTGATAGTGAACCTGTACTGATATTTCAATTATTAGTGCTTCCTGCAGCACTGCATATTGATTCGTCTCTAGTATTTGTTGCCTCTCTGTCTTTCCCTCTCAGTAAAGGCTTTGGGCGTGCCACATTGCAGTCCAGGAACAGTCACGGCTGCATCGAAAATTGCCCATGTTGAGCGGCTTAAATCTCCATCTATATTTCATTTCTGTATTGATTTATCTAGCTTGCTCCTCATCAGCACTTTCCACTTGGAAATATTTTTACTCGATTTACCTACCTGGTTTTATTAGACTGTAAATCACCCTTGGCATTCTAAAATGCATTTTATTTTGTGTGGCTTTCATCTTGTCTAGTTTCATTCTTTTCTAAGCCTGTATGTCAAGACAGATAGAGGCCCTTGAGGTTCAGGGCGTCCTCTGGCACAAGGCTGAGGGGCCCAGTGTCTGAGTCTCACACAGAAACTCAGTGAAAGGATCATTATCTGGTGGTGTTGACAAATGGTGCTGCTGTCTGGATCTCAAACCTACAAAATTGTTTGTTTCTTTCTTCCATCTAATCTCTCTTCATTTAAAGCTACACTAGGCCTGTAGTTGTCCCAGTTCAGTTCAGGTATTATACTTGTTGTGTTTTGTCGCTGCTGTAGAAATATTGTCACTGATGGTTAAATAATTACTGCAGACCACTTAAACACTACAATAAAGAATGATCTAGTCCAGTTGAAAAGGACGTCAACCACAAACGCTCCATGTTACGAACCAGAAGATGGACTGGACTGGTTATACATTACAGTCCTTTCAGCTTCCCCTCCATCTACTGCGTATTACGGCAGTGTTTTTCATAACTTCACTTCTAATATAGCTAAATTGTATACCCCAGCAGCCCTGGATGCAGACTCCCAAAATAAATCTATAAGCTGTTGGGTTGTTCCTCCTGCTCCTGTCCTGTACAGCTGTGGTAGATAGGTGTATGCATGGTGGAGACTCACAGGACAATCATAGTCTCAACAGGACGTGTGTTCCAGACTTAGAAACAATGCGCAGTTTCTCAATTATGGCTTGTCTGAAAGTGGATGTTTTTAGCTGGTTTTACCATAGGAATGAAATAAGTTTCATCTATCAGTCATCTATCTTTATCTCTTCTGTTTCCTGTCACTCTGTATCATCTCATTTTATCTCTCTATCTATCTATACATTCTGTCCCTGCTCTGTCTAGTTTATTTCTATTCCTAACCATCTCTCTTTATAGACTCAAGGGATTAATTGGGTTTATTTTTTGCAAGTAAAAATTCTGGATTTACGGCTGTTTTCTGGACAAAACAAGTTGAGATCTTTTGGACTCTTGGAATGACATTTTCAGTGTTTTCTGATGTTTAACAGACTGAGCATACTCTCAGTTAATTGAAAAAGATTATTGTAAGATTTATCTTATCTTTCATCTGATATATCTCATCTGGATATGATGACAGTTGGTTTCGCAGAGGTAGTGGCTCATTGAACAGAACTGAAACCTGGTTGATGTCATTAGAATTTTACTGTGTGTATCTGGATTAAAGCCATGTAGTATTTTGAGAAGCATACCCGAGAGAGTCTGAGAAAGTTGCAACGTCCGACCTACAGACCATCAAATAAGATTCTTACTCTTTTTCCACTGAGATGAACTTGCTCTCTTTTATATATTTGCTCTCTCATTTCTGTAAAACCTGGAAAATTTGAAGTTATTTAGACCCTCTTTTTCTTCACGCATTGTGTGCAAGCTACTATTTGGTGTGCAGAATTTCTGAAAATAGTCTATGAGACAGATGCAGCCGCACACAATCAGGGTATTCAACTCTGAGCAGGGGCGGGAAGAATAGTGGGCGCACCATGGTAGCCTGCGGTATTGAAATTGCTATTTGACGCTTACGTACGTGGGTTCTTTACTTCTAGAGTGGCACTGACCCAACAAAGAAAAGTGTATTAAATAAATGTATTAAGTGGCTGTGTTTACGACCTGTGTGCCCGGTTAATGAAAAAAGGCAACTCTGATTCAATAAACGTTGCAGTATGTTATGGATGTTACTGAACCCCATTCGGTATTGTTTAATTTGCCACCATCGTTTACGGGCGGTCTGCAATTGACTATTTAGTTACTACCAGCCTTTACACAGGCACATTTCTGCCAGCACCCCCGCAGTCTTTCCATGGAAGTCACGCGCGGTAACTTCATTTTTACCCCGCGCCTGGCAAAGGTTCTAGCAAAGATGACCAGACAAATCGACAAAAGATATAGTATGTTTGTTTGTGTTGGAATCAAGCAGGGCTTTATACTATACTGTTATTTAATAATACAGGTGTCATTTTGTTGGTTTTTTTTGGTTTGTTCTCAGACTTACGTGATCGGTAGGGAGATGGGTTGAACCAGCCGGAGAGAAAACCTAACATTGATTCTTGGTAAAACTAATCCATTAATGCCTCGATTACACTACACGGGTAAGTAGTATTTCTGGTAATATGATATCCAGCAAATCAGATTAAACTAGATTCAAGTCAGGTGCAAAATTACTATAAGTGTTTTTCTGCGCATTAGCATTGATTTACTTAATGAATAAAAAGAAACATTGCGAGTCTTCGTCTCTTGTATTTGCAAATTGTCTTCATTTTTGTGTACCATATTAGTATAATCTGTAAATGAATACAGATGCTGGTCAGAGGCTGCTCTAACGAATCTAATCTCTGAATTTTGACTGCCAAAACCTTTTATCTTTTCAAGCTATTTAGCTTCTCAAGCACAAAACAACAGCTGATATTCAGGCAAAAAGTTGCACAATTCTTGTGACCGACAGTCCTTAATTCATTATAAGCTAAACATGCACAATGTAGGTAAGTTTTTCCTGAGGATTTGCCCTTTTGCAATTAAAAAACCTTTCTAGTGATAGCTGAAGTAGTTAGGATGAAAAATAATGATACACATTTCTTAGTGGAATGGCAGAAGCAAACTAGTCAGCTACCTTAATTTTCGCGAATTATTGGCAGTAAAATCAGCTTATGGGTTTTGCCTTTATTTCCTCTAATGAGTGCACCGCCATATATAATTGGCACGCGTCTGGCTCCCAAGGGCGGGTTCTATCACGCAGCCGGCTCTAGACTCTCGCATTAGTTTGCTCTGAGAACTGATACCATTTCAGTCCAACCGTCCATTAAGCATACTGCACTTGACTCTCTCTATCATCGCTACTGGGTTTGGGGCTTTTGAGGAAAACTTCTCTTCCTGTGCTGCAACCGATCATACCTAGCTGGCCCGTACTGGCCTGCACTGAGTACAGTGAGCCTTGGCCTTGTCATGGATCACGGCTCTGGGATCTGTATGTTGGTGCAGTTAATTCATTTAAAATTCATGAGAGAAAGAAAGGGTTGGCTCATAGATATCTTATCTTTCAGGCAATAGAATATTTCATGACAGATCTCAAAAATGTGCCATCTCATATTCACTTGGGTAGGTTGTGGAGGTATACAATTATTGTTACACTGTATCAGACCTGTTTACTTTTATAGTTTATCATGTTTATCTCCGTTGTCAACAGTGGAAAAAGAACCACAGATACACAATGACCTGCAAACACACGTATATATTGATCAGCGTGGCATGCTGGGGAGGCGGGTGTGTGGCGTTATCAGGCTGGACCGAGCACAGCTGGCAGCGGGCTGTTTGTCTGTCAGTCGACAGGTCCATTAGCTCAGGCTGGCGGACAGACATATGGAGGCTCTGCAGGGTAATGAGCAGAGAAAAACGGCGACGCTACCGGAGACTCTCGGTTTTAGGATAAGGCTCACGCGCTTTAAATGAGACACACACGGTCGCACACAGGATTGCCATCTGTTCACACTTTTCAGGTTTAGTGTTAAACTCCCTGAGATCAATTGACAGTAGGATAGTCTGGTTAATGCTGTGATTTCTTTTTGCTTGAATTCTCTGTTCGGAAAGTTTGATTGTGAAGCATAAAATCTATCATCACACTGGATTAAAGATGTTGGAAAATAGCACTTTAATTTTATATTAAAGATGGATCAAACCAGTTATCAGTCAGTATATGTACTGTGAAAGTGTGTTGAACCCACAGAGAATTTCAACCCTCTGCATTTCCTCTCAGTGTTAGCATCTTTTAGCTTTTAGTTTTGGTTTTCTGGCTCACATTATTCCTGTTTTGGTTCTCATCCACTGTTGTACATAAACCCAGGGTATATGTCCAGCACCAAACAGTGGACAGCAGCTGAATAGCCAGACATTTTTCGCAGGAGTTGGTGGAGACCAAACACAGAGCCAAAAGGAGAGTGAATATTCGGCAAGCGGCCTGAAGCGTGACTCCTTATGAATGCTAATAATACATGCAAATAGGGTAACTGTTTGCAAACGTACATATCAATATGTCAAAGTTGGGTTTACAAGTTGTTCAGCTACTCCCACATGTCCTGTCAATAACTGAAAGGTTAAAAGAATTCACAATGCTGTTCCATTTTAATTTTTCCCACCCCTCATGCCTTCACTTAGATACTGCTTTATTTCCTGAAGGTTGTTATCTTGGCCTGCCCATCCTCTCAGCCACTGTCCAGGCCTCCACAGTATCAAGAACCTCTCAAGGCCAATGAGAAGCTCTTAGTTAGCTGTAATGGATTGCCACTGCTTGATATTGTTGTTTTCACCCGGAGGCCAGAGAGGCAGTTTGCCGTGTGGCGGCAGTTAACTCAGCTCATCCATCAGCCACACTGCCAGTCCACATGGGTGACGCTCAGGGAGCCACAGAAGACCAAAAGCACTTCTCTTCATTACTGTACATTGCCACAAAGAAGTCAAATTCTCCTGCTGTCAAGCAAAAATAGCCATTAGTGTGTCTTAAAAAGTCACTCTCATATCTTTTCGCACCATTTCCCTCCAGACACCATGGAGGAACAGGACATGTTATCATTTGGAGGGATTTCAGGGACCCAGCGGGGCAGGATTGAGACTCAAGGTATTAGTGATGAAACAGGAAGACGCACCCACCAGTTTTCTGAGCAGGTGTGAAGAGCGGCAGAATGGCGGCATATCTCCCTGCTAATTGTGCTAACACCTCTCTGAGAACTTCCTCTCCACCCACAACCCTGTCCTGTTTTAACTTCCCGAGCGTTCATGAAAAACCTGATCCTGCCTCTCCCACTCATGTTGATGCTGGATTAAAAAGAACAGATTGCAGAACAACTTAAGCAGCTCCTCGGTCTATCAGTGTACTGTAAACAAGGGCTTCTCCTGCTTATGTGAATGCCAAAAGACTATTTAAAGATACAATAGAGAATATGGTGCATATGTGTCTGCGCCTTGTTTAGAAACTTGCCACCTTTTTCATTTTTCCTGAGACTGTGTGCTCATGTGTTTCTGTCTGTTTCTGTTGTCTAGTTGGAGCAGAGCCAGCTACAGAAGGACATCCTCAAGCTCAACACCTATGTGGCCTTGTACAGTTTCACTGCCCAAGAGAGCCATGACCTGGAGATGAGGTCAGTTTACACACACATGCACACACGTGTCACTCTAATAAAGAAACCCTGCTACACCACCCACCGTCATTACACAACACAGCACCTGTCCAGGGACTACAGATGAAATATTGCTGACTGATTGGCTTTGACAGGCCTACAATGATTTCTTTTGATCCATTATCGCTGTTTAAAATACCCTGAACCAAGTACAACACATTGTAGTCTCAGCTCCTCTGTATAAGCACGATTCAACTTCACTGTGAAGTTAGATTTAAGCCTCCTGAGGAAGACAGATTGAATCCAGCACTGATTAATTCGTACACACGTAGGTCCCCAAAGTTCACCTGCCAGACATGATCTAAAACACAAAAAGGTTACGCTGCTCATCTTGCCTTTCTAACAAAGCAATCAGCTCCAGTTCCAGCTAAATGTTACAGTTACTCTTTTCAATGATGATTATTGGTTTGAATGATTTTTACATCTTCTTATGTGACTCTTTCAGCAAAGCTTCTGTGTGTCATTGACTCCTGTTGCCTTTTGATAATAATTGTATGTTTTCAAAAAACAATCCAATGCAATTATATTATGCAGTCAGACAACACACCAAGGATCAGGCACACAATCTAAAACGCACAAACTGTGTACGTGTAGAGAAGATGTTTAATTTACTGTTTGACATGTGTCAGTGTCTGCTGTTGAAGAGCTGTCTGTCAGTCTTCAAGTTGTCTCTTAATTAGTGTGTGTGTGTATTTCCTGTTTCATCTTATGTAATCAGTGTGTGTCCAGTGCAGCACAGGTTAAAATGTAGATTATAGAAGAATAGATTTACAAAAGGAAATAATTAGCATCCTCTTTTTAGTTAATGGTTTTCAAAGATTCATTTCTCTGGGGCGGCCTCATTATTGGTACCTGTGTGCCCGCCGTGATGGTCTATTAATATCAGTCAATCTCACGTCCTCTTAAATTTATCCTGAGAGAGAGGGACAGTCTTCGAGAAGTCCATTTATAAGTCCATTTATAGCTCCCAGGAGGCATTAACAGCATGCCAGTGGCCGAGATGAGATATGTTGCTGACGATAACTTGTTTTATTTTTGGTTGAAATTATGTGTAAGTGTTTGCATTTTTTCAGGCCAGCACAGAAGTAGGTACTTATTTAATTTAGAATATGGAGTGAAGACAAATTAAGTCTGAGACAGGGTCAGATCAAAAGCGATATGTGTTCATGCTAAATGTAGTGCATTACTGTGGGTAGCAAATATGGAGTGAATGCAATTGCAGATCGTTAAGTTGCCTGTCTGGCCACGCCCTAATCTGTGATGTCAGCAGGTGTTTTGGCTTTGACAGCTAATTAAAACCAGACACTGATTGGGTTGTGGCCAACACTGCAACATGATTTAATTTAACTCACAGAGAGCTGTGCAGCTGTGGATTTCTTTCCTCTGTGATGAGGTGTTAATTTACCCTTTAAACTAGCATGTTTACAAGCTCAAATTTATAATTACAAAATCTTGTAATCTTGCTAGATAATTTAGTTTTCATGTTGAACGTGAAGTATTTTATGTACATATGATGGGATAATAATTCCAAATAGACACAGTTCTATATGTCTAGCTTGTCTTATTATCTCTGATACAATGCAAAACTCTTTAGATTTCATCCCCTGCCTTAGCTATGAATGATGGGGGCATCATCTGCAACATACTTTCAAATAGGCCCTCAAGAAGAGAGCATTCATCATGAACAGTCCTTCAGCCTAAGTACCCATTTGTCTCTGGTTCTTGCAGAAATCCTCTGCGGATTTAAGGATATGAGAGTGCACTTGTTCTCTCCTTCTATTTCCTCTATACACACACACACACACAGATCCTTCCTCTCTCTTCGGTCTGGAAAAACTTCACTCAGCTTCATTTGAAATTCATTGACTTCTTCTCTAGAACCCCTGTCCACTGATACCTGCTCCACATCACACAGCTCACCAAGCTTTGTTTCGCAATTTCTTCTCTTATGAACGCCTGCATCAAAGTTTTTCTCCTCTGGGTCTTGCTGCAGACAGTAATCAATACATCAAACACTAACACATAAAGCACAAATGGGGGAATAATGGAATTCTTAATCAAAAGGTACAATTTTCATTTTCATTTTAAGTGGGGAAATCAGTTTTGTGATTAATTTCAGTTGCTGCCACATGCTCTGATTACCAAATTACTTTCAACTACGCAGTGGCAGTAATGACGATGAGAGATGCATTTTAAAAATAAGAACACAGATTCTAAACCCTCATGTGGTTTTTGTTGTCTAATGGTTAAAGATTTTATCAACCCTTTTTCTCACTTACGTTGCTCCCTTTTTCATGACTAACTTGATTTTAATGGACAGTATTTGAAGGAAACGCTCATCCAGTTAATTTCCTGTTCTTCTAATTGAATCAACATGTAGGCCAGTGTACTATGTTTTCATCGCCTTACAAGATTTTACAGTGTTGGGTGCTGTGCTGTTTCTCACCTGAAATAAACAGTGTTTTCTGAGTCATGGTCATCATTACCACGCAAAGGACAGCCAGTGTTAAAACTGAACCACAAGAGGAAGAAAAAGGGAAATTACGTAAACCAGCATTTGGCTCCACTGGGCTGGTTCTTTTGATTTTGAAGCCGACGGCTTTGAACAGATGCTAGTAATTATGGCACACACAGCGATGGGGTACAATGATTCATGCATTTTCCTGGATAAATAAGAATTACTTACGGCAAACAAACATGATTATGGTGCATCACATGTCATTTAGAACAGGGAAAAGATTGCAAACATCCTGTCTCCTGCTTGAATATGCTGCAAATGTTAGAGGGTCTCTTATGACTGAACTAACTGTCGCTAGTAGATTTTAGCAGCTGTAGCTAGCTAATTAATGCTAACTCTGCAGCGAACTTTGAAATTTTTCCAGCTAACGTGAAACAAGAGCCATGTAAAAGGGTCTTCAATATGCATTTTGTTGCTGCATGTAATGTTGTGCTAAAAGACTGAGGCTAATGCTAACAGGTCCCGTGGTAAAATGTCACCAATTTTTGCGAATCCATGTAGAGGAAATGTAAAGTAGGAGCTGAATTGTCCTTTTATTGTAGGATAGCTAATCTGCCCCTGTATTATACTGTAGTACAAAAAAGCTGCTAATGCTGTCCTGAATTCTGAAGTTATAGCACAGTGGACGTGTTGGCTGTTTTCTGGGCTTTTTGTAATATAACTTGTAACCACACACAAAAATAATACAATAGCTCTTAGCAATCACCAATAGCTAATGGCTCTTGGCTTTGTAAGTAACCCTAGGTTACTACTGTAGGTAGTAAGCTAGTTAGCAGGGCATGCTATAGTAAGCTAGTTAGCAGGGCATGCTAATATTTACAGCTTAAAAAAAAGACCTGACCTTCTAATAGAGTCACATGTAACCTGTTTTTATGTGTGGAGAAATCCAAAGCTTGACAGGCTACATGCTTAGTCACAGTCACTAAGCTGCTACAAAATACCCCAAGGACCCAGAACTTCTTGGGCCCCGAAAGCCCCAGAGGGAGTTTTTTAAATTAAATTTGACTCATTGCTCAATAACATTGTGGTTAACGGAATAAGCACCAGCAGGGGGTAACTAGGGGCCTACAGCTCATTTTTGCCACAGGACTCTGATTTATCCAGCCATGATATGAAGAGAAAAAAACGTTTTGGCTGAATTTGACTTTGTTTTGCTTTTTTGTTGCAGAGCAGGAGACAGGATCTTATTGGCTGATGACTCTAATGATGACTGGTGGAAGGTGGGTACAAAACCAGCATATTACAACTGAAAAGTGACAGGCTCATCTGTTTTTTTTTTAGAATTAATCTGCCAAGATGCTAAATTCAAAGACAAAGTTTGCAAGTTTGTTGATGTCCAGTTTGCATATAATGTGTGTTTTCCACAAAACCCTAAAAATGCCCCAATAAGAAATGGACTGATAAATTACAGGAAGTCCAGCTGTAAATTATAGGAGTAAGAAACAGGCTGCCTCAGGACACAAATGCATGACAGATAAATTAGGGAGACAAAAGGGCCAGAACGTGACTGTACAGAGGCGGCCTGCTGCTACCAGACCATGAAGAAACTCATCACACATTTTAATGCTGTTGTTGTTCTCTACAGCCTGTAGATAAACAGAGACATCTGGCCCCTTTGGTCTTTGAACAATAGCTACTTGAACAAGTCAAGAGGCAATCATTAGCACCTAATGTAACACCTGCCCACAACATATGTGTACTGTATGTGAAAACATAAACACTATACTTTATGTAACAGGCATATACAAGTTAGTATGATCTAAAATAAAACTTCATACAGGTATAATGTCTGTCACCAACAGAGCCCCTGTTGTTTTTTTTAAGGCTTTTATCTAATCATTTATGAAAACACTGGGTTTGTAATCCTCTTACATCCTTTGCAGCCCCTCCATGCGTCAGCTGTTTTAATGTTTGATGAATTCATTTTTTCCAGGGGGTAATTGAGGACAGGATCGGTTTCTTCCCAGCAGCCTTTGCTCATCAGGTGCGGGCCGGGGACCAGGTGTTCAGGTGTAACAGGACGTTCATCGGCTGTAAAGAACAGGGACAGATCACCCTAAAGGAGGGACAGGTACTGATAACTATGATGATGATGATAATGGTGAATGTGATGGAATGATGATTGTCTTCTTGTTTAAAGTGTGTACAGTTTCTGTCATTGATTTCTATGTTTCCACATGAAAGCAGACTGAACAGGCTGCTACTTATATCCTAAATGATCCAACTAAATCATTATGGGTCATCTGTGTCAACATCTGCATCTGCAATGACTCTGCCTTCTGCATATATTTCTTCTTGTTATTATTGTTGTATTGTTCAGGACATTTCCGGGTATTATTGACCTTTTGACAGCAGGTGTATGAGCATCTTCTTCAGCTATGGCAACAGCCAGCAAAAAACAAAAGGAAAAAAAAAACAAGATGCAAGCAGCAAAATGCCACCCAGCAAACACTGAATGTATGGAGTCAGTCAGGCTAGGTACAAATTATACTTGTTCTAATCAGGTCAGGTGGGGGCTCATTGTATTGTTGCAGTCATCAAGAGAAAAATATGTTGTTTTGACACAAGACGGAAAGTGTGAACTGTGAAAAAAATGACGTGTTGCTGATCTTTTAGACGCACAGAGTCTCTCTTTTTGAAGATCAGTTCATGCCAGCTGATGTTAAAAAGGCCTGGACATAAAGTTAAAAAAGAGATGTAAAGATTTCACAGTAGTGATATGATTGTTGTTTGGGTTAACTGCCTCCCCTTGGAGCCACAAAGAGACAGAACACATGAGGAATTAATTTAGACCAAATATTAGCAGGGATGATCCAGTGAGCATCATCATCCTTGTGGGTTTGGGAGGCAATGACCTTTATCCTGGGCATTACAAATGCCACATTACATCTGTGTGTAATTCATGATCACACCCAGAGTCACATTATCAAGCAGCCCTTTAGCCATCTTATTACCCTCCCACAGCTCCCATGTCACCTCTTACCTCCAGCGACTCTTCCCTCACATACACTTATTCGCTGAAAGGTTCGCCCGACACAGGATCCTTTTCAGGGAGTCGCCATTAAATTAGCATTTTGGCATAACGGCTGTACTTAGTTCAGGCTCCCTTTTTCCCACAATGCTTTCCAGGGCATGTTTGGGACTCAGAGGAGTCTTAAAGTAAGCAACCCCCAGTGGAGATGAAACCACCAAACACAAGACGAGTCAGTGACCCGCTGCCTTTCTTTTCCAGTCACACAAACCCAGGGGAAGATGTTGTAGAGTACTTAGAGCGCACATGAAAACACCATGTGTTCTGGTCCATTATGAGGATCAGTGAGTGAAATTAAGAGCCGGTAACAGCATCATCATTATCATCACACCTTTTTGTGTAATGATAATTATACATGAGGCAATAATTTACACTCGAGCTTGGCAATACAGGATACTGACACAGTAGATTGTGTGATATGAGATTATACTATACCTTTCACACAGGTTAGTGCAGTTGCAGGTGACTAATAAGCAGCAGTAATAAAAATAAAAGAATAATTGGAGACTAATGCACGTAAAAAGAGAGATTAGAGCAGGAAAGATGAAAAGGAAAATAAAAAGGTTTTGTGCTGCACTTTGGTAAAGCTAAAAGGCTCATTCTGCAGGACCTGTGGGGCCTTCATGATTCATACAAAAAAGCATTTCAGATATGTTGTGGTTTATAAAATAGTAAAGGAATTTTGAAGTTAATATGAAAACTGACTTTAAAATTGGTGTAATGTGTTCTCTTTTTATGGTCATAGTAGTCAGGCAGCAGTTTTGGATCATAACCTGGGATCTTTTTACAAAAAATCTTTTCCAGGGGGGTGTCGTGGTGGCCCAGTGGTCTGACACACATACCATGTAACCACAATGTTTCCAGTTCAAATCCAGTCCCAGATTTTTGTTGCAGTCCAGTAAAGTGCTTTACAGCTTAACTAAAAAAAAAACCATCTTTTTATGGACCCTGCTTTGCCCAAACGGTCACCACAAAGTTAGGAGCCTAAACCCAAGCCTTAAAATACAGCTTCACACCAGAAATACACAGAAGTATGTGGGCACGTGTGTCCACAAACATTTGGCCTTATACTGTAGTGCAACAGTGTATCTGATGCTTGTTTACAACACCTCCAAAAGGTACAGTACGCTCATTGTCTGACCATATGATAGGCAGTCTGTATAAGGGTCTCTTTATACAGTCTGATCCATATTAAGAAACAACATAGGGGCTAAGTTAGAGCTCATGTTATAATTATTGAAATATTCAGTCACTGTTTTGTTGACTACACTTTCTGTTCATAGTTTTTTATTTACTGCTGAAGTAAAATTCCTCTTCTGCTTTCAGATCTGTGTGAGCAGTGAGGGCGAGCGCAGCGGCTTCATCAGGGTGGCGAGTGGAAAGAAGAGAGGCTTTGTGCCCTGCGACGTCCTGGAAATCATCTGAGAGAAAACACTCAGAGAAATGAAGAACGAGTGAGAAAGAGAAAGAGAGAGAGAGAGAGGGAAGGTAGGATCAGCCGCCCAGAGGTCAGAGGTGGAGGACAACTGAACCTACAAAATGGCCCCGAGACACCAGTGAGTTTTGTCACTGAGGACTCCACTTTGTTGCAGGTCAGAGTTTCTGTACCTTCCTCGCTCCCTCTCAGCACAGAGAGAGAGATAGATGCTGAGATAACAGTTTGTTGTTTGCAAGAAGACAGGAGGAGATCATGGTATCACTGGATTTGATCTAATTTATGGAGCCGATGTGTGTGTGTGTGTGTGTGTTTTTTCCCTTAGTTTTATTCTGCTACAAGCTGTTTAATTTCTGAAAGTGGGCTGGCTGTTTACGCCTGAGAAAAGGAAACAAACACTTACTTCAGTTATTATTTTCAAGGTTTTAGTACATACAGTGGCATTCATCCTACAAATAGTTTAGTTTCTCATGCTTTTACATTACGTTCCTAGCAAAATGTTAGCTTTTAATACACAGTAGTCAACACTAGGCTCTGAAACAAATGACAAACAAGAACTTTGTTTAAGAACTTTTTTAAGCCTTAAATCCCCCAAATATCTTTTAAAAGAACTTCCTGTATAGCCTCCAGCATACAGTTACAATCCTACAAAAGGTTTTTCCATATGTTTCTCTCTTGTAGCACATCAGGTACGACAAAGAGATGTGGGGGAGTATTTTCAGAGGAGTTTGACACAATCAAAGACTTCAGTGATTCTCTCCGGTCCTCCAGAAATATCACCTTCACACTCCCCACATCTTAACAATATCTCACTTCAATGCTATCCAGGATTTTACTTAACATTTTGCATTTTCTCTGAGCTGCAAAATCTGCCGGATTTCTCATTTTTATCTGTTCATTGATTTAATCTTCTCTGTTTTTGGTTGTTTTCATTAAAGATTTCCATCTTCATCGCTATAAAACAGAGAATCAGAGGGTACAGCTTTGGTATAATTTAGCACAGAGGGTGTTTTTTTTTTCTCAACAATTTGATGATCAAAGCTTAAGTGATCTGATGGGAATGACTTGTGAACACACAATGGCGCCTGTAAGACATTGTAAGACAATGATACATTTCTAGTTAGCATGTTAACTTTAAATGGGATCACTCTCTTGTGGTTTTTCTCTGTCTCAGCACAGACTATTGTGAACAGGATGTCTTGTTCAGATTCTAATGAAGTGCATTTCTGGCAAGGTGTTGCATCATACTAGATATAGTATATCTCTTAAAGGTTGTTCTGCACTGAAACTTGGCTTTATTGAATGTCCAAAAATGCTATATTGTACATAATGTACGTACAAGATTAAAATTCCTTCTTTATCACAATAGCTAAAGATGTATTATGATGATTTTTGTGTCGTCTCACACCTTTTCTTCAGTGCCCCCCCCCCCCCCCCCCGAAAGAATCTGTAACAGGGATTCACTGCAGTTATATAAAATATATACCCAATATTCCACAGTTTACTGACTCTCACATCAGTCAGATTGATTTGTACATTTCAATCCTGGTTCTCTTTTCTCTCCTGCTCAGCAATTAACTATCAATAATAAGCTCATCATTCGCTCAAGTGGGCCCCCAAAAATTATGCATTATGCAATTATGCATATTGTGATATGATTTGGTTGGAAAACAACTGGGATGTGACTTAGTTATTCAGTGTTTAAAGAACCAAATCCATCTTCGCAGCAACAAGGTGTTAAAGACTGAAGTTGAGGGGAAGACAAACAAAATGAGGATTGTGCTGTAATAGACAGAGATGGCAGAGTGACTGTACTACAACTCATCCTGATGCAAGAAAGACTCAAAAAGGAAGGAGGAAGGTAATTCTCCAAAACTTTAAGCAAAAGTGTCTTCTATAAATGCTGTATGGCGCCAATTTGCTGTTTGACTGAAATGCACTGTAATACATGCTAAGTTAGCGACTTAGCATCACACTCCTACAACACTCATGATGGGCAGTTTAAGAAACGATCAAAATCCATGTGGCAAAACCAGAGATATCATCAGTTTTTATTCTTCCTTGTCAAAACCTGCATTACCCAAACTGCAACTCGACCACCGACAGTTCTGCTGGAGACTCAGGTGTGTTACGCTAATAGCAGCATATGTAGCCTTCTAGTTTCAGAGATGAAAGAGTATAGGCTACAGAGGTCTGGCAAGTTCACTTCTGTCTAACTCAACACCCCCAGATTTCTTTTCATTTTAAAACCTGTAGTCTTCAAACCCAAATGGGCGGAGTAATTGCGAGTAAGAAATATGCACCTGAAAGAGAAACAAAAACCTTTGTTGTTTCCAGGACACTTCCACTTGACCCAGCCCACCTCCTCATCCATCCATCTCACACTTGAGTGATTTAGACTTTAGAGAGAGAGAGAGAGAGAGAGAGAGAGAGAGAGAGAGATTGTCTTGCTGAAGATTGGGGGGTTTCTGCAGCTCCATTAAGCAGCTGTTCACATGTTTAAATTGTTGCTAGAGGTGTGCAGCCTAACTATAGAAGTTGAGACAATCACAGAAACTCTGCTATTTCAGTGTCTCCCCATTTTCCTGTTGTGTGTCTGTGCAATAACACACGCAACAGGCCATCACTGCAGGACACCAGGAGGGTCTCACATACTTGACTCAAGCACCCTCTGTTGGCTAATTGATGTAACAGCAACATCCAGTTGCTGATGTTTGCAGATTTTCTGATGCAACATACGCTGATCTTTGATTTGTGTGAGACCAGAAGTTTCTGTGACTTTAGAAATTACAACTTCACTAGATTAGGTGAAGATGTGTGTGATGCAGTGTTGTAGTCTGTGCAATCACCTTTGAAACCATTGCTGACTAATATTCCTGTATGAGCAATGGGTCAGATGACTGTGTGAGATGTGTAAGTTGTTGCTTGTGGGGAACCCAAGGAAAAGTATCACCCAAATCTGTACCTGCCCTCGGCTCCGTGGAACATTTTAGTGTCTTTAAGCTCATTGTTAGCTGTCAAACCCAAACCTCTGCACTGTTTAGGGTCAGTCTCACAGCTCTTGTGTTGTCGTTTGGTCGCAGCAGGCAGCTGTTTCCAGTGACCAAACTTCTAAACTTCCACTGTACAAAAAGTGACACAAAGTAATTAAGAAGCAGTCTGTAGCAATTTCCTTTTGTTTCTGTTATTTTATAATACTAATCTGACAAGTTTGACATGAAATTGGAAATTGGCAATACTTATCTTGATTGTTTGGAGATGTCAGATTATATCAACAAATGGTAGAAAACCTAGTTGCCTACCCACCCATGCACTGTGAGGGTTAAATATGTCATAACAAAGTGTGAAGAAGGAAGGAGAAAGAGGAGTTGTTAGTGGTTTGTGTTTCATTCTCAACAGCTGAACCTGTGAAAACCAATAAAGAAACTGCAAACAATATCAGAACAAACTTGTATGTGTTATTCTTTTGGTAATAAATACTTTTCTGTGAACTAGCAAGGTTATTCATGGAGGCACTAACCAGAACCGCAGAGTAGGTGAGGTGTTGAACTGCAAATGGGAACAAAATAAAGTAAGCAGCATCTAATTGACTTTTGGCAGACAGAGAGAGATTTCTCTGTAAACTTTATCAGGTTGTGGGTTTGAGTTAACTCTGCAATTAAAGTTATTTGAATTACAACTATTCAAAGTACACCATGTGTTCAGAGCACATGTGGGTGGAGTTTATACCTAGAGACTCGTTCAACAGCTGTGGTGATGGTTTTGCACGAAAGTTCTTTTTCTAAAAGGAGTAAAGCTGAATGGGGTTTGCACAAAGGGTTAACATTTTGACCTGTTTTTTCTGACATAGGGTTCATTGGTATTTGTCTGCCAGTGGTCGGAAAATTGCATTATGTTGTGTTTCAGTGACAGTCAAACGCAGTTGCAGTGCAGCTGAATTTTCATTTGAGCTTCCCAGCAGCACATGAGCACACTTCCACAAAATCATTCCACTTTTCCATTGTGAATTACCATTCAAGGACAATGTAACTTTAAAAAGTGAATTAGAATTAGCACCTTGCAGTTGCGTGCCTCTTCCAACCGGTCAAGCTGAAGTTTACATCCATGTCTAACCAGACTCATAAAACATATGTTGTAAAGACAAGAATTCAATTGATTTGATTTAATTTTATTAAGATTTTCTGCTCTTGTTCTGCTGTATGTCTACTGTATTAGCGTGTTCGCTTATATACAATCACCAGAGGTTCAAGGTGGACGCCCAAGATTAACATCACCAACTCAGTATCCGGCCAAATGTGAAATATGATCACAATCTGCCCTTCTGTTCCCGAGTTATGGCGTTGAATAATGGCCAGAAATTTTTTTTTGCAGAACATGATGTCACAGTGAAGTTGATCTTTGACCTTTTGCATATAAATGTCATCATTGCATCGGTTTATGCTCTTGTGAAATTTGTCATAATTAGTGTATGAATTCTTAAAAAAAAAAAGAACTTGTTAAAAATGCAGCGTTTTACTTTTGCAAGCAACACTCTTGTGGCAAATGGTCAAGTTGCAAAAAAAAAAGCCACGGGAGGAGCAGCTGAACACAGCACTGCCGAAACAGAAACAATGACAATGAGCTCTGAAAAGCTGGGGGACAATCAAAAGAGCAATGAACTGGTGAAGGCTGCCTGCAAGAGGATCACAGGAGACAGCTCAGAACCCATGTCTGCATGTAAACAAGTGACACTTTGTAAGAAAAAAGTCTAACCCCGATATACATTTGATCTCAGCTTTCTACTGCACCTCTCTTGCAGAGCACCTACCCCACTTTACACAAAGTTACCACAAATCTGAAACAGTACACAAAAGGCTCATATCAGCTGCATTTGACTGCACCAACAAGCCACTGCAACTACAGTGGTTGGCAGAGGCATACAACCACGAGGTGGTAACTCCAGTTTGGGCAGAAAACAAAACATGCCTGAAACTTTTTTTGAAAAAGTAGATTGTAAACAACTCTGCATATTTAGTTTTTTTTTTTTTTTTTTTTAAGTGTTTGACTTTTGCAGGCAACGCTCTTGTTGAAAGTAAAGTGCTGATGCATGTGTTTAAGAAGCAAATAGCAGAAGCTGTGGAACAGAATAAAACGCCTCAGAGGGAGAAGCTGAAGACAACTCTGATCATACAGCGACGACGACACCATGAATCCTGTCATCAGCATCGCTCTTCTCCTGCTCTCTGCAAGTAAGAAAGTAACATGAATTCGTGGCATCGTTTGGTCGCAGCGGGCAGCTGTTTCCAGTGACCAAACTTCTAAACTCCCGCTAAACTCCCACTGCACAAAAAGTGAAAAATGTTTTCTCTCTTTTTTTTTCAGCTGTGGGTGAGTCATGGAAGCCACTAAAGGTGGAGGAAGATTTTCCCTCCCAGTTAAAACACCATGCAGGGGAAAGAGCAGAAAACCATGAAGAGGAGGTGAGAAAACCTGAGGAATTTAAAACATCAGCCCTCTTTTAAAAAAAACAAAAAAAACAAAAAACATGTACACTTGTATTTTGTATCGCTTTGTTTGTATCAGATTCTGCAGGATAGATCCCTCCCAGGTTTCTGCAGCGCCTGTAAGTCCCTTGTATCCAAATTAAAGCAGCAGCTGGGCAAAGACTGTTCAAAGGTAATGAAATAAAAATACTTGAATAGTAAATAGAATAGTAAAGCAACATATATTCAGAGCCTGACTGAGGCTCCCTAAACAAATTCAACTCTCACTGGGTTCTTGTGTTTTTTAATAACCCATGTGAGTCCGGGTCCATCTTGGTCATTTTTTGCTGACTTTCTATGCATTCATTTTTTTTGTTTTGCACCTTTTAAACTGTCCCCACCCAACATCCTTTAAGTCTGAATTATCTTTTTGTCCTGGAACCTAAAATACAGGAAAAATGGCATCATACAATCAGAAATAACCCAAAAAAAGCACACAGAGAGAATCCCTCAGAGAGGACAAAGGTGACAGCTTTTACAGTGGCTTGGATCAATGAGCCCAGGTGCTCCCAGTCAGCGCAAATGGACGGCCCCGCCCACCTAATTACCTGAAGGAAACAAGCCAAAACCAAAGAGGCCAGATCATTGTGACATAAGTCAAAACGTTTTGGAAGCATTGCTCTGAAGGACTGATATTGGAGAGAATACTTTTAGAGATTTTAGTTGTAAATTAACGAATGACAGATAGTAGTTGCACATTTGCATTTATTTATTTTGAGCTGTGGGTATGGGTGGGGTGTTATCACTGAAGAATTAAAATTTGATCTGCTACAGAGATTTTACTGCAACCTGTATGGCCACCATCATATACTATATACTATATATATTATTCTCTAAATTCTTATTCTTATGATTTGGAGAAATTTGTATGTTGTTCACAAAACTATATTGAATCAGATCAGTGTCACCATTAATGAATGAGAAAGGGTTTCCATTTCAAGTGCTACGTATCTAACGTTTTACATTGTGTATGTTTTTTATTGAAGATAAAAATTGAACAGCTGCTGAACAGAGTCTGCGACAAGCTGAGACTCGTCAAGGGGACCTGCCAGAAGATCGTCAACAAGTACAAAAGCACTCTGATTGATGCCATAGCCAACCATGGGACTCCCACTGCTATATGTAAGAAACTGAAACTCTGCAAGAGAAATGCACGTCTATAGACACACACATTATGCATCTCTGCCACACAACAAACTGAAGTGTACTCATGATGTTTTTCAACCGTTTGATTTTGATAATAAAATTCCTGCATGCATATTGTCTTGTTTTTGCCTTTGCAATAAAACTAAATGTTCACGTGTTGTGATGTAAATCCTCTCATTTCAGTAATGTTAAGACTGACATTTCTAGCAGACACTGACTGTAAGACTTCTCTCATCCTCAATAGATTATAAATGATGAGAAAGGTGAATTGTAGGAGAAAAGCTTTGAGATGAAAGTTACTGGCGCTCTGCCAGTCTCAGTGTAATCTCAGTGAATGTGGAAACGCTGGCTGACATTCAGAGGTCATGTTGTAGATTATCCTCAGACAACGACACAGCTTTTACAGTTGTTTGAAACATGAATGGAATCAACATTAGTGAAGATGTAAAAGTCATTCTTCATTGTGGACAAACCATGTTACACCTCAGGTATTTCTACCTACCTAGTGTGACCAGCACAGGTGATGCTGATGAACCTGATTAGTACTGACTCATGTCAATTAGAAACACTCGAGACAAAGACCAAGTCAAACCAATGAAAAACTAAAGAACAAAAAAACTAAATCAAACTAACTGTACTTTGGAATAGAAAACAAAATAAAATCATACATAATTACACATTTACACAAATAAATATGCATATAAAATTAAATCAAAACAAAAACTTCAACATCTGAACTGCAACCGTCAAGCTACAAGCCATCACAAACTGTCCAAAAAACAGTTAATCATTTATGCCATTTGGGAATAAACTGTTTAGTCTATAAGTGCACTTTGGGTTTTTTCAGTGCAGTAAGTGTCAATGTATTTTGAGTTGATGGCCAGATTTTGGGACAGATTTTCACGTTCCACTTGGGATGAATTTTGGTGATCCCTTAACCTCCTATAGTGTCATAAACAGGTCAAAGTGTAAATGTTTCTAAAACTAAGTCTCTATCAACTAACTAATTAATACGCTATCAACTGCATGAACTGGGCTCTGCGGTTATTTGATGTCTCTTAACCATTAGGCTACTGGGGCCTACTTTTGTTTTGTTATTTAAAAAACAAAAGGGGGAGAAAAAAAATGCAAAATTGACATTCCCATGAATCTCAGCTGTACTTAGTGTTTACTGCTAGAATAGTAGGCAAATGTTAGCATTCTAGCATGCTAAATTAAGATGGTGAACCTGGTAAATAGTATACCTGCTAAACACTAACATGCTAGCATTGCCAATTAGCACCGCAGCACCTAATTACAGCTGCTAGCATGGCTGTAGACTCTAAATCAACAACAGTTCAACATTTGTTCACAACATGTTCACAACTTAACTGATTAATCTAACAGAATGAAACATCAAAGATTGTCAGGATCAAATTATTTTAGGATGCAGAGCCCCACTCAAATCCAGGTTAGCCTTTAGCTAACAGAAAACTGTTGCACGGAATAGCTAAGCTTCACCCTCCTTTATATGCCAGCTACACACATGAACTGCTTAATGATTTTGAAATCCACTTTAGAGATAATGCACTTAGATGACAGACAGATTAGAAATATATTTATTTTATTATATTTTACTTAATTGCAGTGAGTGATATTTATAGAGACACTTTGTAGTGTGAACCACAACAGATATCACTGAGTAAGTGCCCTGACTGGAAAATTTTACAATCTAAAAGAGTAGGTGATTCACACTTCCTGTATATACCGTGTGAAGGAACTTTTCTGTGTAGTTGGTCTCCGCAAAACCATCTGAGAAAGTCAACGCTGTGACCAGCTACCAGTTTTGGTTTGAATTTCCGTCTGCAGAGACTTGCAGTAATGGTGCTGTAGCCCCTCACTTCACATATAAAAGGATCTCACACACAGAGCTGAGAGATCAGAGATCACTACTCATTGTAAGCAATGGAAACATCTTCAGTCCTCCTTGTGTGCCTCCTGGTGACATGTTCAGGTGTGTGTTCTGTTCACAATTTTCCATGATTTTCATGGCAAAACATTGTCTTTGTCAAGTTTTCTTAGACATTTGTTTTTGTCCCTTCACAGTTTTGACAGTCCATGGAAGAAGCTTTGAGGTCAACATTGATGATGAGGAGCAGGTGGATGTGGAAATCTCAGTGGAGGCTGGCAAGGTAATATGGCTGCTTTAAAGAATTTAGGTTGTACTTCGATATTCTGTGTTCATCTTGAAATATCGGATGACACATGTCCAGTAAGGTGTCACATTTCTGTCTGCTGTGTCTCTGTGGACTTCGTAGCCCTGACTTTGACTTTTTGGGCCAGGCAGCAATTGAAATGTACAAAATTATATCAATATTAATGGAAATAATTGTCAAAAGACAGTGGGCCTATAGACCATGAAGCCTGTCAGGCTATTTCAATAAATATTACATTAATGAAACAGTTTTGGAAATTGAACCACTGCATTTACAGATATACTTTAGTCCATTCTTTTAACTTGTGTGGCCACATAGGGGATGTGATCATGCACAACAAAAGGTTAGATGCTCATTTATCATGCCAGAATTAAATCCCACTTTCAGTACCATGGATAGCGCCACTATGCCGGGCACCATTAAAAAGATTTATTAACAAACTTCAATATTTAATAGCAAATAATCTCAAAATGCAACAGTGCAACATGCTGTCAACATAAAAAGAAATAGGCTATTGTTACATGTCGAAAGTCATATCTGATTTTGTTGCTGTTTGCATTGTGAACTGTTCTCAAGTTGCAACGATTTACTGAAATATATGTTTATTCCTAGCTAATGAGAAATTCTTGTACAGACCCAATAGTTTCACCAAATTACAATTATTTGGAAGACATTTGTTTTTCAGAGCAACACTTGGCTCAGTAAAATCATATGTCACTTTCATTTGCAGATTCCAGGTGTGTGCTGGGCATGCAAGTGGGCTTTGAACAAAGTGAAGAAAGTCCTTGGACCAAACGCCACCTCAGAGGTAAAACAAAGTGTCTACAAGCCCTAAACATTGTGATGAATAACATCATGGATGGAGTAATGATGTATTTTTTTATTCTTACAGAGCGTGAAATCAAAGTTGAATTCCATCTGCAATGAAATTGGCCTCTTGAAGTCTGTGTGCCGCAAATTTGTGAAGACACACCTTGGAGAATTAATCGAGGAGCTCACAACCTCTGATGATGTGAGGACAATCTGTGTGAACACCGGAGCCTGCAAGTGAGTTACCAGCCTGTCATAATATTGACCTAAAACTACATGGATACACTGCTCTGGAGGTTTTAACCAAAATCTAAAACAGTGTATCTTCACAAGAGTCTTTATTTCTCATATTGTAGCAGTATTAACTACAACTCTTCTTTTGTGCTTTACTTGAGTATTTCCATGTTATGCTTCTTCATACCTCTAGTCTACTACATTTCAGAGGGAAATATTGTACTTTTTTACAGTCATTTGACAGCTACACTTTTCATATTAAAATTATACATGCAAAACATCTGATCAGTTCATTACATGTGATCACTGTTACAGATTAAACTATCCAACAAGTAATGTAAAGTAACTCAGACTAACTACAACATTAAAATAAGACTTAAATATTAATACATAAATAATAATAATCCAGTGGTATATTAGTATAACACTGATGGGGACATACTTTTGATACTTCAAGTGCATTTTGATGGTAGTATTTTTATCCTCTTACTTAGGTGAACTTTTCAACGCAGAATTTTTATTTGAAATTGAGTATTTTCATAATGTGTGTTATTGTTACTGAAATACTAATGATTTTGTTACTTCTTCCATCACTGATAATATTTTTGCTCCTCCTCTTTGTTTGTGGTGTGCTCTCTTTAGGCCTAAGGAGCTGCTGAACGAGCTCTTTTATCTCGGAGACGAATATCCTCAAATTAAAATTAAGAAATTTCCCTGATGCTGTATGCATGAATAAAACTGCATTAATTTGTGATTTAAAAAGAAAAATAGTGGGTGTTTTGTGGTATAGACTGGCCATACACTCAGTGATTTCAGCTTTCTTTTTGTCACTGCATTTTGTCACTGTGCTGCACTTTGGCATGTACTGTTATTTAGTTTGCAGTGCTTGTAGTGTAACTTTCCACTTCTGTATCTGTACGCAATTTATTTCAATAAATACTTGCATTTCAAATTTTGTGAATATTCTTTGTTGGGCTAAACACAATGTCAGGTTTGACTTGCAACTGCACTTAACAGTCTGCTAAAGCATCATAACCCCAGTTTTGTATATTTTCACTTTAGTTAAGGGTTGGTTTAAGAAAACTGAAAATGAACATTTGCCAACATGCCAAATTTGAAGAAATTCCCTCAAGGCGTTCCCAAGATATCACACTCACAAAAATATGACAGACAACCTGTAAACAGCCTCTAATTTAATTGTTTGAGTTCAGATAAGTAGTTTAACCATGTGAGGGCCATGCCAGAGACACCAAATTGACTTTCCAATTGGTCCAGGGATATACAGTGATCTATAAAGTATCAGAAGCTGCACTAAGATTGAGTAAAATAAGCACAGAGGTGGAATCAGAGTCCACATTAAGCAGATGATCATTCACCACTTTAGCAAGTGCAGTTTCAGAGGAGTGTAAGACCCTGAAAGGAGACTGAAAAGTTTCAAATAGCTTACAGTCAGATATGTGGGCTGAAAGTTACTGAGACACAACTCTTTCTTGTAATTTTGAAAAGAATGAAATTACAGAATGTGAGCTCCATTTAAGGTTTAATATGGCCAGTCTGACCAGTCATTATGTATGCATGTTCACCCAACAACACCGGTAATATGACCACAGTGCTGCTGCAACAACTATCTTGCTGAGCCAAGATACACATGAGAATTTCTGGTGGTTTTTGTGGTGACTTCTCAGAAACATGTTCACTTGAGTTTGACTTTAACAGACAACAATGGCAGCTGCAAAATGCATTTAGCACTTCAGCTCAAATAAAATGTCTTTAACTATACTGGCAAAAACTAACAGTGATAATAACGATAAACTTTTAAGGGTGGATGGATGGCTCAAAAATGGCCAAACAACAGATAATTGTCTTTTTTGTGTATGAATTAAAGTAATGAATGAATTAACATAATTAAGGTCACTGTTGAACTTATTGAAACTGTCATAGTCAAAATGATAAAGGAAAAAAAAAACAAAAAAACAACCATTACCAATCAGCCTTCCTCTGACAGGATGTGGGGTGCTGTTAACCCCCAATAACCCCCCCCCCAACCAAAGATGTTATTTGCATTTGGTCTGCATATGAGAAGGGCTCACTTCAGCACACAGTACGCTTGTGATCTCAGACACTCTTAGCCATAACTTCAGTTCTTGGTTCCTCATATTCATAAAGTAATAACATAATATATAAAGTGGGCAAATAAACAAACACAGTGAAATCTTGCCTAATTAAAGTACTACAGCCTTCACTTAAGCAACTGATATCCACCAAAATGTGAATCAGCTAATATTTCATGACAACTTACATGCAAAATTACAATTAAAAAGGCGATTCACAACATCAGAGGATAAGTCTGGTGATACTGTATATTTTTATCCAAGCTAGCAGCAGCTGTATGGATCGACATGTCAGTCTGACGATCAGTCCACCACTTTGGTCCAGGCTGAAATATCTCAATGGCCATTTAATGCATTCTTATGAACTTTAGACATTTACGATACCCCGATTCCTCTAGTGCTGTCAGCAGGTCAAAATTTAACTTTGTCTCATATTTTGGTTTCTTACTATATACCTGCAAAACTGACAGCTAATTTGCAAATGATCCTGAACATGGTATTATTATACCTGCTGAAAATCGCCATGTTAGTGTGCTGGTGTTAGCATTTACCTCGAAGCACTGCTTTAATGTCACAGAGCTGCTAGAGTAGCTGTCTTAGTTCGCTTCTATGCCTTTAATTTTCCATTTAAGCAAAAATTATATTCAAACGCTACACTGCCAAAAAAATATAAATAAAAAAATCTGTCAGTGGTCTTCTTACTGCCAGCAAATGAAAAGATCAAATGAATTGTCTGCACTGTCAAATCTTAATATAACTAATTCCACCTGTCCAAAACCTGTTAAAACGTTAGTAAACCACATCCATCCTTGCACTGCGTGACATGTTTGGTTTGTTTTTTTTGTTTTTTTTTTACCACTTTTTGCCACATGTACCACAGTGGTTGAAATTCCCACAAATACTATCGTACGGCCAGAATTAGTCATTGGCACACAAAATCATCAGCTGAGAATAGAACATGCAAATTCGGCTATATTTCTATTTCATTTTCATCTAGAATTGAGAGAATTTAAAGTCCAATTTGCAACTTTATTTTAAATTAAATGTTGCACTGGCATTGTTGCAATTTGAAAATGAAATGAAATATTTAATCGTGCATTTTCAAACACAAAAATATGTGCATTCCATAAATCATGCATATACATGTGAAGTATTAAATTTCAGTCACATTACATTATTTCATTGTTGGCACACCATATCCTGCAAGGACAAAAATTAAATCTTAGACCGCCTTATTAACAACTCAATGTCTGTATATAAAGATATCTTAATATACAGACAAGGGTTTGTGGGCAGGTTTGAACTCAGACAGCATGGCACCCACATAAAGATACAGCAACCACAAGCTGACGTGCTTAACGGTGATGCGCGTGACATGGGGGTGTGACAGTTTTATGTGGTAACTACGTCTGATATAGGCTTACAAAGATAAGTAAAAAATCTTGTTTTTCTGGATTTTTATGAACCTGAACATTTTTCTTCATAGATTAAAATGGGCCATTGAAAGACGAGCATCATGAGTTACTTTAATATATTTTTTTAATCAAATCAGACAACGATTCAGTGGGTTGAGGACAAAGGAGCATTACCACTGCTACCAAATGGTTTACATACACATACAAGTAGGTACACATAAATAAGGCGCACAAATTACATGAAACATATGAGCTTTTTACAGTGTCACTAGTTATTTTTTCAGCGTAGTCCTTTTGAAGATTTAAGAGTGCAGCCTCAAGCTGTCACTGCTAACTGAAAACCCAAAACCTAAAAAAAGAATACCACCCTTTGTGCTGTGTGTTTATGACTTAATAAAACACAAGTAAGCTACTGATTTCAGATGAAGATGGAGCAGATTTCATTTTCCCTCTTCATGAGGAGGCTGCAGCAGAGAGCAGGCACTTGGCGTTTCGGTCAATGAAGTGTCCGTGTGACTGACAGTTGTCCCAGCTCTGCTTTAAAGCCTGCCTGTCCAGCTTGTTGAGTCCCTGAGAGCAAAGACGGAGATCCTTGACCAGCTCTGGCAAACCATCCAGACCTGCACTGTCCCAAGGACCCGACACCTGACAACCTGAGGGGGAAGCAACAAGCAGAAATTCAGTACAGAGCAACGGTTCTTTTTGCAATCAAGATTAAGTATCCAAACCTAGCCTCAGGATATTTTTGCTCACCCTTAATTTAGGTAACTTTCTACATAACAAGCCCTCATTAAAGGCACCTTGTGGAGATTTTGACCACTATCTACGAAGCAATGTTTTTATGAACTGGTCTTTTCACGCAATTCTATTGATGGACAATTGGTGGCAGTAATATGCCACGAAATGCAGTAAATGAATAAATGAATTAATAGTTTTATTTCACATTTGGCCATTTATATGACACAATTATATAGAAACATGAATTAACACAAACCAAACTTGCTGACCTCATACAAATATGAACAGTATGTGAACATACGCTGTCCCAGGAGACATAATACAATCAAAATAAAATCTGCATCAGCCCATGTCGCTTTTGAACATACACATACAGCACATACCTTGAAGGTTTAGAAGGGTCAAAGGTCGAGAAGCCTCTCTGAGAGAGTTCAGGATGCTGTGAAGTCCTGCTGAGGTCACAGACGGGTTTCCTGACAAGTTTAAACTCACCAGAGACTGGCATGAAGGCAGGCACCTGGACGGGAATTAAAAGAAAAATGAATTACTTGCAAATAAGTGACAACAGATCAAACTAAAGAAATAATAATTCTGATGATGAGTCATGCAAGTTTTCACAGAAAAATACCCCAGCAAAGACACACATGTGTACGTGTCCACACACACACACACACACACACACACACACACACACAGGTGTCTGGTAATATGGAAAAGATATGATTGGTTCGTCACAAAATAGTGAGACATGAACACATTTTTATGTACTTGATAAGACATAATTAATAATATTAATTTTAGATGTTAATATTATGAATGAACTTTAAACATTCAATGTTGCCAGTGTTTAGGAATGTAATACAGTTTAACAGCACCACACCAAGTGCAGCTTCCAAAAATGTCATTAATCTGAATCAAACACTAACACATTTCAGTACAAACTTGAACATTATAACCTTCATGGAGGTTTGATTTACAGCAGGGCTGTTGTATTAGACTGCGATACTTTTAACTAGCTGTACCTAATAAACTGTGTATAATATTTCTCTGTAACCAAAGCCATGAAAGGTGAAATTAAATCAAGGCTACACTGCAGATTTTGAAACTGAAACTGTGCAGCATGTGACTCCTACAAACTTAAGATTATAAAAACACACTAAGTCCATTTAGATCCCTGATGAAACCGGTGGTAAAATGGCACCAACTTTCTTCATCAGCTCTGTCTCACTTACAGCGGCATTCATCACTATCTGAAGTTAATCAAGAGTGAAGACAGACTCCTGATGAATGAAGTTCTAGTTATGGCCCCTTGTCATGCTGAAACATTAATAACTGTCTAGCTGCAGTCAAAGCTGTCCTGAATAAGTCATGTGAAATCCATGTCTGAATTTTGACTTTGAGTCTTCAGAACTTGAAATTAGTCATTTTAAATTGTGTTATGAGCATTTTTCGAAGCGATATCTGATTTTTTCGTGGGCCGAAACAGTAATGCTCTTCTGACCTGCATGTGTATTTGTGGGGGAGGTGGTGGAGGGGTTTCGGGTCTAATGTCGTCATCATCCGTAACCGTGGGGCTGTGAGACCTGTTGACCTCTCGTCTGCCCAGCCTCACCATGCCGGGCATCTGAGTCATTTTGACCTGATGAGGCTTCAGAGAGCCGTTCTTTTTCAGAGAGAGACTCCTGCTGGAGGATGAGGGAACTGCAGAACCTGAGAGAAGAGCAGCATAGTGAGGGTAAAATAAGCAAAGTAATGTGGAGTAAAATAAAATAAAATACTAAAATGAAAGCGAATGCATTACCTCTGCAGTTTGTGTCAGAGTTTAAGTGCCTGTTCTGACTTTTGGCTGCTGAAAACGCAGCGCCATCCTCCCTGTTCATCCCGTTCTGCTCCACTCGAAGCCTCCTCTTCTTCTTCGGCTGAATTTCCCCCAAATCGTCGTCCAGCCAGTCATCGGCTAGATACTCCTCCTCTGGAACCAGGGCTGATCTGTTGCTGGATGATGATACAGCCGGTGTGCTGGAGAACTGGGGCTGTGAAAGACCCTGCAGAAGAGTTTTGGCGCTGCCCAAGCCTCGGATAGCGCTGTGGTACTCCTGTCGTGCGAAGACAGACGGCGCGGGGGCCTCTCTGACGCCTTCTCGACCCGAGGTGGGGATCAAGCTGGTTTCTTTGTTCAGTGGTACTTCCTTTTGACTCGGGGCTGCTGGGAAACTGTGTCTGGGGCGGACGGGACGGAGGGGACTGATGGGGCAGTCAGAGTCACTGTCGTCTGAGCTGCTGCTGTTATTCTAAGGAACACATGTACATACAAACAAATAATGAAACTGTAGATCTGTAGAAGTTATGTTGTATTTTTATCCACATAGTAAACATTAATCAGACGTTACCCCATACAGAACAGCAGCCTCTGTTCCTCTGGCTCTGTGCCGCTGTGTTGAACCGTTGCTCTGCCACCGTTTGGGGCTGGCAGGTACCGCCTTAACCTCAGAGTTCCTGCTGCTGCTGCTGCTGCTGCTGCTGCTGCTTGCGAGGCCAGTCTTGGCTGGCGGAGCAGCCCCCTCCAGAGGACGACAGCGGCTCCGAGTTCTCGGCATCAAACAGCTGGCTGTCCTGCAGGGCATCAAAAGGCTTGGCTGGGGCCGGAGCAGCGGGCACTGTGTTAGGCAGAGATAAGTGGGGAAGATGAGTACTTGAGAGGGCATTTAAAGGGCAAACTGAGGCCGACACAGCAAGACGATGGAGGAGGAAAAAAAAAAAAAAAGCCTCACCTCCCCCTGCCAGTGCCTTCCTCAGCAGTCTCTCTGTAGCTATACACTCCTGTTTGGTCTCCTGGTCTAGCTCTCTGCTGTACGTCCTCTGCCAATGACGCAGGGTGTCTATGGCCGCCTCACCCTGACAGAAAGTGACAGTATGAAACAGATACACACACAAGTGCACTTAGGAATGGGATTTATTTCTGTAGGGAGGTGGGGTCATTTCTATAATACCAACACTGGTCACTAATAACCTCACACTCACACACACGCACCTTGGAGTTGCGCAGGGTGACAGAAGCCCCTCGTTCCACCAAGAGCCTCGCAACTTTTAAATTGCCACAAGCAAGGGCATCATGAAGAGGAGTCACTCCTTCACACAAGGGACCACCGGGATCATTGATGTTAGCGCCGCGCTCCAGCAGCACGGCTACAATGTCTGCATGACAGAAAGACAGAGAAAGAATGATAGACAAGAGGATGGAAGAGGGTTCCCCCCCCCCCATTTTCATAAAACAACTTTTAAACGTGGTTCGATACAGTTAATCCTAAATCAGTTACCATAGTGACCGTGATTGCAGGCCTCATGCAGGGGAGTCCATCCGCAGTAGTCTCTGGGGTTCACTGGGTGACCCTGACATAGAGACAAGCAGGAAAACATTTATCATCAAACTGTCCAGATTGCCTGATGTTACAGCTTCTGTCTGCAGACTTTTATTTTTTACTCTTTCATCTTCATGAACATCACCCTTTATAAATGATTCATAGCTGAGTAAATATTTAACAAGCTCAGACAAGAAACTAAAGTCCAAGAGGTTTGTTAGTGTTTATTCTCTTTAGGATTTTATTTTCATCTGTCTTTTGTCTTTAATGTGCTTTTTTGGTCACATTTTCAATAAAAGCTGTATTTTTAAAAAAAATTAAAAATAAATCTTGTTTCTCTCACCTGTTCTACCAGGTACTGGACCTGCTTCAGGTTTCCATCTATACATGCTCTGTGCAGAGACGTCTCACCCTTCTCGTTCCTCTTGTTCCACTAAAGCAAGGAAACAGATAACGGGGCAGCACGAGATGTAAGAGGGTCAGAGGGTGAAACAGTGAAGATGTAAGACATGCGCATTAAAGAGGAGGTGATTGCTTGTGCAAAGTAACTTCTAAATGACTCACCCTTCCAGCCTTCCTCCTTCCTGACACCATCTTGTCATAACCCTCCAAATCATCATCTAGAGATGGCGTGAAGAGACAGACATAAGATAACTTTAATCTAATCAAAAGGTCGAGAGGTGTCACAGTTCGACGACGCGAGGCCCACCTGAATCTGAGAGGACGACGTCGCTGTCATCCAGAGGTTCGCTGTTGTCCATCTCCTCCTCTTCATCCTCTTCACCATCGCTCCCGTCTGGACACCAGCCCTCCGCGGCACACAGCTCCTGCAGCCTCGCCTCTGTGTCGTCAGCATCTAATGAGCCTCTCCGTCTCTGGGACGCCAGCCTGAGCCTCAGCACACGTTTCTGTCGGAGGGCAAGAGAGGAAAACTTCAAAAAGTCTCCAGTTTAGTTTATTCCAATAAATAAATTTATGGTGTGCCTGTGCCTGTGGGTTTGCAGCTAAATAAGAAGGGTGCTATAAAAACTTTTTTCATATTTAATCAGCTTCTTAATTTGGTCTGAAAATTTTTGTAGTACTTTCAGCTGTTCATATCACCTTCAGTCTGGCCTGCCCAGACTTCTCAGCGCAACGTAAAGCCGTACTGTAGCTGCTGTCTATATCCTGGAAGGAAACGCCGCTCTCCTCCTGAGCCGCTGCGATGTTCAGCCAAGTGCTACATTCCTGATAGACACAGATTCAGGTGATAAGTATGGACACCAACTGAATGAAGGAATGAATAAACGACGGGCAAAATATTGAGATTTATCAATTATGGTATTTTCTAGTATTGTCATATTATTAAAGCTTCTTTTTTTTTTTTTTAAAGGAACTCATGTTTTGTGATTTATTTTCCATGTTTGAACAAATGTACCTTTTACATATGATTCATTGCAATAACAGAAGAAAGTCCTCTGATTCTTTTGTGGACATTTCAAAGACTATATATGAGGAAGTGCATGTAAAGGAAGCTAAAAAAGTACACACGCATTTATTGCCAGTCTACCTTGAAATGTAAGCAAAGTAAATTGATTACAACTCATATTTCAGTGTATCCGTTATGCGCTTGTATAATCATTCATAGAATTATAGCATTAAATATACATTAGGTCTCTTGTTGGTAGTGCTAATTCTGGAGGAGATCATAGCACAACACTTAATACCCATTTACCATGGCCCTGCAGACTGGCCATTTAAAAATGAGAGTGCAGGTTGGTCAAATTCACCTCAGAGGAGCTGCCCTGTCTCAGAGCCAGCTCCTGTCTGTAGTGTTCCACCGCCTTGCTGTGCTGCCTCAGGTCTGTGTACGTCGCAGCCAGGGACACGTGGATTACAGCAAGCTCCCGGGCGGCCTTTCCCAGTGCCTCAGCGCCCTTAAGCTACACACAAAATGACAACACAGCTTATAAATTGAATGCCCTGGCGATCTACAGAGAGGAGTTAAAATGCAGTAAATATTCTTTTGATGACCCTCACCTGAGCTTGATAGGCATCCAGAGCTTTGCTGTAGCAGCCAACTTTACAGTAGAGGTCCCCCAGCTGCTCTGCCAGCTCCACGGCCTGATGAGAGCCCAGTCTTTTACCCTGATCGTCCCCAAGCTCTTCCTCTAATTTACAGCCTTGGTCAGCTGTGAAATTGGAAAAAAATTAAAATAAAATAATGTCATCAACTCAAGTATCTTGAAAAGAAAAACATTAAACATATGATTAATGAGGCTGGGTGAATCAAAACTTGTTCAGTCACCGTATTTGAAAGCTTTCTTCACTGCCTGCCTGTCCAGGGGCTGCTGGGAACCCAGCAAGAGAGCCTTCTTCAGAGATCGTCTAGCTGCTACAAAATCACCGAGAGACAGCTGCACCTGTGGATAAACATCACAAGCATGCGCTGATTACAAACTGTGCAATCACAGCAGCAGAAAATAGGAGAGTTGGTTCAGTTCATACCTTGCCGATGCAGTGAAAGCACTCGCTCTCACTGAACTTGTCTTTAATCTTTCTGGCACACTCTTTGGCTTGTTCTAGGCAGCGCACAGCGTTGGAGTGTTGACCATTACGAAAGGAGATGTTGCCCAGGTTGAAGTTTGCACGGTACAGATCCTCCAGCAGCTGGCTCCTCCTTTATATGACAAAAATGGAAGAAGACAGAACCATTAACAACAGGACGTTCCTGACAAGTTTTTCCATTGAGATAAAGTACAGTTTAGGATTTTCGTACTCTGCGATGAAGACGCTTCGTCGGATAAACTCGCTGCAGCGTTTGGGCTCCCCGAGATGATCACAGACCAGACCGAGATTGAGAAACAGCCGAGCCTTCATCTCACTAATCTCACGCCCTGGCACTGTCCCTGGAGTTAAGAAAAATGGAAAACGTTAAGACAAACAAAAGATCAAAAACTACACAGCTATATTCTTTACAAATCCCTGCAGATACACACAAGCCTGTAGAATGACAGTACACACCTTCTAGACGATCATCCACAATGGCCAAGCTCTTCCTGAAGGCATCCTCTGCGTGCTCTAAACTGGTCCTCGACTGGTCCGATTCATAACGGAAGAGGTAGGTTCGACCAATAGTAGCCAGCGCCCTTTGTTCCTCTGCGTGATCTCTAACAGAGCGAGCCAAGTCCAGGTGACACCGCTGGTGCTGAGAAAGACAAATACATACAACACCTTATCTGCTTCCTAAACATCTTTTTGAGACTGCAATGTTGTCCGCAAAATCTGTATCACTACAGCACTGAGGTAAAGTCACAGCTCTGAATAATTTGAAAATCTACTCACTTTCAAAGCAGCCTCAATGTTTCCCATCTCTGCATAACACTCTCCTATTTTACGATTGGCCACAGCTCGGCCGATCACGTCATTCAGCACCTCAGAGAGCGCCAACTCCTGCTGGTGCTCCCTAATGGCAGCCTCATAATCACCTGAGATACACAAAGATTAGACAGGACAAGCTGACTAAACAAGGAGATGTAGAAGTCAGTTTTATACTGCACTTTCAAAGTGAGAGGGAAGAAAGGCATAAATAAAAAGTAGCAACAGCACTGGGATTATGCAACAAAAGCACAGAATTCACACCAAATCCAAAACAGAGTTGGTGCAATGAAAAGTCCCGAAGGAAATTTTAACTCAGAGGATGAACAAGTAGATTCAGAATAGGACACATTAGACTGGTTACTGTGATGAATGCCACGTAACATACACAAAACACGCCACAGAGTGAGTAGTATTATTAAAGACTGATGTGGTAGCGGGGATTGTAGAACAGACAGACAGAAAAGCAACATCGATATCAGAATCAGAATCAGACTTTATTGCCAAGTGAGTCTGCACATACAAGGAATTTGTCTTGGTAGATCAGTGCTAAAGAACAGTGATAGTAAAAAAAAAAAAAAAGAGCAAAAAGCAAAAACTATATTTACAAGGAACATAACTATACATAATTAAAATGTAAAGTGCAGAGTGCAATGCCTCAAAAAGGAAGAGATAGATACATAGTGTTATGTAGGATTTTGAAACTTCCAGTCTATGCAGGGATAATGGATGGGGTCATAGATTTAAAACAACAAAAAACTCAAATAAATGTAATAATAATATAATAAATAAATTTAGGATCCAACATGTATGTTGACTAGCATGATCAACCCTGACTCCAGTTCTCATTATAAACTACTTACCATTTCTGGACAGCAGCTCTCCTAGCTGGTTACAGATGTTAGCCTCCTCTCTTAAGTTGCTGCTGTTCTGGGCTTTGCTCTTTGCTTTCTGCAGCTCTGCAGAATAAATCACCCGTTCAACATTTACAACAACAACGTAAACGCATGTCAACTTCCAAACACGAGTTAAAGTGAAGTAAACTTACGTTTTATCTCCCGCGAAGAGCTCATCTTGATTCAGCTCTGAAGCTGTGGAAGTAAATGACAACAACGCAGCGCGCTTCGCTTTAGCTAGACGAGTGCTAACGGACAAGCTATAAAGTCGCGATTATTAGTAACTTTTTCACTTCATTTTCACTGATACGCGTCTTTGTTTGCCCGTTAATGTTCTCGATGTCATCTATGTATCCGATCGTGGTCGTTATCTCATAAAAACAGCGCTACATATTAGACATATCGCTGCTTCAGCTACCACTCTTCACAAAGCCGCGCCATTACTATCAGCCAATGACTTCACTGCATCTCCGTGAGGGTCTGTTCTGCCCTGACAACAGTTCTCAGGCACAATTTCCGGCTCGATAACTTGGGATTTAAAGGTCGGGGTGTCAAATCCTGCCCCCAGCCCCGATCATCTGCTTTATCCTAGCACTTAAACATAACGCTTCTGATTTGTTGACGTCTCCGCAGACAGTACATAGCCTGCAAACAGCGTGTGTCTGTCTGCCTGACAGACTAAATTCCGGGAAGTCAAATCCTAAAACAACCGGAGACCGTTGATTGGCTAACGACAGGGTTGTTGTAGCTGTCGTTGTTCCACAGACACGACAAGGATCAGCAGCAGCAGCAGCAGAAACTCTGGGGAAACTCAAGCTTTTCTGTTAAATAGTTTGACATTTAACGATTATCTACGCACTCAAATCCAACACTGAAAAGCTACAGTTCAAAAGTATGAAAGCATGTTGATGTTTTGCTACGCACACAAGTAAAACACAGTAACTAGCTCACACAGGGACGCCAAGTCCAGTCTACCAGGTAAAAAAAAAAAAGGTACAAGAGGTAAGTGTCCCTATAATCCTGAGTCAATTTTAAAGGCAGTTGCAAGAAGTTTTTACATCAAATTCCTGTTTTACATCGATTTAGAGTTGAAGGAACTTGTGCTGTACCAAGATGATTTGTGTTTTCATAGACTTTTTAAAAATAATATTAGATAATTAATAAAGATAATTGAGAGCTCATTCCTGTCAGAAAAAAAAACAAACCAACAGACATCAACCACAAAAACCTATAGAATTTGAAAGGATGTAAATACATTCAATATCTCATAATGTCAGAGCCTTGATAATACCAAGTCAGAATGGTAGTATCTCATTATTATAAGGAACAAACCAATATATCGTCATGGCCAATGTTATTGGTCGATTTTAGCTCATCACAGATTTATTTGTACTGGGGTGTAGGCATGCCAAAGATACTGTATGTTCCAAGCAGAAACAGCATTGCCCAGTTTGGCCTCCAGGGAGCACTGGCAAGTTTATTTTTTAAAGTGCTCCACTCAGTATATTTAATCACAGCTGCCTAATAACCAGATGTAAGGGATCCTTATCAAAAATGTTTCCTTATGTTGCGTGTTTATTTTAATGAATGTAAAGATACATGTCTTCTTTTTCTATGAAATGCTACACATTGGAGCTAGAACTTCAAAAGTGACATATAAGAGGAACTGAAATGCATGTTATTTAGCATTAAATATATGCTAATAATTAGTTGTTGTTTTTTTTCCTGCAGAGGTCACAGTGTGCAGACTTTTCACTTTGTTGCATGCTTATTTTAAAAAACAAATATTGGCCACTGTGTCATTCTCATTCTTCTTCAGCCTCAAATTATGATATTGGCTAAAGGTCAATTTAATTTAATTGAATTTCTAATCTTTTACTACATTTTCAAAGTGTTTTGTGTCAACGGTGTCAAATTCAACCCATGATGTCTCCTGCATGGCTTTAATGTGAATCTTAAATCATACAAAACCAGACTATAGTAGGCTGACTGTAACTGTGACTGTGCAATAACTAAAAATTTGTGTAGAAATCATTGTAATTATAAGAAGAAAGTTGCCTGTGTTGGTTTGTCCAGTTGGTAGATGTTAACATTTGCTCAGTCAGCAGGACTACTGTAAAGAAGGATCCACAAATCTCAAACACAAACAATGCCTAACGTTACTTACACCAATTTTCAGATTGACGTCCATGGAGCTAACCCAAATTCATGATCTTATAATCCAACTGTTCAGCCTGATAAAAAAAAGGGGGGGTGGGGGGTGGCACGTTGCTGGGATGATGGTGACGTCACCGCGGAGACATTTTTTTGATTGGCTCATTCAGATGAACAGAACGCCTTGACACACAAATAGCGGCGCAGCCTGTAGTGCCTTGCTTAATTAAAAAACACACCCATTACTTGTCCTCCTTGGCTGTTTTTTTGGAGGAGACTGATAAGTATGTGAAGATCAGGCTAGTGTTGCTGTCTGTTGGGACCAAATGCACGTGGTCTAAATAAGTTATTGTTATAAAATCCAACAAAAATTCACTTATATATTATATTAAATATTATATTCTCTCTGAGAGATTCAGATTTGCAGGTTTCTTGTTTCAAAGCTCTGTTGGCCTTGTTTTCTGCTGGATTTGTCGACACATCAACCTGTGCAATCATTTTTGGAGCACCCAAAAATATTCCCAGATCTGGGTCCCTTGAGAAGAAGCGGTGAAAAACACCACCGCAGGCAGCAAGAAAATATCTCTGCAGTCACTGTCCAGGTTTACATAAAAAAAAAAAAAATGAAATCCTGCAAAACACCATCAAACAGAAATGCAGCTTTTTGCTTTTTTTTTTTTGTTTTGGCTGAGTGTCAAAACATTTTAGACAAGCCTGCAGCATCAGAAGGAGCTGAGAAGCCCTTTTACATTCAGACACAGAGCTTCCTCTCTGTGCCTCTGCCTGTGAGTCTGTATCTCTAAACCGTTGACCTTACAAATGAGCACGCCGCATCATTGCGAGAATTGGTGTTTCTGGGCGGTGCAAAGTGGAGTAGAGCACATCAGAGTGCAGGATATCTGAGCACAGCAGCGCACAGAGAGGCAGGCACATCCGCCGCTGGAGGGATCAAATCTGTACCATCTGACGCTCAAGGATTTATGGGTTTAGTCAAAATTGCTTTTCCCACTGTGGAGATTAAGCACCGTAGGATGTTTTCCACTCAGGCCGTAGAATAGCCCAGTGTAGCTGCTGCTGCTGCTGCTGCTGCTGCTGCTGTTTCTGTGTTTCTCCCCTCTTATCGGCTCCGGTGCTGGAGAAGGGAATGTCTCAGGAAGGTAGAGTGCTCCAAACCCTGGAGGGGAGTAGATTCTGACTGACAAGGAGAGGTCCGTCCTCTGGGGAATGTGAACCATGCAGGTGGACGCTGTTGTTGTGCTCTTCTGTGTCTGGCTCGCGGGAGCAGCTGGGAAGATGGCCCAGTCCAGGGGTCACAAGCTGGAGACCTACAAACAAAGCAGGTAATGTCAAAGGAGTCACAAATGCCGGAGTGCGTGTTTTTACCATTCTCTCAGCAGTGTGTATGACAGTTTTTAATGCAAAATCCACAAATGTTTTTAAATGTTAAAAGCTCTTTTTCTGACAAGACTATCATTATTTTCTCAGAGATGTTTGATTTTGGGTTTACACGATGTTGTCCAGTGTTTCCTGTGTCACCTGTGCTGCTCCCTCCCCCTCTGAAAACAGACTTATTCAGACAGCAGATTGGAGAGAGCAGAGAGGGAGACCTAAATCCCCACATCTATTTATGTACTACTGGTGAATGCTGTGTTCTTTTGCCCCACAACTGCTGCAGGCCAGTGAATGACTGTTTTTCCCCAAAGGCAGCAGTTGTAGTCAATGTCATTTTCAGGTGATTATTTAGGCTAATTGCTGCCTTGTTAATGCGTCCATTGGATTAGATGTTTTAGTCGGGGCTGAACTAGATGTGGGAATCATTTAAGCATCCTCAGTTGTTACAGGTTGATTTGGCTTGGACCTAAAAGATTGCGTTTGTATGTGTGTTAGGTATAAAAAGTTCTGGCATTGCTGTGCAAGGAGCAGCATATGGAGTGTAAATCTGACGCACCTGTGGTGGAAGAAACATGACATTTAGAGCACAAAACAAGCAGCTAGCATCTCGTCAAAACTGATCAATATTTCAATGATTCTGTAAAACTTGGGGCACACGTTGATGCATGAAATTAGATTTCTAATTTCTTAGATTTAGAATTGTGGGATCACTTAAATTTGTGAAATTGCTATCAGGTACTTGAATGTTGAATTATCATAATATTCAGTAGTGGTGTGTACAGAGTAGAGCTGCAACTAACAATAATTCTCTAGAAGTGTCTGGTTAAAAAAATCCAGCAAATATTCACATTTAAGAAACCGGAACTGATTATTGCTTTTCTGTTGATCGACTAATTGATAATTTGACTAATTGTTTCAGCTGTAATAAGAATACCAGTTTTATCACAGCTATTTAATGCACAGAGCAGCTTGTGGGAGTGCAGCCTGACTTTCAAGTAGTTAAAGAAATTCAACTTTAAACTACAAAACAAGCAATAAGCTGCTTAATCTTTAGATCACATACTGAAGCATTGTGAAATCACTGATATATGACGTCGTGTATTCAAGATTTTAGAAGAATGTTTACATACACAGCAAAATTGTAGTAAAATTATCATAAAATGTACACCTCCAGATCCTGTCGAGCACAAAATCCGATTTGAGAGCAGAGAGATAACATACCAGAGCTGCAACTAATGATTATTTTTATTATCTATTAAATGTCAGGAAATTGTGAAAAATACCCGTCACACCCTCCTGTAGACCAAGTTGATATCTTCAAATTGCATGTTTTATCCAACCAACAGACCACAAAATATTACATTTACTGTCATGTAAGACCAAGAATTGCCCATTTGAGAAGTGAAAACTTGGGAATGTTTGGCATTCTTGCTTGAAAAATAGTTGCTGATTAATTATGATAATCTGCTGGCTGATTAATCAACAAACTCTTTCAGCTCCAAAGTTAATGTAACACCTTTAAATTACTTTGAATACCTGCCAAGAGCAGAAAAACCCAAATTTGCTCAAACTGGCACGTTCAAAAAATGAAGAACCACTTAACTGTCAGAAAAAGTTTTCCCATAAATGAGTGGGGTAGCTATCAGCACAGAGTTTAACTGTAGCCTCCAGCTCCCCAAGTGAGAAACTGTCTTTGCATGAATCTCGGGTAAAGATGATAAGATTTCCCTGAGCAGGCAAAGTACAGCACTGTACGCCTCATAAAGCTATCAGCGTTGAATGATTTGCATCCACTTAATATATTCAACAAACCCTGTCAAATCATAATCCCCCTGCCTTTAGATACAGTATCACTTTTCATGCTATAACTGCTGTTATTTATAGATCAGAGGCGACGGCAAACAGCAGCCTGCTCACTATTAAGCTTCTCATCCATTTGAATCAAATAAATGTACTTGACATTACATACCTACAGCTGCTTATATACATTATGACAAACTGTCGGGGTGCATGACAGGGTGAGTCTGATCTCATTGAAGGAACATGTGTGTTAAACGGCGCAGGGTTAAAGCTGGCTTTTTAAATCTAAACAATCCTCCATGAAATTGCAGTCGTTTTAAAGTGATCATCTCAGCCCTAAGGTGATTAAGATGATCATTAAGTATAAGAGGAGCACAATCGTAATCATCTGTGGAAAATCTGCCAAAGAGAGAAAGCACAAGTGGCTCAAAGCTGTGCTGTAATCTCTCAACGCCAGTGTCGTCTTATTATCAAATCTGTGCCTCACTGTTTTTTCTTTCTCCCAACTCATTAAAAGTCCTCTCACGTCAGTCTTCTCCTTGCTGACACACACAGTCAGTGAATACAAATCAAATGTAAATCTCTGATTCCTTCTCTAGCAGAGAGGGGAAATCTCATGTACTTATGTAAAAGTCAAACTTGTTTTCTCGCTGTTTCTCATCACTCCACTCCTCCTCTTCCCCTGAGTGTGAAATTGTAAAAGCGGCTGGATGTTGCTGGCGTGGGTTGTGGGAGTTTTCACTATATTACTTAATTTATAATTTTTTTTTTCTCTTGCCGCCTTGAGGAGGAAGAGTGGAGCGGCAGGGATTTGTGTAGGACAGCAGAGTCCCACACATAAAAACATCTGAGGAGAAAACCCTCATGAGGTTTAAAAGATAATTTTGAGTGGTCGCTGGGTGATTCTTTGGACAGAAAGCAACACATTTTACTGATAATTATGAATCACCCTGTTGTGTTCTCTTATTCCCCTCTAACTTTTACTTTTTGAGACTTCCACAAACTGTGAAATAAAAAAATGTAAAGTGCTGCAATACAAAGCCAAAATGTAGCTAGCCAACTACATATTTGAGTGCATAACTATGTTTAGTAAAAACATAGTTTTTATCTGACTTCTTGACACTTATTTTACCATATACTTTTGTTATTTCAAAGACAAAGCCAGCTTGTTAAATGTACAGTTACCACAAAACACAAGTAAAAGTCAACTAACATAGCTAATGCAAGACAGCCAAGTCAAGCTAGCTAGTGAGATAGCCATAGGCTATAGCTAACTTTGATTACAGCTAAATTGATCTACTAAAGTGATCCCTGACTGTTTCCTGTAGTTCAAATATATCAATTTTAATTAACTAACAATTTGTTGTCTCTATAGTCAGCAGCTAAATCCAGTCATGGAGAATTAAAGCTTGGTAAACTAGTGCTAAAACGAAGTAACTAGCCTAGCTTAGCAGGGTAGTAGTAACTGCTATCAAGTGGAAACTTAAGTTACTTTAAGATCACATTTAATATAAGACATTTATTATAAACATATTCAAATCATTTATTAAATATTTTAATTTCAAGTAATTACTAACAAATTAACAATGAAAAGCCAAAATAACATAATGTTTGTTGATATTGTTTTTTCCTCATATCCCGTAAGCTGTTTCCAAAGGTCTGATTCAATGTGGTAAAATTAAGTCTAAAAATATATAAAATACAGACATTACATCATATCCATCTGTTGCAGTGAGCCTGCAAATTTTAAACCCCTCTTTCTCGACTTCTATATATATATTTTTTATATATATACACTGGACAGCATACATTAATGTGTCCGGAATGACCTCTGCAGAAATCCAGCCTATTAGCCCTGATGCAGCCCCTGCAGCGATGCATGCATGCATGCAGGCCTGCCGCTTCAGAAAACAGCAGAAACGGCGTAGGGCCACACACAGCAGAGCAGTGTGCAGACAGGCAGTCTGCTGTGTGGCGCAGGCAGGCAGAGAGGGGATTGGAGAGGCATTTCTGCCAAGAGGATTACGAACCAGCTGCTGGATGGACACAGACAAGTAGCACCCATTGCCCATCATAGCACTCCAGCTAGCACCCAGAGAAAACCCTCTTCTTACGGTTTCATTTCCCTCTTGTTTTGTTTTTCTGCTTTTGTGCAGCCCCTTCATCTCTCGCTCCCTCTCTCACTTCCTCTGTGGTATTTCCGTAATGCATGTCTGTGGTTGTCACAGGGATTTGGCCCTGTCTGTCACAGCATGCTCTACTCTATTAATCCATTTTAGGGTTTTTGGAATTCATCTTTTCTCTCTCTCTCTCTCTCTGCTCGTGGCCTGAAAATGGTGCCTAAAAGACAAGTGTAGAGAGGCAGCCCTCTTGAAAAGTGACACCAGAGAAGAGCTGGCTTCCTCCAAATTGGATGTGAGGAGGAAATGCTCTTTTGCCCTTTGTGCGATTTGTGGATAAAATGTGTGTGATGTAACCGGGTGTAACATCTCCGGAGGAGAGGAGCATCAAAACAAAACAAAATAAGCAAAGTTATTATAGCTTCTGTAAAACCATGTAGATTTAAGCTTTAAAATGACGTGCGTCATTATTTATTTAAAATTAGAGCTGCAACTAACAATTATTTTCATTACTGTCTAATGAATGCAGATTATTTTTCAATTAATCGATCAAGTATTTAGTTTATCAGATGTCACAAAGTAATGAAAAATGCCTATCATGATTTCACAAAGCCTAAGGTGATATATTGAAACTGCTTGTTTTGTGTGTTGAACAGTCAGACACCTGGGGATATTTAGTTTATCATCATATATGACAAAGAAAAGCAATAAGTCAGCATATTTTTAAGAAGCTGGAAAATGGAATCTGTGATCTTTTAGTAACATTGACGAGGGCAAAACTCACTCAACACTTTATTAGTCTGACGAAAATGTGCAGTGGGAACAGTGGGCTTGCATACAGTTTGTGCAGTGATTAGCATTAGCATAAAGAAATGAAATACAGGCTTAACCACAACAAACAATCACTATAAAAGTCCAAATGTCATTGAACAGTTAACAAAAATACCACAGAGCAATACACACTAGAAATAATTAAACACTTTGAAAACAAGTAAACAATAAAGAAGAAACAGGAAATGGAAAATGATAATCGAAATGTAATTTCTACTCTGAAATTGAATGTGTTGCATTGTAGAGGTAAAACAGAAGAAAACAAAACAAAATCTCAGCTCTTTTTGTGCAGTGTTCTGCTGTTGCCACATGTGACAGATGTTCTTAATTATTTATTTATTACTGCTCTTAATTAATAGGTCGCGAAGAGAGACCAGAATGGAGGGGGGTGGAGGTCACAAGTCTGGAAGGTACATCTTAAAAATCTTAAATTTAAACACTTTCAAACTGATTTAGATTCATTTCCTAATTATGTTTAAAATTAAAAGCTATGTGTTACATATCGCTGAAGGCTCACTGTGACCTTGTGCCTTTCTTTTGTTGTTTTACAGCCCAATTTACAAACGAAGCCCAGACATGACAAAATCACCGATGACGAAATCTGAGCAGCTCCTGAGAATAGACGACCACGATTTCACCATGAGACCAGCGTTTGGAGGTCAGACGGTCCCGTTGAAATATTTTAAATGAAAGTGTTTTCTGTCAGTAACAGAACTGCAGCTCAGACATGCTGGACTAATGATTACATTAGCGGCTGCATGGTCAAGTCATCAAGCGCGATGCAATAAGATCTGCGCAGTGGTCATAGGTTTGGGTCAAACTGTTCTATAAGCATTAAGCTCTTGGAGACATTAATGACACCATCCATGCAAGCTGTGCTGGAGTTCAGTTCTTTACATCACAAGAGTGTTAATACATGTCTTTTTCATCACTGTATATTAGAGGGATTTAATGTCAGCTTTTTGGACTGTAGGATTACACTGAGATAAAGACACACAGGGTTTTCTTTTTACTAGAGCATAATGAAATATATATTTTTAATCTCTTTAGCTGTCTTTATCTTTTTATTTGTCTTCAGAGGAAAATAACATACACGAGAACTGTATTTAACACACAAAAAAACACTCTTGTGCAGCGGAGAGAGAGACACGTGCTGTTTTTATCAGACCACGTCTACTTTTAATCACACGACAATCTGCTGCTGAAAATGCACCAAGTGACCCTTTGCAGAATCCGTTGGCTGCGTCTACTCTCTACCATCAAGTGCGTCTCAGCTGCAAGTGGAAGAGAGAGCTGGATTTCATCCACCGCTGCATCAACTTTGATCTATTATTGTGACCTAATTGTATTTGTGTACTATTTGAGGATGATGATGCAGAGTAGAAAGGCTGAAATAGGTCAAAAGTAGAATCCCCGCCAGACCGACACGGTCGTGTCGCAAGCGGTTGCTCTATATATCTGTGTGATTCATTGTTGTTTTTTTTGGAATAAAATTGCCAAAAACAAAAGGTTGAAACAGTCTCTGTAACGGTCATGTCGTACTTTGTTACCCACTGCTGCATTTGTGATGAAGCAGAAGAGCACGTTCAGCCAGCTTCTGTGAAGAACAATAACATTTCTTCCTTTACCCACATGAGTCCATTTTATTTCAGGTCCTCCAATTCCTGTTGGGGTAGATGTTCAGGTTGAAAGTCTGGATACCATCTCTGAAGTAGATATGGTGAGTATGAAACAGCTTTTTGGGTCTGCATGTACAAGTTACATAATACAACAGTGTTTACTCAACTGCTGTACTTCTCTTTGCAATCTGCTTCTACCCCCCAAAAAAACTTCATTGGGGTACTTTTTACTCCACCACATTTATTTGACAGCAATATATTTGACAGATTTTTTACATTGAAATACACATGAGAAGATTATAAAATACAATGTATTGTCAAAGATTAAACCAGTGGTTCTTAAGCTGTTTCACCAAAGAGACATTAAACCTCTAAACCTCTCAGATTGTTTGATGTTTGAGCCCCAAAGACGTCAGATTCTTCAATAATTAACAAAAACAGAAAAACTCTGAAAAATTAATCCAACTTAGTTTCATAAAACTGGTTTCACAGCTGCTATGTCTTTTATCATCTACCTTCAGATTTATTTTGTGATTCTTTGGAGGGAGCCTCTATATAAAATAGTTAAAACTAGCAACTCAAGCAGCTACAACAGGAAAATGCTCGACCACTACTTTGACTTTGATACGTGTTATATTAGCTGGTAATATGTCTGTACTTGTAATGGAGTATTTTTACATCACTGTACTGGAGCTTTTCTTCCACCACTGTTCAACACTTTTTCTCTTCCTGTAGGACTTCACCATGACACTGTACCTGCGTCACTACTGGAAAGACGAGCGGCTGTCGTTCCCGAGCACCAACAACCAGAGCATGACCTTTGACAGTCGCCTGGTGAAGAAGATCTGGGTTCCTGACATGTTCTTCGTCCACTCCAAGCGCTCTTTCATCCACGACACCACCACCGACAATGTCATGCTGAGGGTTTATCCTGACGGCAACGTCCTCTACAGTCTCAGGTAAACACGGTAAACACGTGGACCGGGGATAAATTAAAAGAAATAATAATAATCAGCACTTTCCACCGTCTGAAAAACTAAAGAAACAAAAGCGCGGCACATGAAAAAGATAGCACATAGCAGACATCAGAAGAGCAAAAGGTCACCACTGATTTGCTCTGATGAATTTCACAGCAAGTGAAAGGTCCACTGGCATTTTGTGGAACAACATCTGATAACTGTAATCAGCGTAGCAGACAAATGTGACGCCACTTGAGTGAATGAGAGGAGAGTGCCAAAAATACTTGTCACTTTGTGCCAAGTCACTGTGGGGTCCTTATAACAATTATTTAATCAGGAAAGTAATTTGTATCCACACAGACAGCGTGGCATTAGGTCATTCGATTAATAATTAGATAGCAATGAAACAACACCGCAGAGAGACGATACAAGAAGAAGACACATTGAGGAGTGCTTTGAAAAAAGAGAATAAAGTAGCACAGTTAAACGTTAGTTAAGTTAAACTACGCAAAGAAAGCAAATGGCAAAATCCTTCTATCTTTAGAAGTTGAATCACTGTGTTTTTTCTTTGTGTCTTTGCTGTTTTTCCCTGCAGAGTCACTGTCACTGCCATGTGCAACATGGACCTCAGCCGCTTCCCCCTGGACACCCAAACCTGCTCGCTGGAGATCGAAAGCTGTGAGTGGAGTTTATCAAAAATGTGGACAAATATTTCAGCGTGACACATCTTTTCTTTGTTTTTTCTTCATTTGAACACGTTGATTCATCCATCCATCTATCTGTCACTAACACTTTGGTCCAGAGCAGCATATACGTCTTGATAAGCAGTGCCCAGATTATAATATTTATGAAATCTGAAAAGACTGGATATGAAATTTGCTTTCATATTCATGGTTCTCAGAGTATGTTTTCCAAACTTTCTGACCTTTCTCTCTCTAATACCTTCAGTGTTTTGCAGTGTGTTGCACATTCATTTTCATTTCTATTTTGGATAGTTCATGAGCTTTCCTCTCGTGTCCTCCTCAGGTTAAAATGTCAGGTTTTCTCAAAAGATATTTCACGAAATCTGAGATATATCAAACCATGACAGAATTTGAGCGCACTCATGCTTCAAAGAGAATAGATAGCTTTAATTTTAATGACCCTTTCCTCTTGCACCAGCCCCTCGGCTTCACTGCTGGCAAGGCTCCAAGACTTGCAAAAATCAGCAGTGAAACCGTGCAGTGAATACGGCAGTCTCTAGGGTCTGCCAATGGTTGTTTTTGACTGGTAGTCTTGTCATGTTTAATGTTTTTTTGTCACACGTTTTGTTAGCATTTACATCCAGCCGTTGTTCATACTAAATCCTGTTCTGATTTGGTTTGTTCCGGACGTACTTACTTCTCTGTATTTTTCCCACCAGATGCGTACACAGATGACGACCTGATGTTGTACTGGAAGAAAGGAAATGAATCCCTGAACACCGACGACAGAATATCTCTGTCCCAGTTCCTCATCCAGAAATTTCACACCACCACCAAACTGGCTTTCTACAGCAGCACAGGTACTGTAATCCACAAACACCAGCACTTCTAATGCATACAGTAAACTAAACAGATTATGCAAATGGCCTAAATGTGTTTATCATGCATGTAAAAACTACATCAACAACTGAATCACAACTTAAATGAATTTCATTTTACTTTGTGAGCCTTTTCCAACTAAAGGATTAAGTTTTCCTTACATGAAATCGATGTCCCTTGAATGTCACACCTAGAAGAATGCACTATATAATCCCGACTGTGAAAGCCAACCAGTTGTATGCAGCTGGAAAGCCACTGTGAAAGCCCTGCAGCCTTCTCCCAACCACATGTCACTCTGCAGCACACAAGAGCGACCTGAAGCATAAAAAGGATTTTGTGTCCCTATCTTTCTCTGCCAGAATAGCTGGGAACCTTCAAGTGTCTGTACTGTGTATCAGCAGCTAGCACGTGACGATGTGAGTGTGTAATGGTGATATTTCTTCTTTCAAGGCTGGTACAATCGTTTGTACATCCACTTCACCCTGCGGCGTCACATCTTCTTCTTTCTGCTGCAAACCTACTTCCCTGCTACTCTGATGGTCATGCTGTCCTGGGTGTCCTTCTGGATTGACCGCAGGGCCGTACCCGCCAGGGTGCCACTAGGTAAGGTAGCAGTTATTCTAAAATGAATCAACCCAAGATTTAACAAGAACGAGGCAGTGTTTACAGAGCAACACCAAGAGTCTACAACCATGCTAGCAGCTCTTTAAGGGTGTACTCAGGCACTACAGTGCTTTAAGCTAAATGCTTACATCAGCATGCTAAGCTCACAATGGCATGCTAATATGCAAAATGGTTTTGTAGGTTTTTAGTCATAAATCAAAGTAATAGACACACTGAATCTTTGTCCTGATGATGGCATTATGTAACGGCTAGCTACGCCATGAATCTTTGAACCAAATTTCACGATAATCCATCCAATCCTCTGGGGACCATGAATGTCTGTACAAAGCTTTTATTTCACTCTGTGCCAAAGTTTTTTTTAATTTTTGGTCCTTTCCCATCCATTCAATAGTTTATGACCCTTCATATTTTTCCTGTGACCCTCAAACTGCAGATGAGAAGTCTGTTCTTAAATCAGATGTTGAATGACCCACCTGTGAAGGTGACAGAACTTTCTTACACCGATCAATAAAATCTGAGAATAAAACACAAACGAATACACATAAAATATGTATAAAAATTTATTATTTCACGTTGAAATTAAAAAATACTAGGGTAATATGCACAGCCCCCTCTGTGTTATTTGGTTGTATCCACTTAGTGATACAGTAATTATAATTTCAGCTGTGACTAAACTGTTTGTCTGCTCCCCTCCAGGCATCACCACAGTGCTGACCATGTCCACCATCATCACTGGGGTCAACGCCTCCATGCCGCGGGTCTCCTACATCAAGGCAGTGGACATTTACCTCTGGGTCAGTTTTGTCTTTGTCTTCTTGTCGGTGATAGAGTACGCGGCGGTCAACTACCTCTCCACCGTACAGGAGAGGAAAGAGAGGAAGCTGAGGGAGAGAGTAAGTGTGATTTTTCTTTGTGGCTGTTCACTGCCTACACTAAAAAAAAAAAAAAAAACACAGTTAATTTATGAAATGTTGATCTCTTAATGATTCACTGTACACAGTAATGTAGCTTTTTTCCTCACCAAGCAATGAGGTTGATTATCTGCTTATACAAGGAGAAAAAGATCTGAATGTTTGGCCACCATATTCCCATCTCATCTTTTCGTTTTGCAAGTAAAAATAAGGAAGCAAATGTTGCACAAATGATTCATGAAAAACAGTTGTTCTTCTGGAATTTGACCTGCACCTCATAGATGTGGAGCTCTGCAGGATACATCAGCACAGCTTGAATAGTTGTAGTTTAAAAGTCAGATTCAAATACTTAAATGGATTCCTATTTACCATATAGCGTATCTGACTTAAAAACTCCTCATGGGCTAATTAAAACTTTCCAAATGTGACATGGTCTGCTGTTGTGGATAAAATTCTAGCTGCTGCATCCTGTAATAGTTGCAAATAAAACAAGACTTTTCTCATTAAAAGCGAGACCAGCAACAGCGTAAACAGAAGACCTGATAGCTCTGTCAACACGTCACAAACACAGACACGGCTGACCTGATTTTAAATTAAAATATTTTTCCCATTAAAATATTTCCAAACTGGTAGAAACATGAATAAATAATTTCTTTTAAAATAATAATGTGCATTTCCAATAAACAGATAAATATTTTCTAAATTGGCTTACTTAAAGCTGCTTGCAGGGCTATGGCAAATTATTTCTGGGACTCCAGCTTGTGTACTATATTGCTATTCTTCATCTGCCAAATGCTGCAGCATATGGAGCCAAATTGCCCACGTACCCTGAGGAACATTTCCTGCACAAACATCCTTCTATTAATGTTTCATTACAAAGTTATTTAAGGCCCTAAGTATGCAAAAAACATTTGACAAACTAATCTGTTTATGTGCTCGTCTTAGTTTGTTTTATGACTTTAGTAGAGTCAATCTTAAGCAGGTTTAGAAGTGTTCAATTGACTTTTTTACCTCTCTAGCTGCCGTGTACCTGTGGCATCGGCAACCCAGACGAGATGATGATCGACCCCCAGATCACTGGCTACGGGTCTATGGATGTCAACACCACAGGGAATTATGGGATGCCGGAGAATGGCGGCCGCCAGGAACGAATCTTGGCCCAGGTGGCACTGAACGACCCGCAAATCGCAAGCCAGGTGAAGCCGTCCAGAGGCTATGTAAACATTTGGATAGACACCCACGCCATAGACAAGTACTCGAGGGTTGTCTTTCCTGGTGCGTACATCCTCTTTAACATCATCTACTGGTCCATCTACTCATAACGCGGGACGCAGAGGTGCAACATCTGTGAGAGAGTCATCCATGACGGGACTGCGGGAGCTCGTTTGTACAAGAGCAGGAAACATGACATTGCATTAAATGCTTTTCAGGAAAAGAAAAACTGCTCATAAGATGCATGGAGACTACTGACAGAGACTGGTGACCATTGCCTTCTTGACCCAGCCACTTAAAACTGAGGTAGTGACAAACAGGACAATCATTGTCACTGGTTTTGTCAATCCATCAAATCGATGTGGTTTCATGTTGTTACTGTGCTGTTGACGGGAAGACGCTTGGATGCTGTTGTCGCCTGCGGACTTACTGCACACAGAGATTAACACAAACATGGACCTGTGTTATTGTGCAATTCACTTGGTGCAGTGACTCTGACCATGTTTTCAAAACTGGAAATGTGACCTGAAAACTGATTTCTGACAGTGCTAGCATATGGACAGATTCCTTCCCCTTTGCTAATGAACTAGACTTGACAATCAATGGCAAATTAATAATAGTTTGACATTTTGGGAAATGTACTTATTTACTTTCTGTTTGAGAGTTAGATTAAAAGATTAATACCACTCTCACATCTGTCTGTTAAATATAAGACTACAACCAACAACCAGTTAGCTTAGCATAAAGATTGGAAACAGGGGGAAACAGCTAGCCTGAAGGCAAAAAAAAAAAAACCTACCAGCAACTCTAAAACTCACAAGTTAACAAATTATATCTCTAGATATTAAAAAGCAAAAAAATTGCAGTTTTACAGATGGTTACGTGCCGGACTATTTCTTATCTGGTACAAGTAACTTCCTAGAATCTCGGTTGTTAACTGGTCACCACAAAAGAGTGGATTAGCGTCACTTTCCAAAATTGTGGAACTATTCCTTTAAAAACCTGATAATCAAATTATTCTCGTTCTTAAAGTTTAATTCTTCTTTTGCAGCACGTTAGTATGATTCAGTATATACATTACATTTTCTTGTGATCTTTGTATCAATGCAGTTATTTTGATGTTAAGCTAATTACTGCGTATTGCATTCGTGTAATTTGACATGGTTTAGGAAAAAAGCAAAATAAGTCTATTAAAGTCACAAATGTAAAAATATATGTTTAGTAAATCCCAAATACTGATAATGATATTGACTTTTATTTTTTAAATGTCCTTATTTCTTCTTTTTTTTATACAACTGAAGCTCATCTCCTCTGTTTGGTGTTGTGAGGCTTTGAGGTTCACTGTGACCTGTTAGTTGCTAGTTTTATTGTTTTTCAGCTTAAAACAACTTTATACTTTGTTAAGCAAAAGATATTTTAAAAAAAAACATCTTCTGGTGGTTCATGGAAAATGTATTAACCAAAAACACAGGCATAAATTTAACTCTTGAAAGATGTTATATGTGAGAAAATGTCTAATAAATGTTTTGTTTTCTGAAAAATGTGAAAATTATTGGAGCAGAGCTTCGGTGCTGAACAACGAAATCACAATACTGTAAATTTAAAATCTCCTCCATGTAATTTATTTATTTTGTGCAAATAGAAATGGATTGAGAGGCATGGCTGAAAATGCCTTTTTTTTTCTTCTGCAGACATCAATTAAAATCAACGCAAACAAAAACAGACACATTTGTGACCACAAATTTCGTGTCAGTTGAAGCACTTGGCGACATCTTACTGGTACGACTCCTCGAGTCTTGGTCACCCCCAAAAAAATCCTATTTTCCTGCTCTCTCATACTGTATATTTAAACAGTGCTGGGGGATAAGCTTTCACAGTTATTAGAAACTGGATTGCTACCAGCTTCAGGGTTTCTCTTCCATCTCTGGCACAGGTCTGATTGCTGATGAGCATTCATACCCAATCTTGTAAACTGCATATTCTGTAATACCATTAACTGCTCACATCTGATGCAAAAGGATGTATATATTACATTACACTTATTTTTTAAATCTATTTCTCTAATTTCTTACAGGCAAAATGTGGATTATGTTGAAGAACGTTTCTCTTTTTTTCCCCAAACCTTTGTATTTACCCGTCTAATATCCCAAAGGGCAAGCGGATAGCCAAACCTTTGTGTGCTATCATCCCACAATAACCCTGAACAAAAGCATCACTGCAGCAGAAAGACATGAAAAGGATTTAAACATCAAAAACATGTCCAGAACTTGATTTTCCACCACATCTGTGACCACTGAATTGAGCTGTGTGCTGCTGAGAGCATGCCCAGAAAACTTAAACGAGTGAATGGGCTGCTTAAAGATGCAGAACTCAAAGCAGTACGACTTCTGATCAGGTCGAGTGGGACATATAGCTGAGAGTGGAAAATACATTCTGAATAATAACTATTATTCAGTTGGGTTTACTTTAGTTGGCATTACAAGAAGAAAGACATGACATCACCTGTAAGTACAAAAATGTAAAGGATAGAATAATAAATTTTTAAGTGTTAAATATTGTAAACTGGGTTACATCATGCTATCAACAAATAAATACCTGTATCATCATCAATGAAATCATACCAGGTCAAAAATCAAAAAATAAGACCAAAAGTCTGCAGCCTGTACTTAGGCACAGTGGTGCTTTGAGCTAAATGCTAACTGAGCTTGGTGTGTTAGCATGTTAACCACTAAATGTAAACTACAACTGAGGCTGCTTTAAATGTGATTAGTTTTGTTATTTAGTCATAAACCAAAATACTGGACAAATGATGATGGCACTGTGTACATGAACGTCTGAACCAAATTTCATGACAACCTACCCACTAGTTGTTGAGAAATTTCGCTTAAAAAGCCTATATATTGTAGATTTCCCCATTGTGGGACTAATAAAGGATTATCTTATCTTATATCAACCTCACAGTGGTGAAAAGACATCAATATTAATCCTCTGGGGATCATGAATGTCTATACAAAATCCATTCATCATTTCACAGGATAAGTGAAAACTTGACCTGCTGGTGGCACTAGATAAAACACCAGAGGATTGTCTTGATCCTCTGGGGACCATGAATGTCTATGCATAATATCATTTTAATGTATAAAATAGTTGTTTAAGTATTTCTGTCTGGACCAAAGTGGTGAACCAACTGTCAGACTGACACTGCCACCCCAAGAGTTAATAGTACCTTCTGAAATATGACCTAAAATATGCAACTAGGTCTATGGCCAGCTCTAAGTTCTTAGTTTTGCATAAGCCATTTCCTTACCTTAGTTTTAAAACTGTGGATGTTACTCATATTACTGTGCAATCCAGTTCCTGGCACCAGAGAACAGAAAAGGTTCCAATGTTGGTAATGGACAGGTCGGCAACACCAGCTCTACACCACCCTATGAAAGTGGTCTTTGAGATACTCAGGGGCTCTGTTGTTATAATGTTCCTCACTGAGCTGTAGTTTTACAGCTCCTTGATTTCTTTATTATTTTCCCTATTATTATTAAAGTTGGTGTATCTATGAAGCTGTCAGAGCTGAATCGTTGCCTTCAAATCATGTCTCCTGTTTCAGTTTGGCCAGGCTGAAGTCCTCTCTCACTTGCCTGAGGAGATCAGGGCAGCACACTACGTCCACAGCTGTCATAGCCAGGGCTTTGGCTGTCCTCAGGGTGTACAACTGGGCCTTTTCAGCTCCTGGCACAGGAAAAAGAGCGGAGGACGAAAATAAAGCATTGAGTAAACAGAAAACTAAACAGGAGAACTAAGTGACCTGGAAAGAGGTGATAGCTGGAAAAAAAAAGGCCTGATCTTAGTGCAGTTCAATTTCGTTTGAAGAAACAACATCTGTTTCCAACAGACCTGTGCTGCCATACCTGCTGCTTCAGCGTATTCCTCTGTGTGGTTAAATGCATCAGTGCAGATGTAGAAGAAAGGATGGATACCAGGAGCTACGAATGATACGTTGCCAAAGTCTGTGGAACCTGCCAGATAATTAGAAATTCACTGTGATAATGATTCTTGTGTTGATCAAGTGAACTACAAAAGAGACAGTTCTGCTGTTACACTTTTTATGGTTCATACACATTTTTTCTGCACAGATCAACAAACAAAGATATGGTTGGTGTCTGTTTCTATGATTTTATTTATTTATTTTTTTTACCTACCAGAGAAGTTAGCCGGCTGCTCTTGAAACTGAATCCCTAAAGCTTTTCCATTACTTTCATACAGGCTTGCCAGTGTGGCATTAGGCAGAATGTTATAGTAGGCATGGTGCGGGTAAGTTATTTCCACCTGAAGGAAAGGAAACACAAGTTTATTGTGATTCATAAAACATGGTGTACAAACCTGTGAGATCACAGCACAGTAAAATATTACCATCATACAATATAACAATATATGAAGTCATGCTTGTTTTACATTGCGAGTTAAACCTGCCTGAGGCAAGTGCAGACGAAGGAGAAAAGCAGCCTGAAGAAAACGGTGAATTATGTAACAGCAGAGCAGCACTCGGAGCATAATTACAGGAATATGTTAAAAAGGGCAATGTGATATAACAGCAGAGTCAACTGTCATTGCATCTCTCCACTGTATCATAACGTACACTATTTGCTCCTGTGTCTGTACCTCCAGTAATCTACACAGCGGGGATACAATGTGGGTCGAGCCCGGAGGCAAGCAAATGGAAAACTGCATTTTTAGGTTAGCTTACTTGGCACCCAGTTGCCATAGCAGCTGCTCTGAAGCAAGCCTCCGCTTTGGCCTTTAGGTCACACAGATCCTTAACCAGCGGCGTGCGCAGATAAAACTCTAACTCCGTGTAGGCGGGGATAATGTTTGGCTTCACCCCTCCATGTCTGATGATGCCTGTGGTGAAGAAAATGTAGACAATGAGAAAGATCTGCACCTCCAAACAATTACACAATTCATGTGGGTTTAGATGCCAAAAGATTAAACATCTGTGTATGTTTGAAGAGGCAGATGAAAGTATATCACAGGTAGATGGAGAAACTGTCTTGACACTGGATACCTTGTGGTTGCTATTCCTGTTGAATGAGTGTGAAACTGTTTGTGTATCACTTCAACACAATAAATAAAGACAATACACAGAGGCACAAGCCTGCAAAAGCTATTAGGTGGTCATTCGTGAGCACTGATTTCTTACTGGTGTTGAACACAAAACATTACAGTATGATAATCTTTTCAGAAATTTCTCAGAAGACTCTAAACTCAAACCTCTTTGATCTCTGATATTTCTGGGGCATTTCACACATCTATTAAAGAGATGGCAGAAACTGAGGGGAGAGGAGGATAGAGACTTGGATTCAACAAAGATACCCAGCCGGACTCGAATCACAGACACACTTGGCTTCTTAACTAAATTTCCAGTCTCCAGTTATTTCTGATTATTTTCTCAATCAACCGATCAACCATTTAGTCAATAAAATGTTACAAAATAGTGGAAAAATGGCATTTACCATTTCTCACAGCCCATGACGACGTCTTCAGTTTCAAAATTCTAACATATCCAATCTTCTGTCACATAATCCTCAATTCTAACAACTGAGAAGTGACAGTTACATGTTATTAAAGTTGTCAATATAGTCTAACCACGAGGTCCATTTAGTAGCTGCTGTGGATCTTTCAACCATTTCACATGATCTTCCTGAGCAGATGGAGTCTGCCTTGTTGCAGTGGAATTGCAGGTGTTTAAATCTCTGTTTTATTTCTCAGAGTACATTAAGTACCTCTCCTCTGCGATGGCTTAAAAGAAAATGGATTCTTTTGTCAGCTGCTGCTGCCAAGGTCAAGAGTAAACTGAGAGGATAAGCTAGTGCAGCGACATCTTTTGTCTGTTCCTCACCATGAAGCCTCCACTCTGGTTTCAGCTGCTGCCTGAGTACAGAGACATTGTTGTAGGCCAGAACAGCAGCATCCAAGGCGTTCACTCCATCCCAGGGGTATGAAGACGCATGAGATGCTTTGCCGTGGTATTTCACTGACACCCTGTGTAACATCAACACAAAGGTTTAATATGTAGAGGTTAGGAGAGTTATTAAGAGGGAGAAAAGAGAGACAACAGAGAATAATTTGTGAATCAATATGAGCAGTGAAAAGGAACCTACTCGTCGAGTGCGACACAAGGCAGGAAAGAGGCATCCTGCTGAGCTGGATGAGCCATGAAGACGAGGTCGACGTCGGCGAAGGCTCCCGCCTTGATCAAGTCGACTTTTCCTCCTATATCCTCCTCTGCAGGAGTTCCCAGAACAGTTATCTGGTAGAAAGTTCAAGTCAGTCATTTGACATAAATCATGCCTGTACCTCTACTTTTTGGTTCAAAGGTGAAAGTTCATTCACCTTGGAAACAGTGGTTCTGACAAAAAAAAAAAAAAAAAAAAAACTATACTGATACACTGATACATAGCTGTGATCCGAGACAATGAACATGTGGCTGTTTTGTGTGTCTTTGTGGTTGTTTTGTGTCTTTTTGTGGTTCTGCTGTGTCTCGTTTTGGTAATAAGAAATAAAATACAGCCAATTAGTTTCTATTATTTTATAGGCTGTGTAGTTTTCTAGCTGTTGGTGTAGATAAGGTGAAGCCTGTTGAGTTGACTTAAGGATATATAGAGGTTTTCCTCATTATTTCAGTTGTCTTAAGTTGCCGAGTTTCTCAAAGTTTGACCTCTGGCTTTTTATTCATGAAATAAACCTTCAGTTTTTTTTTTTTTATTTACCTTCACTGGGGCAGGTAGTTCAGTCTGGTTTTCTAAAGCAGCTTTCAGCCCCACAGCGGCCGCAGCCCCCACCTCTGCTATCAGGTTGTGCCCGCAGGCGTGCCCGATACCCGGCAGCGCGTCATACTCGCACAGGAACCCCACGTTCAGCACCGGGTCGCCCTCCCGGCCTCCGACCGGACCCCAGCTGGCCCGGAACGCGGTCGGAAGCTTGTAGTGGCTTTGGACCGTCCATGTCTGCTCCTCCTGAGAGAAGAAGCGGACCAACCTGTCGTGCGCATATGTTTCATCACCAGCGAGTTCAGGACGGCTCCAAATGTCCTGACTCAGACTGTGCAGCTCGTTTTTACGTTTGTCTATGGTCAGCTGGAGTGTGTTTATCATCTGCTGTCGTTTCTCCATGTGGCCTGACAGTCTAACACAACACACTCTCTTAAAACTGAGCTGAGGTCCTACAGGTGCAGGGATAAATAACCCTGCTCATACATCACTAACTTCCCGTGGTACAATCAAAAAGAGTCCGCACTCTTCCATTCATTTTACACCGGTAAGGAACAGGAAAAGGGGGCGGAGCTGCCGGTTTCACACCGGAAGTATCGGCCAAAATATATGATTTAATGATATATGATAATATATAATGATTATTTTCTTTTTTTCCCCTTTTAATAGTTTGCAACCTTTACCTTATTAATGAGTGGTTATTGTGTTTTTTTCTGTTTGTTGGTTTAATATTACACTTCTTTCCAAATTGTGAGAGAGTTTAAGGTTAAGGTATTGCTAATTCTGCTGCTTAAAAAATTTTGTTTTGTTTTTTTAACATACTTTACCTACACAGCTTGCAACTATGCTAATGTTACATGTTTTTATTAGTTTTTATTTGAGTAGATGACAGGTAATAAATTAAGAAGCATTAATTTAGAAGCATTAGAAAATGTTCTTTTGTTCTGGTTTTACTTCTGTGAAACTAAGAACCTTATAGTTTCTAATAGATAGTATGAGATTGTTGCTGCAGTACTTTTCATTTTGTTTTTACTCAAAAAATGTGCAAACCTGTGCTTTTGAAATCTTCCTGTTTACTGTCCAATCCAGTGGGAATATGGCAAAGAAAAAGAACATGTTTACCTCTCTCTTTGCCCTCTAAATGAGTCTCTTTGAAGCAAGATGAGGGTCGCCATCTGCTGGCCAGGATTACCCTCCATCTTGCACTTACCCTCGGTGTGTTGAAGTGAGACACTGAAGGTATATTAAGTGCTATTTGATTTGACAGAGGAACTTCACATATTGAGTTGTGGGAGAATTGAAACTTGCACACTCACAAAAAAAAATCTACACACAAATTAGCTGCAATTCAGTAATACAACAGAGTCTAGAAATATAATCTTAATACAAACTAAGTTGCATATTTGCATGTGAGTGAGCAAGTCACTCTTGTTCTCTTTATCAAGATAAATGACAGGGCTCCCATCAGGTCTGTGTGATGTGCTGTAATGAATCAGAGTCAATGGAGACTGGGGCTAAAATCCTTCTCTCATCTCTCTGTCACCACACTAGAGGGACCCAGAGTGACATGCTCTGATAAAAGGCTCCCTCCTCCCCTGGCTCTGAGTTCATCTCTTCTGCAGTGAAAATAAAACAGTATTCTGCAGCTTTTCATCTTTTACCTTGAACAGAATGAATAGAAAAAGTTATCTTTTTTTAAAAAAAAGAAAACCCTGGCAACTCTCTAGAGAGTATTTAATTAATTCTTTTTATTTGTTCTTTGCCTGTAGCTACTCAGATGACTGTACACATGCAGCGATTAAACACTGCTCTCCCTTGCTGAGGATGAACTGGGATCTGGCCGTGAAAAACAAGGTCAATTAGCGCCGAATGAATAAAGACAAAGCTCCACAGCTGTCACACACCCAGTGAGTGTGTGTGTGAGAGAGAGAGATAGAGAGAGCGAGAGAGCAGGTGTACATGTGCGTGTTTTCTGTCTGTATTTAAGTTGGAGGTTAATTGGGGGCGGTTGTCAGTCACAGGAGGAGACATGTTGAACAGCGCTCAGCAAGCTGACACCAAGACTGCCTCCTGACATGGCCTGTCTGTCAGCTTACTTTACGCCCCACCGCTGACGTTGACACAGTGACACTCTCCACTGTGTATCAATTAAGTGACATCGAGGGGAGGCGCCCATGTGTCACCCCATTGTCTTACTCAGGGATTTGCCCCCGCGAGCATGTGCATAATTTCACATGATCACACATGTTTTTGGCCTCATACATTTGGCCTGTGCTTCCAAAAACCAAGAGAGTTTTATGTGTAAATGTGGTTTAAGACTGCTATCATTTCTTCCAAGATGATAACATCCAATAGTACATCACTCAGTTAGAGTCTGATGATGAAATACAAGTGCTCCTGATAAAACCATATCAGCTTCAGTGGAGAAAGAAAACCAGCAGCCACTGGAGATAAATGTGAAAGTGATCGCACACTCTGAGCACATGATACATACGTTAAGAGGTGCTTAATATTTCAGGCAGCCTATATGTGTTAGGTTGAGCCACTAGTCATCCCACAGAGCGGTGGTGATGCATGAGTTATGATATATGCATGCAGGCGTCTCAGCAGCAGGACGCCCCAGAGGAAGCCTGGCTTGACAGCTGCAATGAATGGATGCGCTCCTGATGACAGCATGTCTCTGAAATGGGAGATGAAATAAACAACAGACCACGCCTGTGTGTGTGTGTTTGTGATTTTTGTGGCCACCACAAGAATGTGGTTCATATATTAATGTTTGTGCCTCTACTCCAGCCTTAAAATATGGAAGCCCATATCTACCAGTTAAAAAAAAAAAGTTTGACATGATGTGAATAAAAATGTTCAAGGTAAGTAAAATTTATGAGAAAAACAAAACAAATACAAGGCCGCTCAGACACTGCAGGCCTATGCCAAGGCCTGTGTTTAAGACCATTCACCAGACTTCAGAGAAAAAAATTCAAATTCACAGTAAATGTTTTAGATCTGCCCCAAAATTTAATGGATTTCTTTGCTGGCCCTTTGCCCCATCCCTCTACGAAGTTTGGTGCAAATCCAGCACTACTGCAAAATCCTGCTGACAAATAAACAAACAGACAAGGGTGAAAACATTACTTCTTTGGTGGCGGTAGAAATATACAACTCTCTTATGATCTGACAGCACGATGGGCAATGTTTGGTTATAGTTTTAGGCACAAAAACATCTTGGTTAGGTTGGATTGACTTAAAATTACTCATTTGTTTCAGTTTGGGGATCTCTGTTGTCATGGTTACAATAATAACTGTGTGGCTGAGGCAAGTGAACAAACACAATGACGATTTCCAAAAAAACTAACAAAAAATAAAGACGGCATTGAATGACAGTATGAAACAAGAAATGAACAGTGATTGTTCATGTTAGGTTGAGATGTTTTGATGTCACATCCATTCACCCTGACCTCTATATACCTATACCTCACTATAACAATGTCAGGGGGAAAAAAATTACCTCACAAATTTAAATGGAAAATCTTTAAATTTTGACTCAAAGAAGTCAAATGCTGGACATTTTAATATCATGGTTTTGTATGAACAGATTTATTTGTTGTCAGATTTTTTTGCAAAATAATGACCAAAAAAATGACACAAAGTAGACATATAGATACAGAGAGAGAGAAAACTTTAAGAAAAAACATCCTCATATAAAGACATATATACACATACTGCAGTTAATTTGTTTGTCACCACATTTCTTCTACAGAAAGTACAGAGTTTGCTGGGTGAATTCATTTCTAGGTAATGTGTGAATCTATGTAGAAGACCTTCAGCAGCATATGTCAGCTTTTTAAATGGCTCTTCAGCTGTTAAATAACACCTGGCAACTCTTTTTTTTTTTTCAAGTGAAGTTTCAAATTAAATGTTCTGCCTGGCTGAAGGATGCAAAGAGTTTCACCTCAGAGTTGATAATTTCATATCATCAGGAAAGAGACAGCAAAGACATATAGGTAGAGAGGTAATGCTAAAGACACAGTGGCGGATTGGGTCTGTGGGGTGAAATATACTCACATGATCCATTTATACTGCAATAATTTCAACCCAATGTTGATGGTCTGATAATGGACATCATGGCATATCAACCCCCTCCCTCTGTGTGAGAGATCAATATTGTTGCACCAACTACAAAGCAATCTTTTCCTTCAACGTTTTCCTCTCTGAGAGATAATTGGTGTGAAACAATAAGGGAGCTGTAGCCTTGTAGTAAATTTGTCTAACCCCTGGAAACAAAGCATTATTTCTCTGCAACCCATCATGACTAGTTGCATTCTTTACTTTATTTTTAGAGACCAGTAATTAGATGGAAAACAATAGAGGAAAGCCTGAAAAAATAAACATGATTGTGTGTAGCATAATGATATTGCTGGTTTGTATCCTGTTTATTTGCAGCCTGTTGTGCAGGTCCCAAAATCCAGGCTGGAAATCACTGCTGTAGCCAGTTTACTTACACATAACATATACTTTAAATCACAGTCAATCATTTTCTAAACCATGCTGCATCTTTATTTATTATTTTTATTTGTTTGTTAGTTTGTTTTTTCCCATTCCTGTTTGTTCCTGTTTCCATTTATTTCTGTATGAAACTGTGTTATCAAACTATATCACAATTTTGACTTATCATGAGAATTAAATTTTTTTTAATGCCTAACTTTTCATTAATTTTGGCTTAACTGGGCTTCCATATTCACCTCAATTCTACCAGTTCGTTTTGTTTTCAACAGATCAGTGCAGACCCTGACGAAGTTGTTGATGAGCCTGATTTTAAACATGAGGTTCCAGCTGACTGGAGGAAACTGACAATGTGTCTGTCGTGCTTGCTCTGTCCTGTCAGCATCACTATCAAACAAAATGTACCCTTGGAGGAGTCACACCCTTCCGGAAATCCAGCCTGCAACGTTCGATATTGTGCCGCAAGCTGCTTGGTAGTTGGAAAGTATCCCCTGAGGGGCCTGAGAAATGTGTGTATTTGTGTGTGGGTGCATGTGCAACTTGACAGTCCTGTTTCTGTCATTAATGTCACATCAGTGCACACAGTGTGCCTCTGCGTTCTCCAAGCTGGAATACATTAACACCTCGGTTTATCAAGTCATCCCGCACCTTCAGGGGGTGGGATTACACTGTACAACATTTGTTCATGTTTTTTTGATGCTTGATGGTTTCTGATTGAACGTAGCTTCATCCTGGTCTCTGGAGCACATAAACCCACAAAAAATGGCTATTTTCTACACTGTCATGTTTAAGCATGTGAATTCTATTGAAAATCTTTATAACCATAATCCACATTTTCATATAAGTTAGTGTCTATTTTGATGCTTTGAAATTATACAGTGCATTACTGCTGCAACTCTTTTCCAGATAATAAACGCTTTTACATGTGCTGTTCCTAACACCCTGGTGGGAAAATTCCTCTGGAACACAGATAGTAACACATTTTCTCATCTCGGGTTGCAGCAGACAGTAAGTGATTTGTTTGCAATGTAAGAGGAACTTGATAGTCTGTATGGGTGGTGAAAGCTATTATTGGTGTGCGAAAAAAAGCACAAAATAATGGAAGATTTGGGGAGAGACACATCACAGTGCCATCTACAAAGCATCAAAGCAAATGACTGCAAATGCAAAACCTAGATTGCTGTTTGAACAGAACATTTCACATTTCTCTATCCTTTGCTTTTTCCTGTCTTCAGGTTGAGTCATGTTTTTTTATACTCTGTCCACCCCCCTCCAAGAAGTCCACACAGCTGCCCTCGCTGCTTCGGAGGAAGCCCTGCTGTAGCGGTGCCCTTTCTTTGTTTGACAGCGCTGAAAAGGCTGCTGTCTCCCCCAATAACATCAGCCTTTGTGGGCAGTGTGTTGAACAGGGGGAGTACGAGTTGTCCTGTCGAACCGCAGAGGAGCCACAGTCAGTGGGGTGTGTGCACAGCGGAGCTGAAGTGCAGATTTGAAAATGTTACCTTACTGTGTTGCTGCTGTGTTGGATGGTCTTTTATAATAACAAGAAATAAATCTGTGTCTGATAACAAATGTGAGAGCAGAAATGCTTAATCCCTCACATGCGAGCAGTTTGTTCTTCTCATATTAGTCATTAAGAAGAAGCTGTAGTTTAAAGTGAGAAAACCTGTTGAAAAACACTGTTAAGCCCAGAGACAGTTGGTGCATTGTGCAAAACAGACCACAACTTTGCCTGATTTCCATTCAACCCACATGTATTGCATTTGAAAGGTTAATACTCTCCTTGGTACACTGTAAGCTTAATTTGTCGTCTTCAAAATTCACTCGGCGAGTTCCTGAGGGGCAGGATTAATTTCAGTTTTCTGCTCCAGAGGAGGGAAGAAACACCTCCCTCTCTTTTCTTCAGAGGATCCTCCAGCTCTGATAATTGCCAAGAAGCTGAAACCGTTTAAATAAAACATAGACTACGTTGCTGCTGGGCGACTGAGGAGCCAGAAGTCTGCAGGGCAGGGAGGACAGAGATCAAGCAAGGATCAGTATTTCTGGATAATAGTGAAAAAGCCACAGACAACACAACAGAAATGTCAGTCTCCTCAACATTTCAAGGGAGCAGGAGGGAAACTGCTGCGTCAGAATAGACCTGCCCACAGTTAGGTCTGACAGTCTTTGTGAAGCAAAAACACAAGGGGAGCTGCTCTGGAACACAGACAGGCAGATAAAGAAGAGGCTGCACACTGGGCAGCTTTTGTAAACAAGATTAAAAGGACAAAAGGACTAAACGTATCATTTATGATCGCCTTTTTTCTGTTAAATATATCAGTCAGGGTCATGCCACATCAAGTTACCCACAATAAATATAAGATAGACTTTATATCTAGTATTTGTCACAGAAATAATATTATAGCAATTGCCTGTGTTTGTTTCTCCTAACAGAGAGTAAGAATAAGAGTCTACAGTTTTTTCTTTATCAGGCTGTCATCACTACTTTGAGCTAACATTGATGCTAACATGCTGATATTTAGCAGGTGTGTTTACAATGTTCACCATCTTAGTTTAGCTTGTTAGCATGCTAACCTTTGCTAATTAGAACTAAAGGTAAAGTGCATCTAAAGCAGATAGGAATATTACTAGTTTTGCATTTGGTCATGGTGCTTAAAGTTAAATGAAACCACAGTTGTTATGGTTCGTCTTCAGGGGAATGTGAATGTAAGTGAATCAAGAATTTCTATACATACATTCATAAAATTTACAAAGTAAAGCTTTTGTTTATTTTACATAAAAGATTTTTTTTTAAAGTGTGTGCATTAATTTTGTGTTTAAATACCTCAACTCATACAGAGTACACACATTTCATATCCAATAAATAATGAATTCCCTTCCTGTGTGTATGCCTGAACTCTCTCTCACTCTCTCCCTCTCTGTCTTTCCATCTCCTCACATTCTCGAGCTAGCCAACATGTCAGGGAGAAAGCTTGAGTGTTAATTGGAAGCTCTCCCATGGGAACTCGTGGGCGTCTTCCTTGTCCTCTGTGTTTATCGGCTAATGCGATTGCCACGGCTCTCTCAGAGTCATAGCTACTCCTGAATAATGAACATACTTAATATTCCTTTCAGGCTCTCGTGACCTGTTCTGCATAAATAATACTTAGGCATTCAAAAAATTAAACCCCAACTGACACAGCTGGATTTATTGTACTACAACAGACACAGTGGTGTGTTGTTTTTGTGATGGTTGCTCTGTTGTAGGGTTAAATGAACCCAGCTCTGAAACATGCTCTCTTCTTCATTTTAATGATTTCAATAAATCCTCTGGGAGAATCTTTTACATTAAATAATGAGCTTTGGTATGAGCTACGGTAAATATGCCACTACTATCTGCAGCTGGTTAGCTTAGCTTAGCATGAAGAGTGGGGAAAAAAGCTAGCTTGGTTCTCTCCATAGGTAACAAAATACAGATATGGACTACACTAACAAGATATAAAAGTGTTAATTAGCGACCTTCAGAGGTCTTGGTAGGTAGATTTTGTTCCCCATCCTTGTGCTCTTTATGCTAAGCTAACTGGCTGCAAGCGTTTGTTTTTTACTGTAAAGACATGAGGGTAGTAGCCTATCAATCTTCTCATCTATCTCTTGACAAGAAAGCACACAAGGGTATTTCCCACAATGTCAAACTATTCATCAGTAATAGCTGATCCTGATAATAATGTCTTTTACTGGCAACCACAGGACCGATATCTGAGACCGGACTCACTATAAGAGGAGACTTCCATCCTCAGTGCACAGCACATCAAGCCCCTCTGCTTGGCTCAGTGGTGCGATTTGTATTTGAGTGAATGAAAACAGTTGAAAAATCTGATTAATTTCACTCCACAAAATCTTCTTAAACCGTGCTGCCTACAGGCCCTTAAGTCGTATTCCTGGAGTGAAATCTTTGCATGCATGAATTACACACACACCAAGTAGGAGAAGTGAGATAATGCGCGCTCATGAAATTGCTTTTGTCTAATTAGATTTTGCAGAGGATACTGTCACAAGAAGCTGATCCCCCCCTCCTCATAAGACTTTTTCCATTTGTTTTGATCTAATGTTTGATGCAGATTAAACACAGCCTGATGTGTCTGAGTGATATGATGTTTCAGCTGAGAAAACAATCTAATTTTTCCACAGCTGCAGTTTAATCTAAGAATATGAATCAATAACATTTATCAGACAGGCAAGTGATAGCATGCGCTCCACACCACCGCATTGATTTTTTCATCATTTTACATGCATGCTATAAGTACTGTACTTAAGTTTGATTCCCCTATGAACTGTATATTCAGTTATAGGTAAGTAATATATAGATTTTGACCCCTGCTAGAATTACAGGAACAACACAGCTGTGGAATTACAACTGGTCAGAAAATCTGTCAGTATTATAATGGTTTATAATTGTTAATAATGCAGTTTCAATTGCAACAAATTCCCTGTTTAAGAGTTTAAAAACGATGAATGCTATAATCATTAAACTACGAGTTACTGTAGCTGTAATTTACACAAAGACTCACTCAACAGCCGTTTGATTATTGTAATAGACGCAGCCTTAAACGATCAGACAATCATCATACAGGATGTGAAGACAGGGTTACTCACCACAGGATGCTGTTCACAGCCTGATTAAAATGGGAAGCAGCAGTGTCAGATATACAGAGCCTATTGTGAAAAATGTTTCCTGCTTTTGGGTAATCGCTGATTACCCCTCCAAATAAGAAAAAAAGACACAATAACAGCTTGATTTAAAACACACACACACACACACACACACACAACTGTCCAGTGAAAACCCTCAGCTTTGTATTTTTTTCTATTTTTCACCAACAGATATGTGGTCACGATATTGGGTTTGGCTCATTTGTCTTTACCAGAGCATGATCACAGAAGTAAGTGCATATAGATAGTTCCTTTTTTTATTCTGTTATTTTATTTATATCTACTTTGTTCTATTTTCATACTCCTTTTATACTCCTTGATGTCAGAGAATGATTTTAGTGACCCTTCAATTTTTTGCTTAGCCCCAGTGTAATGTCAAATTCCCTTGTGACCAAATTTGTGTGGATATTCATGATCCCCAGAGGATGAATCCTAATGTATTTGGTTATTTTTGACTTTCCACCCAAGGAAGCTCCTGATGAGATGAGCCCTTTTGATTTTAATGATCCCACAGTCTGGCACCATCCCCTTCTAAGCCTCACCACTATTGCAGCTTGTAGAATGGGGGGGGGGAAATCATGTTATTTGTGCTGTGGAAGGAGCAGCCTTGTGAGGCTTGTTTCTTTTTTCTTGTTTTTCTGACAATTGCCTGCATTTTTGCATTTTTAAGAGACTTGAGGAGGCTTTTTTTCTTGCTTGCTTTCAGCTTCAAGGTAAAACAACTTACAAGACAAAAGAGACACAAACAGAACACAACAGAGATGCTTTTGAACTCTACTTTTCATCCAACTTCCTGCCACTCAGTTTCCAACTCCCCTGTGTTTATCTCCTCTCAGTACCACTATGGCTATTTCTTGGGACTGAAAGATAGGTGTGCTTCTTTTGGAGAAAACAAACAAACAAAGAAAAAAAACAAGAACAACAAACAAAAAAAAAAAAACCCCACTCACATAAAAATAAAATTACTAAAATGCTATTTTAATACAAAGTCTCATAGACAAGCACACACAAATAAATATTTTTCATGTACTTAAAATGATTATGCCTCTGATATTTGTACATAGCAAGCAAGGATCATATTTTACAAAAATGAAAGACATGGTCATTGTGAATAGTGATGTTAATGTTAGCTTTCCAAACCACAACCAGATGGCTGTTTGGACAGCAATCACACCTCAAAGATGGGATGAAAAACAAATCGCTGCTAATACGTTTATAGCGCACATTAAGACTTCACATGAAATCCATTTTCAAATGATTATGGTCAAAACCTGTCAAATTTAATGATATAATATCAGACTGTCTGTCCCAAGATCCCAGAGCTCATACATCAAAGAAATAACCGAGACGCCTTCTCTGATGCCACAGACCCTCTGTCTCACACATTTACACACACAAACACTCATACTTGGCAAAGCAAACTGTGAGATGCACAGAACGCCTCACATTAAACGATTCAGATACGGGAATGATCGGGAATAAAACAGATAATATGCTGATTTCTCGCGGGAACAGGTGTCGTTGCGTGACACATCATTAATCAATCAAAACTTAACAATGAACTCCTGACTCTGGTGGTCATGACCTTTGACCTCATCCATGAACATGTATTTGAGAGAGACTGATGAGGGTTGAACCATGGTGAACCCCTGAAAACTGGGTTAGACCAGTTGTGGCCTAAGGAAAACCACAGGACCTGCAGATACAACAGGACTACAATTCATTTAACAGTTTTGTGTTGTGACTTATGACAAAAATTTAAGGGTAAGTCATTTCTCTTATTCAACATCATATTTCATATTAATATAAATAATTTTTCCCATTAAAAAACAAAACAAAACCAAAAATGACTTGATCCTATGCTTGAGTAACTTTTGCCAAAAACCGCCCAGTTTTTTCAGGAAGTTATTTATCCTCCTTCATCAAACCTGCATTAATAGTTTTTTCATGGGATTTGTTGACAATAAGAAAATAACAAAAATCTAGAATATCACCAGCATTAAATGCGTGTAAATGTGAAGTGGAGAGCGATTTTTCAAAGCGGTTCACACTGTGACATTGGGACAAATTTCTTTTCCGTGAGCAAATTTGAAAGCAGTGAGTCATCATGACCTTAGGTACTAACCTTTTGATGAAACCACACAGTTTCACATAATGGCTAGCATAATAATTTGATCTGTCACTTTCATGTATCTTTAAATATAATGTGGAAAGAGAATCAAAAAAGGGGCCACTGACAGAGATACAGTAACATGCTTCATGCAAATAATAAGGAAAGTAAAGGTGAGCATGCTCATAACAATGCACAGCAAACCTACAGCTATTAACATTACTGATGGTTCCCAGGGAGTCATAACAATGTGATTAGTAATGCTGTACAAATGCTCAACGCTGAAGAAAGGTTGGAGAGGGCGTGTGAATGACAGACCAACTGGCAGACGCCATCAGTGAGCAAAAGAAAAAGCAATCTGGCTTGGAGGATCACAACAATCCTGACATTGTGATTGGCCCAAATAATAACAGAATCTGAGAATGACACATCATCTGCCGCATCGAACCAACTGTGGATCTTTTTGTTCCTTCTGAGAGTCTCTGCAGAGTTAAACACAGAAATATATATGCACACACACACACACACACACACACACAATGGTGTAATCCAAGTGACCTTGAGCCGTAATGGTACAGCAGAGTCGCCATGGTGATGTACCTGAGATGCTAACAAAGACGAGGTGCAGCTTTTATAGTCCTCTCCGCTTGTAAGTCAGGAGTAAGACTGATACTTGTTCTTGTCTAGACACAAAAGAACAGTTTTCTGCAGAGCTTCACTGGCGTTACTTGAGAGATGGATGACAAATAAATATATATAGTAATGCAAGCAGCTGAGTGGGGAAGACAGGCGTAAAAGGAGAGAAAAACAGGGATTTTTAAAGTGGAGACTTGATTACATATGAGCATTTGGGAAAAAGACAAAACCACAGATCTTAGAACTGGATGTGAATCATGAAAAGGTGAAAAACTTAAGGTTTGAAATGATTTCTTAAACAAATGCAGGATTTTTTTATTTACTTTATATTATATAATGATCCTAGTTTGGTGATGCGGTGCTGTCTCAGTGAGTAATATCCACAGATGATTCGAAGTTTAATCCACATACGTGTAAGCCTGAAGTCAATTAGGCCACAAGCTGTGAAGTGATAAAAAGTGTGTGTGTGTGTGTGTGTTTGGGGGGGGGGGGTTATAGGTATAAAGTGAAGGAATCAGCTGTGTTCGCCAAGTTCACCATGATGGCTGGTGGCAGGCTGCCAGCAGGGTTGTTTATGCTCTGTAGCCATCGATCTATTTTCCACTCCAGATGGCTGTGATTGCTTTAGGAGGGGGAAGATATGAGCCCTACCTGACAAGGATTAAAATCAAATCTGTCCTTATGTGCTGTTATTTTTCAAAGTTGGCCTCTTCACTGACACATCACTCACGTACGCAGATATCATATTCTGGCCTGAGTTAGCTCAACACACCAGGATGTGTGGAAATGAAAAACTGCCTTTTGATGTCACAATAAACAATCTTTCCATCAGTAGAATCACACTCCAGCGTGTGTCAGCTTCACCTGTGGCACAGCAGTAAAGCAGGGCGCAGGAGGCCTAAATCACTTAAATGTGTTTTAAACTGAGATGACATTTAATGCTTTGTTTTAAGTGTCCATAAGTTTCTAATCATTTACATGAAATAACTAAAGTGTTCGTAACACACCAGCTCATCTGGACCTGCAAAAATGACAAATATGTCTACAGGCCATCATAAAATTCATCATACGTGGAGAATAGAGTTTTCAGTAATAAATCAATGATGATCATTTTTTTCTTTGGTTTAAATGTAACAATTCTTCTGAAAACCATCAACTTTTGAAATCTAACACTATTAGACAAACTCTCCCAAATTTGTCTCTGTGCTCTTTATACTTAGTACTAAATTATTAATTATGTAGATGTCATTGACTGGACCTCGACAGCACCAAGTGCATCCAATGGACCCTTCTTTCCAAACTTGAGGACTTTGCTGACCCTGCTCTTCTCTCTTTAAAGTATATCCATCTGCAGGAGAAACAGACTGAACAAGTTCGCCAAACAGACAGGCTTGAACATTAGGGCCTCCAAAACCCAAGTGATGTGCATTAATGCCACTCCAGATGGGCTAATCACAGTGAATGGGGGCACTTGTGACTGTGCTGAAGAGCTTGGAAGTCTTGTCAGTAAAGACAATGCAGCACAAAAGGACATCAGAACAATGCTTGGTGAGTCAAAGTCAAAAGCAAGGTAAAACCAATGTTGTTTGGCTCTGAAAGCTGGTGAGTGACAACATGTGACCGATGCCTTTCTGCATCTGAAGATCTCAAATGAACAGCTATACAAGATAACCAAGGTGAACAGCCTGGTGCTGGAGATCAATGGAATTCAGTGGTTATGGTGGGGTCCTCACGAGGGACCAATCCTTAAGGTTGCACTGAGACGGACTCCATCAGATATGGTTTGGATGCTCAACACCACCACAGCAGCTTGATTTTGGAGCATCGCGGCGGTTAAAATGTCATTTAACAAACCAATGGGAGTAGAAATGTCACAATGTTCATCTTTGACCCTAACCTTTTATTAAGGTCTTAACATACAGTATATGTAATACCTCGACCTTCAAACTTTAAACAACCTCCTGTGGCCTGCTGCATTGCCCAGAGGAGAGTGCTTGAATGAAATATTCATAGAAAATTGGATTAAAGGGTTTACATATAATTGATTACACAAAAGAATCTAAATATATCTGTCTGCCAAACACACTTTTATGCCTAAAAAAGTGGGCATACTTTAATAGGAACATCAAGAGAAAATGACAAACGTTTGCCTTCATCAGATGGAGTTTTTTTTTTTTCTGACTTTCATGAGTCAATTTTGGTTTTGTTCTCTTAATGCTGATGATTTCACACTCAAGCCACATCTGACCAACAGTCAATGCTAATGCTTCATGTGTAGCCATCATACATCAAGTAAGACCAGCTAAGTCAAACTGCTCTTTACTGCTCACCACAAATGCATTCAGACTGATGGTGTGGACAGTGTGTTTTAACTTGAATTCTCCCTTTTTGCCTGCATTATGCAAGCAAATGCACCAGTGAAAAGCCATATTTTTCACCCCTTTTTGTGCAACACCCCCCCCCCCCCCCCGTAACCTTTAAATTCCCAAAAGCAGGAGAATGAGAAGAAATGTAAAAAACAAATGTAATATATGAACTTGTTACAGACATTCTGCCTCTCTGCACTGACTGAGAAACACAAGGAAACAACTCTCCAGCCAATTTGAAACTGTTTTCTTTCTTTAATGTCAACTCATTTGTGGCGGAGTCTCTTCATCTTGTGATAACGCTAAAAGCTGATACACAAAGTGTCTCTGTGATGAAAGAACTCTTCTGGGATGTGAGAGCACTCTGAAATTGTTAGCTGGATGCATCTGCTGGTAATGGATGAATAAACATGATGGAGTGAGCAGAATGAAAATGGATAAGCACTGTGGTGGCCATGAAATATTTTCATGGAGGCACAATGTAGGAATCAAGCTCCAACTGTGATACCTTTGCAAGCATCAGAGGTGTAAAGTCACTATGTACACTGTTTATTCAAGTGTTATGTTTATTTTTATTCTGACTTCACACCTCTTCCTCAGCAATCGTTTTGCTGGGTCTCGTAATTACTCCACCCTTCCTCATTCATTATTTTGTGAATAAAGGAAGCAACTGTGTCCATGTCCCCTCTCACATTACTGTGTTTCTCCATTTTAACAGGTGCAACACCCACAATTTACCAAGTAGTTAAATCATCTATACAGCAGCGTAATACTTAATGCAGTAGGAATTTAAAGAAGCTATAATTAGTATTTTTAATAGTAACAAACCCACAGAGAATAATCACTGCAGTTTCCCTCAGTTCTCAGTTTTATTACACGTTCTTACTCTCAACTCAACAAATACAGCTGCTTGGTGATGACCCCTTGGTGTCACTTTTTAACGCACTCCTTTAATATCATGTGCGGGGTACACTACAACATTATTAAACTTTTTTTATGGCTATGTTTAGGTACTCACACCACACAGTTCAACTTAGGAAAATGAAGTGGTGTACCCAAACAGAACAAACCATAATGCTGTCTGGCATTATACATCCTCCGACAACAGGCTGTGATCTGCTTGACTCACACATCAACTTTTAACTCAGCAGAGACCAGTGGAAATCGGACTACACCACAGGTTTAATAGCGACATTAAAGGGTCATGACCAAGCGTCCATCTTTGGTGAGGCGGGAGTGAGACTGTGTTCTGTTCAGTTCATTGTTTTGGTTTCCCAGCCCACAGTTTTACTTTTGTGGTTGACTCTCTCAGCTCTCATGGCGTCGTTTTTGGATGCAGAGCGCAGCAGTTTTCGGCAAAAAAGCTAGAAAAGTCCACTGCGCTCTACCTGCTCAGCACTAAATGACAGTCAGCCAATGTTAGCAACTAGCTAGTACACATAGTGAAGCATTCAGCAGCTAAAGAGCCAGATATTTCCTGCAGAGGTTCGTTAACACAAAACCAGGGCTAGAAGGAAAGTTAATATTATATTTAAATCCACATTAACATTCATCAAGTGAACAGAACCATGGCTTCACAATTTAAAAAAAAAAAAGCCACACACTGAACAGGAAATCAATATTGGGAACGAGGAGGTGAACAGCTAAAAATAAATTCAATTTCACAACTCCTCTTCTTCGTGACAGAAAAGGGCCATGTGATTACAGGTAAAGTGACCAGTGGTGTCACGGCAGTCAGATCCATTTGGGGTTCTCGTCAAGTCTGTGAAGCTCTGCAGCTGGGTGTAGGGGCAAACAAATTATTCTCTGGCTGTGAATCAGCCAGTGGCACTGCAGAGTGTGCTCTTGCTGTTTTGGGCTGGAGTTTCTCGAACATTTTGTGAGTATATCTTTAGTCATGGAGGTGACAACACACAGTGACCTCCTCGGAGGCGGCAGGACTGTTACCGCACAGGTACCGTGTCACTCTTCTCCGTGCAAACCAGGAGACAAACAGTTGAACTGAGCTGCGATTTGAAGCTTTGCAGTGCTGCCTGAGTAATTCATCTGTGCCTGTAGCGTTCATTTGCATAGTGTTTCTGCGAGTGAGCATTCACTGAACCACCTGCTAAGTCTTTGTGATTACCACTGTGTTCTGCTGAGATAAAAAAGGTCTTTATATGACTAAATGGTGCATGAAGGGGATTCTACCCACTGACCATTACGCTGTTAGTATGTCTGTTCTGCACCAAGAAAATCCACCAGTTCTGCAGTGGAAAACCACATATAACAACTGATCAAGTGGCTTAAATTATTTACCACAAAAAAGGCATGCATTGAATCACATTCATTTCGATTTTACTTATTGAGAACATGCATCATCTGTCTTTTAATACTGGTATTTTTGCTGTTTTGATAGAGACGGTTCACAGTTTTTTTTTGTTTTGTTTTGTTTTTTTGCATTTAAGAAGAAATTCAGTCACAGAAGGCACTGAGTCACAACTTTTTCATACTTTCTGCTGTGCTGTTGTTCCCTGCGAGGGAGATCTGTGCAGAAATCCTGACGCAGGAGAGAAACATGACAGGGAACTTCCGCACTTCACTTCTCCCTGTTGATGTCTCTTGATGTTGTTTCCTGGGTACGGAGCTGTTTGTTCAATTAAAAGTCTTTGGGAAAACACCTTTGATTTGCCTAATGAAGCCAGGTAGGTACATATAATTGCCTGATGGTATGAATAATGAGGACGCAGACGGCTGATGACTGATGAAAGGGTGATGATGCACGAGGCCCTTCATTGCATGAGATGAAGAAACATTTAAAACAATGTTGAATAAATTTCAGCAAACATCATATTTGGACTTTTACTCCTCGCTGGGCCAATTTGACGTAAACTCAGTTCCATTCTGTGGAGCCACCTTGGCTACAATATGAAGTGTCTCCAGCTGGGGAGGAACAGAATATAAAAGTGGCAGATTAGGAAACGGTTAAGAGCTGTCAGCGTTCAGCCACAACCTCCTCCCCTTCTCTATTTATGCATCTTTTCCTCCTCACCCACCCTCCCATCTTCCAACCCCTCCACACAAACACATCAGAGACAGACAGCCTGCTTTGGAGTCTCGTCTGGTAACACCCTGTGTGTGTAATTGCTATATTTTGAGCCAAAAAATGCTTCTGGTTGTCTGATTTTGCTAAATGAATTGTTGGATGTTCAATAACTTAAAGAAATCTGATTTAAAATATACTTCAATTCTTATGTTTTTGCACATAAGTGTCTATACTGGAGGGCAAGAGCCCGTGTGGTCAGCAAGTAATGATTTCATAACATAGGCAGCCACTCAAATAACAATTGACTGTAAATGGAGAGGGATCAATATCAAATGAGATGCACTGTGGTGCTTTTCATGAATCCTACTACAGTCCTACAAAAATCAATCACTTGCAAATCACTTGCAATATTCACCACCGAAGACAGATGGACGTGAAACAACAGCAGCAGCCGCCCATTACTGCTCGGCCCACACGGTGGAAGAGGATTTCGAAAAATTGAACTTCTGCAAGTTGCTGTTACAGTCGTATAGAGGCTTTTTGTCATCACAGGCAGCTTTGTTGAAATCTCTCCCTCTGCCACTGATGCTTTGGTGAGGATGACAATGAAATAATGATGATAATTATTATGATGGATGTGGACTGCAATCCCCTGCCCCCTCCTCTGCTTTGAGAGATGATAGATGCAACTTTCAAGCCAAAACCACGTCAACACTTTATCCCCAATCAAAAAAGAAAACACCAAAGAGACCTGAAACAGAAGTCAGAACTCCACAATCACACATTAATAAGATGTTTCACTTACGCTGTCTGTCTGTGTAAACTATCTTCGCAAAAGGGACATACTGGATATACTGTTCTGCCACAAATGATCAATGGCTCCTTGAATCTGCTTCAAGCGCAGCATAACAAGTGTTCAGTAATTAGTTGGATGACTCCTCAGCCTCTTCTGTTCTGCCAAAACTGGAGGCACTGGCATCATGTGCAGTGCCTTTCATTGTTTTCCCATGATGTTGCATCGCCAAATGTCATGTATTTTCCACAACAAGATACATGTAATTTGGGAGATAGCTCCGCTGGGAGTGCATAGTGGAAATAATTGCGCAGCTGCGCAGGACAGGAAAAGGACTCTTAATAGTGTGTGCATGTGACCCCCAACTGCAGTAAATAAATAGATAAATAGTGGAGGATACTCAGAATGGACTTTTAGTTGCACTGTGACTTACTGTGCAAATATTTGTTTAATTTCATAATCAACATGAGAGCACTGTAAAGTTGGAGCTAATTTGAACTACTCTCTATATATTGGTGTTTGGTTAAATGTACAAAAGTGCAAATTCTGAATGTGTGAAGTAACTGTAGCTGTCACATGCATATAGTGCTGAAATGTAGTGGAGTAGGAAGTAGTATCAAATGGAAAACCTCATCTCAAACTTGTACTTGTACAGTGATATTTAATTACATTTTATAATTTTAAAATGATTGTTTATGGACAGGATTTTGAACTACAGGAACTATCCCACTACACCTGCTTGGGATTCCAGCTGTAAAACATGGCTAAATACAACAGATTATCAATTATCTGTTATTGGTAGTGACAGTACTTTCCCAAATCCAAAATAAGTCTATTGGAATTTCTGCTATTGGAGTTTCATTTTAATTTGTTCATAAGAAATCTAACAGGGAGTTAAACTGTGTATTTCTTCATCCGTCACTTCACTGGTTTCTCAGCATCTCACCAAAGGACTGGAGTTGTGGCACATTTACAGATATACTGATTAACATGTGCTGTCCTTATAAATAAACAAAGAAATTACAAGACATATAACTTCTCCGGGGTCTAATCAACCCCAAACATTAATAACAACTCTGTGATTGATAACATACTGCTTATTTCTTTTTGTCTCTGAATGACTTTGATGCAAACAAAATAAATATTTATTTGCTCATGTAGAGTCCATAAAACATTAGATGCACATTTCAATTATGGCAAATAAAGGGTTACCACTCATTTCTTGAATGATAGGTTTAATAAGGTCACAATATGGCCTGTGTAAAGAGATTTTGCAAAATTATTATAATTTTTACACATGCAGGAGCGGGCTTGATGAATAAACAGGAAGTGAAGCCAATCTCAACAAACCAAAAAAAAAAAAAAAAACACAGGGGCACGGGGCTGGATTTCATGTCGCAGCTGTTCTGTTCCTGTAGAAAAAAAGGTGTGGACGACGCTCAGGGACGCGCTTCCTTACTGCGCTCCAACACCTCAGAGCACGTGACCAGCAAGCGCACAAAGCAGAGCCTTATAAACCGCCCGCTTCCACAAAACACACACACTCACTCACACATACATACACACACACACACACACACTCGACACCACACCACCGGCTGCCTGCCTTGGCTTTACTGTAGTTGTGGCAGTGACAGTATCTGGGGAGTCATCAGGGGATGATAATTCCCCCCGGCAAAATCTATCAAAACAACAACAACTGTAATTTCTCACTGTCTTCCAGTTGTTGTTTGTTTTTGTTTTTTTATTGGAGTTACTGTAACTGGGGGTGAAGAGTGAAGACAACAACAACACCAGACTGGTTCACTCCCAGTGTAGTAGAATTGTTTGTAGCGTCATGGATCGATGCAAGGCGTTTGAGCTGAGAAAACCAAGGTACGTTTTTTTGATTTTTATTACTTCTAATCACTTTTCCTCCGTCGTTTGTTGCGTTTTTTCATCCGTTTTTTTTTTTTTTTTTTTTGGTTGTTCTGAATAGTACTGTTAGTGCGTGCATGAAAGATATTTTTTTTGGTCTTTTAAACTTAAAATCGCAGCGGGTCTTGTCATGTTGAATTTGCAGCCGCAACACCTTTAAAAAAAACCTGCATGTAAACTGAGCTGTCTATTAATTAATATCATCATCACCAGCGTCACAATGTAAATGGATCATTGGACATTATATGTACACTCTTTATCTTGTTTCTCCCTTGATGCCTAATTAATCCAGTGATTATTGAGAAGAAAAAAAGGCTTAATGCTTAATGACCTCCTTTAATTAATAAGTAAGCTCTGCCTGTCCTACATACTTAATGCAGTGATTTCCCCTGAGGCTGCACAGGTTTGTCATCAACTGTTCAGTTTCCCACTATTGTCTGGGATGCATCTGCTCTAGAGTCAGCTGGCTGATACACAGATCCCTCTCCAGTATCTCTAAGCAACAAATTCATTTTCCACTCTATGAGTCATTAATAATTTTCAATGAGCCTTAATGTACACTGATGTTCTTAAATTTAAATGTAACAGGATGTGTTTGTTCATTTTTAATGCATTCTTGATGGAAAGAATATCTGCTTTTTTTCCCCTCACAGATGTCCGTTTGCGTTGCTCTAACGCTGTTTCACCACACACCTCTCCACTGAGCATCTCTACATCCTCAAACCAGCCATGAAGGTGGCTTTGCACAGGATAGCAGGCGCCACAATGAGCACGCTGACGACAGGTGTCCAGTATCTGGGCTCCAACGACGCCAGCTACGACGACCCCTCCTTGGACTCGAGCCTTGTCAAGAACAAGTTCCATTTCGAGAAACCCCACTCCGCATCAATCAGCAACCCCCTCGCTGGACTCGTCCCTGGGAATAAGGAGGTCATTTACAATGGCCTCTCTCCCATTTTACCCACCAACATATCAGACGTCCTGCTGGGCAATGGCACCTCTGTGGAGAGTGGAGGAGGAGCACAGTGTGGGGAAAACTTTGTGGACAACATGGAGTGTTTTATGATTCTGACGCCCGGTCAGCAGCTCGCGGTCGCCATCTTGGCGCTCACCCTGGGTACGTTTACAGTGCTGGAGAACCTCATGGTGCTGTGCGTGATCCTGCACTCTCAGATGCTTCGGTCTCGGCCCTCCTACCACTTCATAGGCAGCCTGGCTGTGGCTGATCTGATAGGAAGCATTATTTTCGTCTACAGCTTCCTGGATTTCCACGTCCTCCACAGGAAGGACAGCCCAAATATTTTCCTCTTCAAGCTGGCCGGGGTCATTGCCTCCTTCACAGCCTCCGTAGGAAGTCTGTTTCTCACCGCCATTGACCGTTACATCTCCATCCACAGGCCCATGGCGTACAAACGCATCGTCACAAAGACTAAAGCGGTCATCGCCTTTAGCATGATGTGGACGATCTCCATCGTCATCTCACTGCTGCCACTGCTGGGCTGGAACTGCAAGCGTCTCAACTCCGTCTGCTCGGACATCTTCCCGCTAATCGACCAGAAGTACCTGATGTTCTGGATCGGGATGACAAGCATCTTGGTCCTGTTCATCATCTACGCCTACATGTTCATCCTCTGGAAGTCCCACCACCACGCCGTCCGCATGCTGAGCCGCAGCTCCCAGAGGAGCGTGATTGTCTACACCGCAGAAGGGACTAAAGTCCAAACAGTCAGGCCCGAGCAGGCCCGGATGGACCTCCGCCTGGCAAAAACCCTGGTTCTGATCCTGGTGGCCCTCATCATCTGCTGGGGCCCGCTCCTAGCCATCATGGTTTACGACCTCTTTGGCAAGGTGAACGACTTCATCAAGACCGTGTTCGCCTTTTGCAGCATGCTGTGCCTGCTCAACTCCACCGTGAACCCTGTGATCTACGCCATGAGGAGCAAGGACCTGCGCAGGGCCTTCCTCAACATCTGCCAAGTGTGCCGAGGAACGACGCAGACTCTGGACAACAGCGCCGAGAGTGACTGGAACAGCAGGAGTGTGAGAGGAACAGCAGGCGGGGCGGGGAAAAACGGAGCCGGCTGTGGAAACACCCGTGTGAAAGTAGCCCAGGTTACCGTTTCTGGAGTGACTGAGACTTCTACTGCAGAGCCAGTTTAAGAGAGGAGCTAGTCTTCGCTGGTGCAACTATGAAGTAAAGATATTGTAGAATAGCCCTGACCCACCTAGTTCACTCACTCTGTGACTGTGAAATGTGCCAAAACATGACTTAGAAACATACCTGACGACAAGTTTTTATTGCTTTAAAGCTGAAATCTGTGATAATGAAATATCATCTTTACTATGTTATTGAGAAACGGTTTTTTAGGTTGCACTAATCTGATCAAAAATGCCAATTTGATCTCATTGGTTCAGTAAATAATATAGTCATATTCTCCACAACCTGCTCAAACGTGTTTTTCCCTGCAACAAGTGTTACAAACACAACAAGCTTTGTCATCTTTGCTGTAGTTTAAATGTGCAGGTTTCAGCTTTAAGGTTGAAAAATATGGAATTTTCTTTTGTCTTTTCAGTTTTAGTTCACATTACATCATAGCAATATTGTGGCAGTAATGCAGTAAAGGTGAAACTTTGTCTACCTTCATGCAACATGTCAGTTCTGAGTGACAGCACACTGCTTGTGTGTAAACTTAGAGTCTCATTAGTGATCAAGCTCCTTATGACTTTGTAAGACCATGATATTGTGAAATTTGGCAGTTGTCCTATTCTGTTGAATTTTACTTTATTTATTTATTTATTTTCACTGTGCTTTGCAGAGCAAAATGGTGAGTCATACATTGAAATATGAATGGCTTTTTGATCAGATCAGAACTTTAGTCTGCAGTGATTTGGGCATGTTACATAGCTGCTTATTACACATGTGCTTATGAAACAGTTACAGCGTTTTGTGAGAAGCTACACTGCCATATTCCTGTGAAGCATCCATTGTGCCATTGTGCTCCATAACAGTGTGTATAAGACAGGACATGAGTTCAATAAATGTCTTTTTGTTAGTTTGTCTATTTTTAGCATAATTTTTGTTGACATAACTGGTATCTTTTTTCAATAAACAAACAAAATCTTAGTGAACAGCGCATCAGCACTAGCTGCTAATTTACTGCACGTGAAATATGTTTGTTTTTTTTAACAAGTTTTAAAAGATATGTGTTAATATGAGTGTTTATAGCTGTGATCCCTAAGCATTGTCTGCCTGTGACCTCTCGTCACAGACTGGTCTCAATAATGTGTTTAATTCGGGGATTTTTGGCCTTAAAAGATTAAAATATTGAGGTTTCTACAATGAAGGAGCAAAAGAATTGGGAAAACTTGTTAAGAAATGAAACTAATTTTGTGTAGCAGAAATATGACAATATATTCTTCTTATCCCCTTAATCATCTTGTGACTCTTTGTAAGGCATTAGATTAACCATTAACTGTGTTTTTTGTGTAACACTGCCCTCCTGTGGTAACAAAGAGACACTGTCTTTATTAGCCTCCATGTACTGTTCATACTGATGAATGGAGTTGTGGTTCAGCAAAGACTATGATGAGGCTGTAATTTATCCAAATTAAATTCAAACTGAGAATTTCGGATGAAGTAGGTTCAACCACGACGACGTCAAACTTACATTTCTCATCTTTTACTGTTTCACTGCATGACCCAGAATGCATTGCAGCGCATTTCACACGTGACGTCACGAACCGGAGAAGCCGACAGCCTCATATCAAAAACAAGCAGCTAAGTTGCGTTAGCTAGCCCCGCTATCTAACAGCAGACAGTTGGCCCGCAGCTGGCGGATCGTCACGGCAACTTTTGGGAAGCAACTTTTAGAACAAGACGAGTTGTTGAACGCAGTTTGACAGGCCGACTTTCCTTCCCCAAAAGGTAAGAAAGAGCTTTATTCAAATCTACACCAGAACGCACTCTCCGACCAGTGGTAGCCAGAGCTAACGTTAGCTTTGTTTTCTTTTTGATTATTGGCTAGCGAGCACAGCTAACGTTAGCTTGCTAGCAAATATTTAAAGCCTCAGCTGCGCAGTATGCTTAGCATGTCTTCCTCAGCGAAACAAACTAAGCAAAGCAGGGCAGCTCACGTTGTATTTAACAAGTCATAATAACGAATAGCCACGGCTAGCATTATTTGAGATAACTGATGTTTACGCCTCATTATTGTCCTGTTTCGGTATTTTGTGCCCCCCACCCCTCCTACTCCCTTTAACAAACTAAAGTCATGGCGTGTGGAGCCACCCTGAAGAGGACCATGGATTTCGATCCGCTGATGAGTCCTGCTTCGCCTAAAAGACGGAGATGCATCCCCGTGTCCCCATCGTCCTCATCCTCATCCCCTAGGAAGTATCTTAGCATGGAGCCCTCGCCATTTGGGGAGTCATCGTCCAGACTTAGTGCAGGTAATGTTACTGATGTTGGCCAGGTTGGCCTGCTTGGTGGGTAGCCAGCCACTTGAGAGACAGTAGCAACATGTTGAGCCACAATGGAACAAACCAGAAAAGAAGTATGTTTTTCAGTGATAGAAAGTTTAACAGTGGACCCCTAACGTGGCAGCTGTTCTGTCTGTCCTGCTGGATTTATTTCTGTCTTTTTTTCGCTTCCTTTCGTCCACCTAGAACAAATCCTCAACAGCATTAAGCAGGAGTACAAACGCATTCAAAAGAGGAAGCATCTAGATGGAGGCTACCAACAGTCAGAGTGCTGCTATTCTCCAGAGTCCCCATCCCAGTCGTCTACTATGAATGTTTCCAGCATGCCAGGTTAGCTTGTTTAACACCTTGTATGCAGGAGAGACTGCATCAGAATAACTGTGACATGTGTTCAAGTGATTGCAAACATCACGTACCCACGGTTGCTTAGATTTTTTGCTTGACTCGTGCAGGAACGTCCTCTGGAGGTGTCTCTCCTACTAGAAAAGAACAGCCATTATTCACCCTCAGACAAGTTGGGATGATCTGTGAACGCCTGCTGAAAGAAAGGGAAGAGAAAGTGCGGGAGGAATATGAGGAGACCATGACCTCAAAATTGGCAGGTTTGTACACAGAGTAAGAATATATTCTTGTGACTCAGGGCACTTATTAGATTCATCAGAGAAACTCTGCTACAACCAATCATATCACATCAATTTTACTTCCTAATAGCTTAATTAAGGGATCTAAATAAATACATCTACTACACCCGCTGGTGCTCTTTGGAGAGGGAATAATATAAATTATGATAAAGCCATAAATGTTGATATCTGAAATAAATCTCCAAGTTATCACAGCTCAAATTCACATCTTACACTGTTAACTGCATGTTGTCTGACTGTCAGAAACCAAAAGTTTGGACATATAGAAGCTCGCTCAGTCGTGTTGCTATAAAAATGAAATATTTATTTTTCTTGATAAAAGTATTGAATAAATATAAAAAATGTCCAGATGAAGACTCAGTTGACTGTATTTCAGTGCTAATATGCAGTAGGAGACACTGTTGCACTTATCTATGCTTAATGGTGAAATTACTCAGTTTTTGCCTCTGTATCTTATAATGGGATTGACTGATTCTTAATATTGGTGATCCGGCCTTTGATTTAAAAATTAGTCTGTGGGAAAATGAAAAGACTGAACACATATTTCAGTGATAATGAGACTGTGTTAGTCTTAACATGTTGTTGTGACCTAATGGTAACTGTGGTTTCCTGTTAATTTCAGAACAATACGACACCTTTGTGAAGTTCACACACGATCAGTTAATGCGACGATTCGGGGAGCAACCTGCGAGCTGTGAGTTCTTTTCATTTCATCTCAAAATTATTGCCACATTCCTGTTTCGCTGGCGTACTGTACGTGAGAAGAAGTCTTGGATCTCAGTCTGAGCTCTGCCTTTTGAACTTTAAAGTAACAAGTCTGGTTTCTGTATTTTATTTCATCTCCCTCTTCTCCAGATGTTTCCTGAGTGTGGCACAGAAATCTCTGCAAGACAGCCTTCTCTTGCTGCAAGCTATCATGTGATATCTCAAGAAAGAAGAAAAAAAAGCTCATCATTGTAAGAGATTCAGTTTAGCTAGTTTAAATGAAACTTTTCTTACTGTGCCATATTTCTGTCTTTGGGCAAAGGTTTATATGAAGCTGTTGTCAGTTGTTACCACTCTGTTGTAAGCAACTAGGTGCTTCCTAATGTAAATTAATGGACCCTATCTCTACCAGTGGCCTATGTTCCTCCTGCTGTACGTGTATCTACAGTTATCTCACTTTTGTAATGATTCCCAGCATTCCAGGCTTTGTCACTTGTTTCTCTTTGTTACATGTAAATACGATAAAGCAGCGTAGAGTTTTAAAACAAGGTTTGCTGGTCAATCTGAGAGGAAGTGGAAGAAACACAGCTGAACAGAGAGAATATGTTCACAGTTCGTTCCTCTGTTCATTGCTTTTTAAAATTAAGCATAAAGTTGGCTAATTCGATTTTTTCCTCCCTACCAGTGTTTTTATTTATTTTGACTTTTGTTTTGCTGGTATCACTTTGAAACCAATGTACTTATTGGGGAAAAAAACAACAATAAAAATCTTTTAAGAGTTCAGAATTGTTTTGGTGCCTACAGGACATTTGTTGGACTCAAAATTTATCTTAAGAGAAGCCAAATTCACCAAGAAATCGTATTATATTTTTTGTTAAGTGCTGCCAGAAGCAAGCTTTGTATCCACACTGTGCCTTCAGTAAAATCATACCATTGTTGAAACACTAAGTTCAGATTTCTAAGAGACACTATGGAAGAACTATATACCCTGTTTTGGACCACCCAGCACCTGACAGGATTAGATTTGTACCTTCTAATAAAAACACATGTCTATGTTCTGCCAAAAGCACGGCCTATACAAATAACTATGTTGCAATGACTATCCGACATTAACAACATATCTTTTATTAGAGGGAAATACAATATGAAATATAAATCCAAGTCACACTTGATAAGTGCTCAGTATCTACAGACATAAAGATCCTATCTTTCTTGATGAGTCGGTCAGCAGCCTCCCCAGGTGAGTCGGGCCACGTGATCCGTCTTCTGCTTGGTAGACTTGATGAATCCCAGAAACTCGAGCTCTGACACAGCTTGGATGAAGCGAGCGCTAGAGATCAAGCTGAGGAACAGCATTTCTCAAATGTGGACAAAAACTACAGCATGTGTTTATGGGAAATCAGCACAACCACCTCATGTCATATAACCTCTGTCAACAGAGTAACTAGCCTTTGTTACATGTCCCAAGAGCGAATACTTGACAGTTACCTTAGTGTCTGTCTGATCTCAAATTCTCATCACAGTCACTGTGTAAATTTTGCAGTTGCCTCTAAATGCAGTAGCAGGTTGCATCTACACTACAAGATTCCCTACAACTTGGTGCCGTATTTAAATTGTTTGCCTTACATCTCATTAACAAGTGAACATTTATTAAGTGTTAAAATGGAGGAAGCACGAGAGGAAAAACATGTACATACAGCAAATTAGGTTGTGGAAGGATACTGTTTGACTTCATCCACTTTCCCATAATTGTCAGAGTCTGGATCGTTACCCTCAGCTGCAGACACCACAGTGGCGTAGGCCTGAAAACAAACAAACAAACGTGTTATCATCCACATCCATCCCGGGCCAATATTTGACTGTCAGATCAATAACATGACACATTGATTGTCCGGATCAATAAAGCCGCCTCTACAGTAAAAACATAGGCAAAGTTGAAAGGTTACACTTCTGTATTCTGTACTGTATAACTTCCTTACAGAAGTTTGTCGGCCTGATTAAGTTACATTATTAGCATAAAAACTAATTATTCAGGAAGTAAACTCACTTCTAGCCAATCATAAAGGTTGATCAGCCTTCCACACTCCAGATGGAGCTTGTAAGCGATGCAGATATCAGGAGCAGCATTAGAGACTGATCCATCCTCAGTCTTCAGGTTGTCATTCTGAAAGGAAAGTCAAAGAGGGAAAATGTCTTTATACATTTTTAGATTTTTCAGTGCACATCTCACACTTTTCTAAAAAAAAAAAAACAACACACACACAAAACACATTATTATTTGTTGCCAGTAATGGTGTAGATAGTTACACTCTTGATAAGACGAGACAGATGTACCTGAAGATAATAGTAGGGACTGCTGAGAGCCGCTTGAATTGAAGTACGAGGCGTAGCGTTGAGGTGGCGCCGCACAGTGGCAGACGAGCTGTAGTAGCAGACTTCGTTCAGTGTCTGAGACTCTGGGGGAGACAGGTGACTCCTGTGTGGAAGAGAGATGTCAACAATATGTGTTTTATTTCACAGTATTACATTCATCACGTTTTCAGTAGAGCAAGAGAGTAATCTGTTTTACTTCACTAAGCCGTCGATAAAGTCGAGGGCTTCATTTCGGAGAACCTCAAACGGACTCAGTTTCTTGGATCTGCGAGTCTCGTTCATCTCCAGCAGCGTCTGGAATACATGATAATATACAATTTATGTAAAATATCTGCACAATGGAGAATGTTTTCAGACATACTGAGTAACGTTAGCATATTCCCTTGAACATACTGGTGAGTTACCTTCTGCAGCTGGAAGAGATCTGTTTTCTTCTGAAGATTTTTCACTGGAGAGGTGAAACTCTCCTCCACAATGGGGGCAGTTTCAACAGCTGCTGCGGTTAAAAGCAAGACAACAGACAAGAATTAGCAACGAGGGACATGTATGCATTACATTTCCATTGCCTTTTCCACTAATTTCAACAATTATCTAAGAAAAGAAACCATCCCAAGGTGAACATTAAATGATTCAAAAGGAAGAATCTATGAACAAAGTTCAACATTTTTACTACTTACTGTCCAGCTGTTTAAATTTAGTGAGCAGCTCCTCCAGCTGGACAAGAGCGTTCTTCATCTTCTTTGACTTGACAGACTGCAGAGTCTCTGCGCACCTCTGGAGCAAAGTGATCAGCTCGTCTTTCGCCAGCATCCTGGAAGGAAAAACCCACAGGGAGTTTACAACTGAGCAGTATGGCAGCACCCCAAGTGGCTAACTTCAGACTGTGTTGTTGCTGTTGGACTAATAATCTGGTTTGTTTAGGGGAGCTCCTGCACGGTTAAAAACAACAACAACAACAAACAAACTGTGTCAAACGACAGACAAAAAAATATTTTTCATTGCTGTATACAATGGGTTTTTGGCCACCAGGGGGTGCAATGACTACAATCAAAAGTAGAGGACTTAAGAGTGTCTTCAACAGTAGGCAGGAATCTGAGTGCCTACAGTTTCTGTCATTTATCTGTTTTAAGACTCATTAATATACAGATTAATCATCAAGGCTTACCTCAGAAGCTTCATGGCTGTCTGGTAATCCTCATTCTCCCACACATTCTTCTCAAGGCATATTAAATGGAGCTCCCTGATCTGTAGCACACAGATAACCAGAGTCACATGAAGGCAAATGAAACACCAGCAATAAAAACAAAGTGTGGTTACAGTTCTTGCCTGTTTTCCGAGGGGGTACCGAGGTAATGATGACATCAGAGTGTGGAGACACCTCAGGACAGGGTAATAGTTTTTGTGGTATTTATTAAGGTCTTTTATCAGTCTCTGACACACCTCCTAAAACAGACACAGTAAACCTAAGGTGTTAGATTGTGTCCGGATATGTGCATTTATTATTGGCCAGTGCCTCAAGTGTAAAGATAAAAACAAAGAATGCACCTTTAAATGATTGTCGTCCTTTAACAGATTGACCTGTTCCTGTTGTTCCTGCTTCTCTACATATCTGGGGGAAAAAAACACTCAAGTTACACCAGATTTAAAGACTTAGTTTGACATGCAACACACTACTAAACTACATTAGATAAGTCGCTGTACATAGGTGAAAAACCAACTGTGTGTGTGTGTACCTCTTGAACGACAGCAGCTGCCTGATCCTCTCCCAGTCGCGGTGACTGAGCTGCGTCATGTGAAGCAGGGCCTCCTTCTTCCTGCAGCACAAAACACTGAGAGGCTGGGAGTGAAAGTGTTCCAGCAGAGCCAGCTGCGCAAAGTCAGAGCAGAAGTTTTGTCTCACACACGTTGTGCAGATCTGAATTAGACAGGGTAGACTGATGGGACGTGGAGGATTCTAGGAGCTACTCCGTACCTGAACGCCCTTGATGAAGTTTCTCACTGAGAAATCGTGGTAGAGGAAGATGCTGATCAGCACCTGCATCGCTTTACCGTTAAGCTTAAAAGGGAACTTTGGTGTCAGGATCAACTGAAGCCATCGACAAAAAAAGAAAAAAAAGAAAACAAAATGGAGAAAATGTATTTACTGCCACTGTCCAATACATTTCCTCTGTGGACAGTTGAATTTCTTTTGTACTGTCCGTCAGTGCGGTACTACCTTGTCTATGACTGTGGCCAGGTGCTGGGTGCAGGACAGGGACTGGAAGAGCTCTATACACAGCAGGGAGGACACAGAGTGAGGCAGCATGTGTTGGATGGTGCTGGGCGCCGTGGCGATGCCAAAGATGAACATCAGTGGGAGACGTTCAATGTACCGACTGTGTGCGTGAAGTTAACAGAGATGATGTTTCAATTTACAACTTTTTGCTTTTATCAGTAATTAGACCAGATATTTTTAACAAGCCGAAGGACCAATGTTTCCTTCGTTCATTGTTTTCATTGTTTAACTCGAGAGTTCCTGGTTACCTGCAAATGAGTATGAAGTCTTGGAGAACTCGTGGATTGAAAGCCTCCAAGTCTTTGAAAATAATCACAACAGGAGGCTGCTGTTGCTCATCTTTAGCTGGAGAACTACGCTTTTTTCCAGGAGTACCGGTGCTGGATTTCTGAAAACACATCAAGAAGACACTGCTTTTAGTGCTTTCAAACTTATTTTATTCACCACAGTGTAAATGTAAAAGCACGTACGCCAGCTCCACCTTACGGCCTCACCTTTGTTTTTGTGTTGTACCAATCACAGAGCGTGCCGAGGGAGCAGTGCACGCTCTTGTGGAGCTGAGCACTGGTCTGCTCAGCCGCCTCCCCCTCCTCCTCCTCATCATCATCCACAGTCACAATTGTATCCATTAACCTCTCCAGCACCCTCTTCATCAAATGCTTCAATGCTGGAATGATACAGCAGAAATGTACACTTGAAAGCCCAAACTGTTCTGGAAGTGACATGATATTTCCTAAATCACTGCTACTGCTACTAAGATACAAACAGTAAAGGCAATGCAGTCCTCAGATTCCCTTACCTCCACACTCTTTGGCCTGTACAGAGGCAACATGAGGAGTGACTGACTGCTGCAGCAGCTCAGACAAACTCTGAAAAGTCATGTCATGATCTGGGACATTCACACCTACAGAGGACATAGAGAAAAAACAAGGCAGACGAAATGGATTAAACTATATCGGATCAGAACCCTCAAAGGCGAGACTGGTGAAAATAAAAGGACTGGAAATGTTTTTTTTCCACAGTATTTTCCACTACATCCATATCCAGCAAACGTCTGAACCCAAGCATACCAAGGACTAGAGCTGCTGTGGGAATCTCGCTGGCTCTCATCTGCGACGCCCAGTCGCTGTGTTGACGGGTGGAAGAGCACTTTCTGGTGAAGTCCAGCAAACTGTCCAAGATTTTCCTGTTGAGTTCATCCTGTAAAATCTTACACAAAAAACAAAAAAAACAAATAGACTGGTCCATCACATTGTAGAACATACATTGTCCAAGTTTTAAGTTCATCCTAAACACTGTCCACTGACATAAGCAGTGTAGTAAAATATGTTCTAATGAATAGTTTAACTGAATATAGAGATCTTACTTATTTACACTTAGTGAATGTGAAAGGTTTTGATAATATGCTGAATAAACTAAATCTGGTTGTTTTTGTAATATTACACAGTGCTACTTTGAATTTCTATCATTTATGCTGCTTTAAACCATTATCAGGAATCTGGCAAAGCTTCACTGTTTCATTGAAAAGTCTCAACAAACTGATTTCATAGCTTTCTATGTTTCATTAACTTCGCATTTAATTTTCTAATATAATGCTAAACCCTGTTGTGTAGCATGTTGAATATATTTGACATGTTACCTCTGTGTCTGCTTTGATTTTGTCCCATAGATCCTGACAGAGTTTGAATCGCACTTCACTGTTTTCAGCACCTTCACAGCCATCAGTGAAATAGTCCTCTGTGGAGAAATGACCGTGTTTATAAATTAAAAAGTCACGACTTCAAACCAAATGAAGATACTTTCTTATAAATACAAAAACAACTCACCCAAACTCAGCGTCTTTATCTTCTTAGCACTTGGCTTGAAAACAAAACAGCCCTGAAACATCAATTCCCATAAGTTACAAACAGTGTCAGATAATCACAACCATAAACAAAGACACTAAACTTTGACGTGGCCATGTCTGTTAAGGATAACGTTACTGCATCGTCGCATCAGATTACTGCATTACCTTTGACACAGATGAAGTAGACATCTCAGCTTTAGATACACGAAATGGGTCAATCAACTTTATGTCAGTGTTTTAGCGCTGTAGTCTTAATTACAGTTAAATATTTAGTATTTAATATGAGCTTGTGTTTAGCCGGACAAAGTAGCTGCTACTTCCCGCCAATATGACGTTTGCGGAAGAGGGTGTGTTCAGCGTAGAAGCTCCTGCTCCGGTGTGTTCATAGCCTTTTAAACTTTTAAAGTTATCGGACATGATAAAATCAAATGCTCTGACTTTCATAACAATATTATAAAATGATAAACGCGACCTTTACGTTTGTACTTTTGGTTTACCCTCACATTATTCTCTATGCAGTTTTAATTGCGGCGGATTCTTTAAAACATTGCTGATCTTGAACATCCTCGCCCCGAGATTTCCCTGTCGTGGCCTCCCTGCAGTGTTCTATATTCATATCCATAGATGGAAAACATGTAAGGACAATACTTACAATACAGTTATAATGACACATACATAATTATATAGTAATATAAATAACCTCACACCTTTATTTCGTTATGTTAAGTGTAATATGTACATATGCAGTTATTTTGCTGGCATATATTTAATATTTGGCTGTATCTGTTCACATTTCATTTTAATGTACTGTAGATTATAAGAAAGGTCTCATTAAAAAAATCTTGTCAGGATGTTATTCAACCCTCTTAATATCTATTGTACAATTTCATTTAATAATTTCCCTGTATTTCCTATGTAAACAGTAATAATGAATAAAGAGTTAACTAGACTTTTGCCTTATTTTTTTATTTTTGTCAAATTAAGCCCTGCAAATGTGTGCTTCATGTTTTCATGAAACTCGGCACATAAGAAGATTAATTTTCTCAAATTCTTTGTCAGAAATTCAGCAATGGTCAACTAGAGATATGACAAGGTGGTTCCACTATATGTCTATATTCCATACAAAAATGAACAGCGTCTGTCCATATTTATAAAATCAAATCACATAACAGCAGGACAGTGTATAAATATATGTATCTTGATAAACAAAGGTAATCTATCTTATCTAAAAGTAAGATATCAGAAAAAACACCCATGACACAAAAATGATCTGCTGACAATATTTTACAAAAAGAACCAGTAACATTTTATTGAACACTTTGTGGAAGACATGTAAATATTACAGATAGGTCTACTAGTGTTGAAAAAGGATGAAATAAATACAAACAGAACTTGAAATCCCATAGGGATATATAAAAACATAGTTTTTCTTTAAAAGTCTCCATTTAGCAAAAGAAAAAAAAAACATCTTCAGTACTAAGCATAAATACAAACATGTTTCTAAAATCTATGCCCTATAGATTACCTGGTTATTATAACTAACATACATACTTAAAATCATCCGAGACATTTTTTTCATTAAGTACAAAATAGGCCATGTTGTCTTTAACTGTGACCATTACTGTTAACAGTTGGAAATCTGATGCATTAACAAACAAACCATTCTGCAGCATAACTTCTCAAATCCTGAGTGAGGTTGAGTTGAAAACAAAATATCGGGCTATGATCCGCTGTAAAGCCACTTTTTTATTATGACTATGGGCCTCATGTCTTGTAGCTGCTTTAGCAAAAGATCAGCACCGTCTGAAAATGTTTTATCCATGACTATCTTGACATTGCTCACTGATTTGAGATTTAGCGGGTTTCTGAAGTCTACAAGATTTTCACAGCCTCTAAATTCATCAGTTATTTTACTTTTCATTGCAGATTTCTGTTTGTGAGTTTGTTGTCTTTTGGACGGCAGTTCAGCACTAGATTTGTCGTTTAATTTCCGTTTGGAGGCGTGGGTTGACTCTGAGGTTTCCAAGAACTTAAGGAAGGAGTCCTCAAGTCCTAGAGGCTTGAAAGTTCCTGACACAACTATGTCGTCACGTTGTTCTTGGGCTGTAGGGGTACCAGGATTTGAGTTCTCTCTTGAACTGCTAACAGTCGAACGGTTCCTAAGGGTCTGCATCCTCTCCGGACAAGCTGGTGTAGGGTGTACAGGTTTTCTGGGACGGCCTCTTTTAGTTCCGCCTTCTGTCCCAGTGGAAGCTTGAGATTCTGCACTATCGTCGTTGGACAGCTTGCTGTCTTCTTGGCCTATTCTATCCACCAGCTCCTCTGTTTTCTGGTCACTGGGCTTTTCGCTGTCCTCTGGCTCAGTCTCCTCAGAAGATGAGCTTGACGCGCCCTCTGATTTGTTTGCATCTTTGAATCTGGCACGCGAGTACTTTTTGCAGAAAATAAACTGACTTCTCTGGTCTTCGATGTATCTTTCTGTGAGGCCATGAGTGGTGTAATGCTTAAATATATTTCTTTCAGCCCGCTCCACTGCATCACAGCCTATGATCATGCATGGGTACTGCAGGGCCGACTTCTTGGTGCACATAGCTGATGCCTCCTCATGGGATTTTAGTGTTGGTTTCCCAAAACTAGTCCAATGTTCAATGGACTTGCCTTCTTTCTTTTTAGTGTTTTTCTTCTTCATTTTGAATTTGTTTTCTACATTCTCTTTCCCATTAACCCCTGGAAAAAGCCCTACTGATTTAGTCCTTCTTCCGTCACTTGTTTTGGGATCATAAACATAATCGTGCTTTTTGATCAGGTGACGCAGGAGGTTTGATTTTGTAGTGTAAACGCGGTCGCATCCCTCGTACTCGCACCTGAAAGTTGGGTCAACTGAGCCGCTCTCAGAGATGGCGATTTCCTTGTGGTAATTCTTGATGTGCTCAATGTACTTTTCCACAGAGTTGAAGGGGAGAGCGCACTCTGGCCGATCACAGCTGAAAGTCCCTATGGTCATGCTGGCCATCATGGCAGTAGCTTTGTCGCGGGTGAACTTGTGAAGTAAGAGGTAATGCTGCACTAACCGTGTGATTCCCATGAACACCCTTGAACAGTTTTTCACTTGACACCTGACTTCATTATCTTTCCCTATGTTCGGATTGCTCTCTGGTCCACTCTTAACACTAGCCTTTTCAACGTCAACGTCAGGTTTGTTGGTGGGCAGGGATGCCTGATGCATGGCCCTGTAATGGAGAATCAAATTGTGCTGGATGGTGAATGCAGCAGTGCATCCTTCATGAACACAGCGATATGGTCTATATGGACTGTAGGCGTTGTCTGCATCACACATTTTGAGGCTTAGCCTTTTCTGAAGTTTCTCTTTTCTCTGGGATTCATCTTTTGTTGGTGTGCTTTTGGAGCTGCTGGGTTTCTCTGGGGAGGATGAAGCAGATGCAGTAGGAGAGCTGGACTTTGGCTCTTTTACTTTGCTCGATGCTGCATCTGATTTTCCTCTCTGCTCCTTTGCTTTGCCAACCGGGCTTAGTTTCTCTTTTAAATTAGATTTCTGTTTAACATCTGGACTCTGGTTTACATCAGCTACTTTAGCTTGTTCTGGGGTTTGTTCGGGAACTGGTGTCACCTCACAAAACGACCCGTCATTCAAATAGTTTTGAGGTGATGGTAGTCTTGTAACAGTTGATATGTCGGGTGTGAAGCCCTCTTTTACTGCATCTCCTGGTGAAGTGATTTGATGAATCTCTGGATTGTTTTCATTGTCTGTTTGAGGTGCAATTGCAATGTCAAGTGGTTCTTGTTTAATAGCAGGTATTACAGCTGCAGATCCTGTCGTGTGACTGGCATTGGCATTGGCATTGGCATTGGCATCAGTGGTTGCACGGCTAATTAGCGCATCACCTTTGTTTAGTCTAAATGCACGCCTGTTTCGAGCACTGATCCTTAGCTTCTGCATTTCTGCCTTTGACAATCGATGGACTTTTTCATAGTGAATTCTCAAACCTGTCGTTCTAGTGAACGTTTTGGGGCAAATCTGACAAGGATATGGAGACAGTTTGGATGGTGTTCTTTTTAATTCCTCTATCATTTCATTAGAGTAATCATGCATTTTACTCAAGTGTTTGAATAACGCCTCCTTTGTCATGAATGAATACTCACAATCATCCTGGTCACATTTAAAAGGTTTAGGTACCTTTTCAGGAGGCTTGTCATCACTTTTACTCAGGATTTTACTTTTTTCTATGTCAGGGGCTGCATCACGCTGACTGACATTTTGCTCCAAGGACAGTGCATTCCGCATCTTCTCTTGAGCAGCCTCAATCAAATCCAACCTTTGAAAGGCATGGGAAATTTCCATCAGGTGATCCTCTTGATAGGGTACAGTGAGGCCTGGATTAGCCAGCTCTACAGCCTTCTCTTGCTGGTTTTCAGGGGGAACTGTGAAGGAGTTAGAATAGTCCATTATATTTGTATTTTGGGGCTCCTGTTTCAACGCCATAGGTGAAGTCAAAGTGGTCAAGCTACAAGATTCCTGTGAGAAATCACCATTTGACACGTTATATATTGCTCCATTAGTGTCAGGGACATGTGGGTCATTGAGAAAATCTAGAAATGATGTTGGCAGATCAGCCGTCAGGTCGATCTCATCTAAAGGTCTGCACTGTGAGCGTTTAGATAGGTGACCTCCAAGAGATTTGGTGCTAGTGAACTCTCGGAAGCATCTCCTGCAAATGACTTTGCCATCCTTAATGATAGCTGGCCATTTGGTTCGCTTGCTCAATCTGCTCCGTTTTCCTTTCTGCTGGTCGGAGTCACCATTTTTTTCATCTACAGGGTTAGCTTCACACTCGGCATTAGGACAGTCCTCGTCGTAAGGGAAATCTGTGTGGATGACACTATGTGGACTGAGCATGCCATCCCCAGAGTTGTCCATCTGGTCATAACCAGGAGTTGACATATTCTCTGTTTTCACGATTTCAGTTGTGGCTTTTAATCCAACTTGAGCCTCTGGGGTCAGACATTTCATGGGAATATCAACTGATGGGCGTTGAGTAAGACAAGAGTTTTCACTCTGAGCATATGGGGTGTGGTAACTTCCTTCAGGGAGGCTGTCAATTGTTGAAATACTGTTTCCATTGTCCAACTGTCCTGTCATACTTGCACTGTTTTTTCTTACATCTACACTGTCTGCACTACCCTCAGGATGCATAAGTCCGTACTGATGCCCTCCATTATGCATTTGCCCTCCATTATCAAGCATCAGAGAACTAGACACATACTGAGACATCAAACTGGAATCTGAAGGAGCCTGCGACATAGTGGGACCATGTATAGCTGCCACTGAATTATCTCTATCTGATGGGAGAGCGGCTGTGGTTTGATAAGGGTCTGCCTGCCACTGAGGATAGCTGCGGGAGGGGTAGTCGTTCATGTTGAAGTTATCTGGATAGCAGTTATTCATGGGAGGTGAAGACCATGACTGCGACATGTCAGACTGCATCATTCCACTGGAATTGTTTGGGCTTCCCCATGACGGGTACAGTGTGGGGTTCACCATTGGAGTGATAGGCACAGGCTCCATTGATCCAGGATAACATTGGGCAGGGGAGGTTGAACATCCCACTTGGTAATCCATTCGCTGCATCCCAGGTTTGTTGCATAGTATTCCTGCTTGATTTGCTGGCCTGTTGCCCAAGTTCTGAGACTGATTTGGTGAAGCTGGTCCACTTGGTGCCTTTTTTGATGTAATTTTGGCAACTTTGTTATATTTCTTTGCTAATTTCCAGTCCTCAAATATTTCAGGGTGTTGCTTCTTCACATGCCTGGACAGACTTTTGTTTGTACTATATGCCCTTGTACAGTCATTATATGGACAGCAATGCAGGTTCTCTTCACTGCCAGCAGTAACAGCAGGCGTGCTGGAAGGATACCCTTGCAGCAAGCAAGGAATTTCTGTCTTGATTTGACTTGGAGAAATTATCTGTGGTATCGCTTTTGTAAATTCGTTACCTTGTACATTATTAAGCCCCTCTTCCTGCTGACTTGCCACAGGGTTTGTTGCGCTGGGGACAGGATACTCAGGAGGAACCTCACCTTGCCCAGCCACATTATGGTGCTCGTGTGGAGCCTCTGATGGTGGTTTCGCATCAGTTGGTGCTGGAGTGGGGTTTGTCAGTGGAGTGTAGCATTTCTCTGGTTCTTTAATTTCAAGATCTGCCGCTGGATTCAGCATGCTTTCAATCGAGTGTTTCACTCTTACAGGGCCGGGATCGTTAGCAACCTCTGGTGATCTGCATGGTGATGCAACTGCCGTTGATGCTTCCTTTACAAAAACATCTGTATTAATCCTTTCGAGGCAAACTACAGCAGAGCATGTGTCTTCTGTGCTCTGAGTGCCCTCGAGCGGTGGTCCGACATTTGAAGTGACAGGAGGGTTTTGATTTGTGATGGGCAAATTGAGAGCTGTGTCATTTGTACAGTGGTTCTCTTGGTGAGACAAGAATTGAGACTGTGAGTAGAATATTTTGCCACAGTTATCAGTTTGGCAGGTGTAGGTAAGATAATGCTGAGCCTCATGATCATACAACAAGTAGGCCTCGCTGAAAACTTTGCCACAGTTCGGGAACATGCACTGGGCCTTAAATTCTGGGTGTGTTTTTCTATGCATGAGGAGCTCAGAATTGGAATTAAAGTTGGCCTTGCAGTCCAACTGTATGCAGATGTATGGTTTACTGCCACAGTGCATCTGCAAATGATCATTAAGATGTCTGACATTAACAAACTGCCGTCTGCAGTACTGGCACACCACTTTCTGTTTTTGTATCTCTAAAAACCTCATTGCCTCTTCATCGTCCTTGTGAGATCTGACGTGAGCCATGAGGTTACGGAAAAACTTGAAAGCCTTGGAACAGTTTTTAACGGGACAGAAACAGTCTTGACTCATCTGTGGGTCAGATGTAGTTTGTTCAACCTTGACAGGAGATGCCAGTTGGTCCCCCATTTGAGAATCAATTTTAACAGGGCTCATGTTTGTCTTGGCAGCGACCTTTAAATTTTTTGATGGACTTTTAGGGGACTGTGGTGGTTTCGTTACCTTCCTTGCGGCTTTCATTGCAGCTAGCCTCTCTTTGCAAGATTGCTTTACATGTGATGCTACATGTGGCTCTAAAACCTCCCTACTTTCAAAACTGTCAGCACAAATTGGGCAGAGGTACACTCCATCTTTGAAATGCTTCTGAGCATGGCGAACAATTCTGTGACCCAAGAACTCCTTGTCGCACAAAACACAATACTGCATGTAGGCTCGCCAATTTCTGAACCGAGCAGACACAAAACCCTGCTCCCGAAGTTTTTTAGCTTCTCTGTTTTTTTCTCTTTCATCTGTGATTTCGTTGAGTTCATTTGTAGTGGTTAAGAGAAAATCCTCCAGGTCTCTGTATTCAGGGAGCTTGCCAAGTGCACTTTCCACCTCTTGTTCGTCTGTGTCGTTGAGTGTGTCAATAGATGACACAATAGCTGCCTCCTCGCCCATCAGTGCCAAGCAGTTGCGTTTCAGTGTTTTCCAGTCCCAGAACTCTGGATCAAAAGGCCACTGTGTCTTCAAGGCCAGCAGTAATTCGCAGCGTAAAGAATTGGGCACTGGTAAACTCCCATCCTCCTCAGGCTTTTGGTCGGGTTCGTTGTACAGTGACTCCACAGCATAATATGAGTCAACGGTAGGCTGGAGGAGGAACTCGGTCAGCTGACATGCACGCTTAACCTCTAGATCTGTTGGCAAGAGGCAAGAAATAGTCTTGCAGATGGTAGACTTGCTGTCCTTATGGTCACTAGAGGTCATTTTCAGAGCTTGGATGCACATTTCCACACACACTGGAAGCCCCACCTCTCCAACCTAGGGGGATTGAAAAACATCACATTAATGGAAGGATTGATATTAAGGATGTTAAAAGATGCAGCATGCTACGAGTCACTGTTGGTGTGGATAATAATGTCAGAAGTAATGCTATTAGCTACATATGTATAGACAATTTTTCTTACCTCATTTTGGATTACTTTAATGAGAAACAGAATGTGACAGACACTTCTGCAGAGAAGAGCCATTTCTTTGCTTTGCCCCAGAAAAGCATCAGCAGACGACTCTAAACGCATGAGTAGCTTACTCCAGAACAGTGTGAGTTCCCTGGGAAAACATCACAACACAACACAACAAAACAGCTTTCATCATCAGTTAGTCTTCAGACTGCTTTTACAATTATTGATTCAGTCTATGAAACCTTAGAAAACAATGAAATATACCATCACAATTTCTTAAATCCCAATTTCCAGTGTTTTGTCTGGATAACAGCCCAAAACCTAGAAAGATTAAATTTACTAGAATGTAAAGCTAAGAAAAGCCACAAATTCTCACATCTAAGAAACTGGAACCATCAAATGTTTGGTATTTTTTCTTTGAAAATAGTCTAAATGATTATCAAAACATTTGATTGATTTTCTGTTGATTGACTAACTGTTGAAGGTCTATTTGAATTTAAACAGTCCATGTATTCAGGTTACAAATAACCACAAATCTAAACACTTCTGTTTTAACCAGACTGTTTCATGTATTAGAGACAGTAAGTCGTTTACATTCTTGCTAATGCATTCATTCACACTTGGCTTTTCTTCCCTATATTAAGCTATTCAGAGACCCGGACCGTCAAATACGCTGTCAGCATCTCCGATACAGTGAGGAGATCTTTGTGCACATGTTTATCACAGAGATTGCTTCACTTTGGATAAAAGTCGATTGCATAATAAATTTGTTCCATGAATACTGTATTCCTAAGAGTAATTTTGTAAGAGTACTTATCTGAAACAAACACTCACCAGGCACAGTAAACATCTCCTTGAAGGAGCTGTCGCTTGAGAAAGGCAGAACACAAGCAGAGCGCTCCTTTCTCATCTCCCTCTGACTCCAAGTTGCAAATCATTTCAAGAGCATCTTTACAGTCTATTGATGCAATCTGTTGGGAAGAAAGGAAGAAATAATGGAAGAAACAGTCAATTCAAATGAAACTAAATATCTGCTACGTTTAACAACACTGTTGAGACTATTGTTGGAAAATAATAGCCCATTTTCCATGCAATAGTCTGTTTGTCTCAAAACTGCCTTTAAATGACAACCATGATCGATCTGTTGTTTCAGGACAGCGTGTGTGTACAAGGGAGTGTGTTGCTGTGTGTCATTTCTTAACCTCTTCCATTAGCTGCTCCTGACTTTTTGTCATGCAGATGCAGAGCAAGTAGGTTTGTTTGAAGTTTCCTTTTCCTTCATATCCGGGATACTCTGAGCACATCTTTGCAAGGACAGCAGCCTTATCAACACTGTCCACTTTGATTAGGTGCTTTATTCGCATGTTCAGAAGCGTGGGACCTTCCAACTCCAGATACTCGTGAACTAAGAGCCAGATAGTAAAAAAAAAAAAGGAAAAAACACGAGATGACGCAGACAAAATGTGAGAAACTCCAATAGACAACAACAATACTGACATCAAACAATAATAATTACATGGTATTACAACAGTACAAGTTAGTTTGGTGCATCTTCAAAACAATACACATCTAAGCAAGTGAGAACTAACCTTGCTCAGTTTGAGGGGTTTGATTGGACAGGATGCTGCTTAATGTGGTGTTGGACCAGACGCCATCCTGCTGCGCCAGGACTGCGAGCAGGCAAAGCTGTGTGCTCCCACTTTCTTGCAAAAGGCCGTGTGCCAACTGCGACAGAAAACAAATAAATATGTAGCAACTAAATAACGAAAACGTCAGTGAGTCACACTTTTAATGTTACACCATCAAGAGTCTGAAATAACTGTTGCAGCTGTGTTATTGACATAAATTTGTGTCAAAGGAACCCAAAAACAGCTCAATTCATGTTTTTATTACTTCAATGCTGCCATCAACCAAATGCATTCTAATTACTAAACAACATTTTCATTGCTTATCACTGCAAAGATAAGCCTCAGAAAAAAAGTGTACTAACAGCCCTGGGGATACTGACCTTCATGGAGGACTGAAACTCCTCCCATAAGGCACCAGGGACATGGTGGGGCAGTAAGAGCAGCAGCTCTGCACAGCTCCTGTGAATCCAACACAGTCGTTTGTTAAAAAAGCCAGATTTAGGTCAAGGATGTGCACACACTTCACAAATTAAGGGTAACCATACAAGAATAACTATTCACAGAGTGAGGTGCTGTAAAGTCACAGTGGCATTTTAGAAATGTAATAGAGATGATGAGCATGAATCATCAGCAGCTGTGAGACACTTAAATCTGTCAGTGTAGGTGTGAGGTTGTAATTAAACAGTCACTGCTGTTGTTCATGTGGTAGTAATGAAAAACAACAAAAATCTTCAGAAGGGCTTACTTCAAATTGATTATTACTGTGTCTCTGCCTTCATTTAGTGTACATGCTGCGCCTCCATGTGCAAACTTTATTCTATACCTCATCCCAAATATGTTGAAGCTCCCCAAAAGGTAGCCTACATTTCTATTCTGTATTACAGCCTCATGGTCTTTGTCTTCATCAGAACAAATTGCTGAATAATTCCTGTCAACTATTTGCAGAGTATTTAAAAACTTCTCATATCTAAATTGTTTCGTTCTACTCTTGCTGTCAAATACTGTGCATCTTTAATTCAGTACGTAAATAAATTACAGTTTGTCTTAGGAAAGTCGCTGCTCAAGGTCAAAACTGCCAGTGTTACGTGCACATCCAAGACCTGTAACCCATTCTGTGTCACATTAAACACTAAAACGTCAGTGCTAAATCTTGATGCAGGTACTTTGTTAATGTAATTAATGTGTAACACATATTACAGAAAAGTTCAGAAGAGAGAGTTGCTGATTTAGACTCATATTTTCGGTGACACCTGCGTCAGAGTTTATACTCACAGTGCTAACTTTTCAAGTAGGAGTGGCACGTTTTCACATTCGGAGGAGAGACAGGAAGCGGCCTTAGCAAAGCTGAGGATGGCCACAGTGTAGACCTCCAGCAAAGGCAGTGGATCCTCATCAGTTTTCCAACGGCCGGCATGCTCCACGAGGACCTGGAAAAAAAAGTAAAATATTACAATGAGAAACGCTGATTCTTAAAACTGCTATGCAAAGATCAAAATCTGTATATAAATCATGAACGCTTTTGCTTTAACAAGTTGAATGATAAATTAATAATTCAGGTCAGTCAAGAAAAAAATGAGCTCCATTTCTAGCTTCTTAATTGTGAAGATTTGCTGCTTTTCTCTGCTTAATATAACAGTAAACTGAATTTCTTTGGATTCTGGCTGGATAAAACAACCAATGTGGGGATGTCGCCTTTAACTTTGAGCATTGTGATTATGAACATTTTATAGACTAAACTAATAAATCCACCTAAAAAACTGACAGTTTAATCAATAATAAAAATAATGGTTTGCTTAATTGTTAACTATTTTTGTCTTTGTTATAGATTTATTTATCCTTTCCACAGCTCAGTGTACCAAAGCATTTGCACTGGTGTAATTACATACAGATGAATTGTGCTTAGTGGTGCCTCTTTATCAATTAAATAGGCCAGAGTAATTTTGGACAAAATGCATGCTTCATAATGATGGCAGCTGACAGTGGCAAAATCAAGCTTGTTAAGTGAGAAGAAAAAAAGACTTAACTCCTCTGTACTGAAGACAGAAGTGTAGTGGCAATTTATCTTCTATTTTAAAAAAAGCCACAGCTAACTTTCAGATGAAGAAAAAATGACGTGGTAAAAAAAAACAAACAACAACAATCAAAATACTAAATTTTCAGCAATATTTACTGTTATTACACATTTATTAAATAAGTTGTACAGCACTTAAGACAACAAAGCACCAAAGTTATGTGTGCTTCTGCCAAAAAAGCCTTTTTATCCTCCCCCTCTTTTTTTCCATCACCAAGCTGAAGTAACGTCTAACCTGCATCAATGAAAAGTCCCTCCATTTCTTCCACACACAATACTCATACATATCCATTTCATCCCGAATGACTTGTTATTCCTGTGGCCGCTGTCCTCTTTTCAAACAAATCTCCGTCATGATTGAACAGCAAACAGCTACAGGCTTCAGTCCGAGGCTCGCCCCCCCCCCCCCCCCCCCTTTTTTTTTTCTCCCTCAAATAACTTTTAAACTGAATGAATTCCTCGCTGCCGGTAAACGTGGAACAAGAAACTAAGCTGAAATCTCACGCTAATTTGGTGCAATGACAGCAATCTGTCCTGCATCGCATGTAAAACGGAGACCTTGCATGATATTTACGTGGTCAGGGCAAATTAATGAGGAGAAGGATGTGTAATGGAGTCAGTGACCACTGCCACACTTTCCCTTTTAAATCACTGTCTGGGCCAGCTGCAGGCAGATCGGTTGCTATAACGCTGACATCAATTTCACATCTTTTCTTTTTCCTGGTGCTGGCCATATGGAAATAATGAATACCTCCCCTTGTGTGGTTAGCTGGATTAATTAGTGCAAAAGGCCTGGGCTAGCACCTTGGAAAAAATCATTGATCTGAACAGCTTCACAAAAGTAACCCATTTTTACACCAACCTAAAACCTAAACAAGCATGGAGATGCAGTGTTATGGCGTCTGAATGATATTTCCTGCAGCGAATACAGGCATATAATTCAGTGCATATCAATGCAATCGCTCAGTAAAATCTCGCTAACGTAGCTATCCATTTTTTGCACAGCATGACCACTGCACAGGACAGGGGGACCCTGCATACCAGCTAGCAACATTCATCTGCTGTTAGCTATCTGGCCTGGAAAATACGAGTAATACATGCACAGTGCGCATACACTGGTGTGACTTCTCGTCGCGTGGATAGTTAGACTTTGCAAATAGGTACATGCCACAGACAAACATCATTGAGAGGGCAGCTGAAAACCACGGAGGAGTTTTTTTTCTCCATCTCGAAATGCCAGGCAGCTAGCTAGGCAGCTAGCTCCTTAGCTACATTGTTGTAGCAAACGTAGACGCGCATCCTCGGCCAGGAAGCCAGAGGGGCTGCAGGCTGCCCGGGATGAGCAGCGGGAGAAAGGGGCTAACCTGGCAAAACTCCTGGCAGAAATGCAATGAGGCTTCCAACGGAGACTGTGAGCTCTCTTTCAAAGCTGTGGTCAGACCCAGGAACCGCTCTCGGAGCTCCTCGATAGCTTTCCGTGTGTCATATTCCTTCTCTGTCTCCCCCTCCGCCATCTTCACAACAATCACGACCGCGTACGCACAGATGTTACGCTGCCAGACTCGCACACGCACGCGCACGCAGGGGGAGGAGGAGGAGGGGGGAAGGGAGAGCACACAGTGTGCTACACATACACATAACCCCCCCCCCCCATCCCCCACCCCTCTCCTGATGTCAACAAAGCATCCATGACCTTACAGGGACACAGAAATCACACTCTGCACACAAGGATGGACGCGATATATTTGCTCCCCAGCAGATCTCAGGATATTTGGATTTCTGGATTTTCCCTGAACACCACATCCTGAGCAGTCAAGGGTGAGCTGGGACCTCTAGGAAATGGGCATCATCGCACAAACTATCTCAGCATCACAAAAGTATTCATCAGCCACAGATGTACACATAGCACAATATCTTTGTGTTCCTCCTCCCTCCGGGTCGGTCAGAGCGCAGGGTCATCTCCAGCCCTGATTCACCATGACTTGCTCATTGACACTTCAGCAGGGCAGAAGAAGAGGGATCAGTCAGCTGAAAAACTCTTACCCTGACCTAAAAGGCAACATGTAGCTCAGCATGTTACCCTGTAAGTGACGTAATCGTGTTATGATCATGTATCTTGAAATTGTATGGTTATTGTATACAGTGTTTCATATTTGATGCTTGACATACTGTATATTTTGGCTCCAAGTTCTGAGTGAGAACCACTTTCAACACACACTCCCCCCAACACACACGCACACACACACCGCAATGCATGGATTTGAATGTAAAATGAAAATGCAACATCTGGGTGTATATTTTAATTGCTTCCAAATCTACAGTGAATCATACGCATCTATCAAGGCTAATTACACAACAGAGATGCAGAATTTCTACAGAAATATTATCTGGCAACTCAACAACATACATTTTAAAACGCAGCGGAGCTTGTGCACATTAAAAGACACACAACTTGTTGCCAAGCCGAGCGCTGCAGTCACATGGTCTCCAGTTCCCATCGGTCATATCTTATGAAAATAGCAGGTGCTGCAGTGGCAGTCTGTATGGTTTCTCACCCTTATGCCGGCCACCTCTGTCTGAAAGAGGAACATTTCAGGAGGAAGAGGTAAATATTAACAGTCACATCAATCTACAGCAACAAGTAAATGTATTCGCACGATCAACTGCTCTTTTTTTTTTTTTTTTTTAGCAGTGTGAGGGGTCAAAACATGTGCACTTGATGCCCTTTATAACATCTTTAAACAGAGACCAGAACTGAAAGAACCTGCAAACTAAATTAAAACCAAACATCAGTGAGGAAGAAGTAACCAGACCCTTAACTAGGTTAGAGTAACAATACTATAATAACAAAAAGGATGTGCACATTGCACAAGTACAGATTCTGCATTCAAAATTCTCAAGAAAAAGTACAGAAGTGTTGTCAGTGAAATGTACTCCAAGTATCAAAAGTAAAAGTGCTCATTCTGCAGAGATCTGGCCCCTGTGACTGATGTACGATCATATATTATTAATTAATCAATGGTCAGTGGAGAGGAGAAAAAAACCCCAAAATGCTGCTACACTAGTCTGTTTTCATTCTTTTTGAATATGCTCTAATCTTTGTTTTTCTTGTGAAATATTGGAGAATATTACCTCCTAGGACCTCAAACAATCATTTAAATGAAACCATCTGAGTTTGAAGGGAGGTGCCTCTCTTGTGGAGCTGCTAACAACACACATCTACAATGTGACAATGGGCCCCAGCTGGACACTGCTAAAGCATCACAAGCCAAAGAGATGGGAAACCATACGATTAATCTTGAACAACATGTTGAATTTTAGAGGCTTATCATGTAGTTTTTTAAAAATACAAAATTAACATGAAAAGTAACTAACTACAGCTGTCAAATGAATGCAGTGGAGTAAAAACATAAACATATTGACAGGAAACACTAAGAGAGCGCACAGCCAGATTTAAATCAGGGATGTTGCAATTACATGGTATAGTACGCAGCTTTACCCCTTGGTGACGAGGACGTCCTCACCCAGACTCATTTCAGTCCTCTGTAATGTATAGTAAATAGGGACAAAATGTAATAAAGTATGCCTGACTTCCTGTCTTTACCTCGTAGCTATGCTTTGCAACGCAGCACGTCGCCTCTGAGGTGATGTTCTTCGGGATCGTCATCGTCTTCATGGCCTTCAGAGGGGTCGGGTACGCTCTGGAGAAGCAGCAGCCCATGCACTGGTAGACCGGACGATCCCTGGAGAAAACGCTGTTCTTTCTCAGTGTGCATTCCTCACAGCCCACTGGGGAAAGATGATAGTGGTTTCATGGGCAGAATGAAAAGGTAAGAATGAATCACAGACAGTTTATGACAACATTTGAGGTCTGATATTGAAATCTGTGTGCAATCTTGTGTACAATCAGTGTGAGATCATTACAGGCAGACTGTGCAGATCTGTGGTTTTTACATTTACATCAGGCGCCTTAAGCATAAAAGTTGATACTTGTCTGAAAGAGGCAAATATTATAAATGAATCTTACCGTTTGATAAGTCGACGTTGGGGTAAGAATCAGCTATGTAAAGAAAAAAAGACAACAGAAGAAGAGACAGTCCGGCTGATCTCACTGAGCCCTTTGTGGTTGCAGCAGTTACCTATACAGACAAAAGAAGACAGTCAGTTGAAAATCTATTGAAGCAAAGTTTTATCAGTGAGTAAGTTAAGACAGAGGTTATTAGAGTGTCACCATGTTGACAGAGAGTTTCCCCTTCATTGTGCCTCCTTGCTGGACTCCTGTATATTGAGGACTTCTGCTTCAGTCCATCTCTTTATATACCAGAGTTTCTGGTAATTTCATGGATTAACTGAAACCTACCAACCTTATCAATGATCTCACTGACTCACTGGCCACTCTGTTACCTTCCTTGTAATCCCCCACCCCACCACTTCAGCACAAAATAATAAGAACAACTGGTGGAAAGTCAAAACATACTTCTGTCATCTCTCCATCCTGATTATGGATGATACATGTAATCCCTGGATTTTTGTTACCTGGTAACTGAGGGTTGTTATTGTTTGCCGTGTCACAGCGAAACGAAGGTCATTAGTTTAGGATTTTGTTGGTCATTCTGGTTAACCGCAGTTGGAGCATTTGCACAGGCAGTGTGAGAGCATTATAATTACGTTTCTGAATTATGAAAAGCATAAAAATTTAAAAGGCTGAAGCAGAAATATCACTTTTTAAAGCTGTATCATCACTAGGAGTCTCAGTCATAAACAGTTTGTGGATCCATTCGTCAGTCTTCCAAAGAATAGCATGTTATATAATATATATAATACAGAATAAGACTTCTGTATGATCTGTATGTTCTTTCCGTTTTCAAACATGTAGTCATTTCAGTCAAAAGCAATCTGTGAAATTTTATCAAACAGGTGTAGATTAATTTTACCTTGATGTCCAGTTGTGAAGGTTCTGATCTTCCAAGACAACAAGAGCCCCCTTGAGTCACATTTAATCCAGGTCATTCAAAATCTGACATCAAGTCTTTACATCAGTCTAGAGCTGAAGTGATTTGTTGATCAATCAGTCAATCAATGGGAAAATGATCAGCAACTGATTAATAGTTTCAGTTATTCTTTAAGGAGCAAAAAAGTGTAAAAAAAAAAAAAAAGGACAAATATTCTGTGATTCCTTCTTCTCAAATGTAAAGATTTACTGAACTAAAAGAAGACATTTGAAGAGGTCACCTGTGTTCTGGGGACGGTGTGATGGGATTTTTTCCCTAGTTCGTGATATTTCATAGACTAGGTGATTAATCAATAAAGAATAATCCACCAATTAAATGATAATGGCTGTAATCATCATGTGCAGCCTTCCAGTTGTACGTACAATCTAATGTTGGATAATAAACATACCTGTATATTAATGTAATTACTGTTTTATAAAATACATATTGATTCCCAGCATCAGACCAGCTATTTTAAATTCCATAGTATACAACAGATAAAACTGTTCTTTATAGAATAATAACAATAATGAACTTAAATGAAAGTATTTTTGGGAGGTGTAGTCTTCTTATCCTTAATTTTACAGTATCAATCAAGGCAGAACTCATTGGTTCAGTGCAGTGGCACCTTGAAATCTGGAGGATGGAAGAAGTAATAAATAAATGGAAGGATATTTAATAGCTGTGAAGGAGTATCCATCTGTCCGCCTCCTACATCTGAAATGTCAAGGATGAATATGAATTCACTTTGTATTTTGTCTGTGTGTTTACTTAAGTACCTATGTCCTGCGTCCTTGGTTGTGCTGGTGATAAATCCTTGGCCTTAAGACTTGTAATTCAATAAGTGTGGAGGACGAGATGTTAAATGGCAAAGATGTTAAGAGGCTGTTTACTGTTTTTTTTGACCACTTTTCCCAAAATTCTAACATTATTTTAAACCTTACAGGGTGTTTGATATGAATGAAATTACATGTGGCATACAGCCGAAACAAGCAGCACCAAGTGCCTGTGAATCAAATGCAATGGTCACACCAGCAACATTATTTGGGCCCATAAACATTTTCATTTTTAAGCATAAAAACATTATCCGATCTGATCTGCTTTAAAAATCCTAGCATACTTATTTGTCTGGGTTTCTTGAGTATTATCAGACTTGGTTATTTGCAGCTAAAACAACAGCTTGAAGTCATCACAAAGTGGACTGATGAGTGTCTGAGCCGGATGAGTATGTTTAAGATACTGCAGATGTTATAAAATGCTTAACATAACTGATAAACCAATGGAAAGCAGAGGAGGGGGGGTTACATTGAAGTAACAGCAGTTCATTAAAAAAAAAAAAAAAACAGTCAAGCAGCTGAGAGTGAAGGCACCAGGGATTAGTTCAAGGACATGTGCAGCTTTCCTCTCTCTCAGTGACCTGCTTCACAGCCTCCGGAGCATTTTATTAAACAAAGCGTGTTGCTGTGTTTCTCAAGTTCCACAGGTACACTAGCGAGGCCAGATGTTCAGACTCTTGATTAGTGGAGGCAGACTTGCAACTTATTCTCTCGATGCTGCCTGTTTTCCTGGGCTCTCTTCTTGTATTGATCTGGCAGGATGAGGATAAGCACCACAGGGATGTAAAACCCCAGGTGTAGAGCAAATGTTGTGGTGGTCATGCTCGACGAAACACAAGTCCGACGTATTCTCAGGGGCTGTGGTGTCAACACAGAAAATAGAGCAGGGAAGACATGGTGAGGTTAGTAGGTCACGTCTATACTCAGCCAGGCTCCACACACTTCAAAGCCAAGGTGCTCTGTGTGCTATCACTAGAAGGTCATCAACAAGTCACTGACACCCGAGAGCAAATGAAGCAGTTAGCCGTGATCTGTAATCGTGAAGCTAATGGCTGTGATGTTAAGTGGTGCAGTCAAGAGAATGATGATTGAAAATGAGCACGAAACCCATCAAGACCAGGCATATTTAAGATGATGGCTCATTCCCAGCTCAATACAGCAAAACTGAGGGATGGCAGAGGATTATCATTAAATGAAAGAATTTCAACATGGAAGTCACATCACAAGACTGGTTTTTCTTATTGCTGAGGATTTCTGATGTAATTACTCAGTCCTTCATCACTTTTGAACTAGTGTGGTATCAGTCATACTCATGCCATCATCTGCATTGAAAGATGCCAAGTCCAATATAGCATAACCAACCACAATAAAAGGACCACAGTTGATCATGGTCAAACATCACTCTCACACATTTGATCATCCTGCAATAATATTTGAATATTTCAACACTTGGAATTAAGCGTGGTTATGTTCTTAAATTTGACTGCCCATCTCATTTGCGGCATCCATTATTCTAAAATATGTCATTTTTTCCTTGAAAGCAAGGATTCATTTGATGGGATATGTATTGTAACAATTTAGCTAAGTAATTTCACAGCATATATACACATATCTTGTTCACCTCGTGTATCTTAGACATCAGCAAATGGTGCATCTCAGAGAGGAAGTCCTGCTTAAGTGCTCAGGAGCCATTTGATTGGTAAGAACACACAGAGACACTCTCTCCACATGGTGCCATAACAGATCGGTAATATAGGAATAATCATGGCCTTTAAGAGTCTGTGCTGGAGCTATAAAACAGTGGCTCTGCTGGTGATCAGAGTCTCTTATACTGTGGTAGTTACTGTATAACACCAGCAACAAAGCAGTCATTGTCAAAGACAGACAAACATAAAGCATTAATGTTTTCATAAGCATGCATTAACATGGTCGAATTACAGAAATTTATCAACAACAAAAACTAAAAACCTGCCACTGACCTACCACAGTGAGGGTATAGGTGATCTCAAGGAAATTTTCAATCAAACACAACTGGACTTAGTTATTTGTCTAGGAAGACGTTTCACCTCTCATCCAAGAGGCTTCATCAGTTCTCGCATCTGACCAGGCTGGGACTGGTCCTAACTAGCTGGTGTGGAGACCCAGGTATTTAACCTCTGTGAGGGCTTTCACAAGACCAATGATGTCATGGATCCTTTGTGCTCCATGTGCCAACGACAGTCGTTAGAGTGACAGTCGTTGGTGGAAAAGGTTGGTTTCGACTTCGTTAGTGCCTCATTGTGTTATAACGACAGTCGTTGGAGTCACATGAGGCTATTTGTGAATTGTTGTTTTTCTTAGAGGCCAAATCGTTGAGTCTCCTGGGAAGGGATGAAAGGGCGGCATTGTAAATTGGAGATAGGTGGTGTCTCGGACCTCCTCCTCTGTTGAGGGATGGTTTCTCTATTTTTACATAGATGGCTTCTTTTACTCCTCTTTCAAACCATCTGTCTTCTCTGTCCAAGATGTGGACCTTGTTGGCTTTCTCCTTTAGATAGTGTGCATTAAAACATTACATTAAAATTCAGAATTCATTCCGAAGCTCTGTTCCTCAACACCTGCATAAGTGTGCATTTTCTATGAATGCATCTGTGTTTACTATTATTAGGTGATCATTTTTCCTTGAAATAAAGTTTTTGGCATATGCCTCGTGGAACAATGAACAGCGCTATTGTCATTTCATTTGTGCCTATCTTAACTACTCAATTTTCAATCACAACCAACTATAAATCTCCAGTTATTTATATCTAAGGAACTGTACCTCCATGAATATAATGCTGACTTCAGAAACTGGATCTTCATTTGACCTTTTTTGAAGGAAAATATGGTTTCTTTTACAGCTCCAGCACAGATTCTGCAGACAGAGTTTCGGCTAATATCCAAAAAAACTACAAAAGACCTCTTTTACAGTCTTGGCACCTGCTGTCTATTGGTTTTAGAGCTGAATGCAAAAGTATTTACTTTTTCAAACATATTTCTTGCAGAAGAATATCTGCCTGTTTAACGCTCTCAGAGGAGTCCTTAGAGCCATGACTAGTAAACTTCTTGTTGTCCCATAAATTCTGAATAGCCTACGATGAATTCCACCTGTAGAGCTAACATTTGAAAGTGCTTGTTTTATTCTCTTTTTCAAGTTATATTTATTTGTCTTGATAATATTTTACCTGTTATATCTTTTAAATGTTTTTTTTTATATCACTGTGTTTGTTAAGTAAATTGTATGTCTTGGTGAAACACACACCTTGGATTCTGTCTATGAAATGTATTTATTGATTAAATAAATGTGCCAAAACCCAAAGGAATTCATTCTGAAGCTCTGTTCCTCAACACCTGCATAAGTTATTCCTCAAACTCTTCCAGCCGTCATCATCCAGCCGTTCCTGCTCCTATACCTGCGGGGGTTGTTGGAGTCAGATACCTGTTAAAGTTTTATTATTTCAGCCATGAGCCAAACATTAAGCCCATGATTCACTCTAGCTGTGATGAAGATAGCAGATAACCCAATCGCATATACCGCTGTCACAGCAAAGTAACTTTGTGTTAGTGCTGATCTCAAAGATCAGGAACAAATGATAATTGCTGATAGAAAGTCATGCATCAAACTAATTATTGTCAAAATATGAGAGCCAAGAAATGTTAATGTAATGTTTTAATGAGTTGGACTTTGCCAGTTTTCTGACTTGACAAACCATCATAAGACATGATATTTGTAATATTATTCTAATACAGATTTTCTGCAACAAACACAAGCATTAAAAAACAACTGATCTAGTTAACTGAACTGTTCTTTCTTATCATAATGTTGTAGAGAATCTTTTACAAAATCAGTAGAAACTGTTATGTATCTTTGCACAAATAAAGAATTCTACAGTTGTGCAAACCTTTGTCCCTTATGTTGTATTTGTTGAATCAATCAAATGATCATATTCTCTAAAAACATACATACTGGTGACATATTCTTTTGTTCATGTAGTGTGTGTGTGTGTGTGTGTGTGTGTGTGTGTGTGTGTGTGTGTGAAATCCATGAGAAGGGTGACACTTTGTGGTGGAAAGTGGGACTTACCTCACTAGCAGTAGTCAAGCTCTCTGCCTCATACTGTCTACTCTAACATGTATATAATACATAGTGCTGGTCTCATAACGTCCAGCATTTGCAGTTCTAAATTTAAACATGTGGACTAGCATTTGATGCCATTTTATGCAAATATACTGACCATCCTAAAAATCAAATGGAATTATTTTTATTAGTACTTATTAATGGTTGTATTTGAATAAAAGTGAATTATCATTAATACTTGATCTCAGTGTGTTATTTTTTTTGTTTTATGTCCTTAAAATATACTTTTGTATGTCAGCTCAGCCCTGGATGTAGTTTGATTGGTTTCTGTAATCAAGCTTTTAGCTGCTCTTTTCGCCAACACTTGTATCGGTCACACAAACAGTACAGTTGTGGTGAAACTACTCATCGTCAGTAATGGTGATGGATGCTGTGGATGACCTGCTGCTCTACTGTAAAAATGCATACAAGGCAAGCCCGTGCAGGGCTGTCCAAGAAACCCCATCGACGAGACAAAACTCGAGGCGTGAACGTGGCAGCCATTTTACATCATCAAGAGTGAATGACTGAAGCCGGACCAGTGCCGGGAGTTTTACACTTTTTCTGTCTTTTAAATATCACATTTATCTTCCTAAATAATCAACACCATACGCGTTGGTGAGCCAGCGGCAGGTAGGGCGAATGCTACTATTTGGTCACGTGATTGTTGCTTAATTGATTGCTAAAAAGTCTGAATCGTGCGGTGCTGTTTCAAACAATGTGGAAACTGGTGGTGGTTGGGAACGACTTCTCCAGACCGGCTTTTTGAAAATGGACTCTTCCTATGTGGCGGCACGTTGACAAACCACGCATCTTGTGGGCTAAACCTCTCGCTCTCAAGGCCTCGATGAATCGAATTAATTTTTTAAGCCGTGCTTTGTCAAATAGTGAAGTCCGCACCGACAGATGACGATATAACAATGGCCTCACTGAAATTCCGTTCGAATTAGCATGCTAGCTCAAGCTAGCCTATTTTGACAGATCGTGGAATTGACATGCTCATTGTCATTGTATGCTAACAGCGGCTAACTGGCAAAAGCCAGTTATCTTAGCAATACTTGGCGATCCTGTGTTACTGCTTTACTAGCTTACATTCTTCTTTCCCACAATAATAGTAAACACAGATGCATTCATAGAAAATGCACACTAGGGCGTCATGTTATTGTCCCGATGAAGGTCCCTAGTTAGCTTGGCTGTTATAACATTAGCAGTGCAAACTAGCCCGCTTGCTAGCTAGCCTCAACGTGTGCGAGTCAGTCCCTCCCCGCTAAATCTAACGCTGTCATAAACGTCGGATAAAATAATTAATTCCAAGAAATATGCTTACGTTATAGATCTAAAATTCAAGGGTGCCTTGTACGAGGGCTTTGTGGTTACTTTTAACGTTGCAGAAATGTTTTTAACTACAGAGAAAACACGTGCTTACCAATATAATGTGATTGATTAGCAGGCACTACACGGTATCGGTCGCATGATTTATTTAAGCTAATATTAGCCTAGGGTAACGTTAGCTTAGTTAACGTTAGGCCAAAACAGAAGAAGTTTGCCATCCACGTTTTGCTGAGTCCAGCGTTGCCGGATGCGGTAATATGACCAGAGAGCAGTTATATTGCTACTATGTACGAGTTATTGCTTAAGTATCTTACTAATACAAACAAAGGGAAAGTAACAGTTGGGTTGGTCATTAATGTGATGGTTGGAGTATTTACCTTAGTGTCACAATCTATGTGGCCAAAGTGTCAATAAACAAAATGCTAAAGGGTACATACTTACTCACTGGTCAGTCACCGGAAACCGGGGCTCGCTCTCAGATGGAGCACGTGTATCAGCTATCTAGCCTGTGCTGAAGTCAGCAGTGAGAAGGTAAGCTAACATGTAATTTAGAGACCAAAGCAAACAAGGCTTCTGCACCAGCAGCGATCAAGAGGGCTGAGATACAGGCGTTAGCAAGTGAACTTGGCTCCATTTGCATTAACTTCTGAGCCCAGCACAAACCAGAATGGAAAATACAGCCACATGGACACATACCTGGTAGTTTAACTGTTTTTACAAGATGTCATTTAATTGATTTCTGTGGGGGATTTGGTATGTGCATTGTCTGTCTTGCGCGCAATGTTCAAACATCTGTGTCAACTGCCTATATACAGGTTTCTGGGCTTCTACCGCATGCAAGCTGAGAGCTGCAAGTGTTGAGTCAGGATAGTGAAAAGTCTCTAGACTGTAAATGAACACATAATCATGATAACTTGTTTTGCACACTACAATGTTCCCAATTTTTTGATAATTTGTGTTTATTAAAATGACAGCCACAGTGTATCCAAGATCATAAATGGTCGTCATTTTTTCTGCGTTTTTTGAATGATTTGCCTGATATGTCTGAGACTTTGCACTCTCCTGAACACATCCCAAGTCTTGCCCTTGACCCAGGATTAATTTGGCTCATTGCATTTACACAGATTTCTGGAGACATGGCCACAGAACATATTAATGGAAATGGTCCAGAAGAACCAATGGACACCTCTGCTGCAGTTACCCATTCTGAGCACTTCCAGACTTTATTAGAAGCTGGTTTACCACAGAAAGTTGCTGAAAAACTAGATGAAATTTACATAGCAGGTAAGGCACAATGAATATACTTGCATATATAAATATGCAAATTTTTATGTTTATCAATTTCTTGCATGTACTGTCATTTTATCACTTTTTTGAGTGGGGGAATTGGGATCCTGAAGCAACTTTTTGTGGTTTCCTACCAAAATGGGTACTGCAGTGCTACAAAATATAAAATTACACATTACCCGTGTGAAAATGTGTACATGATTGCAGCATTTGCATTCCCAACATGGTTGCATGATCACTGGTGTCAGGGTGAATGAATGGTCCTGTCCTGGCAGTGTTTTGATGAGCCTGTCCTGTCTTTCCATTCATTTCTAAGAAATTTCCTCACATCTCATAACTTTATTGCAGAGAGATGAGTAGGTGTAAGTATGATGTTAATTACAGCTTAAATATCTCTTGCTTTGGTCAGATCTTTACAATTTTAGCTGCAGTGACAAAATTATGGGGGTCATTTTAGGACTTGTTTGGTCGGTCAGATCTAGAAAAGTACTGGTCTGGCCTTTTCAGCCAGATGGGACTAAGGCAGAAACAATGGCAGCAGCTGTCTGGTGTGTGGCTGCCTGGGACAGGTGACGGCCCCTCCATAGAGGAGAATGCAGACCGGCTCATTAGAAACTCCCAGCCACTGTATAGAGGGGCACTGGCATATCGAGTTGCACTGTCACATCTGTTGTGATTAGTTCTGCAAAAACGTGCTGGTTGGAGAGTAAAGTGCAGCCTGACCACTGAATACAGCGCCATTAGATTAAGCTGGTCCCACCCCTCTCCTTATTGTAGTTATCATTATTTATCCATTACACAGTTGGAAAGATGACTCACATGTAGACCATTTTCATTTACCCTTTCAGTTGTACTGTGATTTCTGTCCTTGAATGACAAAGTAGATATGAAAACTTTGTCAGTCTTTCCTGTTAGTAGCGCATCATTTCTCTCTCTGTGTTGTCTCCCTTCCTCCAGGTTTGGTGTCACACAGTGACTTAGATGATCGAGCGATTGAGGCGCTGAAAGAATTCAACGAGGAAGGTGCTCTGCAAGTCCTTTTGCAATTCAAGGACAGCGACCTCTCACATGTTCAGGTATTCATGTCGAACTGTTGGTGTATTGTTCAGTTCCCTTCTGATGCTTTGATACACAGTGGATGATTGTGCTCTGTGCAGTGTGATCTACAACAGCATTATGTAGTTGAACTGTGATTGCACAATAGCTTTTAGTTGTCCTGATCGTATCTGTAGGATGGACTCTCTTTGTCTTGCGTAACAGCTTATTATTTTTGTGTTGAACAGATAATCAGAAGTTGCACTAATAATGTTAACATTTTTAATTAATGTGTTTTTTTTGTTTTTTTTTCCTATTTCAGAACAAAAGTGCCTTTCTTTGTGGCGTGATGAAGACGTACAGACAGAGAGAGAAACAAGGGACCAAAGTGTCAGACACCAATAAAGGACCAGATGAAGCCAAAATCAAAGTGAGAACCGATAATACATTTAAAGATTACATTAAAACTGATTTCATGCTCGGAACGTGTGAGCACTCATGCAGTGTCTTTGAATGCAAAAATACATGTCATCTCTGTAAGTAAGATGTGGTTTGAATATAAGGCACACTCATGACTATTGACTAAACGGTACCCTTTAAAATTTGTTATGTTTTCTGACGGTCAGGCTTTGCTGGAGAGGACTGGCTACACACTTGATGTGACAACAGGCCAGAGGAAGTATGGAGGTCCCCCACCAGAGTCCGCCCACTCGGGGGCACAGCCCACCATTGGTACAGAGGTACAAAACTGATGCACATTTTTTTCTTTATTATGTCAAAGTTGGTTGTTGTTAATCCTTTACAAATGATGGTGTCCAAATGATGAAAAATGTTAATATCTTCTGTAGTAACCCTGGTTACACTGATAGTTTACCGCTAAGAGCTGACTGGATACCTTACCTTTTACCTAAGTGCCATCCACTTTTTGTCTTCCCCTTACATTTCAGATTAAAGAGTTTCTCTCATGCACCATAATCTTTCCTCTCAACCTGGCAGATATTTGTAGGCAAAATCCCCAGAGACCTTTTTGAGGATGAGCTGGTTCCGCTGTTTGAGAAAGCTGGCCCCATCTGGGACTTGCGCCTGATGATGGATCCTCTCAGTGGCCTGAACAGAGGCTACGCCTTTGTCACTTTCTGCACTAAAGAAGCTGCACAGCAGGCTGTCAAATTGGTACGTTTGCTGTACTGCAAATGTGAGCACAAAGAGAGAGAATCTGATGGAGTCATAACACAAGACAGTAGAATTTAGTCAAGAGAACAAAGTTAGCTTTTGTAGTAAAGAATGTGCTAATGACATTTAAAATGTACCGAAGTATGAGAAATATGTCTTTATAGTGGATAAGGATGTGAAATGGAAACCACATCAAGTTGGCACAGGCTCCATTCTGTAGACTCTCCTGCCTTTTTTTTTTCAGTCCCTTACTTAAACCATTCTCCATCCTTCCGCAGTGCAACAACAATGAAATTCGACCGGGTAAACATATCGGTGTGTGCATCTCTGTGGCCAATAATAGACTGTTTGTTGGCTCCATCCCCAAGAGTAAAACAAAAGAGCAGATTGTTGAAGAATTTGCAAAAGTTACAGGTGAGTCAGTGCCATGCTCTTGACTTTTCTGATTTGCTCAACAACAGCTTCATACCTGCAATTTAGATAAGATTCATTCTGCAGTTACTGTTTGTAATGCAGAAGGTGAAGCTTAGACGGTAAAAGATTTCCTGTGTCCAAATGATGACCTCGTTACTGTGCTGGAGTGACTCATGTTACTATGATGGTTTACCGCTAAGATCTGACTGGACACTAAATGAAGCGAATCTAGTTTTTTGGTCTCATGGTTAGGTATCTCAGAGTGACAGGAAAAAGGATGACTTCCTTTTTACACAATCTCAATGTCTCTGTACATCTACAAAAATGTAACCATTTTGACAATTTAAGATTAAATTACATTAGTAGTTTTTATTATCTAACTGAATTTGAGAATGCTTCTAAAGGCAGATTTGATGTCACTAGATTTACTGGTAGGTCATTCATGTAACAAAGATTTTTCTGTTGACTAAAGCCATTTAACCGCCTGCTGTTTTTTCTCCACCCCTCTCCTGTTTCTGTCTCTCCAGAGGGTCTAAATGATGTCATATTGTACCACCAGCCAGACGACAAGAAGAAGAATAGAGGCTTTTGCTTCCTGGAGTATGAAGACCACAAGACGGCTGCTCAGGCCCGTCGCCGGCTGATGAGCGGCAAGGTGAAGGTGTGGGGAAATGTGGTCACCGTGGAATGGGCTGATCCCATCGAGGACCCAGACCCAGAGGTCATGGCCAAGGTAAGGCACAGGGCAGAGGACACCAGTGGTGTGCTGTTAATTGTATAAGTGGCCAAAATATGTCTCCTGCAGTTGTGTTCGTACCTGTAACCTGAACCTTGTTTTTCTTTTCCTAGGTCAAGGTGCTGTTTGTGAGGAACTTAGCGAGCACTGTTACAGAGGAGATACTTGAAAAGGCCTTTAGTCAGTTTGGCAAGTTGGAGCGGGTGAAGAAATTGAAAGACTACGCCTTCATCCACTTCGAGGAAAGAGATGGTGCTGTGAAGGTATGGGAGAGAAAATAATATTGTATCTATAAGGACACAAAAGACACGTATCCTTATTTAGAGTCATTGTCTCTGCAGTGAGATTCATCAAGCAGTCTTGTTCCATTTCACAGGCGTTGGCTGATCTCAACGGCAAAGACCTGGAAGGAGAGCACATCGAAATCGTCTTTGCCAAGCCCCCTGACCAGAAGAGGAAGGAACGCAAAGCCCAGAGACAAGCCGCTAAAACACAAATGTAAGAGGGAACAAGCTCAAAATCTACAACCTTTTAACTCTGCAGTTGGCAAATTTAAATGTTGATAAATAGCAGGAAGCCATATTTATGTTGGGACTGTCTCTCTCAGGTATGACGAATACTATTACTACGGGCCTCCCCACATGCCGCCACCCACAAGAGGCCGTGGCCGAGGCGGGCGGGGAGGTTATTCTTATCCTCCCGATTATTACGCCTATGAAGACTATTACGATTACTATGGATACGATTACCACAACTACCGGGGTGGCTATGATGACCCGTACTACGGCTATGAGGACTTCCAGGGGTCCGGGAGAGGACGAGGAGCGAGGGGAGGAGTCCGTGGCGGCGCCAGTCAGACCAGAGGCCGCGGTGCAGTTACACCGAGGGGCCGGCTGGGCTTCTCCCAGCGAGGAGGCCCTGGAACAAGCAGAGGTAAAAGAAATTTTTCACAATGTGATACTGTTAGTGTCAAAGTGGATAAAATCAAAAAAGTCACACAGTGGTGACTAATAAAGATTGACTCTGCTGCTCCAGGTAATTACTGTTCATTAGTGAGAGAGCTTGCTACATGGGCTCACTTTATTTTGAAAAATGACTACTGAGCCCAGTCTTGGTGTCTGTATATTTCTAATACCAAAGGTCAGATAACAGAGCACAAAGTTCACAGGAATGACATTTGGCAGGACTGCAGTACATTTGGAAATATAAGCAGCTCTAGTTGGGGAAATGTAGAGGATGACCTCATGTGAACCAGGTATTGATTGTTTTGAAGTTATGTTACTATTGATCAAAAGGCTGCACAAAAAGGCACGCACAACTTGCTTTTAAATTTTAAGACTTACACCTGCTTATTGGCCTCATAACTAATCCCTGACAGGTGTCATCTTTCAGAGCAGCCAGTCAGCTTGCCAGCAAACAAAGGTCATTCACAACATACTATATTTTTAAGAAGGCAAGCTGAGTCCCACCCTAGTGGCAGAACGCTGGCTTCAGTCTACATTTCATGGAATTTCATTTATCTGTTAGTGCGCTGGCTGATGTGCAATGCATGCAGCGTGGGTTTCTCATAGTAATTTTATCTTTCCTCTCATTGGTTCAGCAGGGAAACGGGGCCGAGGGCGGTCCTGACCTGTCACAGTGGATACTGACTTGATGTGTGGGGTTACACCGTAAGCTGCAATGGATGTTGAAACAAAAAAGAGCACGACAAAAAGGTCCAATGATATTCCAGCCTTACAGAAGAAGCATCTCCCGCCCCCTTCCCCTCCCATGTTTTTATTTTCTTTTTTTTTCCCCTGAAACTGCCACCTTAAAAAAGATGACCGGAGGATTCTGAATACTCGCCACAGCCTCTTTACCCCCGAGTCCCTGTACCCAGCCCTGATACACAGGGCTCTATGTATTGCCCTTACAATCTACCCCTTCCCCTGTCCCTGAACATGCCATTTTTTAAATAATTATTGAATAATTTGCACTTTTTAAGTTCTTAGTTTGAAGTGGCTCAAAGGAGCTTGATGCTATTGTATATTTTTGTGCTAATCGCAATTTTTATTGTCGGAATATCCATGTTAATCTAATCGTTTAATCTGGATGTTTGAAAGAGAACATTTGCAGGTTTTTAGGGTGTACCCACCTGGCATGGATAAGTCAGGCATTCCAGGAAAGTGGTTCTTTTCAGAACTTGTCTTTAAAGGGTTGGTTGACTACCTCAGTACAGAGGACTAAACTACCCGGCCTGTACTGTAAATAGGGAAACTATATTGATGAAAGCAGGGCTTGTTTTCATACAAAATATGCACAAGAGCTGCAGCGCAAAAACGATGTACTTAATGTAATATAGTCATTTTAGCTGCAGCTCTGACACTGCAAACAGTCAAACTGGGCATGCAAAACAATCTCATATGATGAGTCTGAACAAGCCCTGCTTTTATCCTATTTTGAACTGAATTAGCCGCCTTGCTTCTTCAGAATATGTAGTTACTGGTTGTATAGTTTTTCGGATAAAATGTTACTTTTGTAAAGGCTTCAACATCACAGGCATCCAACTGCCTTTGATTTAAAAAAATAAAAAAACAAAAATAAGGCCCTGCAGTGTCCCTTTTGTGCCACTGTATTATTCCAGTGGGTTTGTTTTTATATTGATAACAACACATTTTCAAGACACGTCAGAATAATGTTCGGACAACCTAATCCAATCCTCCGTAATGTAAGATCATGTCAATCTCAAATGATCCCTTCCCACCTCCCAAGACAGCAGCTATGTAGAAGATCTTTCGAGTTAATCTTGATGGATGACTGAATTGCCATATTGCCCAGCCACTGAGCATGTGTGCCTAAAGTTAGCTGCTATGATTTGGTGAGGGATCATAGTCATGTAGTGGTAGAAGGGATACTGCAGTGAATGATTTCTATTTCCAGGTATGGCAAAAAGGAAACTGTGCTCTTCAATCCCAGTTTTCTATACAGTTAACTCCCTCAATAAAATCATAACAACCACCTTTTGAAAAAAAGATGTTAGCAGTTTTAAACTATTGTTGGTGGCCAACAACGTTTTTTGCATTCCTGCAAATAAATTGTTTTATACTGTAAAATGGAGGTGAGTGTAACTTATTTTTGTAATAAAGTTTTTGATTTCTATCTGTGTCTTAGTCTTTGGATAAAAATCCTCATGAGGTGTAAATGCTCTGCTGTTAATTGGCCGGTGTTTGGTTCAGTTTGGCAACAGGTCTGACCTATTTTATTTGCTTTCAGTTTTAAATTCCTCTTCATGTGATGTGAAATATAGTTTAATGTTTAAAAATTTTTTGAACATTGCTTATAAATAGAACTGAATTTTTAGAACAAATATTTAGGTATGGTGATTCTATATCATTTAACAGATCAGTATGTGCTTTCTTAAATTCATAAAATGTTATAGACTGTGTTCAAAGCAGGAAGAACAAGTGGATCTAATGACTTAGTTTCAGTGTCCAGGGAAGCCATAGGAGTGAGCCATCATGAACAACAGTGAGGCCTTGAACCAGGCACTGAATTGAATATTGCCATTAATTACACCTGTTCTTACTCTCTCATGGTGGGAATAAGGAAATGAGACCCAGAAGCAATTTAGGTCATTTATTTACATAAACTGAGTGTGCAAGTATGGCTGCCCTAAATAATGCAGTTTAGGCCTTCAAATGTTATTAATGCATTCATGGGTGGAGAACGGTTTGGTTCTCAAGTAGCTTTGGTTTCTTAATCAGTATTTCTTTATACAGTTATGTCTTTATACTAATTATTGTCTAAATTGTTGACTATTAGCACGGTAGACCACCTTTTTCGATTTTGATGTATAGCTTAATTTTAAAAACTGGTCTACACATTAAAAAACATTAAAACAGGTCTGCAGTCCCATTTAAGTAAGTTTAAGTTTGATTAACTAATATGTAAACATGGTTTTGCTACAACTGCAATTAGATATGCCAAGTATGGCCGTAAGTAGCTGAAATAGGTTTCTGATTATTAGCCGGCTGGAATGCCCCTAAAGTTTCCTCCCGTAAGCACCCAGCACGAACTGTTGTCAGCCACAAATCTGCATGTAACCATGGCAACAGCAGCGATGTATCTACTACAGCGGAACTAATTAGTTGGCGGTTAAAGCCGAAGATTGTTTCTTTATTAGCAAACCACAAAAACTTAAAATTGGTAAAGATTCTCACTTTCCGTGTGTAGTTTTCTTTAGCAAATTGTCACGGTGATTTATTAACCACACGGTGATATTAACACTGCGAGTCCGTTATTTAAGAGTATAACAAAAATATACCACCGCGACCGCGTCCGGTAAATTTGGGCCACCCCGTCGTGTATTATGGCTTATTTATTTTTAGCATGATAGACTTGTTTGTCCACAAACTACCGGGCCCAGTATTTTCCAAGCTGCTTCTGGAAACGGCGGAGGTGACATCATGCGCCTCCTGCGCTGACAACCAGGCACCGTTGCCCCTCAGTGGACAGAAATGACAGCTGGAACACCGCAGCCATTAGCCAAACACTAACCTGCCTACGGAGTGCTTGGGACGGTTCTGTTTACAACTGACGCTGTGTAATTACCACTAATCCTGCTGTGGTTTACAGCTGTGTGCTGCACCTCGCCTTTCCTACGTCTGAATCCCACAATCGGGCAGCCTGCGTATTTGTTGTGCGAATTCATGATGGTGTCGCTGCTGGACTACTAAAAATGGCCCATAACATCCACCGTACCCACACAGTAAGTAAGTGCTGGAGTCGATAAAATCACTGCAACCTGCATGGTTTGTAAAGCAAAACAGTGGCTCGCAATGATATTATTTTGAGGTGCCGGTGCTCTGTATCGCTACTACACGCCCTTATTTATATTTAGACAGTGGCTTCATAATGCGTTCTTCATTTTACAGTAATATGCAGTAGGCTACACATGCACAGGCGAAGATGGGATGCATCCGGGCTTATCTTCAGAATATAAGACGGAGGATAAAGCTGGACCGGCTCAGAGAGCTGGGCCGACAGTATCCAGTCTTCTGCTTTCTGCTGCTGGTCCTGCTGCTGTCCACTTTGCTTTTAAACAGGTAAGTACACAATACTTGTATCCCTTTATCAATGCTACTTCATATATGACCTCCCTGACACCCTTATCTGTTCCCCAAGGGTGCCATAATGGTGTACTCAGTGAAGAGCAGTATATTCCTTCTGTATTAACAGGTATATTCACATTATAATGGTGTTTTGGTCCTTCCTGGCTGGAGTTGTCACGTTTTACTGCTCTTTGGGGCCTGAGTCTTTGCTGCCCAACATCTTTGTCTCCATCAAGCCAAAGACTAAGGTAGGTCAGTAAGCAGGAATCACTGAATGGAGTTCTTTGATACTGACCAAATTAAATTTCACTCTGTGTCTTGATCATAACAATTTGGCAACATGTTTGGCTGTGTTGATACGAGCATGGTAACACTTTAAGCCATATCAGAGTATTGAACTGACAGTGTCTAAAATAGAGTGTCAGAAATTGCATATGTTAAACAGATTAGTGGCGGTTGTTATTGTTACTGGATATATTAATTCTATTTAATCTCTATGACACAAATTCCCTATGATTAAGGCATATTTGCAGCCGGACTGAATGATGGGTAGGATCCCTATAGTTGCTGTTAATCTTTGTGAACTTTCTCTTGCAGTCATACCAGCAGGAGCTGTTTCCATTGGGGCACAGCTGTGCTGTTTGTGGGAAAATCAAATGCAAAAGGCACAGGTGAGTTACTTGACTGTGGTGTAGTGCAGTGGTAGCTATGAAAGTGACTGTATTGTGGCCTTATCATTTGTGTCAACAGTAGTTATGCCGAAAAGATAAACTCATGCGTTCCATACACCTGGATACTCCTGTGACTATGTGTATTACCATGCCACTGCATATGTTGGGTTTACTTATGCTAGTAAAAATAAGTAGATAAAATAAGTAATAAATAATAAAATAAAGTGACTAATTTGAAAGCAAACAGTAACCTAAACTGACCAAAGAGTCACTTGAACATGCATTCGGTGTGGCCAGTAATTTACTGTTGTTTAATATTAAGTTATGGAGATGTTACACCTCCCTCTAGTGGTCAGACAGGATTCTTATACTTTTCTCCATGTACAGTGTAATGCTGTGATTAGTTTTTTTTCTTTCTCAATTTGATAGACCAACCCTGCTACTGGAAAACTATCAGCCATGGCTTGACCTGAAAGTTCCCTCGAAGGTTGATGCTTCTCTTTCGGAGGTAATACATGCATGGATGAAACATATTTTAAAAAATGATAATATTAAATTAAATGACCAATGTATCTCGTAATCCAATCCTGTTTTTTAACCCAAGATTCTGGAGCTTGTTCTGGAAAATTTTGTGTATCCATGGTATAGGTAGGCCATTTTTATGTTTTTTTTCTTGTCATAAGACAAATTGAAGCAATGTAATGTATTACATAAAATGACCAAAGTGACTGTAAAGTGTTTCTTTTTCAGAGACATCACAGATGATGAGGCGTTTGTCGATGAGCTGAGAGTGACTCTGCGTTTCTTTGCAGCTGTGTTAGTCCGCCGAACCCAGAAGGTGACAAATTAGACTGTATGAAGTTGAAATCTTGGGACGCTGATGACTGAATTACTTGTAAAACTTTGAATTTTTTTCTCCCTCAGGTGGATGTGGCATCCCTCATCACACAAAAGCTTCTTAAAGTTTCCATGAAACACATTGAAATAATAAGCAAAGCCAGGCAGAAAGGTATTGCTGACATCCATCACCCACTGATTCCTCTTCTTCGTGTTCACCATAAAACGGCTAACTCTTTTTGCCCTCCATCTGCAGTAAAGAACACAGAGTATCTTCAACAAGCTGCTCTGGAGGAATATGGGCCTGATCTTCACGTAGCTCTTCGCAGCCGCAGAGATGAGCTGCTTTACCTCAGGAAGCTGACTGAGATGCTCTTCCCCTACATCCTGCCACCCAAGGCCACAGACTGCAGGTAACTTACAGCTGTGACAGTTAAGGCCACGCTGTGCCCCCATATATTTGGCAAAGTGTGTCACAAAACATCACAGCATCAGCATACTTTATTGCCACCTGAGGAGAAAGTCTGACAGTACTGATATTACACAAAAAGCAGATAAGGATCATTCTTTACTCTTTCACTTTCTTATTTCCCACTGCCTTATCTCTTCACTCCTCTCAGATCTCTGACTCTCCTAATAAGAGAAGTCTTGGCTGGTTCTGTCTTCCTTCCTTCAATGGACTACTTGGCTGATCCTGTGAGTGTAGACACACTAAGGGCTGAATTCAATTTGTATTCAGTTTGTAAACTCACACTGTTTTTTTATTTTTTTAAATTCCAGGACACAGTTAATCATTTAATTTTAATATTCATCGACAATTCCCCTGTAAGTATATGCTGAACTTGTGCACATGCAGTTCCATTCACATCTGTGTATTTAAATACATTGCTGCTGATTGTATATAAATTATGGCTGAATGAGATGAACATGTTTTCTATCTACTTCTGCCCCTCAAGCCTGAAGAAGCAACAGAACCCACTTCAACGCTGGTTCCTTTCCTGCAAAAGTACTCTGATATTCGCAACAAAAAGCCCTCAGTAAGTGTTTCCACTCATCCAGGAGAATGTCGCGATAAAGTGACTCTCTCTTTGAACTGCATTCAACCTCTGATCAAATCAAAGCATCTAAGAGCCACTTCATGAACAAGCCACTGGATATTATGTGTGATAGCATCTAGTACATACTGTAATCACAAGCCCTGTATATCAAGTTTGACTGAGACACGCCTCAAAAGAAGTTGGAGGAACACTCTGTGGTTTCTCTTCGGTCTTCCCCACTGCTCTCTTTCTCTGTCATCAGGTGCTAAAGCTTGAGTTGAAGGAAATCAGAGAACAACAAGACCTTCTCTTTCGTTTCATGAACTTCTTGAAGCAAGAGGGGGCTGTCCATGTGCTCCAGTTTTGTCTTGCAGTTGGTAAATGTTTCCCAGTCTGTTCAGATGTTTTCCAGAGGCCATTTTTACCTGTATAGAGTAGTCTACCTTTCAGTCTTTCAAGCTATTATTTGTAGTAACTAGTAATTAGATTGCTTACTACATGTCCTGCCGACACTGGGCCCAATATCACTTGAAATGTATGTATTAAATTCAAAATTTTTAATTCTAAATGCTCGTAAAAGAAGTTATACCATTCAGGTAAAGTAGGTAACCGTGCTTGTCCTTCTTTGGTTTGATTACTTGAAGTTTGCAGTAGCTGTAATGTCAACCATTTCCTCTAAAGCAGGGGAATTAAATAGACACAATCACTATTCTAGTATTTCTGTCACCTCTCAGCCACTCAGTCAATTAAAAATTATCAGCAAAACCTCTTGAAGACATACTATAGGTTTGCATTGCTACACAGTGAGTTTGATATGTCTGACTCTCTCAACTTCTCAGAGGAATTCAATGATAGGATACTGTGTCCAGAGCTGTCAGACTCAGAGAAGATGATGCTTCATGAGGAGGTGAAGAAGATCTATGAGACCTACTGTTTGGACGAGAGTGTCGACAAGATCCGCTTCGACCCCTTTATTGTGGAAGAAATACGCAACAGTGTGTGACATGGATCCTCTCTGAATCATTCAAATGATTGAAAATTACTTTTAAGCTGACATACCTATCCGACAAACATTAATTAACATGACAAATTTGTACTTCCCAGTTGCAGAGGGCCCGTATGCAGAGGTGGTGAAACTGCAGACCATGAGGTGTTTGTTTGAAGCCTACGAACACGTCCTTTCCCTTTTGGAGAACGTTTTCACCCCCATGTTCTGTCACAGTGACGAGGTTAGAATCTTTACCAAGAAATAAATCACTCAACACACCGTCACCCAGCTTGACAACATCTGCCTGAGGCACAAACCAAATTATTGATCACCTCTTTTATATCTGTATTGCATCTGTCTGTTATGCTCTGATTTCTAAATACAGTCTTTTCAAAATATGTTTTTTTAGTGGAGGGTTAGTGTTTATATCCTCCAACATTTAAATTTAGTCTATGCCAGAGGTAACAAAGCCGTACAGTATCTGTCAAATGCTGGAATTAGAACTGATTTGAAATTCATCGACTCTCTTGCGCTGTCCTCTTTCGATCTCTCAGCCACCAACCGCTATCATCCATGTCATCAATACCAGACGCACAACTGGCCAATGAGCCGACACTGGCGTTATGCCAAGCTGCCAAGCCGAATTTCACCCCTCAGAGGCTGTTTCATTGAATACAGATGGGTGGACCCGGGGCTCAGCCATTGTCCACAGCAGGCCACTGCCCTGCATGAACAGTGTGTCTGGAAAATAATATGATATTATTCGATTTTTTTGTCGCCACTCATGTTCCTGCTCCAAAATAAGTCGTTCAGTCATGATTATTAAGACGTAAAGTAGTTGCTCGATAGATAACATGTTTCTTTAATGTTGCCCAAATACACTAGTGTATCAGAATTTGCATATGCAGTTTTTGATTGACCTGAAATGTATGCTCATTTCCTCTTTTCATGTCACTCCCCAGTATTTTCGCCAGCTTCTGCGTGGGGCCGAGTCCCCTGCCAGGAATTCCAAGATGAGCAGGTAGGTTTCATTTCAACAATTTCTGTGTTTGTGAGTAACAGAAGAAAAGCTTGTCTATAATGATTACCAGTACACTGACATACAGGTGACTTTCGATAATCTAGTTAGTCACAGAAAGCAGTTAAAAAACAGAATACCTCACTGGTAGTATGTATTTGTAGACAGGAGGTCAAGTACATTGTTTTTATATATACAGTTTTTGCATTTGTCTGTATCGCAGTGTGAAGGAAGATGTGGCAGCTGCATCACATATAAATAAGTCTCAAGACAGTCTAAAATAAGCTGTAAATAAGCAATAAAAATAAGATTTTTCTCCTTTTCAGTATGATAAAACTTAAATTAGAAGTAAATTGAGTTGAACACAGGGATCGAATGTCATGTTTCTATCACGGGGTGTGGTGTGGATGTGGCCATGGGGCCCTGCCACTAACTCCTTGTGCATATTGTTCCAGAAATAGCCTCAGTATGGATGACATTCGGTGAGTATAAGGCATCGGTGTGCTGATCGAAACAGTGGCTGGCTGAACAGTGCTGCTGCACGCAAAGATACAAAAGACACCTCATTCTTGCCTGACTGGTCTACAGAGGAAGATGTGCTGCCTTTTAACAAATTCACTGTTCCCTCTGCAATCAAGGCCTCAGTTCAATGTGCACTGGGCCATAATGTGATAATGATATTTAATTTTATAGTTAATTTAATTTCACCCCTAAATATGTGTTTTATCCGGTGCTTGTGCTGTGAATACAAACGAGAGAAGGCTAAGAAAAGTGACCTCAATCAGCTAATAATGATAATTATTATAATAATAGCATGAGTCATCATTGATCATATGTAAGTCAAGCTAATCAAGAGTCATGCTGATGAACGCATGCAATATAAAATCTTACTTTTGGAAGGTTTAGGCTTTAGTTTAGTTTAGTTAAGATTTCCTTTTTACACTTAGGTTTGCTTGCTTCCAAAATTATAGAAGACAGAGATAGAAGGTGACTGGTTTTATGTTTCAGTTTTTTCATTTGGTTATTAAAGCAATCTTGTTATGAAGGCAGTTGTCAAAGCAGCATCAATCATTTCACTCAAAGGAGACAGAAGAAGTAGTAGATAAAGGCTGTCACTGGCATTTGTAAATACTGACCAACTAGGAGCCTTAACTCCCTCCATGTCTGCGATTCAGTAACCCCCCCCACCCCTTCCACTCTGCCCATCCGTCCGCCTATTACTCCATCAATGTATTGCCACCACCGTGCTGTGTCTGTGACTGTATGTCCACTCTTGATTCTGTAACCACCATACTGCCTGCCCCGGTATGATCCATGGTCCTCTCCCTCCTCTCGCCCACGGGGACCTGACCCTGTTCTGCTTATAGTTCCTGGGACTGGAGCCCCGAGTCCCCGTCCTCACTGTTCACCGCCTCTGGCAGCTCTTCACCTGCATCTTTTAACTCCCTCCATGCCCAGTCCACGTTCACAACCTTCCCATACGGCTCGCTATCCCACCGCCACTCATCACCAAAGTAAGTCAGGGTCCATCATCCGTGTGTCACAGGTCGCTCGATGTGATGTCATTGCTGTCCACCCCCCATGTTACCCCACCCCGCCCTGCAGTCTCAGCCAGATGCCTGCTTGGTGGGACTGCTGCATGGTGGGACCGCTGCATGGGATCCTCTTTTTATTTGTCATGTGCCCCCCCCCCCCACCCCCTACCCCCCAACTCTGTTGTGTTGATCGGGCAAAACTCTGCCTGTTGTTTTTGACAATGCAGTGACTTTTCAATGTTCAGGTCTGTGTAGTTGGTCACTATGGTGATTTTTTTATTTCACTTAATCTAAAAGGCACTCACACAGAGCACCTGTGATGTTGTGCACCTTTTCTGGTTTACTGATCATTTTCATGAAAATGTGCGATCCCTTACAAACCAGACATCTGTTCACGAAATCACTGCTCACTGCTGTGTGCTGTGTGTTGCTTTTGACCCTGCAGTGCTTAACCAACAACCCAGACATTTCATTGTGAGATGGCTGTGAAGTGACATATTGGCTTTGGGTTTGGCTACCTTAGCTTCTTTCTCCCATGTGCAATCATCATCCTGATGCAGTACGCTGCTCCTTCCCCTCCCCTTCTCTCCTCTACAGTTCCTCCCGTGTCACTCCTCTCAAGCTGCATGCGCTTTGCCAAAGCCATGCACATCTCCTCCATCGCACGTTGTTTAATAACCTCTTCGTTTGGCCTGCAGGAACACTTCAAAGAGGGGCGAGTCCTTTGGGATCAGCCGCATTGGCAATAAGATCAAAGGAGTGTTCAAGAGCACGACCATGGAGGGAGCCATGCTGCCATCCTATGGGCTGGTAGAGGGAGAGGATGACATGGTAAAGCTGATTTAAAAATAACAATCCTAACACAAATTTTTAGGTGATGTAAAGCGTTATAATACTCACAGGATAATGATAGTGTTGCTCATTGTTAGAGATGTGGAAGGTTCTCAGATTCATTCTGCATATAAAATTGTAAAGCAACACTTTAAAATGACAAAAAGTATTTCCAAGAAAAAAAAACAATCCATTATCAATTTTTAAACCAATCAAGGTATTGTAAAAAGTAAAATTCAAACTAAGGCACTCCTTTACACTATCTCAACAGTTACCACTTGGGGGCAATGGTGAGTGAAGACGGCACAAAGTTTATCATGTCTGTCAACCATGTGTACCCTCCACAGACTTTTCCATTTTGATGATATCACAGATTTAGTCTTTAATCACTGTTGCCTGACCTCCAAAGCCATTCACATGATTCCAGAAAGTGATTGTGCTGTTTCCTAGAACTCCTCTATTATTTTTCCTGTGAAAATACACAAGAAACTCACACGACAATGACAAAACATCAGCTTTGCTTTAGAGAAATTAAACTGATATGTTTTGTTGTTTTGTCGACTGAACTTATTTTACAAATAATATTGTATGTATAGATATATAATGGCCCGTCTTCCATAGATGGTGCAGCAAAGCAGGACTTGTTAGCTGAATGCATATACAAATATTTCTTTAATTGCCCATCCTGTACTTAGTGTGTAGTGTGTGTACTTAGGGGATATCCTGTGTTAATTTCCCTCATTTCCCTTATTAGTAGCAGTTTAGACCGTGACCTGTTTATTACTTTACTCTGCTTGACACTAACTTATCTCACTTCCCTCCACACTAGGTGGAGGAGGCCATGATGGTGCTGGAGGATGACTCGCCCATGGAGGCAGCCTCCACCCCCAGCACCCCTCGAAACCTCTCAGCCTGGAACATCACCATCCCTTACATTGATTTCTACGACGATGACGTGAAGAGGGAGAGGATTCCCGTGTTCTGTATTGACGTGGAGCGCAATGACAGGAAGGCAGGTGAGGCTGAAAGGACCTGTCCTTCTGTCTCACTTAGTGTCATCTGAGAGAGGTCATTCATGAAGTATCAGAAAGAACTTTTCTGTAGGATGTAGTATCATTGGATATTTGTGAGTAACTAAGCAACAGTCAGAGTTAAAGTTTCTTTATTGAGTGATTAATCCCCATAAACTCAACTTACTTCATCATAACTGTGTAGGTGTAGTTCAATCAGATCTGATTGACAGCTTGGCAACAGAAGCAAACAACCTAAACACTTTTGACAATTATTTCAAAACTTCTGATTGGTCCACAGAAATATGTATTTTTTCAACAGAGACCTACCCATGTCAAACCACCACTAAGAACAGACAGACAAAAACAGAAATACAGAACTCTCATGTGAAAAAAAACACAATTGTTCTAACTTTGTTAAATAAGTGTGTGTTCATATAGCAGCACAATATCTATCTAATAAAAAGGATGAGTGAGAAAATTGATTTCAGGGCCTTTAAAACTTTGACTAGCCAAGATATTAATGTAAAGATAAACTTATTTTGTCATCAAAAAGTAAGGCTGTGACAGACAAGAGCATCTTATTTCCAGTAAATGAGTACCAGTGACATTATGGTGCTGAATATAGCTACTTGTCAACCACACAAATGGACAAAAATCTATAAAAGAGTAAAATTTAATGTGCTTTCTCCCAAAAAACATAAAATGACTACTGCAGAAAGAGCTGTGAAAAAAGTTGTGTGAGATCATTTTCCTGTCCACTCTCATTGTGGTCTTCTGCTGTGAATCTTCACAGACTTGTTAGTTGGTTGATGGGAGAGTTATGTGTGCAGCTTCCAGACATCACATAACATCAATGTGGGGACTGAAATTCAGTTTGTTCTATTTCCCTATGCTCTTGGAACTGTCAACACGCATAGTTCCCTCATGTGGCAGTGATTCTAACTGAGATTATATCAGCTTATCTAACAGCAAGTTTTCTCTGTTGTGTTTATCTGCAGTGGGACATGAGACCGAGCACTGGTCTGTCTACAGAAGATATTTGGAGTTCTATGTGCTTGAATCAAAGCTCACTGAGTTTCATGGTGAGTTTCGTTCGTATTGTTGCTCCAGTTTGCTCTTGAGGGTCTCTGCACTGTTTTTCATCCATTGCCATAAAGAAGAAATTTACCACCAAAACATACAGTAGTGTTATGAGTTTAATGACCCTGTTGCATCATTCAGGGACTCGTACTGGAAACCACACAACTGTTATTTTTCTGTTGAAGTAAAAGAAAACTCTCTGTGAAATCCTACACCCTCTATAGGCTCATTTCCAGATGCACAGTTGCCGTCCAAGAGAATCATCGGCCCCAAGAATTACGAGTTCCTCACATCAAAGCGGGAGGAGTTCCAGGAGTACCTTCAGGTAGGTGTCTGAGAACACACAAAAGACTTTTTTTTATGAGACAGGTATACATAAGTAGATTATTGGGTCTGAATATGATCCAGAATTTCTCCAGATAATAAATAAAGTTCTATAATAAAGTGGTGTTATATAATTATTATTATTCATATTTGAATACGTGCCTCATCAAACACTTCAATTCAAATAAGAAACAGGTCTCACACCTACTGTATATATAAGTAGAACATGATGGAAATAAATCAACAGTTACTGCAGTCTAAAATCCATGAAGAACAAAAACTAACCCAAGTATTCTGATGAGAGTGACATTTTGCCTTTGCTCTGTGTGTGAAACAACACCGTAACAGAGATGGTTAAGCGCAGATTCAGTTCTCTAATTTTTCCTAATTTCACATTGGAGGTGTGTGTGGGCAGTAAGCCACTCTCTGACTCAAATCTTTCCACTCAGTGCATCTGGCTGAACTCCAGTGGCTAGACGTCGAGATTAAATTGAAAGGGTCTCGGTTTTTATCCTGACAGGAACACTCCACGTCCATTGTCAGAAAACAACCTTTTAAAAGTGATCGATATGAAACTATGAAGAACAATTGTGAAGAGTAGTGCATGTCCAGACTTTGGACTGGTTAGGTCACTGTCCTAAATGGATAAGAAATTATCACTTGGCCATCATGTGGGCAGCTGCAGCTTTTCAAAACACAGAGGAAATGACAGAGCAACAGAGCTCAGGCTGAAGTTGCGATCAGGGGGTTGCGATCCGCTTCGCCGACTCTATTAAGCAGTGTGCTCAAGGGCGCTCTAACGAGATTTGAGACCTGGCTGTCAAACTTTAAAGCAGAAAAATTACCAAATTCACATCTTCACAGCTGAAGATCGTTCATCATTTATTTCTCATCAACGTCTAGTTTCCAGAGTGCCCTTGAACACACCACCAAAGGAAGAATTTTAAATGGTCCCTCCTTGGAAGAGCTTCGCCACAAAGTTATTACATAACTTGACACAAAAAGCGATCAAAATGCTCACTGTGATGAATTACTTATCTTGAAATACGTGTCAAGTCTCTGCAAGTTGAGTTTTCATAGCATGCTCAAGTTAATGGACAGAAGAGCTACTTTGATGGCTGTAAATTAATTAAAAAACCTGTGATATTCCGTGAAAAATGGTCAGTAATAATGTTGACAGGCTATAAAACATATAAAACCACAGGTCTGAGTCCTGTTTAGCTACAAAATGAGCAAAACATCTGTGACTGAATGTGTTCACATGGCAACATACAGTAATATACAGTACCTGCTTTGACTCAGCTTTGCATCTGATGTCACTGTAAAGTCACATCTTTGTTCCAAGGCCCTTTGAATGCTTACAACATTGTGTATTTTTCTTTGCAGAAACTTCTCCAACATCCAGAGCTGAGCAACAGTCAGCTCCTGGCTGACTTCCTGTCTCCTCACAGCATGGAGTCTCAGTTCCTGGACAAAATGCTGCCTGACGTGAACCTCGGTACAGTATGAGGCAGATTTCTGTCTGAACAGGGTGTAGAGAGCATGACGGAGACCAGTGAGATGGATTATGTTTGCACAGCAGTGCATGTCAAACACACTGTGAAAATGTTTGATCAGCTTGACCTTGGGCTGCTGTGAAAACATATTTGTGTCTAGGACAGAGTCAAAATGTGGCAGAACCATACATCACTGAGATAAAGTATTTATCTTTCACAGGAAAAATCATTAAGTCGGTTCCCAGCAAACTGATAAAAGAGGTAAGAAATGCATTCCTAGTGGTGTGTGTGCTCTCAGTTTTTCTCTTACCTTTCTACAACAGAAATGTTTCCCATCACTGCAAATGTATGCAATTTCTTATGTATTTCTATTTAATATTTTTACACAACACATACATCTGTAAGAGGAATAATACTGTCATGTAACATATACAGATTGTCTGCTGTGCTTTTTTTGTCAGAAAGGGCAGCATCTGGAACCTTTCATCCAGTCTTTCTTCAACTCCTGTGAATCTCCCAAACCCAAACCCAGCCGACCTGAACTCACTATCTTGAGCCCTACCTCGGAAAATGATAAAAAGGTTGGGAAACCAAATTTTGGACTTCAAATGTCTCTCCCTCTTTCTCTCTCCTTGCAAGCCCAGGCCTCAGGAATGTTATCCTTTTGAGTACAGCTTAGGTCCTTCCTAACACTCAAATTTAGTTTTCGAAATGTATACACTTGAGGGTTGCCAGTGACCACTTTCCCACAATCCAACTGAGCGTTACAGTTGAATGTTTTAGATAGAGTTTTCAGAGCAGAGTCATGGTTAGCATCTTCCAAAACTTTATTGTTGTCAGGGTTGCTGGAAGAAGCGCAGGCAGGGCGGATCCAAACGCAGACACACAAGACAGGATGATGCAGTGAAGGAGCTTTAATTAAAGAGCACTGGATTACAGGCAGACAAGTGGATGAACAGACAAGTGTGAACAGGCAACAGGTAACAAAACTCTGGTAACTGGTATGAAGGAAAAAACAAGAGGAAACAAAAGTAGGTAGCAAACACTTGGGGGGAAAAACACAGGAACACAAAGAGATGAACTGGCAAAGAGCTAGAGATAAAGGCCAGAGTGAGTACTGACTGAGATGATTAAGAAACTAGAAGCAGGTAATCTCAGGTGATTACAAATGGACAACAGGTGAGCAAGTGGAACAGGGAATAAAGTCTGGAGACATCTAGTGGGCGGAAGAGGAATGGCAAGTTTAAGGAGAAACCATGGTCTGGGAGAAATGAACAAGGGCTGGAGGCAGGGTCCGAGGGGAACTGACTGACTGAGCAGACTGTGATAACTGTGATAACTGTAGGAACTATTTACACTGGTATTTAGGTGCCATGGGCGGTGATGATGGCAGTGTTTAATTGTTTCGAATAGTTTCCTACTGGTCCAGCTGTGTTCTAATAGTCCTTAAAGAAGTAAAGAGAATCATTTCAAAGGCAATTTCACAGCTGCCGATTTTAGTTTTAGACTTTTTACCACTTGGACTTAATGCCCACCATATTATATTTTATTTGTTTTATATATGTATACATTCTGTCTGTCTTCTACATAAAGTAGTTCACATAATTGTTGTCTGGTCTGACATGCAATGCCATTCGTACCTCCTTTTTTGGCCAAAAAATGCTTTGAGGATGTAACTTGACAACCTGCTAATGGCTACATCGATGAGATAATGAAAATTTTCACTACTCTTGGCCTTTTTAAACACAACTCAGCCCATTTGCGGCTGATTAACCATAAATGTCCACTTTGTAGAAGTACTAGAACAAATATGTCATTGCCTCAAAATGCAGAGATAAACACAACTAACATCTTGTCATACAATTTTGAACACAAGTCTTATATTATTTGCACTGTTCACCATTTTTTAAAATGTTGAAGCTGCACTCTTACCTGTCAAGCTCTTTCAGTCACTCAGAACAGAAAAGGTTCTTAAAACCTTTTGGTCTTTAATGAGCTCTAATCATCAAAAATCCCTCACTTCTAGCTCTTCAATGACCTCTTCAAAAACAATGCCAACCGATCAGAGCTGACCGAGAAGAGACACAATCAGAACTACTTCATGGAAATGATCACTGTTGAAGGGGTGTATGACTACTTAATGTATGTGGGTAAGTAGAGTTTGTTTATGGCAATCTTCCCATCACACTTTATTTATTGCATGTTTTATTATTGTAGACATGTAGTGGGAATTTCTGCAAATCCATCATGGACACACATTTAATATAATCCGGCAACAGATGAAAGTTGTTGTGGCGTTGTTTGTATAAAAAAAGATAACGACAAGGCAGAATTGTGCTATAAGTAAAAGATCCATGTTGACAAGTACACGCCTGGACCCCTGACGTAGAGCCCATTATTTGCTCCACCACTCTCTCTCTCTGTTTCTCTCCTTCCTCTTCATGGTTGTTAGGTCGAGTTGTCTTTCACATCCCTGACTGGCTGCACCACCTGCTAATGGGTGGCAGGATCTTGTTCAAGAACACACTGGAGGCCTACACGGATTACTGCCTTCAGTACAAACTGAACCAGGTGGTCCAGGAGCACAGACTCGTCTCACTCATCACCCTGCTCAGAGGTACACAACAATTACATCAGAGATATTCACAGAAATGTGAGCGCAACATTTTATCATACTGGTATGTGTTACAATTATATGCCTAAAAAAAGAGTTTTAGGGTTTAGTGGGAACTAATGCTCTGGGAGAGTAAGATGAGAAGATTGATACCAATTCTGGGGAAAGGTGGAAATTAGCCTAGCTTAGCGTAAAGGGTGGAAGTATAAGGAAACAGCTAGTTACAGCACACAACCCCAAACTGTGTTTTCACAACTCTATTTGTGAATGCATAAGAAAATGAGATATAGGATGTGCATTTAAAAGGTGCTTGTCAGTGCATTTTTTAACTTTGGAGTTAGGTAGGATATATGTTTCCTCTTGCGTCAGTCTTTATGCTAAGCTAGGCTAATCGCCTCCTGCCTCTAGTGTCTGTACTTAACAAAGAGAGTGTTATCAATATGTAAAATGCTGAATTATATTTTGAACAGGTTCATTAAATGAGGTGTGTATATTCTTTCTGTTCCAGACACAGTTTTTTGTGAGAGCAGTCCACCCCGCTCCGCACAAGACAAGCAGAAAAGGGCGAAGAAGACTTTTGAGGAGATGATGAGCTACATTCCAGGTATTCATTCAGTCATTTCAGTTTTCTTTCCAGCTACAAGACAGATGTTCAAAAACAGGCAATTTGATGTATTGGCTGGGAAATTCATAAGCCATTTATCTTTAGACTTTCTGGGGAAATGTATTGGCGAAGAGGCCAAATATGAAGGAGTACGCCTCCTCTTCGATGGATTACAACAGCCAATTCTCAACAAACAGGTACAGACGCTCACACACACAAGCACACACACACACACACACACACACACACACACACACACACAGAGCTTCCATGTAGAATGCACTCCTTGTTTTCCCAAGGAAAAGGGAAGGGTTGTGACAGTTGGTGTGAGCAAAGCATATTCAAGCCTGTTGTCATGCTCTGTGTCTCTGAATATACACTCACACTGTAGCGTGGCATCTGCAAATTACAATCAGAAACCTTTGTGTTATGTGTTTGTGATCAGCGCTGCCAAATACCCTACATTTTAGCATTTGAATAACATTTGTTTGCTTTTATATATTTTTATTCAAAGACCACTGGTCTTTAATACTTTTCATCTTCTGCCTGTTTTCTCCCTTTCATCAGCTGACATATGTGCCATTGGACATCGCCATTCAAGAGCTTTTTCCTGAGTGTTCAATACATTTTGAGCCTGTGTTTAATTCCACCGGCTCTGTGTGTTTTTGTCCGTGTAGATGAATATGATAACTAATGCATACTCGGGGTGCACAAAAAGGTTATAGTCTTCAGAACAAACAAAAAACCATAGCTCACAGACAGACCACATGTACAATATTTTAGCTGTATTATGTCTGTAACTTGTTGCACGTACTCAAACAGCGACAGCAACACGATTCTATATTTGGTTTGCTGAGTAGTCACAGTGCTCTCAGTTCTTTCTCTGAATAAGTATTATGCAATGAAACAGCCCTGAGAGAGTTATAGCAGCCAGACAGTTTTCCCTTTGTTCATTATCTCACTAAGAAGATGGACAGTGCCTTGCAGTCTTTGGACTCTTTCATATCTTTTTTGGGTTATTGTCTTGGACTTTAGACATTCATAACATGGCTTTTCAGTTTCTTTACATTTGCAGGAAAATGGCATTTATACTTGCAGAAATGTTACTAAAAGTGTGTTACATGCACTTTTACATCAACAATATTTGTTAATGTCCAATACATCTTTGCTTTTTCTATATTTAAATGAATCATCTTGCTTGTGTGTAAGATATTAGTATACAGGATTGTCCCCAGTCCTTTTACTCAATCTTATGGGATGAATAAGCTCCTGCCCGGATATTCAATCTACCCAGAGGCTGAACTTGCATTTGTGTTGTCTTCTAGTTATCCTTGAAGGCAGTGAGATGGAAAGGCAGTTAACCAAGTCCCGGAGGAGTCTCCAAGCAGCCAAACTTGCCCCTCAGTTTATCACAGTTTCAGAGTGTACGAAGCCAATCAGAGGGTCAAGGACAGACATAAACTCAGCAGCAACAGTCCAAGGCTGTGGGTTGTAAAGATAGCTGAGTTCCTGAACGTGATCCGGCCTTCCACCGCAGGGTACACGCGCTTCATGTCCGAGATGTATTTGGAAAAAACTGAAATGTCCATGTCACCTGCAAGAACATGACAGCTTGGTTAGTACTTGGTGGTATATATGATAATTACAAAATAAGACACTATCTAGCGCTATCATGTTGCACTTTTTTTAAAACTGCCTGCTCTCAATTTTTACAGCAAAGATTAGCGATGCATCCTGCTGGAGAGAGTCCATTCAGAGACGTTTAAAAGGTTGCCAGTGAGCACCACCCTGAATGTCTGTAATCAATGAAAAGCGCTGTCCAGCCCTTTAATGATTTGTCATTAAAAAAACATTAAAGCCCAGGGATGCAGTCCAACAGGAAGGGAGAACAGGAAGGAAACATTGACCAGGAGGAAGCTTTTAAACAATCTGCCAACTCTCAGAAATTATTTTAATCAAAAACATTGGTCACTGTATGTGAGTGTTGAGCAGCCAAAATTCAAAGCAAATAAAGCACAACTATTCACATATCAAACTAAACACTTTCATGATATTAATAAAAAAATAACATTTAATTTCAAGTAAATGCTGGTCCAATCTTTTATCTGCCTCTGCTGCCCACCTGTGTTATGTTTTAGTAACTCCTCCTTGATCATGGTGAAGCCATCACCTCCACCCACAATGTATGAAGGCATGACCACGGTGTAAGTCTTCTCCAGGTCTAACGGTTCGTACTTGGGCACGCGGCACTCAGTGCAGAGCATGGATAAAGACACTACACGCTGGTTCACTGGCCTGGAGATGTCGTACTGTACGTGGATGCCTGGAAATGTCCAAGAGAAAACAGAAGACATGTCATATGTCAAACACTTAAAGGAATACTCCGACATTTTGGCAAATATGTGCATTTGTTTCATTTAGGGGAGAATATCAATATCACTATCCACCTGTTAGATGTGAAGCTACAGCCAGGAGACAGTTAGCAGCTTAGCTTAGCAGAGAGACTGGAAACAGCTAGTCTGGCTCTGCTTGGAGCTAACAAAATTTCCCTCTACCGCTAAAGCTCATAAAACTGAAAAATGTCATTGTTGTAGGGGGATGTAGTTAGCCTCTATAAAAAGAGGAACTGTTCATGTTGTGTCTTCTTAGCTGCCAGGTAACGTTTTGGTCTATTTTGGCTAGTTAGCCTTCAGTTGAGGACAGTACTACTCTGGGGTGCATTCATTCACCAGGGCTAAGCTAACATTATCTGTTGAGTCAGTGCCTCCTAACAGTTGTCTGGCTGCTTCTTAAACCATAATATCTTGAACCATAATGTCAGAATATGTAACAACAACAACCTACTGTTTAGACTGTGTAATTAGAAAAGTAATGTACTTACTTTTTGGCTGTATAAAATATAAAATGTAATGACTAGTTGATTGTATTTTTCAAGTAAGTTGCCCAACACTTAATTAGCTAGTGAGCTTTACAGATGCTGGTAGGCAGAATTTTTACCCTTCACACAGAGCTAGGCTAGCATTTGCCTCCTGCTTCCAATCTCTATGCTAGCTAAGCTAAGCTAACTGGCTTCTGGTGGTAACCACACAGGCTATTAACCATACAGGCACAATAGTGGTATCAATCTTCTCATCTAAAGTTCAAGAAAAATGGTGAAAAAGTGTATTTATCAAAATGTCAAAATATTCCTTTAATTCAGGTAATGGTTAATATTATTCTGTGAGACCCTGGAGCGTGGGGACAGACCTGACACTTGAAGAAATTCTCCAGACATGTTTCCATATCTGTGAATGGAGTGCTCAAATGCCTTTTTCACTGTTGATCCTTTTATCTGGACCAAGTCAAAGGTTCCTCCAAATGGTAAAACAGTGAGGATCTCCTCCATGGTTATGGAACCTAAACATTAGGGTAAATACATCATATACAATATTTTCTTCAAAAAAACTTCAAATACAGCCAGTGCAAAGTGGCCTTTGTAATGAAACACTGTAATTGTGTAGAAAAAATGTATGTTACCGTTTTTGTAGCGCTCATCTATAGCTGTCCGTATGGCCCCACTATTCAGCATACATATTCCCACGTGATTCCATTGCATCTCATTTGAATACTTCAGATTGTGATAAATCTGGCAACACAAGAGAAAAAAAATGGTGGTAATTCTTCCTATTGGAAACAACTGCTCTCTTGGGGTTGTTGAGATTGACCTTTTGACAATGTGGACCGCCTAAAAAGGTCTGCTAAGTGGTATTTGCGTCAAAAGGTATTTCCTCAAAACCCCTGCAGCCCTTTCAATTCCACAAATTCCCACTTACTGGTAATGACTGAACGTGCACTAGCAGGACCTGAGGTTAAAAACCACTGTGACACTGAACTCCTTTACTGAGACAAATATGTTCATGTGTGAAAATGTTTCTCTATTATCTCAGCAGCTAATAAACTGAACAAGAGTGGGGCAGCAACTAAGGCTCCCTGTATATACTGTAGATGAATGACTGAATGAAGTGTAATTGTTACCATGGCATCACAGATTAGGTTTCCAAGGTTACACTCCCGAAATCGACACTCCTGAAACGTCCCATTGAGGTAGACTAAGGTCTGTCCAACATACTGTAAGGAGTACTGAGTCAAGTTTTTCTTCCACTTCTCAACATCAGCTAGGACATCTGGGTCTGAGAGAGTTACAAAAAAAGTTGAACTTGAGAGATTTAGGAAAATATGACTCTAGTTTTTGTGGTTTGAGTGAACCCTTGAGAGAGGAAAACGGATTATGTTGCGTTCTTTGGTGTGCTGCTATAAATAATTCTGACAAACAGAGCATACATTTGACTGAACATAATCAGATGTAATCAAGTAGTAGTCCAAACTAACATCATTTCTTTCAACAGCTGTGTAAACATCATATATAATGACATCATTATTACCAAAATTGTTCCAAGCTGTGTACTAATAACTAATCAATTTATAATAAATTATAATACTAATTTTTACTCGAGTGTTGAAAACAGACACGGTGATTGAATCCACTTAACGTCATATCCAACCATTCGAACGTGATAAAATCTTAATTGGTTCAATGATTTGTTTATAATTTCTTTTCAACCAGGCAGTGACACACCCAGTGAAAAGCCAAGCATAGGCCATATCTAATCACATCTACCTTGAGTTATGCTGCTGTCCATTAGGATGGGGTTTCCAGCAGCTTTTATCACGCCCCCAGCCTCATCAAAAGTAACCTTAAGGTACCCAAGGTATTTCCCAAAGGCGTAGGCCTGAACCACAGGCACATCTTTCCCATCATTAGACCGTACCATGAAGGGGTACAGCCCTGCTGGTACCTCAGTAGATGGGGGGTTTCCTGCAGAGAAAGAAATGTTGTGGTTTGTGGTGCGCTACTTCACACTTCCTGTTATAGAGAAAGGGATATCATGCATTTGTGCTTGCAGTTTCTAACACATGAGGAACAGTTTAAGTATCTCAGTGAAGTAAAAACAGGTTTCAACAGCTGAATTTAAAAAGTAAGCTGTAAAAGAAATAAACAGTTCAAAGATACAGAACAGTTCGTAAACCTCAGCCAGTAGAATAGAGCTGAATGTGGAATAAAACTGTAAAAAAAAAAAAAAATACCAGTGTAGAGGAATGTGTTGGTGTGTCCTCCAATAACAACATCAACTCCTTTCACTCGCTTGGCGATATCTTGGTCCACATCAAATCCAGAGTGGCCCAGGGCAATGATCTTATTAATGCCCAGGGTTTCCAGCTTATTGACCTGAACCTGAATCGATTTCACCTCATCCTCAAACTTAAGGTGCTGGCCTAACACACAGAAGAGAGACAAGAACAGCGGGTTACTTCTCATGGACTCAAAAGTTGCTTTGTCTGCCACTGTGTTGTGACAGAGTTTGGACTAACAAAGCTTTAACTCACTGTGGTGCTGCATACAACAGTATATATTTCTACCTGGCATGGATAAGTAGGGGGTCTCTGCGGTGGTGTAGCCGACCACAGCCACTTTTTCCGAGCCCACCTTGATGATCTTGTAGGGTTCATAGTATCCACTGAGTTTTGCAGCCAGGGTCTGGTCAGGTTTTATGTTAGCGCTCACCACAGAGCAATTAACTTTCTGGAGGAAGGGCTGGATCAGACCATCCACTCCATTGTCAAACTCGTGGTTTCCAAACGCCTGTATGAGACAAAAGAGAGAATGGTGGGAAAATTAACTCTCCAATTTTACTGCTACAGCAACATCTTTTAGGAAAGTGCCAGAAATATCAATCAGGTGTGGTTGCACATTTAAAAAAACAAGTATACAGGTATTTACCATAACATCATATCCCAGTTTATTCATGAAATGCGCTGCTTCGGCGCCTTTGTAGTAGTTGAACCAGACAGTTCCCTGAAACTGGTCTCCAGCGTCCAGAAACAACACGTTCTTCTCCTTTTCCCTGATTTCCGATACTTTGGTGAAAAGCCTGGCGACCCCACCGAAGCAGGGACCCTGGGATGAACACTTCCCCGAGTCCTCGCTGGTCTCCTCGATCCGCGCATGGTTGTCATTGGTGTGAAGCAGAGTCAACTCGAAAGTCGACGCCGTGCCGAAACAGTTTAAGACGAACAGAAAGAGACAGAGCTCGATCGAGAGAGCGCGCCGAGAGGTCCAGACTCTCATCGTGCCGCTGTGCGTAAAGACGCACCAGTTACCAAAGAATGTACATAGCACATGGAAAAGGCGTGGGTTTTTCGTGGGGTGTGTTGAAACAGAGAGGAGGATACTCGAGATACAACACGTTAGGAAATGCCCATAGTGACACTAACCAGTCTTTAATGGCTAATAAGTCACTTCCGTGATACTTTGTAGGTCATTTTTAGTACTAAATAAGAACAAGTTTTGGGTTGCCAGGTTGTGAAAAAGAATACCTCTGGAAAAGGGCTGCAGGAGGATCTGGTCTAAAATCGATTTATTAACAAAATATTAATCGTTTATTGACGGTTATTTACATTCATAACTGTATTTTGACCAAAGACAACAGATAAACACCAACCAAAGGTGTATTTCTCACAACCTGGCACCTCTAATTGTGTTCTTGTTGAACAAACTAATGATCGACCTAAATCACAAGTTTGACTCAGTAGTATCAGATCACTTTTTCAGTGATGTTGAACACTGGACTTTTCATTGTAAGTCATTGTACTGCACTGTACTGTGGGTCCACCTACACAGGGACTGTAGATGGAAAACAGCTTGTAGCTGAATCTGGTACAACAGCGTCCCTTATCTTTGATTGAGAGTAATGTTTTTTTGTACTTGAGAAAATACTGTTGACTAAGAAATAATGACTTTCCTGGAAGGACTAGGCTTCCACACATGGAAAACATTTATAGTGTTCATGAATGAATGAATCGCGACACTCAGTTAGTGCTGAGTAAAAAAGGAACAGCACTGATTTATCTCTTCTGGTAAATACAATGCCCTTCACCCAGCAGCGCCCCTCAGTGGACAGAAAAGTACTAAAACACTTCATTAATCAATCAAGTTAATCAAAGGTAAATATTCATAAATTAAATAGTGTTTTTAAGATATAACCTAATAGTATACTAGACCATTAATACAGTAATGTTTGATAAGACATTTTTAAATTTTTGAGATATTGCAGATAGAAAAACTGACAGTTGCTTTCATTATTTCTCTGGTAACAGAAGGGAAAACATGGAAAAAAAAATGTTCTGTCACATTTTACGTGTTTTTGTTATTTCATTTTCCTTTGAACTGCTGTACAACTGTAGACTATTTAAAGAGACATATTGATATTAAAACATACATAACAAACATATATGCTATACACACACACACACACACACACACACATATATATATATATATATACACACACACACACACACACACACACACATATATATATATATATATATATATATATATATAAAGTAAGTTTCATGTTAAAGTACAGCCGCGCAAGTCTATTTAGTTAGTAAGAGACTTTCTGTGGCTACAGGAATAAATTTCATCATTTAATTAAACACGTTTTTTTCTGAATGGATTACTGACGTAAAATGAAGTGAGCAGAAGAAAATGGATTGATGGGAACCTGACAGGAAATGGATTCCGCTTATGTAGTGATCACTTCATATCAGGTACAGAGTCCAATGCTTCCTTCCTTGTTAATTTTACATGCTTTTATTATCATTTCTAGCGGTCCTGTTTTCATAAAAGGCAAGTGCAACACCTTGCAGTGTAACAGTCCACAGTGCAACAGTAAAGGTTGCTTGTGGTGCACTGTGACACAGGAGTTGACACAGTTAAACAGATGGTGTTGTACTTTGTGAAGCTGAAGCATAAACATTCCTCACACACACAGTAATATTGAGTTTCTCCAGCCTTTGAGGAGCACTGAATCCCTCTGCCCCTCTGCTCTCTCCTATTTAGTGCCCCCTTGGGTGCTAAAACCACTTTACTGTTCAGACCCTCGCTGTGATAACATTATCTTTTATGTTGGGTAACCTTTCAGCAAATGCAGCTCAGATAAAGTGGGTTAACTTTCTGCTGTCGTTGATGGAAGTGGGTCTTTGTGGACAGTGTTTACCCAGTAAATCATCTGTTCGCTCTCTCTCTCTCCTATGTTGTTCCTGAAATGAACCCTGACTACAGCTCTGTATGTCTAACATTAACATTACATCCACAACGATATGCTATTTCTCTAGGATCATCCCCAAGCCTTGATTTTCAGATATTACTGACAAGGGGATGAATTTCAGTGATGCTTGTTCCTAGCATCAACTCTGTGCCTGTCTTGCTCAATAACCTCTCCTCTTCACACTCCACGAGCCATCACCCACACACCAACACTGATGTGTGCTATTAGCACTTGTCTGCCCTCTGAGGATTAGGCTGGTCGCCTCATCTCACTATCACCTTGTCTCTTTCAGCGCACAAACTTCACACATACAGTATGTAAGCAAACACACACACACACACAAAACCAGACAGCTTATACCTCCAGGAGGCAGTAAATCAAGTCTCATCTCACACGCTCACATAATCAAGTCCTATATTCTTCTACTCATATCTCCATGCATGTCAATTACAATGTTTGCAATCTATACCGCTGGGTAATCTTCCTTTAATTGTTAAAATGAGGCCATCTGTGATACTGTAGTTGCATGCTGTGAATGTTTACAAAGAGAAAGATATGCATTATGCAAGAAAACCTCAGTGACTGACACAGTGGTATCACTGTAGCATCGTAGTCACGGCTTAAATAAATCAATTCTACGTTTGCTTTTTTGTGTTGTTGTGGACCAGTTCCTGCGCTGATAAAACTCATAGCTGCCAGCAGTCAGTTTCCCAGCTGACCATTCAGACTCTAAATGGACTCTGTGACTTCCACTCAAGACAAAATGAGCCTGACTGCAGCAACACCGGCCTATCAATCAGCAGACATCATCGCCACTTAGCTCACTTCCTGTCACGTTTTTTTTCTTACCCCAGGGAATAAAATTCTGCTCTGTACAGTACTTTAAGCGTGCACCCCCTCCCCTTGTCCTCCTTATAGCTGTGTGCTGGAATGCTCTTCAAGAGGGCAGCCCTTCGCTTGAGTGTAAGCCACTCAACACGCACAGCGAGGGTCTCCCAAAAATGGGGCACGAGCCCTCAAGAAAGTGGCACAATCCCTACATGGTGGCACAGGCTACTTCATATGATCATCAGATTTGGAAAGTTAGAACGTCAGATTTGGAAAGTTGTAAATAGTATCTCCGTACCTCCCCCAATACATTTTTAGCAGGGGGGACCTTCGAGAGCTAACTGGCAGAGCAGAAGGCACCATATGTTGTCCGACCAGGCTGGGGCACACTGCAGTGGGATGGGTTCTGCAACTCAACATGTGTCCTATTTTTTGATTCTCTCATTGTACTTCAGATCTTCATATTATACAGTGGTGGTGCTACAAGATTACAAGATAAAAATTACAGATAAAAGTCCTGCCTAATAAGTAAGGGTACATACATATGTACAGCAAAATGTACACAAATGATCAAAAATGAAAATACATATCAAACAGAATGACTTCCTTCAGACTGTAAGCAGCATTTTTATGTTGTATCTGATCAAGAAGGTCCTAATCTATAACCTATTATTAGTTTATGGCAGATATTTTGGCATTGGCGTACATGTCAGCTGATAAGTGAAAAGAAATTGCAGCACGGAAATACCCAGCTAGGTTTAAGATCATTTGAAACACTGTCGCCATCACAGTTTGTCCACCAGAGAGCACTGACAAGATGATTTTCTTGATTATTTTTACTTTCTGTTTTATTAAAAATGGCCTAAAACTAAGTGGAATTGACCAATGGATACATGTTTTACATGATGCCAATGAAGTGAAATTGGTGTGTTTTACCATGACATGAGGCAGATCCTGTTTTGAATGCAAATACAAACACAGTCCTTCCTCACTGAATCCAGAGCTCCTACTGCTACACAGCTGTGGGTATGTGGGACTTTTAGGATCCAGATTCCAAACAAGGCTGACCTAGCTGCTCAGCTTGGTCATTTCTCCCCATGTCTCATCTCATAAACATTTGGATAAGAAGGGAGCAAATCCCTACAGCGATGACTTTGGATAGGTGGAGAGGGAGGGTTGAATCTCATAACAACGAGGGATCTGCCCTGATTTGGGTTTGCCCTATTTGGTCTCAGTTTCTACAGCTGTCAGTTATCAAGGATAGAAAGAGATGGCCACCTCTTGATCTTTAGCTCAAGAAAGTGTAACAATTTAAATAAGTGCCTGTAGTGTTTACAGAAAGACTGTCTATTCTTTAAATCTGCAAAAAATGTTTTTGTATTGGAAAAAAAAGAGTCAAATGTGTCGCTCAAAGTGACAAACTTACAGAAAATGATCACTTGACTTTGCAGTTCTCCTCAGCCCTACTGTGTGTTCAGCATATTTCAACTCATTGTTTTGGTTTTACAGCCCACAAATTGATTGTTATGGTGAAATCCACTGTGCTACCTGCCTACTACCAAGCAGAAAGATGAAATTAGCAACTTGCTGGTGAACACAGTAGAGGATTTGCCAACTTAAGAGCCGCATATTTCCCAGAGGAGTTGATGCAGACCAAAAACAGTGCTAAAAGAGGACTGAATATTACACTGTTATGTTTACAGCCAGTTACGCTGCCCCAAATTTCCCAAACAATCTGCTAATGCAGGTTTAATGTTCCCTATTTGATATGAAACTTGTTTTAGAGACGTCTTGCCTAAATGTTTCAACCTGGAACACATTGTACTGTACAAACCTCAGATATCTTCTACTGCAGACCTACATTGCCTTTTTTCTGCCACAGCAGCTACAAAGTTTTAATTTTGAATCATCCCAAGTGAATGAATTAAAATACAAATAAAAGAGAGGAAACCCCATATGTTTTAATATTCACGTAACATTTCTAATGTTATTTAAAAAAACCTAAATTTTTTCACCTTCCTGTGCTTACATGTGGTATAATGTATCGACTTTAAGGCTTGCTGGATACCTTATTATCTGACAAAAAATAGGACTTTCAGGGCCAGTGTGAGATTGGATGTAGCTAGCTAGTCTGTGGTGAAGCAGTGGGTTTAGAGATGATGGGAGATAGCAGAAGGAGAGTCACAGAAATTGCCCCGTGCTGCTGCTGCTGCTTCCACTGCTGCTGCTGAACTGGGTCACTCACACTGAAGTTGTCTTCACACGGAAACTACAACTAAGAAACAAAAGGAAAACATCACTTTCATACTGCAGTAACGCTATGTAAGTGTGTGTGTTTTCTTCCAACTGGGCCAAACATTTCCAGCTCTTCTTTGAGTTTGCAAGTTTCTCTGCAGAGCCTGCAGTCTGAGATTGCAGCCAGGGCCCACGGCACCTGATAAAAACTGGATTCAGAGGGAGAATGGACGATATGTTGATCTGGAGTCACTTATTGTGAGGGTGTGAGAACAGAAAAGAGCATGTGTTTTTGTGTAAATGGTGGTAATGGCGGCTGTGTTGCGCCCGGGTGCCCTGTGCATCAGTGGTGCCAGACAGTCACGGTTAGTCCTGGGGGTGGGGGGGGGGGCTGTACGATCATGAACTCACAGGAGGGTCTGCTTCACTGAGTTCTGCTTGACGATTACTCTCTGGCCTAGCCTGGATGCAGAGCAGCGACTGCTGTTTTGTCGCTGCCTGCGGGGGAATTCAAGGGTATAACAACACAGATGAGTGAGGACACAGAATGACATCCGTGCCATTTTAAACTTAACAATTTCAGATGTCCAACTGGTGAAAAACATTCAGTATAATCAAGTTTTACAGCCAAGTCAATGAAAACTCTCTGCAACAGATGTGGTCTCCCCAGAAAGAATTCATTAACACCAAAAGCAATTAGCTGGGACGTAACTTTCAAAGGTGTCAGAGGCATTTATATATGCCTTATGGATTATTTTAGTGTTTGAGTCAATAAAAGAAATATCACCACACTCTGTAATGTTCGCCGCCCTGACATCTCCAGTAAATTGGGATGTGAAATGCTTTTTTTAACCTTGTAAGTGTCTGTTCTTGTAAGATGGTACAAACTAAAGATTATACACAGGAAAAATGAACCTCAGTAATTGAAATTCACATGAATGCACCGAGACTGACATTAGCCAGGTAAACATCTGTATTCAATCAAATAAAACTTTGATCCTGCTATACTAGAGTGACATTCACCTACATCTACCCTCTGTGGAAACATGTCTTTGAGAGACTTTGTTAGTCTCTGTTTCCTGCCATAGATTATTTGTGAAAACTCCAAAGAGATCAGATGAAAGCATCATTAATTTACACCTCTGTGAGACACCTTCATGCTACATCAAACGATGCTCAAATGCCACAAATGCTCTTTCTTTTTTTAAAATGGGCCTGTCTGCAGTTTTTTTTTCCATGACAAAAGTCAATTTAACTGTTAGCTAAGGAAGCATAACTTTTTTTTTTTTTTTAACAATTAAAAATACATCACTGTAAGTATGTTATTAGTTTTGGGCTGAAAACAACTCAGGGGAAATCCTCTGCAACAATCAGTGGTTTGTTATTTTCAACTCGTGTTCTACAGGTGACTTAAACAGTTCAGCAACTGTATTAGCGTCTGTGTTGACTGTTGACTGTTGGTGCCAGGGTTCACAGTCTCTACGTAAGAGTGGGTCAGAACAGTCTTATCATGAGATCCCAATCATGACAGTCACAGAGGCATTTTTGTTTGATATGTATTACGTATGTATTAACACGTATTCTCACTCATGCTGTTTTAGCCCCTGTCTTTTTGCTTAATACTGTCAGAAGCCATACATGTGGCCTGAATATGTGGAGTGGAAGACCTCAAGAGCATGACCTACTGACCTAAGGGGAACCTGCTGACCTGCTGCTGTTTGAAAAACCCACTCTGTAAGTTTAAATAGATCCACATGACTTCATGTGACTCATATGGCTCTGACATAAAACTGGTCATATGATAGATGCAAATCATCTAAACTCTGAATACAGCAATTATGTATGTTTCATCCCAGACAAGCTGTTATGATAGGCACCATATATGATGGGGTTTATTATGCAGTGTCTGTGTCTCATACATCTAGCAATACACTTTATCCATCTGCATCATTTGCTTTTGGGAACTTGGTCAACTACTGTTCTGCCAAAGTCTCCATAAATAAGAGAAGAAAAGAAAAGATGTGAGGTTGTTGGACTATATAAAAGTAATATACATACACATTTACACAACTGTGTATGGTAGCAGTGGTGCAACATTCAAAACACAAGTGAGGGGAAAAAAACCAGGAGCTGCCCATGGTCCTGGTTTAGCACTATAGTCGTTGTCCTTATAAACCTTATGTAGTTCTTTCTTTTTAGTATTTTTTCTTGCACATTGTTTAGACTGCCTGACAGTAAATGAGCATTTAGTATATTTATATCTATACTTAGCACTTCCCTATCCCTCACTAGCTTCAATACAGGTTAGAATGATCATAAATATTCTTAGCGTGCTGAATGATATCATCAGTACATGTAATATCTTCCTTTTAGCTTTGTCGCATTCAGTTGTCACTCATACGGGTAAAATTGTGTTTGAATCCTTACACTGAATTCTAAATATTATTCTTCGCAAACTTAATAGTATCACTTCATAACCTAAGGAAATGACAAGATATCCAGGCCAACTAATAGAAAAAAAAAGTGTGAATAATATATATTCTAAAATATTGCCTCAGAACTTCTAAAAGTACAAGTTTCAGCTCTTAACAAAGCCAGCTGAGCACCACAGCTGTAGACAGTCGATTTTGATTCTGAAGAATATTGGGCACAATGTGAGTGACAAGTCTGTTTCAATTAAAAGTTTCTGATGAGGAAATTAATCAAAGTAGAAGGGGAGATATGATCGCCATAGACGCTTGAGATGAAAAACTAATATATAACAGCAGATTCATTTCTTGGAGTCATTTCATTTCTTCAGTTTGGAAAATGAACGTTGCCCTGGTGTGTGTCCGTGTGTGTATGCATGTGGAAGGACTGATTGCATAATTTATACATATATTTCCTGACCAGACTAAAAATTTGTTTCACACAGAAATCATCAGCCTACTGAATACAGCCGACTGCAGGCTCTGTGAAGGCAATGAGTGACCTTGAGAACATACATCATGCATTGAACAAGAGTGAGAGGTTCACAGCCTCATGTGTAACTGTCAGTGACCCAATGTCAATATCAATGACCGACGTTTTCACACATCAGAAGTGACAAAAGTGGCAGGATTCAGTGCCTGTGAACACCCCATCCCAAAACCTTCATCCATGAAATGTCAAAAGAAACATTATTATGCCATAACATTTCTGTCTGATGCTATGATGTTTAGATGTAAGACGCCCTTCATAGACAGTTTTAAAGTTGTAACTAATGGCTTTATAAATCATTTACAAATTATTTATATCAGGTATAAAAAAATTATTAAGAGCAATTATTGCTTTGCCAGGCTGTTGATTATGGCCCTTCTGCCATCACACTTGATTTACCTTTTTTTTTTTTTAGCTCATTAGTTCATCAGTTTGACCTCTGACCTCCTGTAAAAAGGTTCACTTATTAACAGGTTATCGACATTTAAAACTGCATGGTTATGGTTCAGAGTCCCATTATAAACTCATTCATAGATTTACATTTTCCCCAAGTTGATTATTTTAAAGATGCTATATGTATGTTTTTACTATTGCTACAGAGTTAATGTTAGCATGAACAACTGTTTCCTTATCAGGAGCTTCAACCATTGTTTGGCAAAGCTACTTCTTCAGCCTCTCGTGTTGGGGGAGACTGGACGCTACAGTGTCTCACTATCGCAAACTAGTCAGAGGATGGGATGAGCCAGGGCTAACTGGTTAGCATGCTAACTTCAGTGGAAGAAAACTGAAGAAATAGAAACCAAATAAGAGTTAACGCTTTCCACCTCTGGAGACAGCTCTTTGTGAGTAAAAGAATAAAGTTTGATGCTGAACTCACAACATTTTCTCTAGATGTGTAGGTAAACAGTTGTTAATGCTAATGTTGGCTATGTATAGCAAAAAGTTACATATAGCACCTTTAAATGATAATACTTTAGTCCCCCTGTTGCTCATTTTGTTCTAATGGTAAACCAGGAACAATTACATTAATCTGGAACTAATGCTTTAAGTTAAGTTCTGCTTAATAATTGTATCCTTGTGTACTTAAAAGGATTGTTATTTATTTATTTGTATTTCATTTGCTCATTTTATAATTGCACATGAGTCACTAACTTAAGTAGACCTATTATCTAGAAAGTGGGAAACACTTGACCCCCTAATTTGGACTTTATTAACCTTGTAGTAGACTTGATGGCTTTTAATAATGACTAGACTACTACTACTACCACTCAACAGTCAGAGACTACAAGTTGTCCTTCCTTATTAAAGGACCTGTAAAGTGTTAGTACATCAGTAAAGCCATTAGTTACAACTCACTGACCCTAACCCTAACCTGTGTGGTAATAAGGCAGTTTCAAACCAGTATCAAACCATAACCTAAAGGTGCCCAATATGTGACAAAAGAGAAACACTGGGCACTATGACCCAGCAGATAGTCTACTCTTCATCGAGAGAGAGAAAGAAAAAAAAACACAAGGCTGTGATTAGTGGTGCTTGTTTGATGTCAGAGTCTGTATAAAACCGAGACTTTGGGTTGGCTCACCATTCAACCACAGGGGGTTGAGGAGAGACAGATCTGGAGAACCTGTGCCCTATATGCGGATTATCTGTGACATCTTCCCAGATGTTGGCGCATCAGGACCCACTGCTCATCATTTACACACAATCCTTTTCTTTCTCATTTGCTGTGTTGCAGTTAGGAAGTTTTCTTTTATGGCTAAAAAACGGAAAAGTTTGAATTCCTGCCGGGAATGGATATTTGCCTTCACATTTTGGCACCTGCACATTAAAACCTGATGTATCAGAGAAAAATGAGGAAGAAATGAATCCATTTTTCATTCTTCGGACTGATTGTGCCATTTAATCTGATCGGATGGCGCGGATAAGGCGACGCTGACCAAGAGAAAAGGGCACCTTAAATGCCAGACATCTCACAGGGTGACATAAAATATGACAAGAAGTGACTGAAAGTTATGGAGATCTCCGGTCAAGTCGAGACAACTCAGCCGGTGAACACCACAAACGACAGTTTTGTCACAGCTTCATCCACGGTGGATGAGAGCGCGGAGAGTCTCGCCTATCAGATCAGCCTGGCGGTGATCCTCTCTGTCATCACACTGGCCACCACTTTATCCAACGCGTTTGTCATCGCGACGATCTCCCAGTCGAAGAAACTGCAAACTCCTGCCAACTTTCTGATCGCCTCTCTGGCCATCACCGACCTCCTGGTGTCTATTCTGGTGATGCCCATCTGCGTCCTGTACACCGTCATCCACACCTGGACGCTGGGGCAAGTCGTGTGCGACATCTGGCTCTCGTCGGACATAACGTGTTGCACCGCGTCCATCCTCCACCTGTGCGTAATCGCTTTGGATAGGTACTGGGCCATCACGGACGCGGTGGAGTACTCCAAAAAGCGCACGCCGGGACGCGCAGCCGGGATGGTGGCCACAGCCTGGGTCATCGCCATCTCCATCTCCCTGCCGCCTCTCTTTTGGAGGCAGGTGAAGGCGGATGAGATGACCAGCTGCAGCGTCAACACGGATCATATTTTCTACACCATCTACTCCACCTTCGGGGCTTTTTACATCCCCACCTTGCTGCTTATTGTCCTCTACGGGCGGATTTACGTGGAGGCTCGGAAACGGATCCTGAAACAGTCCCCCAAGAAGGTGGGGAAGAGACTCACCTCTGCGCACCTGGTCACCAACTCCCCCGGGTCCGTGGCGTCCACGACCTCCCTGCAGTGCGGGAGACACGACACTCCGTCCAGCGACACCGGGTCCTCGACGAGCGAGAACCAGGTGAAAGTGACGGTGTCGGACGCGCTTTTGGAGAAAAAGCGGATTTCAGCAGCCAGAGAGAGGAAAGCGACGAAGACTTTGGGGATAATCCTCGGCGCTTACATCGTCTGCTGGCTGCCGTTTTTCATTTACACACTGGTGGTGGCTACATGCGACACATGTTTAAACCCCGAACTGTTTGACTTTTTCACCTGGTTGGGATATCTGAACTCCCTCATCAACCCGATCATATACACCATGTCCAACGAGGACTTCAAGAAAGCTTTCCATAAACTTGTGCGCTTCAGATGCTGCAGGTCTTGAACAAATATCCCTCCAGATTCCCAATAAGATGTATCTCTGTATTTATTATTATTTTTTTTTTTTTGTTATACAGTTCTAAAGATATGTCTGAGAACATAGAATAGTACAAATGCCATAAAACATCTCTGAATCATCATAAGTTGTGCATGCAATGGAACAACCACCAATTTTCCAGTTTCATAAAACAACAAAAAAATAAATAAATAATAATAAATCATGGAGTGAAACTATCTCACATAATTTTCATGGATTTAAACCTACTCCCAAGACTTAAAAAAAGGCAGTTATTGTCTTTGTGACATGAAATCAGCTTTTGTTTAAAAAAAAAAAAAGTGCTTCAGTGAAAAATAATACTGAACATAAAGATGAATTAAATGTGAGGATGGACTTTTTGGCAGATTGATGACAGCTTCATATACAGAATCAGTTGAACATGTCATATAAACTTCTTTTAACTGGCGCACGTGCTTTGTTGTGCCAGAACATCCACTGATGGGTTGTTATTATTCTGTATGGATTCCTGTTTGGATGGTACAGTATATGACAACACTTTATTCCCATGCCAAGACTGACCCATTAATGCCAGTCGGCAGCCGAGACCATAAACATCTGACGTGATGTTATAAGGCAAAAATATAAGAACACGACTAAATGACCCAGGATCCATTTTGAATTGTGTGTATAAATATGGTAGTTTTATTTTTGAAACTCATAGATCAACAATATGTCTACGTACTCTGAGAAATGATAACATAGGTATATATTTTGATTATGGTGATGGACTGCTTGCTGCTGGCCTGTATGGTTATCTTGTTTGTTTAGGAAGGCACACTCACGCAGCTGGGGGAGAAAAAAAAAAAACAGTCAGAAGTCTGCTTGTTGTACCAGGCACTGAGAAAAGATTCATACAATATCAGTGTCAAACAAAGAAACTGTAGCTGATATTTACCCAGCAGAGCTGAACACTGATGATAAGTTCAATTTTACTGAACAAACATCGCCTTGTTTTACTGTGTGTGTGTGGATCTGTTTGCTGCTACATTAAATCTGTATCTACAGTATGTTATGTTCATGTGTGACATGGTTTGGCCACCTCACGGCTACAGAGACTGACTCGCTGCTTTGAATTATGGAGTCTGGCCCTCAGAGCCACAGAACTAATGCTGATTATCTGTCAGCATTGTGTGAAATAAAGGTATTATCTGTTATCACATTCAGAGCTGCTGTGCAATAAAGGCTTTTAAGTACTTGTTTGGCACAATTGTTCTATGAGTGAGAGTTTTAATGCATGAAGATGATCCGTGGTTCCGAATCAGCAGGAAATACAAGTTGTTTCTTTCATTGTTGGGATGTTGAAAGCAGCACAGATAATCTGACAGATGATTTGCAGTTTTATCACCTTTTAAAAGTCTTCCCTTGAAATCTAATAAGAGATTAGAGCAATGGCCCCAGCAGATCACGATGATGTGAAAATGAAATCCAACAACCTCTTGAGGCTCTAACAGACATGGCAGAGCATTAAACAATACAGATCAGTTTGGAAGATGTGCTTAATTCGTACTCCGCCCCCCCCCCCCCCCCCCCCCCCCCCCAAGACAGACTGAGATTCTGTTACGGCTGAAATTTCTCACTAAGGTTTGATCCCTTCACCATCTTCCTGCCCTTTTACTCTCCTGCAGGCAGAGGAGGACACGAGCTGTGTGCTTCCACGGCTGTCACAGTTCAATAAGTCATGAGAGCGAGCGACAGCGGGTTATGCTTTTCTAGTGTACTTCACTCATATTGTCGTCAATGCACGCACAAACACGCAGGCCCCTTGGCTTTCCATGTATGAATTTTCATACGGCTCACCATGCATGAAAGATGAGTGCACCTGAGCAGGCAGACGTTCAAAGACATAGCTTTTTCCAGTTACAGTAGACTGGCAAAAGTGACAGCATATCTATCTAATGTATATATAAAAAGACTACATCTATAAAGTGGACATTTTCACATTATTGTGTTGTATATTATATATCATCCCTTAGGAGTATTGGACATAAAAATTAAAAAAAAAAACTCTGTGGCACAATAAGCAAGTGAATCTCAGGTATAAACAAGAATATGGTGTTTCATTATCAGCCAGAAGGAAAGGTTTAGTATTTAAAAAGTCTTTATAAGACTTTGTACAAACACTACCATCACATAATAGTTGTAACAGGAAAACAGGAAACGATATCAATATACAACCACTCTTTAAATTCTGGCTATTTGAGACTCAAAGGAGAAAAGTGAGGCCAGAGTCTTTGAACAAGGCTGGTACCCAGTTTACAGTCGTGTTTGACCCTAATCATGAGAAGTTTTCATGCAAATCAAAATGTTAATGCCAAGAGGTAATGTGTACTTCTCAGCCCACAGATTCACAACACAAAATGTCCCAAAGAAAAGACTGTTTAGCCCCTACAGGCCATATACGTAGGAAAATATTACCAAATGTATTTTGCAAAAAATGTAAAAATATGTATCTCATACGTCCTTGGGCATAATAGTTGTTATCTTGTATCTCCTAAATGTAGGTAGAGCTATTATTCTTTGTCTGTACATAAGCCCGTTGTTTTGTTCAGGTGTTCAACATGTGACGACGATTATCAATCAACAAAATCAACAATATATTTATTTAAAACCAAAGATTCACAACATTGTTAGTAGTTAACTTGGCACCTCTTTTCTTTTTCTTTTCTATTATTTTTAAATAACCTGCGATTGTCAGAGGAAATGGAAATACAAATCTACAGTGTGTAGCATGAATCATATTGCAAACTTTTGCATACTAATTAGGTTGAGTGAACATGTTACCACCTTGGAACACAGCCACAACAATAGGTCATCCTCTGCTAGTAGCAAACTTGTAGCCTCAGCCACAACTGACGCTGACTCAAGTGACATGACTTGAGGTAATTTATCAGACTTTGCACATCTTTTTTTTTCATACATGCAGTAGTGCTTCCCAAGGTCTAAACGGACTTTGATGTGTAAAATTGGTGGAGCTCCCCTTGAAAATTCTGAGAGCTTGAATATTTTTTCCAAGTCATTACACATACAAGATAGCGTGGCACAGGGGCCCATACTGTAGATGTCACACAGCCCCTCTGAATGCAGGGAAAGGATGATGTAGAGCAGAGTTGATCCATAATCGACCAGATAAATCTTTCATGCAGGGAGATAGTTGATGTTTAACAAACATGGTTTATGATTTTGTGCTGCCAAAGAAGGATCTCACGTAGGTAACTCTGCTGTACCTTCAGCTGCAGAGAAGTACACATTATCTTATTGTTGACACAGAATGATTGCATTGTGCAAGCAAATACATTAATTATACAACCACTTTTTTTCTTCTATTAGCTGAATGTGCTGCATTACTGCTCCACCACTGTGGAGTGAAGGACGTCACTGATGTAAGTAGCTAGTGAGGCTGAACACATGGGTAATGAACCTATGAAATATTATTTCGCTTAATATAGTTTTGGTCAGCAGCTTTATTGTTTCACCCTTTCTGGTGGAGGTTTGCGGCATTCATTACGTAAAAAAAAAACGGAGGCACAGGGGCCCATCTGCTATTAATAAATTACCTCACCCAGGTGATAACAATCGACCTTGACAGGAGGGAAAACGAGTCAGCAAGTCATCTATTAGACGACATGGGAAGGTAAGGCGATTGAAGGTGAATAACAATTAGAGGCGGGTCCAGCAATCCTCATTCTGACGCCAATAATAGGAAATCCTGTTGTGTACAACACATGCACCTACTCGTTGGTATGAAAGACTTGGCCAGCGTTATTTACTTGCAAACATTTACCTTTTTACCATTTGTCCACGTGTATTTAGTTTAACATACAATGTGTGTTTGTAAAAACTGTTATCTCTCTCAAGAACAGCCCCACCTGGTTAATCCCCTAACAGCCTCAGCCTACACTGTGTGGACATTCAAGTAAAAATCAGTACCTATATGCAGAACTATACCTCTGTGTTCTACTTTTGCCTGGTGATATGGGGCTAACACTGGACAGCGGAGTCAAAGGTGGACCAATTCACTGCCAATTCACAAACACTAAATGCATGCAAACCTCAGCTCCATGTGTGGACGAAGGTTTCACTACAAAGTATACGTGTGTGTTAAATCACAGCCGTCAGTCATGCATGTTTGTTCCGTGCTTTACAGCAGCGGATCCATTGCCACGGGCAGTTTCAAGAAAGTGGGTTAGTTTAAAGGCTCAGAGCACTTTGCATTAGTTTCTCCTCCAGCTCACCTATATACTGTATGTGTAATAACATGTTTCGCTGCCTTTGATAAAATAAGATTCCCTCATAGACCAAATAAGAAGACAGGCTGTATTTGTCTGCTTTCCATGCTGTTGATCCAATTGACTGGCTGTGTTTACACTTACGGGACCGTCAGTCCCAGAGCTTGGCGAATCTATCACACTTAACATCCACTCTGGCCTTACAAGCAATATATCACCAAATTAGGCAGTTATGAAGTGGTGGTAGAGGAGGAGGTGGCATATTGTGGAGGATATGATCCATTCATCTATACTGTGCATGTGCATCATGGGTAACAGGTGCTCAATTACCACTGTGAGAGACAACAGTGTCCTATGTTTACCTGCATCTTGGTTGTGCAAAAACCTCATACTTCGTGTTATGGTGCTGTTGAATCGGCAGATTAAATAATCTTCTGAGGGCTGAGAAAACTTGATCACTTGAATTTGTTAAACCCCATTAAAACCAATCTGGTCAGCAGCATCTAAAGTATTTCCTAAAGATCTGGCATTTTGGAGATGCATTATTTTCACCAGGCAGAGATGAAATGTGGTTTAATTTTAGCATGCAGTATCAGACATTTTTCACACGTGAAAGACTCACAACTACTTTATTTGTCTGACTAGTAGTAAACACAAAAATCAGTGATCTGGGGTTGAGTAGGTATAGCGACCATAACTGCATGGGGAATGACTTGGGAATGGGAACTTGCATGGCTAATCAAATTAACAGGCTGTGAGCCACTGTCAAAAACAGCAGATTAAATTTTCCTTTTGGAAACAATATAATTCCTTAAAACCACATCCCCAAATTAGACCTACTTTACTGTGACTTTTAGGGCACATAAAGTTAAGAGTTCAAAGAGAGTAAACTAAACTGTTGTCTTGATAAAGGGCTGGTGGGAGTGGTTGTCTTGTTCTTGGCTGACATTTGTGCTGAACTTGAGATGCCCCTGCTCAGAGGTCAAGCACTCTAAACTTTATTCAGTCCTCGTTAAAAAGCAGAGTGCAGAGACCGCTACAACAGAAAAGATGGCAGTTCAGCACAAGAGGTCATTTTCTTTCTCTGTATATCTCTCCTACTTTTCCACCAGCACTACCTCTTAAATATATCTGGATCAAAGGCATTTTCAAAGTAATGATCATTGTTGAAAACCTTTAAAATCCTGGCTACACGATGATTTAACATACGGCTACACACATCATTTTTTTTGTCTTGACTATTTGACTGGACAATTGGGCCTTTTCTTTTATCAGAAGTATAATTTGTGCAATAACAAAGCACTAAATTAGTGAATAAAACCATCACACAAGGATGGATTTCTGTTTCATCAAGAGCCTTGAAGAATATAAATGAGGGTTTTCCCTCACCTAGGGGATAATTTACATATTGTTTATTAACCTTTTGATATTAAGCATGATAAGGGGCATTGGGATGGAAACTTGACTAGCATGTTTGTAATTTCCCATTTTCACAAGCAATAACACCACAAAATGTCACTGAAGCTATTAGCATGAAATTTGCCTGACACAACCTAATTCAGCCTTTTTCCTCGTCTACAAACCCCCAAGCTTCTTGTCACTCTAATAAACAACTTTCTCCTCACACGCCCTCACCCACAGCACCCCCACCTCGCTTTAAAACAAGCTTCCAGCTCATGTCATACAGTTTAACACAGGTTTGGTATTTAAATTCGGTATATTAAGAATCATTTACCTCACAAAAGCTAATATTAACCTCATTTGCTATATGTACGTTTTTGCTATCGCTACATAGATAATGTTAGCATCAACAGCCGTTTACTTATCAGTCTTGAAGAAACTTCTGGGCAGCGCTCACTATCGCCCCTTGAGATACAAGCTGGTATTACAAGACAGTGCAGAGCTAGCTGGTTAGCATGCTAACTTCAGTAAATATAATAATATAAAAACACAATATATAGACAACATCAAAACTGTTATTTGTTCACATTCTGTCAATACTTTAAGTTAAATTTTGAATGTTTTAAACTAAAATACATATATTTTGCACCTTTAAACATCCATTATCAACCTTAAAGGACAGAGTTGGACAGTGTTGATTAATATTTTTCAGTTGTTGACGTTAGAGACTCATTTATTGAGATTTATTAACATAATTTTAGTAATGGTCATGTTTATGACTATGACTATGACTATGCCAGTGAGTGCTGCATGTATTGACTGGAATATCTTATTTAAGACACAGCATATATTCATAGTGGAGCAGCAGTAGTAGTATTAAGTTGAAATTTTGACACTTTCCTGACTGTTACAGTCCATTTCTTCAGCCCTGAATGAAATGATGTGAATTAAGTTTAACTGGTTTCCTCCAGCAATGCCATAAAAACAGAAAAGACTCTTGGGAAATCATTAAATGAAGCATGAATCTATTGGTGCTAGATCATATGGAAAACGCTGCATCTATTGATTCAAAGTGCAGCTGCGTGGACTCACAGCACCATTAAATCTGGAGTTCAAACAGCGGTGACTGTGGCTGAACCAGAGACCCCACAACCCACCCTCAACTCACATCCAAGTAAACACACCACCAAGTTTTTTTTCATTGTAATAGACAGAAATCATGATTTTAGTGTCTGTGGAGGGTGTGTGTGAATGCAATGAGGTCTATTTACCAACTAGTACTTAGCTCTTTCTTCAAGGTCTCCTATTGTATTGAAGCTTGTCCCTCACTTGTAAGTCGCTTTGGATAAAAGCATCTGCGAAATGAATAAATGTAATGTAAATGTAATCCCGTCATCCATCAATCTGCAGCTGCTTATCCGGGTCAAGTTCCTCTCAGTCCCACGGTCCACAAGTTCATTCTCACCAGATGTGAAACCATCTCAAATGGTGTGCTTCAGTTTGGAGGTGCATGTGCTCCCTGATTAGAGTGAGTCCAGCCTTCATACTGAGAAAACTCATTTCAGCCCAATTTACCTGCAGGGATGGTGTTGGAGGTAGCACTGGCCAGTGACTATGACTATGACTGGAGAGAAGGTAATTGATTTCATTTCATTTTTAAAGAAAGAGGAACATGTAGGCCAGTGAAAAGGATTTGACAATTTGAAGGTGACATGTTTCTCCCTGTGTTACACCTGATTGAATGGTCCTAGACATTATCCCACTCACATGACTAAACCAGGTCACAGACTGACCAGTAAAGAAACATCTTTGACAACCAAAAATGCACATGACTAAGATCAAAAGGTCAACTGACCTAATCTGAACCAAAGTCTCTTTTTGTCACAAAGCCTGAGTCTCTTTGTGGATAATCAGCATGCTGTGATGTAATGTAAATTCTCAGTGAGAGGTTAAGATTTAGGCCACCTTTATTCCTGCATCCTGACAGATACTCGTGTTTTCTTACTTATCTGGAAATTTCCATAAACAAGGAATACCATTTTGGCTGTTTCACTGTTCAGAATTCAAATGCGGGGAGAAAGCTGGGCATCTTCAGACAAAGCAAGAGCTCTCTGCTCTAAGTGAAACCAGGCCGACATGATTAAAAACGTCTGATCCACTTAATCTCAAAGCAAACACACAAAAACGCACACAAACGAGCAAACGCACACGAGGACAAGAGCAAAGATAACCTTCGATCAGGCATATGCTCCTATATTGTCTGCTCTGACTGGCGTAAAAAATGTGAGAGCATCACATGAGTCTCTAAATTTGTTTCGTTTTCTTCATATCTTTTCATGCTGTGATCAGCCCTGTCAAAACCCACAGCAACACCACAGCAATATATGTGTCAGTCTGTGGTTGTTCTGACAGGTTTATGTTCTGCGATGGATTCAGTCATGGTTTCTGTGCTGCCTCTGTCATGCTGCTGTGGGCTGTAAGCAGATGTGGATTAATATGCCGGGACAGAGATGCATCCCTGATGGGCTGTCAATTGACCTGACCTCCTTCTCACTCTTTCCCCCTCTTTGTTCCCCTGCCATGCAGCGCTGTTTCTCCAGGTTCATCCCACTATTTTTACATCTTCTCCTCCCTCCAATGTCTCCACTCTGCCTCCCCTCTCCATCACACCTTACCTCTTTCCTCCTCGTCCTCACTTTCTCTCCTGTGTCTTCCCCTCATCATTTCCCTGTTTTTTTCTTCACTTTTATGTCATCTGTCTCCCCATGCCTCCCTCTCCTGCTGCTTTTACTCTGTTCCCACCTGATAAAATGAAGTCTGCCCACCGGGAACATGATAAACAGGCCCCATTTCGGTGGATACCAGGAGTCACGGTTCCATCGTCCCTGTACCAGCATGGGAACGCAGCCTTTTAACTCCTCTTCAACTCGGACAGCTGGGAGAAAGCCTCCTGGGCATCTATGCTGGCACCTCTTACGCAGAACAAAGACATGAGCGATTAATCTCTAGACTTTCACCTGTCAACTATAGAGAACATTGTGTAGAATTCCTCACAGAGCCAAGAGTCTTTTCCAGCCCTCTTTACTGATGTTAAGGCCATTTCAATCAGATATTTCATCATGTGTATAATATGCAGATGACTCAGTCATTTCTTGCTCAGGAGAGAGGTCCCGGGTGTGTGTATTAATGCCATCGCTGTCATTTCAGACAGAAGCATCCTTCAATATTTAATCTAATTGGTGTTTGAAATGAGTGTGTGTGTGTGTATGATTTGTCCTTCTGCCACATTATTATATGAGTTGTTGTCTCAACATCTCGGGTGCTTGGAGGTGTGATCTTCTCTGTTGGTTTGAACAGGCTTGAACACTAACATATCAAAGTTTCCTGTTACTTTTAGGCCTTTAGGTGAGTTTAGGGTCAGTCTGTCATATATTATGTAATGTGCGCAGGGACACATTTTGATGAAAGTTGTGTTTAGTGTGACAAATCCAAACTGACTTGGCAACTGAGATTAAAAAAACAACCCCCCCCCAAAAAAAAAACCAAGGCCAGTTTGATGAGATTAATAATTTAGTTTTACTGTTCTCCGTATTTTTCCTCCTCCAGTCTTCTCCTGACTTTGCTGATTTGTCATTAGTTTATGGAGTGAGAAAAAGCATGCTGTGTTGCAGATTTCTCTATGGACAACTAAAAAAAATAGCTTCATTGTTATTGTCTTACTGTGATTTTCCATTCACTATGACTCATTGACTTTAATTGAAAACCATGCAACTTTGGCTTTAATTTTTGTATCTCGGGCCATTGTCTCCATTGCATATGAAAACATTTCCAACAAATTACTTATTATTTATTATTAATTATAAACAAGCTTATAAACAAGTTATAAACAACAGTTTAGCCAGATTAGCCAAAACGTTTTTGGAGGTAATACTTAAAAAGTGTGTGTGTCTGATCCACATTTTACATGAAAACTGTGAGGTGAAAATCTGGTAAAGCTTCAGTTGACTTACTTGTGATTTTTTGTGAGTTTTACAACAAATATTCCTATTTTAGTTCATTTTAATGCACCAATAGGAGGTTTATAGTAATCTGGGTCTCTGACACTGGTTCAGCATATATATTGTTTTCCATCATTCAGGTGTTGATTTCAACTTGGTTAGTTTGATTGTGTGGCACACATATTCACCTGAGCTTTATTCTATTATGTTAGGCAGAGTGGCAAAATGCACGGACCCTCTCCACTTGTCACAGACTATTTAGCTCTCCACATAACAGAGTATATAGCACTTATAATTTGCACTCTGACAACAGCTATCAAAAGTCATTTTCCACTACCTGCCATCTGTGTAGTTTGAGCATTTCAGGATGTGTTTCAGAGGCAAAGTAATTATTTACTAAACCAGATGGGACTTTTAACACCCATGCCTGTGTTCCTTTTTGTTACAGATTAAATACTCTTATGTTACTGTTGCTCATTTTCCAAATCAAAGCATGGAGTGTTTTGCATATTCCAGAGAACATTTGGTTTCCATTAAATTATGCATGGCATGAGAATCAGCTATTATACTTCAAAGTTGCACACTTGGCAATCCATCACAATCACATTTTTGTCAGCATTTTTTTTTTCATGCTATCATCATCTGTTTTTGCAGATTGACTTTGGCATCGACACCAAGCAATGATGTAACACCGGTAAAATGTTCACTTGAAACTTAAGTGTGTTCAGGTTTCAAACAACTTACTCAAGTAAAATGAATGGAATCTATCGGCCACCTAGAAGGTCAGGAAAAATGCATTAAAAAAGACAGGAATAATTATGGTTCTTTGAGTTTGAGTCAGACTGAATTATCAAATATCTACAAATGACTATGACAGACATCTGTAAACATCATGAGGCCATCAGAAGTGATGCATTTTTGGATGCCCTGGGGTTTGAGGCACTGACCATATAATCGCAACATCCCCAGTTTGAGTCCAGACACACTCTTTGTTCCCAACTCATTAAGAAAGGCAAAAGGCATGCTGGAAAAAAGAAATGATGCATTTCACACTCCACACACACACTCATACTGAATGTGCATCATTAATCACCAGAGGATGAAAAATTGAAATGCATTCCTTTAGATCCCTGGCAACTTTAATTCCTTTCAGTATTCAGATTTTTTACTAACTTCACATAAACCATCCACTGAGAATTTATTTATTCTATAGAAATTATAATAGTATAATGGGGAAAAAAGAGGTTCATTCTGACTGAATTATCTGTGTAACCTGCAGAGTGTGAACATACTTTTCCTTCTCACTGACTTCACACCGTTGTTCTTTTGCCTCCAGACAGGACAGTTAAACATGCTGCCCTCTGTTGGTGGTTTTGCAAACTGGAACACACTAGAGGAGAAACATCATGAGTGGGAAATGGGGGATTGTTTTTACAGACTTTACAGGTTTATACAGCAATAATGTTTCAGTATGAACAGCGGTGTAGCTTGCTACATTGATACTACATTAATAAGCTTTAATCAAAAGGCTGCTACACTTAAGGACACATCTTCATCACAGATTATGGAGGACTAAGACTATCCTCACGTATGAACTCCGGTGCCAGGTCATAGAGTTGATGTTGGCACATGCAATTAGACTCCACACTGGCAATGGCACTTTCACTGCTGCAGGTCTAGTAGAGTGGATCACACTGATAATCAGCCCAGAGTGGATTTTCCCAAAGAGGAGTGTTACGACAAACATGACTCTAATATTAGACTGTTAGCCCGCAGGCACTCATCTTTCTCCACTCTCCAAGGGAAGGTTAAAAGCTGGGACCTCACCGGAAATGAATCACACAGATTCTGTTTGTTGTATTGAAATCTTGTGCCACCTCAAATATGCAGATTCTGCACTCTGCTTTATATAATAAAAATATGACATTAATAATGAAATAATGAAAATAAATGATCCTACAATTGAATACAAATAAATGTTATTCAAACGTAGCTTAGCCACACTGTATGAATCCCATAAGAGTCAAAAGCTGAGATGGCAGTTACTACTACTTGCTAATTAATTACCATTTGCAAGACTTTGGCCATGTTGTTTTGATCATGCTTGAATTCAGCCAAATTTATTTAAGACCAAGCAGAATTACCAAGATGTTGGTTCATCATTATGTACATTTTCAATTACAGATTATAGGAAAGAAAAAAACACATACTGTAAATTTAGTTTTATCTTTAACGTTAGCTAAAATTTGCCGTAGCTGTGGATTTCTCCCCAGCTATGTTTCTCTCTTGCTTAAACTGTCTAGTTGTCTGTCTCTCTGTGATAGTTTTACATGCTCTTTACACAGAAATGATACATTTCTATGACAGGAGAAGTTTTTTATATAGTGAAACACAAACAGAAATTCAGGTGGTAGAAAATGTAGTTAATGCATTTTAGCTACATTGGGCAGCCCGAATTTGTGTGGTTCTACCTCTGGGACACATTTCTTTTATAGTGGTAGTCACTGACATTTTACATTCTGAAAAAGAAAATGTTACATGAACTGTATTTAGTATTAAAATAGACAATTATTTATGCAAACATGTCCAGGATTAAAGCATTAAAACAATGAAACAATGACAGTGTAGTGGCAGCAATAAAACACATTCACATGCACACATGCATAACTTTGTGTAATAGCTACAGATGATGGATGTAACAGCATAGGTGTCTTTTGCTGTGGCAGACTCTGTCAGCCAGAGACTTCCTGGCTCTGTCCCTAATGAAATAACCCCTTCTGACAGATGGCAAGTACCACTTTCCCTCTGTTGCATAATTTAAACTGACCTCTCTAATTGGACAATGATTCTAGTCATCAGCCACTGGGAGAAGGTCAAGCTTGTCTGAATAAAATCCTGGTTGAGACTGACAAGGATTTGTTTATCCTGGGAAAAATATCAAAGTGACTCATGAATATACAGTGAAGCTCAAAATACATTATTAATCTACAAGACTCAGCTACAAGATTAGGCTGCTTTTATGCATAAATGATACTAAATTCAACAATGATGTTACATTAGTGTCAGCTTATTGTAGACTTTAACTTAACAGTAACACTTAGAGCTGAATTTCCTCTTGATCCTCACCTTGAACCTAAAATCTTTAACTTAAGCTTGACTGAAACCTGATCTGTGACCTTGACCATAATCCACAGGGATGTGGGTCAGGGTCATAAACTGGAATGGTCAAGTTTAATTATACATTACATATGCAAAGTGTAAAAAAGACTCAGCAGTCTAAACTCTACTGACACAAGGATATTTAAATGTTTATTTTCAGTTTCAATTAACTGTTTGGAGGTGAAGTTTTGCATTTCAAAAAAGTGAACATTAAAAACCATTGTCACAAAGTCACAGAGAGTAGGTGTAGTGTAGCTTCTTTCAGAATGTAAATATATATGATGATGGCTTGATTTTATAATTTCTTAAATCTGCTGTGCAGATAGTAGACTGTACCTGATATTACCTATAGTGTCCATAGTATGTGTTTTTTATAAAATGTCATGCATTAACAACAAAATATGTACAAAACATGAACACACAAAACAGGCTTGAAAAGTACAAAGACTGTCTCAAAGAGAACTGAGCAGCTTCTGTCCTTTTTAATAATAAAACAATGATATTGATAATGAAAGATGATAATTATCATCTGACTCTGCAGTTGCCCTAGGCTGTACAGATCATTTTAGTGTCTTTCAGCTCATAGTTTTCTTTTTGTAGCCTACAATTGAACTGTACCAGTTGAAGTATAGGCAGCTCTATTCTGTACTCTACCTGTCCAGCACCAAACAGTTAACAGAGTTAATGACAGCTCCACATCTGCTTTACAAAATAGGAAACTGTTTGCCACATTGTTAGCTGTGCCAAATTCTGCACCCAAGTAGGCAAAAAAAATGAATTTATACTGCTTTAAAGTTTGTCACTCTGAGGTGTGGAAACAATCATTAGTTCAAGGTTCAGATTACTGGGCGGATTTATGTTGCTCTTGCGTCGGCTTATTTACTGCAGCAAATTGTTAACAACCAACAAGGGCAGCTAATCCTCTTCACCGAAAGAGGTGAGGGTGGAGACTGACAACATGGAGCCTTCCCACTCTGATACACCATAACATGAGAGGCCACACATGCCTCCACTGACTCTACTTACTTCTTTCTACTCAGCCACCAGAGGAGAGGACATGTAGAGGAACAGAGTCCTTGGTGGAGACTATTTTTTTCTGTGAAGCATTTTATATCAGCCAACGTCAAAATATCTTTGGATACAACAAGAGAAGAAGAGCCACAGTGCAACTGGAACTACTGAGCAACAAAAAGACACTTCAGGAAGTGCTGTTGGGTTCATTTTTCCTTCGGTTCACAGGTAACAGAGCAGTAAACGGAGGAGGTGGATCAAACAGGTGCCTCTCCATCAGCCAGCACACAGGGGAAAGGAAGGGGCAGGGTTAGATGTGGTCTCTACAGCCAGAAGAGAGGCCTTAAAGGCTGAACTTAGCTGTGCAGCTAGAGGAAGAAAGAGGCACATTGTTTGACTGGTAGCTGGGTGTACAGAGCAGAACAAACCAGCAATCCTGACCTCACTTGACACCCCAAATCGCTGGCCTGGGAGGCAGGGATTTGCCGTGCACACCCAAGAAGGAGGAATCTCACATGAGAGAAAAAAAGAGGAAGAGTTAGGCAGTCGGACAGTGACACGCACAGGCGGACGGGAACACACAAAGAAGCTGGGTGTCAGTGATAAACTTGGGGCGACTGTGGGGAGTAGTTATCTTGTCTGGGGCTTGTTGGCAGATCCCCAAGTTTGTTCAGCTGACAGATGAGGGTCCAGAAGGTGGCTAACAGGATGAGGCCGGGTGGCCACGTGGCCCTGCAGGGATTACAAGCAGCAAGAAGAAGGTAAAGAGATTAGACTCAAAACAGAGCCTGCTTTTTTAACCCCGTCACTGTTGTCACACTGACAGCGCATAGAAGGAATCCCCCTGAGCCAAAATATCCATCCGTTCCCTGTGTCTCCTTTCCTCTACCTCTCCTCCCTCCCTTGCTCCCTCTGCTCATCCATCCATGCAGCCACCTCTGTCGTCTACAGGGATCCAACAGCATCCAGGAACTAAGTGCTGCTGAGGAACTGAGCTGGAGCACAGACAGGAGTGGACTGGACTCCCTCCTCCGGTGCACTCCGCTAATGGACTCGAGTTGAGGAGTTTCTGGAACTTACTGTTGTTTGCAACAGTCTCTTTACAAATGACAACTTCGGGCTTGAAAACCTTATAAATTAGCCCATCATGCTTTTGAAGTCAGGACTATTCTTCACCTTGTTTCTGTTTACCCTCCAAGCAAGTCAAATCAAAGGTAAGTATCCAGGCTGGGATTCCTGTTAACACATTTTCAGTTATTGCTTTCGTATTATAACTGGAGGACGAGATGTTGTTTGTTTCAACACAGCAGATTTCAGAAGTTGCATGTGTGAGTGCTGAACAATTCTCTCTCTGAACTAAGTTATAACCGTCCAACTCTTTAGGACTGCTCTTTTAGCGAGTACAGACAGAATTCTGTCAATAATCCAGTAATGTCCAAGTTACTTTCAGTTTAGTTGTTGAGAAATCCTTTGATGTTGAGATCTTCCTTCAGGTTTTCTATCAGTGAGGTTCTAGTGAATGACAGGAGAGGTGGTGATTCACTTCAAGGGCAACAGGGGTTTCTAGTTAAAAGTGTGTGTGACTTTGCAGTTGAAATAACTCTCTGCAAACTACAAAATGCTAACTCATCCTCAAACATTGATTTTTAGAAAATGCCAAGCAGCCGACGAGCCGCTTTTAAGGTCATGAATATTCACTGTGAATTTAACGGGCAATGACATATAATAGATGTTCACTGAGAGAGATAGCGTCATTTCACCAGTGATAACATTTGCGTCCGCACTGGTTGTCTTGTTCAGTGTGATGTGCCCGGGTGAACTCATTATCCTGAAGGAAACAAAAGCCATTCTGTTTCCAGTGTCGCAGGACGCTAATCTTTTCTGGCTTGTAATTCTGCTGTGAGGCCTTTCTGAGGCTGCACTGGGTATTAAGGGCCCGGCTCTAACAACCCCCTCCTCTCGCTCAGGACCCCGTGTTGGAGCATGTGCAAGTCGGTCATCACACTTCCCAAAAGCCCATTCAAATTTTTTATTTTTTTATTTTTTTTTGGTGGTGTGACTCTTAATGAAAACACACATGACTTGGCTAAATATCAGGCCACCCTCTGACATACTGAAATGTTTGCAAAAGGAAGGGGTTTGTTGGTGAACGGGTCTGCCTGGCAGACACTAAACAGGGTCATATTTGCCCAGGTGACGATGTCAATGCCCACACATTCTTTGCGTGTTCTTGGTGTGGGGCCAAATTTGGATTTGAGGAAAACAATATTGTTCATTGTAGAGGTTATTATTCATGTGTAATACAGCGATTAACATAGTTTTCTTGAGCAAAACATCAATGAATGCCAGTGTTTTGAACTGTGTTAATTCAAAAGTTGAATACTAATCCCCTAATGATGACTAGTAGTACAGTAGGCATGCTATGACAGCACAGAGGGAGTGGATACAATGTCAACAACACTCACCTATATACAGTATAATTCAGTGCAACAGCCACCACATACTGTGACCTCAGATATTGCTATGGGGTTAAACAAACATGTCTCTGTCAGCCTCGATAAAACATAGTATTAAAGGAATGTATATTCTACAGGAGGTCAACAGGAAGTCAATAGTTTGCAATAACAACATGAAATACAGTGTGCTACATTAATGTTTCCATTGCAGCATTCAGTTGGTTAACACCATAACATTGTACAATGACATTTTTAAAAAGACAATACATTAGCAGAGATGAACACAAACTGTGAGAGAATTAATCATTGATAAACTATATAATTAATAAGCAACAAAAACCTAGACAGGCTAGAACCAGTCTTTGTTTGTTATTTCTGTGGATTGTCAGCCATTCAACAAATTAATTCTTACTATCAGTTTATCGTCACTACCATCAGTGTAATCAGAACTAACACAGAAACAAAGATCATCATTTTTATTCTTATTGATTTTATTTATTTTCTGTATGTGTTTTATTTCTGTCATTTCAATAGTGCAATTTCAACCATGTTTTAAATCCAAACGAAACACTGTTTAGTATAATATCTTGCAGTTTGTGTTTGCAGGTCTTGTGTCGCTTTGTATTAGCTTGCACAGGTGTTTGTGATATTGTGTCCACCCACTCCAGGTGCTGATACGCACACATATGGCTGGCAGCATGCTCTCATTTAACAGCCTCAGGACTGTTGCTGTGTTATGTGGTCACTTGTGGTTCAGCACTGGTCCACACAGTGTTGCTGCAACATGCTGAAGATCAGATACAACAGCTCAGTTTTCTTTTATAGTGGTGCAGGATTTATATTACAAAGATGGCCTTCTTTTTATCTCCCCACAATAGCAGCATCTCCAGCTAAAAGCTCTGTGTCTAATGTGAATTTAACAGTGACTATATTATTTACAATCACTTGCTCTCTCCATTTACCCGTAACCTTCATTCTGCTCCCTAATCCAGAGGACAGTATGTTATTTAGGTCCAGTGACCTCCAGTCTGTGTTTTGGGGCTCATAAATCCTGGCTTATTGTCTTAAGAAGCCCTCTGAGGTTTGCCACCTGGCATCACAATGACTGCCTTTCTTCTAAAATAGCTTTATTCAATGGGGTGACTGTGGTAGACCACATTGACTGGCACACTGGCTTGTGTAATGGTGCAGAATTATGTTCCCGTAATGCCTCACCAGGGTGACTGAGCCTGTTCTCTTTACTAAGGTGATCAGAAAATTAGGGCAGTTCTCCTCATCATGTCTGCAGCATTTCAGTGAAATAATTTCTGGAAACAAGGCCACCAATGTTTGTGTTGTTGCTTTAACGTGCCTGTATCACACGATTCGTTTCCAGACATCACTAAAATCAGATGGGCTATCACCTATACCTTGTTTTAATCTCTTTAAAGTTGTGCACGCACATCCACTGTAATCCACATGCGTTCATCTCTGCACATCCGCACCTGGACGCTGCCCAATACAAACTCATCCTCTAACACTATTGGGCCACTGAGCAGCTTCGGTGATGCAACGTGGGTCAATTCGCCCAGAGGCGTCTCATGAACCGTTCCTTAGGGAGAAGAAGAGAGAGTTACTCATTCGCTTTCTCTACACATCTGTGCACTTTCGCAGCATTCAAAAGGACATCCTCCTAAGCACAAACCAACACCTGGAAGCTTCGGGCCCCAAACGTTTTTACACTACAGTGAACTGAAAAGCTCAAATAACTCATTGCACCTTAAAGAGGTAGTAAACGCATACACAGAGGATTTCTCTGTGTTATATGGTCTCAAAATAGACTCAGGGACTCTCCATGAAAACATACTTTACACTGCAAAGCCAGACACTATTTATAAGCAGTGGCAGAGAGAGCAGGTGTTAACTTACAGTAAAGAGAGGTAGGCAGATGCCATAAGGTAACTTGTTGGATTAAGTATCTGTCAAATTTAATTCTCCTTAGAGAAGCAGCTGGTGTTAACAGCCTGATTCCTAGATACACAGTATGGACAATAAGAACTTAGTGATGTATCTTGTCTAGTATTTTGTTCGTAAATAAGGTAACATTCAGGTTAAAGGGCAAATAAACCAAAATTTGTTTGCATTATTCATTTAAATCGTGAATCTGTTCATAATGCGACTGACAAAGAAACAAACTCCAAATCATTACAAACCGGCAGCTACTACAAAGAGTGCAGCTCTGGCTTTGTGTTGTCACCCATCAGCTGTTAATCATAACAGTCATTCACACAAACGCTCTGTACTACTAAGTGAGAAATTTCACACTTACATGACAGTTCACAAAATTTCAGCTACTTATCACAAAGTGTTCAGATGTTTCCTGTTAAATCAAATCTCATTTTCTGAATACTGTTTTAAAAAATGTATATATATATTTCTTCCTACACCTCTAACTTCTCTGAATGCTCTTGCAGACCTTCGTGACCAAGGTTTTTCTGGACTCAGGGATGTGAAGTACAGGCATTTTCTGGAATCTTCTAGACCAATCAGACACGCTACAAATGTCAGAGCGGAGCAGGATGGGCATCGGACCAGGAGGTCGGCGGAGCTGTTCACCACAGGGGTCAAAGTGTGTCCCCAGGAGACAATGAAAGCGGTCATCGGCAGCCACAGGGCCTATTACAAGCTCAGAGGTAAAAGGACATGTCCACTGTTAGACTTTGATGTCAACTCATACTGTTATTGGGCTTTTTAAACTTTTAACTTTATGCAAAATCATGGCTGAACGTCTAGCAATGCCCTCAATAATCCCTTCCTAAAACACTGAATCTGTGTCAAAGGAGAATAAAGCACTTAATCAAACAGAGATGTCCTGGCAGTTGAATAAATAACTGCTTGCCTTGGTGTTTTTCCTGTTGGGACTTTTAATTTGAAAGGACAACAAAATATATTTCAATCTTCACAAATACGTATGATTCTCTAAATCGCACAGAGAAACACTTGATATAATGAAGTTATATGCAAATATCTTTTGTCCAACAGAGGCGGATGATTTAAGAGGCTAAGATTGCCACCTTGGCTTTTACAACTGGTTGATAATACAAATTGTTCCACAACAGCTGCTGTGGTGTATGATTTTAAAAAGGCGACTGATTAATTTGGCGTATTGGAGGTAATCGCCTCGCTCCAGAAATGAGTTTGTCAGAGAATAAATTTCCCACAGGCATCGAGATATTGGACAATGCGGAGCTAGTTCCCCCTCTCCAACAGAGGCAGATAAAACATACTGTGGCTTCGGGGGGTCTTTGTGCCCATGATTTTAATATTCACAAAAATGTCATGAACGTGCAACGTCTTTTAAATATAAAATTTGACATTTACAGAAATATGCATTACCAAGGTTTTGTGCTCTCCCAGTTGTATCATGTTAAATGCATTATGTGATTTATTGTAACATTATGACACTGTAGAATATTATGTGCTGCTCATTCATTTCTAAAGCTGCACTGAAATGTTCCTCTGAAGGAAATAAAAAGCAAATCATATAGATAAATCGCTCAGTAATTTGATTTCTCAATGCGCTAATTCCCATCATTTCTGTCCCTGTTGCCAATATATGAAACACAATGTGTAGTCATCTTTTACATTAGTAGTAATAGTTTGTTTTTTTTAAATATAAGATAAAATGGTGGCCTATATTCATACTTATTTTTACTTGTGATATATTTCCCATAAAAGTCAAAACAAGACATCCATAAAGTTACATGATTTATCTCCAGTTTGTCAGGAAGCCATCTGGGAAGCATTTCGGATCTTCTTGGACCGGGTCCCAAACTCGGAGGAGTACAGAGCGTGGGTTTACACCTGCCAGCATGAAAACCTCTGCATGGACGACCTGGCCCAGAACTTCAGCAGCTCTCAGGAGCATCTGGAGATGGTGGCCAGAGTGAGTCCAGCACAAACACATTCATGACAATACGGTCACACTGCACGCCTGTTTTCTTGTTGATCAATCTCCAGTGTAACTCTGTGACGGCTCATATCTTGCTTCTTGATTTCCAGAGAGTGGCCGAGGAGGCTGAAAGCGAAGGGTAGGCGCAAACTTCCCTCTTAGATTTTGCGTTAAATGAATATTTCCTGTGTGTGTTTGCAGTCATTTCTTTCAGAATACAAAAAGAAATGCAAAGTGCTGCACATTTAGTAAATAATTGGTAAATAATTTGCAGTGTTTTCATTTCTGGAGGCAATGGAAGCATCAGAGGAGCTATTAACACCTCGGCTCAAAATGTTCAAAAGATGTAAACACCAACTAAAACTTTGCCACCCTAGGCAGTAAAAAGGAATACTAGGCGTATTAGACAAAAATAAATATTGAATTGACTAACACAAATTTAGGCCAGAAAATATTCATAGTCGTTTATGAATAAATTCCTTATGTATGTTCTGCTTTTTCCCAGGATTGTCAGTGGAACCCCAGAGCCAGGGAGGGAATGTGAGTTGGACGTGCACCAATATTGTTCAATGAAAGCAGTTACTCTATGAACTTAACAGCTGTCAAAACATTTGAGTAACAGCATCATAAATTAACTGCTGAGTTTTGTCTCAGGCACCTGGACACCCGCTCTGATTCTACTTCCAACTGAGGCTGACATGGTAAGCTGGTCCACACCTTTGACCTTGTTTTTCAGAATCATATTTTTTAATGCTTGATCTCACTACCTGGACCACAGCATACCACTGTAGTTACTGCAGTGTAATGTGGACTTTTGTTTGCCAGAGCATAGAAGATCCTAACATGTTAAAGGAGAACTATGAGGAGTACATCGTAGAGTTCAGCGTCACCATCGTGGACCCGACGTACAGCAAGCTCCTGCGCGACCCCGAGGCTCTGCATTATGGCGACGTCACGCGAGAGCTCACAGACAAGGTGAGAGTGTGAGTTTACAGACCTGCGGTAAAGGTTAACATTTCTCTCCTTTACCCTCTTACAAAACCTCTCTTGATAGATGTGGTAAAAGCTTTTACATTTTTTACTCGGGGTAATGAAGCCATGGAATTCTTTAAGAAAAAAGCAGGTGAGCTTTATTGTGGTTAAAATGTGTAAGTTCTACTGAACTTTATTTCATACAATAACTGGGAGATTCTTTGCTGACAAAATATCATCCTTCTTTCACTTTTATTATGCAAGATGTCTTAAAATGAGCTTGATGTGGTTGTAAGCTTCTATGATATTGTATTGTTGGGTGTAAAACTCACCCTGATTGATTTAACAGCTTTAAAGTTGCACCCAGTTGACTTAAGATAAGACTTCTAAATGACCACAAGCCTGGAATAGTAAGATCTAATCATGTAGATAATCTCTTGACTAAGAAGGCATTGACAGAGGCTCTGACTACAGCCCTGAAGAATGACTTCTGACAGTAAAAAGCCTTTGGCATGCCGTCTCTTTTGTGTGGGCTATCACAGAAAGGCCAAAAGTGTGTGTTGCTATAGTATGGTAACAACAATTCAAACAGTGTGCACAAATGCTAATGAGGTTCACTCTTAAAACTTAATGTCAAGCTTACAAACATAATGAAAACAACAGCCCTATTTAACAGCAGCTGCTTTTGCTGATGCTGGATTAAGACATACAAGTAGCTGCATTTGCATGTGGCTGTAGTGGCTACTTCTTAGTTAGCAAGTAATTTCAGAGCCTGTTGTTCCTTCCTTGCCCTCCAGTAGTCCTCAGTGTTTCCCAGCTCCAGGCGTCACCTGACACCCAAACCCACATGCACACCTGTTCCTAATCCCCTAATCAGGTCTCTGGCATATACACGGGCCTGTTTCCTCACTCTTTCTCTGGTGTGTGTGTGTGAAGTTGTAATGTTCAGCCTTCCTGTTCCATGTTTTGGCCTGCTTGTTGTTATGAACATTTGCACTCTTTTTTGGGTTTGGCTGCTTGCACAAACAACCGCAAATGCAAATATCCTGTTGCTTTATTGGCTACTCCTTTACTGTCCAACCATGACAACAAATTTCCAAAATGTCAGCTTTTTATGAATTATGAATGAGACCTGTAGTAGGGTTTGTGGCAATGTCTTTCATTTTTATTTAATTGGTTTTTAGAGGGATTTTGAGTCCAAGATGCTATAAAATCACCAAATACACAGATATATATATATATATATATATATATATATATATAAGTCCAGTACTGCAAAGCATGTTTCTCTCATATCTATTTCATTCTCTCCTGTCTTTTTTGTATAGATGCTTCATGTGTTTGAAAAAGTTCCAGGATTTAAAGAGATTCGTGTTCTGGGATTTCGGTGAGTTTCATTAAAGATTTTATTGGCACTATAATTTAGCTTTGTAAGAATGATTGAGTTTGACAAATCACGACTGTAAATAAGACAAGAGACTCAAAACATAAATGTTTCATTTTTGTTCCCTGCTGTGGCTTTTATTGAGGCATTTTATTGCTCAGGAGAAACTATAACATTCCCCTAAAATATCCTCTTTTGGGATATGACTCAGACATTTTCTGCCTTAGTAGACATCCATTACCAGTGAGGTCTGTCCGCTTTGAGGGATTCTGACATGATTTGTTGTGTTGATCAGCTCAGAGGATGTGTCTGTGCGCTACGCTGTGGTCTTTAATGGAGAAACGGAGCTGAGTGATGATCCTGAGGGCCTCGAGGAGTCTGAGACGGAGACAGATGAGGACGTAAATGCTCCTAAACTGAAGCACATCATTGTAAAGGCCTTAAAACAGGAGCCATCACTACCGCTGGACATACAGACACTCAGCTTTGAGGCTGGTATGCATAATATCATGCACACAATTAACTGAATAAAATAATAGGGCAGTGCTCTGAATACGATTTTAAAGCTGTCTAAATGTTTCAACTCTTCCATTTCAGTAACCACAATCTATCCAGTTGCTGAGTTTGGCATCAACCCTGCTGAGGGCGTCGTATCTGAGGATGACACCACAAAGACCCCAACAGAGGACAGCACTCCCACTCAAAGTTTCTTCCCCACAGTGGCAGTGATAGAAAACTCTCTGGAAGCTTCTACAGTCAAACCAGAAACACACACCTTTGTGCCTTTCGTCCCAAACATCCTCCCAGAAGCCACCTCTGCTGTCACTGATGAGACTCCTTCAGTGGCAGCAATAGAAGAAGAGTCTACAGAAGGTCCGGCTGAAGAAGCTGATGAGATTATAAGTTCAGACACAATACTAGAAGCTACCACAGAGCAGGGAGAAGAGGAAGCAGGGCCAGAGATGGAGGAGATGCCAGCAACTGAACAAGACGACGGAGGTGAGGCTGAACCTGAGGAGCAGGCGACAGAGGGTAAAGCTACTTCTGGTTAAATCTTGTTTTTAAGGCAGGATATTGAAATTCGATCAGGAGAGACAAGTTTAAGAATCCAAAGCTTTATTGAACAACCAAACATTAGACTGTGGTGTGGAATCCATTTAGAGCTATCGACAGATGGCAGGAAGAACCTCAAAATCGAACACCAACTTTACCCACACTTTGCCGTCATCATCTGGTTTTGGACTTTTGAATAGTGGGAAAGTGGTGGGAGGGATGAGCTAATTGCTGTTACGGGCAGGAGACACAAAACACAGGTAAAGCTGGTTCCCAGCCAAGACAAAGAAGATGGGGTAGTTAATCTTAAGCTTGCTTGATTTGATGATACCAAACAATGGAGACTAATTACAAAATATTTAAAATGAATTAGATAACAGCAGCAAAAAGAAGAAAAGGGAGAAAATAACTTATCAAAAGATTGTGAAAGAACAGAGGGGAAACAATTAAACAATTAAGAGGCATTTCTTATTAGTCCAGTATTGATCCACACACACAAAACTCCATGGGCTTTTTAATGACATTTAAGTCAATGGAATATCTAAATAAAGAATGACTTTTTTTTCTTCTTTTACTAACACATATCTGTACAGAACACACACCTCCCATGAGAAATGGAGATGGCAGTACAATTAGACTTGGTGGTTTGGCTTTGCACATGGAGATGCTCCCTGCGGAGGCAATACATCATATTAAAACCCATTAACAAGTAGTGATCTGCCTGGTGCTCGAGTCATTACAAACTCACGCTGCGCAGCCAAACTCTGCTCAAACCTGCAGAAGTTCATTTTAAATTCTAGTTGAGTTTTGGAAGATATCAAATATGTCAGGCTTGTCAAGCTGAATGTGGGGGAAATGTGTATAAAATGTTGCACACAGTATTTTTATTTGATGGAACACCTTTGTCCTTGAATTTAGGCATCATATAGCTTGTTTTAAAAGGCAGGTACAGAAAATACATCACACTGTAAAAATTACTATTGAGTTATTTTAATGGCTCTAAAAATAGTTGTTTGATATTTTGGGAAGTATGCTAATTCACTTTCCCCCCCAGAGTTACATGAGATGTTTGATACCACTCATGTCTGCACTTTATGGAGCTACAGCTATGAGGTGATTAGCTTAGTTTAGCTTAGCACACAGACTGGAGGCATGGGGAAACTGCTAGTTTAGCAAAGTTAAAAAAAAATCCACCAGCTAGCACCTATAAAGCTTACTAATTAAGACATATGCTATTTGCTCAGTCCATTTACATTTCCTTTTGTGTGTGGGTTAGGCAAACAAAATATGACATGCTAATTAGTTAGCTTTAGGGGTGTTGGTAAACCTTGGAGAATGTTTCACCCTGCTTCTAGTTTGTATGCTAAGCTAAGCTAGGCTAACTGCCTCCTGACTTAAGCTCCGTACTTGATGCACGGACACAAAATTGGTATCAATCTTCTTATGGATAGAAAGCTGGTAAGTGTGTAACATGGAATGTGTAGGATAATGACAGCAGTGGAGGCAAATTTGGCCAACAACAGCAATAAACAGTGTACACTGTAAATGTGAGAAACCTGGTTATAAAACTGATTTCATGATATGTTTTATTTTACAAGAACTTGAACCAGCTGATGGGGTCAATGAGGAATATCCAGAGTCACAGAATGAGGACCTTCCCCTGGCAGCTCCAGATGCCCAACCTGAAGAAGTGATGACTGATGAACCTCATGAGGTTAACCTTATCCCAGAGTCTACAGATCCTACAGATACGTACATATCTGTCATAGAAGCAGCAGTCCCTGTCTCCACACCACCATCTCATGAGGATACAGTCCAAGGCATTGAACCAGAAACAGATGTGGAGCCATTGCCATCCCCTGTGGAGAGTGGCGAAGCCCCAGAAGACGAAGGGCACAGTGGAGCAACCCCACTCTCAACGGACCTTCCTACTGAGAACTCAACCATTCAAGAGAATGTAGGGCCGAGTCAGAACGGTACGGAGGTGGAAGTGACCGAGCCTCTGGAGGAAGAGAGCGGTAGTGGATTCCCTTCAGAGTCTGATGAACACCCGTATGAATCCACAGCTGCACCGGCCATGAGACAAGCCAGCACCCCTCTGATGGCTGCAGTGGACAAGAGCAAAGAGTTAGTGGTTTTCTTTAGCTTGAGGGTCACTAACATGATGTTTTCTGATGACCTGTTCAACAAGAGCTCCCCGGAGTATAAATCACTGGAGAATACCTTTCTTGAGCTGGTAGGTACACAAGCTTTTGTGCTCGATATCATGCTTCTCCATGCTTCATTCTCATACTTGCTTTTGTACCCCTGAAAAGTGTGATAAAAGTACATTTGTGCAATATTTATAGTTTAACTTCAGTTTTAGGTGGAATTTTAGTGAATGCAAAGACATTTTTTAGTTGGTGCTTAATCTAAATTTTGTGAGGATGCACTTTCCAGTAAGCCTTATCCTCACAGCTGTTTGTTACTCCTGAAAATAACAGTAAATGATAAGAAATGTACATATTTTCATCAGTAAATTTTTATTTTTTTAATTGTTGTAAAGTGTGATAAGGCTTGAACCAGTCGCCAAATTCTGATAAACTCTGCAGTAGGCAAATGCTTTAATTTCAGAGGAGCTATTGTGTCAACAGTATAATGAAAAGGCAGGTCATACTATTCTGTTTCACATAGACACAGCACTCTGGGTCCAGAAACTCGCCAAACCCTGGAGCTTCCAGTAAATCTGAGCCTAGGAGACAGACGACTTTAGCCTCCATACCGGTATTTTTTTCTTCTCCATGTTGGAACTACATCTCCAATGCCTCAGAGAGAGCATGACCTTTCTATTCCTCAACTAATCTTTCTGAAATGCAGTATCTATCAATCTGAAAGCACCTAACATTTCTAACATTCCTAGAATACTCAACCTTAGTTTTCAGCTTTGCTTTTGTCCTTTAGACCTCATGCAGTTTCTCTACTTTGTGGTTTTATGTGTGATGGGGGCTCTGATATTGTGTTTTGCCTTAATTCTTTGAATTGTGCTAAAGTTTTGGCTTTTGCAGAGACAGATTCTGTTTTGACTCATATGTAAGAATGTTATTTTGTAAAATTTGTGTCTGTGAGGGATTTTTCTAAAGTTCTTGGATATAAAAACAAAAGAGATTTAAAAATTTTAAGGACCACCTTACCATTCAGAACCATTCAAACTTGATGAAATGAAGAGTTCAGCATTTTGTAAAATCTGCTTATTCACTTTCTTGCATAGAGTAAAAGTGTGTTCAAACAGAAAGGGCGGTGCATTTTCGACCAAAATTATGTGCAATGGTGTGCCTGTTTGCGTGGCAGCCCAGTCACTGACTGATCACAGGATGCACCAAAAAATTCAGGTCTTGCTTATTAAGTAACACTAGATTATGGTCCTGGGAAAATAGCAAATTTTGAAATATTGTCTTTGTCTCCCATTTGTGTCTTGATGATATTATTTAATTTAATATGCAATCGTGTGTAAAATTCACCTCACTTTCTGCCTGAACATATCTTTATATGAGAATATCAATACCACTCTCATAGTGCATGTTTTTTCAGTATAAATCTGGAGTCAGCAACCAGTTAGCTTAGCTTAGCATTTAAGGACTGAAAAATAGGGAGAAACAGCTAGCCTGACACTACCCAAAAATAACTTTATAATAAATAAATAACTTTTTTTTAACAGATAAAGAAATATATCATGGTTCAGATTCTGCTTGTTGAAGCAATATATTGTAGCATGCACTGATTATTATCTATCTGTCGTGGAGCTATAATTCTTTTGTGTACATGTGTACAATGTCTGCGTCTTACACTTCTCTCTTTGAAATGAGAAATGCATTATGTAGTGAAAACTCTAGATAGTCTAGATAGTTTCTCACAAAGAAAAAACTGAATTTATTTTTGTACAAGTGTTGCCCATATGTGTGTGTTACAACTTTGACCAGTGTGTTTGTGCATGTTTGAGGCCTTAAAGATAAACTTGCAGAGTGAATGAATGACAGGAAAGTCATGCAGGTTTATGTTCCTAAAACTGTATTGCTTTATACATGGTAGAGAGCAAAGTAGCCCTGGGCTGTCTGAATCATGGGACTTGGGTCTGCCTTACTCATTGGTTTGTGACTTGTGGTAAGAAGCTTTAAGTAATTCTGGTCAGTTGCAGCACCGCACACATTGTGCTATTAATGGTTCCAATCTGCTTAGTGCGACATCAGTCAGGTTTGTGTGGACATCTGTATGCATGTTGCAGCGGTATTACTGTATGGGTTATCTGCTATTATAGACATACTATGTGTATGCATTACCATAGGCAACACGACAATTAAATAAAATAGATCACGGACTGATTTAGGTCATTTTGTTTTGAAGCATTTGTGTGTAAATCCAATGCACATGTCCAATACAAGGTTACATCGTTGTTTATCTGTAAATAAGAGTTTTAAATTTGCATTAGCTGCTGGCGAGCAGGTTAGGAGCACATCTCTTTAAACCTGCACCTATTAGCTTACATCAAAGAACGAAGCATCACTTGACATCCCTATTTAGTTTCAAGGCTTACCCCGAGGTTGACGAAGGGGACGTATTTTTAGGCTTGCTCAGAGGTGCCCTGCGCTCTGTGTTACGTAAAGGCCTCAGCTTCAAACTGAGAAGGTTCATCGATACAAATTGGATTGTCCATTTGCTGCAATGCCAAGGAGCAGAGGGAATGTAAGCTACTGGGGCAGGTGGGCTTAGTTTTCTAAGTGATCACCTTTCAGCATTAAGATAAATGGTTAATAATGTATTATATTGTGATACTCTCAATAGACGTGTACTTATTTATTACAGTAGTACACATTAATGTGTAAAGTTGTAGGTTTAATGATTCGTTCTGTGAAGTGGATCTGTTTTGGTTTTGTACCCAGAAATGGAGAGATCTCCTTTAAATTAATTTTTTTATTCCAAGTACAGACAAAATCTATGTCTTCATTGGATCAAATAATACAATATGAAGAAGTAGAGGTACACAGACAAAAATTGCATACACAGATACTTATTTCATACAAAAATACAAAGCAGTCACAAAGAACACTCCATCTCCAATCTTTAATGGTTGCCCAAACCGTGGTTTCTGAGTTCTCCTCATTAATCAATGTATTTAGCTTCCTGGCAAAACTAATGTGGTCAGACGTTTGAGCTGGTAAGTATTGTATCATATACTGTCTCTTGTCAATATCCCATTAGGATGCCTTCCTTTAAATGGGCTATTTAGTAGAGAGGGGACACTTTGAAATAAATATTTCTAACTGGTTCAAGCTGGTTTCTAAATCACCAAAAAATAAATAAAAAAAATAGCAGGAACAAAAATAAAGAAATGTCACATTACACAGCCCATTTAAATGGACATAATAAAACGTAATGTTTGCCTGGATATTGGACTGTACATTTACTGTCTATATATACATACGTATATATATAAACCATTAGCCTACAGTAGCTTTCAGCTCCCCTGTTTTCCTTTGCCACACTCCTCCATTACTCCTGTACCTACTGGTTTGTGAAGCAACCAATAAATTTGGACATGGAGGTTGGAATGACTTTATTCGCTTCAGTAAATCAGAAACATTTTGATGGCAGCATAATATTCCTTGAGACTTTTCATTTTTTGACGTCAGAGAAGAGATGTTTCACTGGGTTTTCCAAAACAAGAACCAGTAGATACAAGTGTAACCTCTGAGAAGCAAACGTGATTGTGTCAAAGTATGAAATCCTGGCTGTGTTTGTTCCATTCTGTCTATATTTCTTCACAAAAGTCTGGTGTATACTGTCGGCAACAAAGGAATCAACAGTATCTCTGCTGTTCCTTAGTCCACAGTACAGACTGCACTGAGGTTTGATGTGAAAGAATTCAGCTTTGACCTTGTGTGGAAGGCAATAGAGCTACAGATTGGTATAAACCTACAGTGTACATGTATAACTTGACATTCTGCATTGAGACAAATGGATGACCAAATGGTAAGCTGCACTGCATCCTGTTGCCGATTTGCTCTGGTTGTGGACCCTCTAGTACTCTCCTCTTCTCTCAGAGACTATTAGCTATAGGGCCCTGGCCCTCAGTAAACTGTCTGCCAGTGATAAGTGAAGTAACCCGATCAGAGCAGAGCTCCTTAAGGCCTCTTATCTCCCACTCGACAGCCAGGCCAGCTAAAGCATCGTAATCTCTCTCTCTCACACTGCGGTGGTTTGATGTTTGCCTCGTCTGTAGAGAACATGAAGTGGCTGGAAGGAGAGCGGTTCAGATCGATGAACATTGATGCGGGTCCATTACTTGAGCTGGTTGACTTCCTCCCCGTCTAAATATCACCACCGTCATCAGTCCAAGCCCATAGTCTTAATAGATTGGTTTCTCTGTTATCTCAGCTGCAAGTCTGAGTCTGAGGGGAAACTTTTAAATGCGACAATGTGGAAAAATTACAACGTGGCTGTGTAGATGTGTTTTTACCGCACAGATGTTTTTTAAAGTAGAAATGCTGTGTGTTGTACTGCCATTACGAAGACAGAAAGCTGTAACTACACATAGGGTGAAGTTTGGGTTGAAGTTTCTTTAGCTAAACTGTGCAACAGATATCCAAGTTGTAAAACCTGAATTTGAATGCTTTTTAAAGTTCATTAAGAGTGTAAATTGTTGTCAGTCTTTGCATAAGACTTGCATGATTTGTCCACATCAAACCATTCTAATCTGAGCCACAGCTGTTGCTAAACCAGGCTAGTTAACTGTAAACCTGACTGGTTTAACTGTTTTTTCCCCTCCACATTGATTTGATTTTCCCACTGCCTTATTTATGTGGCATGATAAACTCAATAACTAAGATGTTAACACATTAAAACTTACTTTTGAATTACAGGAAGGAAAACTGGTAGGAAAGTGGGGGGTAAATTAGCTTTAGCTAAGGTTATCTGACCAGCTCGCTCATAGCCAGATTATCACTGCAGTATGGTTTTTACCTCTATTTTCTCCCCAAAACTTGCACATTTATATGGCATAGTAATTGCTATATGGTAAAACAGATGTCAAACAGTCAAAACTTTTTTGTTGTTGCAATTTGACTTTGTAGGGCAGTGTAAGTGGGGTAATCCAGAGATATTTGACACAACAGTGTAGCATGTATATTATGAGATAAAATCCTCAACCAAACAGATTATAGAAGTCTTTTAGACTTGAGATAGGTCTGTTGTCATGCAAGTCTTTTAAGTGTCTGATCATTTCATCATGTGTTCTCTGACTCTTCCCTGACTAGAATTAGCATGCTCTGTGTTCTTATACTAATGCTAATAAACCTAACCCTAATTTTGTTCTGGATCTAATTACACAGTCAGCGCAGTAATGGCAGGATTTCATGCTTGCATCAAAATTTAATTATGAACTATTCATAGCATTCACACTGTAAAATGTGACCTGAATAATTTAAAATCAGCCGTGCTATAACAACCTCAGTCCTGTCGATGTGGAAGTAAAACCACAGGATTAAATGTGGTCTCTGCTCCCCTGGTCGTCTTCTCAGGAGGACACAGATCGTCACTGACACTTGACACGGACACGAATCTGACATAATTTCATTAACCTGCTGTAAATATCCAAGTGAGAATCTTTGTGCTCCTAGGATCAAGAATGACTCCTTTTTTACCCTATAAGATGAAATTGGTCTTGGTTTTCAGGAACACCATATTCCATATTCCTGCTCTTTTTGGCACTGATCACTAACTGCACAGAAATTAATCTTTTTAAATGACAAATTTCAGTACATCTTCAAACAGAACCTGTTAAAGTTCCTCAGAAATTGATTTGCTTTCCCTCTCATTCCCAACAGCTTCTGCCGTATCTTCAGTCCAACCTGACTGGATTTAAGCAGTTGGAAATTCTCAACTTCAGGAACGGCAGTGTTGTGGTGAACAGCAGAATGAAACTGGACAAGCCGGTACCTTACAACGTCACAGAGGCTGTGCACTGTGTGCTGGAAGACTTCTGTGATGCTGCATCTAAAAGGCTCGACATCGAGATTGACAGTCGGTCCTTGGAAGTAGAACCAGGTGAAATGTCCTTGCTCATATAATCAATGTTGAAACTCACTGTTGATTTTTTTCTGTTCTGTTTATGTAGGAAAAAAACCTTAAAATTGCATAAAATCTAATGTCTTCAAGCAAAAGTAAGTTCACAGTTCCTGAAACACATTTATCCCTGTTGGGTGAATGAAATATGATAGTCCTGGAAGATGTGATGACTGGATGCAGACACCTCATCCAGAAAAAGAAATCAATAATCTGTTCTTGCAGTGACTTATGCTCATTCATGCTACAAGGTCAGACGCTGTGTCCACAATGTGCATTCTCTCACTCTGCTGTCTTTTGCAGCCTGTAGGTGAAGTGCTGTATAAATCTGCCGCATCTTTTTTGCTTGGAGGAGTTCATCACTGTGACCTCATTGAACACACCTTATTGAAAACAGACGCCTTCATTCACATCAATCAAAATGCCCTCTAATTTCTCCTTTGAATCTGTAGACAGTGAGAGACATGTGGACACTGCATTAATGTTAATGAGCTACCACCTCTCTGGTCTGTATTTCTCCTTCCTCTCTCTTCTCGTCTGCTTCTTCTCTTTCCTCTCCCCTCTCCTCTCCGTTGGTTTCAGCTGACCAAGCAGACCCCTGTAAATTCCTGGCTTGCAATGAGTTTTCACGCTGCGTGGTAAACAGTTGGACCGATGAGGCGGAGTGTCTGTGTGATCCGGGCTACAGCACGGTGGATGGCCTGCCATGTCAGAGCACCTGCACTTTGCAGCCGAACTACTGTCATAACGGAGGCCAGTGCGAAATAATACCAGGGCACGGAGCCACCTGCAGGTACACAACAGCTGACGGATGAAAGCAAAATCTAAACAACAGGAAAACACTGTGTTGTAATGCAGATGTAAGCACAACCAGGCACTTTGTTAAAAACCTTTATTTGGTACATTCAAGGACATCAAGGATTTGAGAGTTGACTGCGGGAAAAACATGTATTCTCTATCAGTGTTATCACACCCAGAAGTTCAACATGAAGCTAATACTGATGCTGTGAAGAGGATCATTGCATCTAGTAGTTTCTTGCAATTACTGTTGATGTTTAGCAGCCAGCTGTAAAATCTTGGTGAATGCACCAATCAGCCAATTAGTCCTGCTAATGTACTGATTAATGACATATATGACATATATACGTTAATGACACACATCTGAAATGAATTAATCAGAATCGATCCTTATATGCTGCTTCAGTGAGTTTTTTCATATCTGCTTTACAGTTGAAATTGGCAGGCTATGGGTGCAGTGCATATTATTTGGAAACCAACCAAAACTCATGCACCGTGGCACAGCAAACAGTCGACAATAGACAGTCTTACCAGACAATGAAAAAGTTAATCTTGCCTCCATTGTTTGTCATATGTATGTTCATGTTAAAAAAAAAAAGGATGTTGGGTCAAGACTTTACGCAGAGATCACTGGATTATTTCATTTGCAAAGTGGTTTTATTTGAATTGGGAAGCTTGGAAATGTGTAAAAACAAATCTGTAATTTTCTGTCTATATATGGCTACATCATGAGGTATTTCTTGAAGATACTCGTTTTTTTCAGAAGTTAAAATGAATAAATCTGTGCATTTTAGGGCATTTCTTATGAAATATGTGCAAATAGCAAACAAGGTAAAATGTGTAATTTGTTTTAGTTAAGTTTCCAGTGTATAAAGTACTTCCTTCTAACCTATATTCTCATCTCTTTTAGATGCCCTGTAGGTAAATACTGGCATTACCATGGAGAGCGCTGCAACGAGCTGGTGTCGATGCCGTTAGACCCTTCGCTAATTATAACCTGCCTCGTGGGAAGTCTCTGCCTTGTTTGTGCCGTCATTGGCATTTTGATATTCATTAACAAGAAATGTATAAAGACCAGAAAGGCTGTAACTTTGGTGTAAGTATCAGTCCCCCTTTTTTTTGCTCATATTTTTAACCGTTGTGATTCATAGGGTGTTTCAAAGCTTTTTTATTCACCACCTCATGTCCTTTACATTGTAGGCACACCCATGCTCCCTATGCCTTTGAGAATACTTTGAGGGTGAACCCAGTATTTGAGAATGATGATGGTGTCTTAACTCAAGTCTCCACATTGCCATGTCCTTCAAGTTCTGCCTCTTCCCGATCACAACAGTCTGAGCAAGAGCATTTTGCCTCAATTGAAAATATACGTCTTAGTATTGAGGTATACTGTGCCGCACAGCACAAGTGACTAAACCGACTAAAAAACTAACCTCAAAGCTTCAACTAACATAAACTAATATGTTCTGACAAACTCTGCAAATAATCTTCTCACTTTCCTTGTGGAAAAATATGTATTGCCGTCATCCTCCATACATTTCATGTTTGTTTTGAAGTTTAAATTCACCATCAAAGTGGACAAACTGTCTGATGTATCTTTCAGTATTACTTAAGACAGTATTTGAAACTGTTCATTGTGGCTTTAATGGTAATTAAATGTAGATCAAGGTCCTCATGTACCATCAGTAGTTGCTCAGAGGCCTTGATCCACAGAATCAAACACAGCATAGGTGGTTTAAGGTACGTATGATGCAGAACTTTGAAGATTCTTTGTGCCAAATCAAACAACAAACTGTGCAGTAGTAGGTGTAGGTATAGCCCCTGTAGTAGATCTTTCTTTCTGGCAGATGGTTGCATTGGCATAGTGCTTGCTTTCATCTGCATTGCATATGTTTATCTCCTTGAAGTGCCTCTGGAACTATGATATATTAATGAAGCACATCGTAAACACAGAGCCCTGTCTACTCTCTGTCTCCACAGATCCCCAGACAACTCTACACAACAAGATCAGAAAAGTTAGTTTCAGAAATGGTGGACTTTCATCACTGCATACCACACAATGAGGTGAGGACCAAAGACTAAACCCTATATTGTAAATTATTTAAAAGATACATTGAAACTAAGTCTAAAACGTGTAAACTTGAAGGAAATATGGGGATTTAAAGGGGGTGAAAACTGATATTTAGGAAATGTGCCATGTAAAAGTAAGTTACAGCCACTGATTTCACACTTGATAGATATCCAACATGGTTCATAAGCAGTATTTTATCTTATTGTCTAAGACAGTATTGCTAATACTCACCTTTACATCAAATATTTTACAGCTCTATGATGCGTGCAAAAGGTAAAACATCTGTGCATGCTGCCCTTGAAGATTTTTTTTTTTACTCACAACCAAAATCAACCCAAAAGTTTTGTGCATTTAAAGGTGCTATATGTATCGCTACATGGCCAATGTTAGCATTAACAGCTGTTTACTTACCAAGAGCCTCGGTCATAATCAATACAAAAGTAGAGTTAAGAATAGGCGCATAAAGTTTTAGGCCTGTTACAGGACAGAACATGCCATGGCTAGCTGGCTAGCATGCTAACTTCAGTAGAAGGAAAGAAGGGACAGAAATAGAGGCAAAACATTGGATTCGCTCTCCACCACTGGAGACTGCTCTTGGCAAGTGGAGTTAGGTTTGATGCAGAATTTTCAATGTTCCTTTTAGACTCCTAACTAAAAGCTGTTAATGCTAATGTTGGCTATATAGCAATAGCAAAAACGTACATATACTGTAGTACCTTTAAAGCATTGCTCTGATAAATAAAAAAATATAGGAAAAATATGAAATTCTAACCTTCAAATGATTTCCAAATAAGGTCATGAGTGCACAACTCGTGTTGTGTTGTGATTCTGCAGTGTTCTGCAAAGGAAAATATTCTCTTGTCATTTTAATTAAATACCTGATTGATTTATACAATGCATGTAACCTGTAGATGTACTTACAAGGGCATTCTGTTATTTATCATTTGAAAAAGTAGCTCATTTAAGGATGAATCGCTCTCCCTCCTCTCTCTCCTCCAGACATGGCGACTGCCAAATGAATACAGAACATGTTGTCTTTTAAGGGCATCAGATAACGAATGTTTTGAAGTAACGGTTCTTTGATGACACCTGAGGAGAAGCTGACACGGTGACACCGGGTAAAACACAAGGAGTAGGAGACTGAAACTGCTGTTTAACTGTATATGGGATGCATGCGCAGGTGCAGGTACAGTAGACCAGTGACTGAGATTATTTGTTCATAGTGATGAAAGTGTCTTGTTAGACAGGGAGCTATGGATGTTAAGGTGGACTTAGGTTGTCTTAAAGTGGAACCTAATATTTATTTTATATATTGAATGGTAGGAACATTTCCTGTAAACCCTTGGCAAAGGTTGTTCTTTCCTCACAATGAGGTATTTATTATTATTATTATTATTATTTACAAACTGATACACATGGTGGTATCCTCACTTTAGACTGTACAATGTTGTTTATTATAATACTATTCTTGAACATTGTTGTGTCCCAAAAAGAGAATGAATGTATAAACTGTTGACACTGGTCATGACATATTGTGTATAGAAATACTGGCTGCTGTGCTGTGCTGTATGTCTGTCAGTTTGTCTTATTCAAAACAACGTTTCCCACTAATCATGTCTTTTGAGATTTTTTTTTTTTTTTTACACATTTTACATTTAAAAGCAAAGAATAAAATGTTTTTTGCATAAAAAATGACGATGTTTCTTTTGTTTTTGACTTTTTGACTCTAAAATCTTGCTGGGTATGTCTAAGTGAGCCAGATGTGACAAATTTGTAGGGTAAAATAGTGCAAAAAGTGTTTGCAGTCAAATCAAGGACGTGTCCAATTACTGTTTAGTGGTGTTGGTGACGGTAAATTCACTGTAACAGCTGACAACAACTGCACTGCTGCACTGAATAAGCCTTTAAGTCTGTTTTTATCCAGCTGATCACTTAACTGGAGCAGCCTCAGCTCAGTGATGACATCAGCAGTACATCAGGCTTTGTTGTTTAATTAATCTACATGCTAATCTTGTTAGCGGCTATTAGCATCAAGATGTCAAATCCATTTACAGGGAACTGACCACCAACAACTATATTACTACCTTTGTGAATTATCTACAGTAACTTAGCAAGAAAAAACTGAAGAACATGAGGTCATACATTTATTTTCTACAGTAGTCCAGTGCAAAGGCCAAAGTACAACAGACAACCAAGGAGGGAGCATATGAAAATGAATTAGTCACAGTATAGTCGACTGTATCTTCTCAGTAAATAAGTGAGAGTCTAAACAAAGGTAGTGTTTGTTTGTCCAATGGGATGATTGGAACGTTCAACCAACAGAGGAGTCAAGTAATTAACAATTAACAAAATATTACATGAACACACACAACAAACACACACACACAAATTGCATTATTGTCTGAAAAACAACCCCAAAACCCACAAAACGGCAAACAAACTTCTACACTTCCCTTCTTGCATATCAAATAAACAACAATACAAAAAAGTGTCCTTTTCTTCAAGGATTTTAACAGTAAACAGAGGTGTGTGTATGCAGCAGGAAAATAATGGATGGATACAAAGACAAAACTTCTAAGGTGGTGATAAGCATGTCTGAAAGGGAATAAATCTTTCTTAAAAAGTTATTCTGGAAGAAAAATACATTCTGCAACTACATGAAGGAAAAGATATAAGTATTCAATTTGATGTTGTCAAATTTTTAGTAGCTAGAGTTTGAAATATAATTAGAATCTATTATGTTTTACTTATAAAATACAGTATAATAGATATATTTTAGAAATATAACTTTTTAGTTGTATGAGCTTCTGTCCATGGTGTCATGTTTAAGTACAAATCGGATATATTTAAAGACATTACATGTAATGTAAAATTAATAATTATAGTCTTATTATTCAGACAACTTGAAAGACAAGACTGTCACACATTATTAAAAGTGTCTCTACACATTTGCTCTAAAAGTCTAATTTTTTGTCCCTATAGCAGACCATTAAGGTTTCAGGTGTACAGCTAAAGTAGATTAGATTACGCACCAATTAAGACTTCCTTGGTGTTGTGCAGTGATATTGCATTTTAAGGCCTCACAGTGGGATACTGCACTCAAGCACAGACTGAGATGAAGACTGAACACAGATGCTAATGCTACACCAATAAGGAAGGTGTTCCACTGCAAAATAAAGATATAAAAAGTGAAAATAAACGACATACAGGTAGTTCAAAAGGAGATGATTCAGCATCTTCTCTCTGTGGTAACTGCTTCCCATCCCACAAACCACAGGTGCACTGTGCTGCCCTTTAATGTGCATGTTCGTGTTGGTGAGCGTGTGTGTGTGTGTGTATATGTATCAGTGTCATGTTTCAAAGTGGTGGTTGTGCGCTCTGGTTCACTTGAGGAGACTCTGGAGCATGGCGGTGGCGTACGTGGGGCGGGCCTGCTTGTTCTCGATGGCTTTCTTGAGGTACTGAATTCCATCGCAGCGTTCCCAGATTTCTTCAAACTGCCTGGGAAGGATCTCCGCCCCCCTCTTCCTGGTCAGGCCCGTCTCCTCCAGGCTCAGCTCGCACATCTCCATGTCGTCTTTGCCTGAGCGGTGGGAGGAATGAGGACAGAGGTTTACTGGCAGGACGTGTGCACGTGTAGACGTATTCTGATAACAAACATGGTTTGCCAGAATCACCCAAACACTTGTATGTAAAGCATATATAATAGTACTAAAACTATTTAAGGATTTTAAAGCCTTTCCTTAGATTTATATATTTATATATCTCTGGGTTTTGTAATATTAATAAGACAAAACAAAGGACTGAAAGAGCTTGAGCATTTGTCACTCAATTTTTGGTGACATTTTAAAGACTAAGGCAACATTAGGTTAACCTTAATAAATCTGAGGCATCACAAGATGAATACAGGGATATGAAAAGGAAAAAACCACTCTGTTACACAAAACTATGTTATATTTAATATTTTTAAATCTTATTTTTATTATGTTTCTTGTGCAATAGTTGATACTTTTATAAGTTAGGCCTTCAAAATTCAACAATTTGTAAAAGATTTAAAACTCTTGTCAACACTAAAGACATGCTGCACTGTATAACTTATGGAGCTGGGACAAGTAGACATAACTATTTTCATGGGTCCAAGGCCAGTGGAGTTTGAAACTATTAGACTAAATGATTAATTGGTAAAACAAAAAATATATAAATCATTCAATGAATGAAAATAAGGCATCTGCAACCCAAAAAAATAAATATGTTTTTCTTTGAGATATTGTCTCTAGAAAATGACTGAAAGCAAAAGCTGCTGACTCACCTGCGACCAACACAATGGGCTGTTTGTCTGGGTGAAGCTCCATCTGTCTGGCTATCCAGGGCCCATCGAAGTGGGCGTACCACCAGCCCTTCTTCTTATTCTGGGGGTCCTTGTACTGATCAGCGGGCCGGATGAAAGGAATGCGGAAATACCGTTGCTGGCGGTTCATGGCCACTTCCTGATGCTGGGCCGTCATCGGAGGAGCTGGGTTCTGTTCAGCTGCAGAGGGACAGTGAGACAGAATGTGATTATACAAATACTCCATCTTAATAAAAGTGTAAAAGCTCTCCAGAGTAACATTGTATAACACTGTGTAGTATTCGCAACAAAACATCTGTCATTTGGTTTCAAATACACGTGACCTTAGAACACTCATGTTTTTGCGTGTTTTACTAACACAAAAACTCACCAAGCAGGGCAGAAAACAAAGTATAAAGCTTTCAAAACATACAAGATCAAAAAGGACCCAGGAAATGCCCAAGTAAATACCACATGGAACAGCCAGGTAAAGCAGCTTTTAGCCTCTTATGAAATGGCCCTGATAAGACCCTTGCTGCATCAGTGGAGGCCAAGAACAGGATCTAAATATAAGGCAAACAAAGCGCAGCCAGTACGGCTTTCAGGAGCTATCATATCAAAAGAGAAAGGCAAGTAAATATAGTGAAAGTAGAAGCAACAGTGAATCTAATGTTCCCATTCCCCATCAAACTTAATATTTATTTTTAAGATGAAAAAGAAGGGAAATGCAGAGAACCGGGAAGCTTTCAAGCAGCTAAATAACATTTGTGTGTGTGTGTGTGCGCGTGTGTGTGTATTTGTGGCACAGACCATGCTTGGTTGAGCTGAGAATGAAATGAGCAGAGCAGCGAGCTGTCATACTAGCAGCCGCTGAACCTGACGAGGCACGGCTGGCAGTTACTTGCTAATTAGAATAAATATTTCTGACAGAGCCAGGCAGAAGGCGGCTGCATTTTTAGGCCCTGGCGTTTCGTCGGCTAATTGAATGTTAGAAAACACAGGCAGGTTATTTGTGCAGGTCGCTAATTCCTGCCGATGAAAGCGAGAGGCGAAAGTGGAGAAAATAGACACTTGTCACCTGTAAGCCTAACGTGCCTGAGGCGAGGTGTGCACCTGTAAATGTAGAGCACGTTTATATGCTGCTTTATAGGAGAGTGCACAGATTTGTGCTTGTATCTGCAGGCGACACTTTACAATGAAAGTAATTTAGAGCAAGAGAGCAATACTGAGAGCACCAACCGTAGTCAGTGACAGATTTAGGAGCCCGCTGATCACTTCCGTCATCGTTGCGTTTCTTGTTCTTGGACTTCCATGCGTGATAGACCTTCAGACGACGGTGGAACTCCTCTCTGCAGGCTGCCAGCAGCTCAATGTCTGTTCACACGACAGGACACCAGTGAGTACTCAAATAATGGCAACAAGCAAAAACTGATGGCAACTCTGTGACATACTAAGAGAGACATGAGACATACAAGTGTGACTTATCGCTTCTAAGATGTTTTCTCTACATTTATCATTTGTCTAATTGCAATTCTGTCTGTAAAATGTGACACTGGGATGAAGAAATTCATTTGCATCTAAAGGATCTGTATTGTTTTACATCAGGAGTAGTTCAGTGACTTCTGTAAAGTTGGTGGTTTCACGAGAGACCAAAAAATCATAAAAATTGAAGCATCCTGACTTCTGATCCCCAGACTGGGTCAAACTCAAAAAAACACACTGGGTCTTACATTTCCTTTAGTATATAGGACAGTGGAGAGAGACAGGAAACAGGGAGAGAGAGCAGGGAAATGACATGCAGCAAGGATCAGGAGTCAAACTGGGGACCAGCTGCTCAGGGCACTAAGGCCCATGTGGTACGCATCCTAACCATTCAGCTATACATACAGTTGTATGTATTGTAGGGGCGGCACGGTGGTCGCCTCACAGCAAGAAGGGTCCGGGTTCGAGCCCTGGGCTTTTCTGTGTGCAGTTTGCATTCTCCCTATGCGTGTGTGGGTTCTCTCCGGGTACACCCGCTTCCTCCCACAGTCCAAAGACGTGCAGCTTAGGTTAATTGGTGACTCTAAATTGCCTGAGGCGTAAATGTGGTTGTTTGTCTATATGTGTTGGCCCTGCGATGGACTGGCAATCCGTACAGGGTGCCTCTCGCCCCTTGACAGCTGGGATAGGCACTATAGGTAATGGATAAGCAGTATAGGTAATAGCTGGATGGACGTATTGCATTGACTGACATTTTTCTTGTAAGTATTCTTTTAAAATATGAACACTTTTAGGAAAAAATATTGTTTTGTGTCAGAAACATTTTTAAAAGGTTGGTTGGAATGTTGTTTACAATACTTGGTGTTGCAGTGATTTGGAAGTCGCATGACTAATTGTTGGTTTGTGTGTATAAAGAAATCAGAAACAACCTCAAATACCAACCGGAGGAAATAGCTGAAAACATTCAGGGACTAATGCGTGGCGTATTGGATAATAAGGGGTTTGAGGGGCTTACAGTGTGTTTTCCTCTCCATGATGAAATACAAAGAAAACATCCAGAACATACACTACTTTTAGAGAAAATAAGGCTATAATCAGTCAGACATCAAACACAGCTTTTTGGTATCACCACCAGCTCAACCAACACAAATGGGTTCCACAAATTAGCCAGATGTCCTTAGAATCCCATCGGGGATATCAGTGCCCCTAACACTGATCAGAGTACTGTATACAGTGGCAATTATTAAGGCGTCGGCGAGGGAGCCAGCAGAAAGGCATCTGCTTTTCATGCTGACTGAGGAGAGGGTTGGCTGGGAATGACTAGGAAGGGCAGAAGTCTGCCATCCTCCGTAATGGTGATAATTTCCTCTCTCCGCCACTAAAACGCACGCTGATGAGCCGTAGCAGCTGTGGGAACATCTCTCGCACAGGCCTTTTGATTTTCTCAGGCAAGACATCGTGAGTCCACACTCTGGTACAGCTGCAGCCTCAGCTTTTTAGCAGTCACTTTGGCTACTCAGTGCAGATGAAAAACTGGTGCCACACATCAATAGGGAACAAAAGTGCCAAAGCATGAGCTGCTGCTGAATCATTTAATGTGTTCTTTGGAATGAAGGAGGGCAAAGATGTGTATCGTGCATCTCACTAAGAGCTCCGCCACTTCGATCTGTTTGTAGCGGCTGGTTGGATACACACACACACACACACACACACACACATTTGTAAAAAGCGCCATTGTGCTGAACTCTGGGTGTGTTCAGTGATCTCTCACCACAGGAGGTGTTGATGACATCTCGCAGCTCAGCATACTTCCACTTGCTGAGGTCATACTTTTTCACGCCGGCAGCAGCTTTGGTCGCCTGCACCTGAGGACCCCTGTGGCACGGGGAACAGATGAACGTGGGTGAGAGAGAGAAAAAAGAAAAGGAAAAAAAAGTGGGTGTGAAGACAGGTACAGTAAGCGTGACAAGGTGAAACAGATGCCTCGCTTCCTTCAAGCCCTCCTCATTGTCTCAGCCGATTAAATTCACATTAGAGGCCGGTCAGCAGGGGAGCTGAGGAGCAGAGTTTGTCCATATCCTTGCAGCCTTACTGTTTCAGCTCCACTTACAATAAAGCAAAGCTACTCTAATGTTACAGCTTGCCAGATGCCAGCTTACATCTGCTGGCATTTTTAGTACCTTTGTTCCAGACTTACGGTAACAGGAATGTGAGATGACTGAAAAACAAGGAGAAACCATGCAGCACTTTAATATAGAAATCAAACTGACAGCAGAGTTTCAGCTACTTAGCCGACTGCTGCAGCAGGTCTGGGCTCCTGTCTCCAGCTTCCCTGCTGAGCTGAAGCTGCTAATTCAATCATACAAGGGATTTACCTCCTCTATTTACAGTCGGCGTAGCAGCTAATGTCTCAGTGTGAAGGATTACTGATCTACAGAAACATTAGCCAGATTAGCATCACCATTCATTATTCATACTGAGTGGAAAGATGATTTCTGATTGAGACACGTGCCAGTGTGTGATAGTGATGAACCAAGGCTCAGGCTTTACTTATGCTGTAGGCAAGGAAGAAAAAAAAAAAAGTAGTGGAAGTGCGGTGACGGCCGGGGCTTTGCTTTTGGCAGTAGGTGAACAGGAAATAGATGGTTGGAGGACGATGAAGGTGGAGGGAGCCCGAGGTCTTCTGCCAGCGATGGCAGCCAGTATGTATACTTCTACCGCACGCATGCTTTCATGTGCTTTAGCTCTGCGGCGTGCGCGTGCAACACACGTGGCTTTTGGAGTGTCTCTCTCTCACTCTCTCTCTCTCTCGCCACTCGGTTGCCAGGGCTCAGCTGAATCACAGGGATAGTGGGAGACACATGCAAAAGTGGGCCCTGGATGCCTGAGCCAACACTGACAAGATTACAGGCTTTTGGATCAAATGTAATTCTGTGCTCACCGGACCTGCAGATAAGGACCACACAGGCTTTCAGAGAATGTCTCCTGGCTTTAAACACAGAGAGGAGTTGTGGAAATTCAGTCCCACGGATGATGGGAAAGTATCCGAGTTCAAAGGCTTAGGGTTATGGAGAGGGTAGCTACAACATACTGTATTTAAACTTACAGTAATGTAAGACAACAGTTTATACAATGTTTTCAACAACTGGCTGTGTACAAAATCACTCCCCACTCACTATATAGTGCACTATCTATATATTTATAGGTGAGAAAATGCATCAACAAGGACTAATTTTGAACACAGTTAGTATGTGGGGTACATTAAACTGTAGGTAAACACAGTAACAGCTCTATGTGTCGGGCTAATATACATTACCTGTTAACCTTTGTAATAACACATTCTGAGGTGTCCTGACATAGAAAATAATGAAGCATTCTTTTCCTCCACCTTCTTAGTTATTTTTGTCTCTACCAGGATGCACTGTCTGGTATTCACTTCACAACTGTGTGTCTGCACAAGTGCTGAGCTCACTCCCAGCACTAGAGAATAAACATAGTGCCATTAATCTGCAACTGCAAATTTTACACATTACATATTTTATCTTGGTGTTAACAAAAACAGAATATTCTGAGGTGTTGTCAGGGAGTAAGTATTTGCTAACAGCTATCTTCGCGTACAGCAAAGACTCTTAACACCTGCTAATTAAAAGCTGATGATATCACTAATGAGATTTAAGGTGGAAGCAGAGTGGGTGAGTGAAGACCTGCAACAAAATCTCTGCTTGCAATTATCGGACAGTTATGAAGCAGTCATTTAAAAAAATGTGTCCATTGCAGAGGATATGAACACCTAACAAGCTAAATTTGTAAATACTGACGGGACAGGGGAAGCACATATGTGAGCTTGTGCTGTGCACCAGCACTGCAAAGAACAGACAGGCTTCAAACACTGTAGACTCATGCAGAGCCAATTAAGATCAGAGATTTAGAAAGATCACATCCTGTACATTCTCATCCACCTCTCATTTATGATTTGCTGTGCCATCATTTTTTTAAAAAAGTAATCAACAATCACTCATAATCATCCTGTAAATCTCACGATTCAATACATCCAGATTTGATTGGTGATTTCTTAAAATCGAAGGATTTTTCTGTTGGCTTTGCATTGCTGGTATAATCTTGCATCTATTTTAAGCAGCTGAGAGATTTAGGTCTATGATAGAGATTAAAACAGACAGTGAGGGAGGGAGGGGAGTGATTATAAGTGGTGTTAGGTTTGCTTGGATATGGGCAGTCACAGAGAGCTGCACTGATCTCTTACATGGCTCTGGCTGAGGATGAGGAGATAGGAAGATCTGAAAAAGGCTCATCACTGGGAGAAAACACAGCAGAAACTCGGTTACACACACGCATGCTCAGGTCATTGCTGCTTGTTCACTGTGCGCTGCATACTAGCAAACGTGTGCCTTGTGTTTTACGTATACAATACCTGCGCAGGCCCGCGTCCGTCTGCCCCTCCTCTGTGATCAGCTCCGCATCGCTCTGGGCGATTCTCATGGCTAACTCCCTGTCTCTCCTCTCCTGTTCCAGGATGGCGGTGCGCTGGACCTGCTCCTCGCGCTCCAGAGCCAGCTGGATTTCCAGCTCCGCCTGTAAACATACACTTCCGCTCTTAATGTGACTTTATTAAATCTACTAAAATCTAGATCTAAATACCAGTGCTACCATGTGTGCCAAGCCCCTCATAACAATTGGAGCACTGCTGTGTGCCCAAGCCTGATTAGGTCTATTTATCCAGGTTGTAGGGCTGCTAATAAAGCTTTACTGGTCATTTGTCTAGACAGGGCAGACAACAGTGCATACAAGAGACAAGCACTCGCCAACAATCAGTAGATAGGATTGATCCAGATTGAAACTCCAGGTTGTTTTTATTTTGCACTTCAGAGAAATAATAGTACAAACTTTACTACAGTATAACTAGCCAACAGGCACCTGGAGGGAATTTATATGTCTAAAACTAAATGAATCAATAAATATATCTATCTATCTACATCCTGTGTATCCATCTATCTCCTTATTGAAAGCCACTAATGAGATCCACAATGGATCCTTTTCTCTGAGGATTTTTAAATATGAATACATTTCCAGTTCAGAATATATTATTCATACTGTAGAACAGTCTAACCAGCAGCTGTGATACATGACCAGACTGAGGCATGAGAACAAAAACTGAAATCTATGATGGTTCCAGTATGAATGTTGATCTGCATTTTTTTTTTTTTAAGTCCAAAGCAAAGATTTTACCCTAAATCCCTAAATCTCTCTTGGTTCTCTCTATGAACACATTTCCTAAATAAGTCAAATGAAATTCACTGTTTGCAGAATAAGGCCTGTGAGATGCAGTGACTCACTCACAAGTGAAAAAAAAACAGCATAAAAACAGCACTGGAAACTACTGCAAACGATAACACACGCAAAGCCTCCAATTGAGTGTGCTCCCCCTTTAAGAAAATAAATACTGCAGAGTCAAAGACTGGACAGTGTAGCATAAATTAGGTTAGGTTGAAAGACACCATGATAAAAAGTTTGGAGAGAGCAAGATATAGCGCTAGACTGACCTTTGACACAGCAGAAAATAGCAAAGAACACAAAGTGAAATGCTACTGAAGTCAGAGCAGACACCCTTAGAAAGTTTACTGCCGCAGCTTTGAGCCTTTGAGCTGGGGATAAGCAAACTTTTTTGCAAAGAGTCTCCTGAGACAGCCTGGTGTCAACTGTCTCACTGCTGGAAAGAAAAAAAAAAAGACAGCATGCAAATGTCCAACTGGCCTTAGGTGAATAAAAAAGAGCTGTAGACGTACAGAAGGTGTGACGTGCGCTTAACAGATGGATGAATAGATGGTGAGGAAAGGTGAAGAGGAGGAGCGGGTGAGTGTAATAAAAGGGCCAGAGGAGAGAAATATCACTGAAGCAGATCAGATGTGATTGAGTGCAACAGGTGCAGATGGATTCATGTGAGAAAAGTGTGGATGAGAGTAAAAGGTAAAATGATAATAAAACACAGGACGCTGTATGGAGGGATGAAGTAGTTCAGTTGTGGAAGTGGAATCATCAATCAAGACCCTGTGGAAAAACCCTCTGGGAATCTGACCAACGGCATGACCAGGCTGTTGCCGTGGGAGACCAAAGAGCAAATGAATGTTTCACTCAAAGCGGAGAGCAGGCAGAGTTTACCATGGAGAGGACACATGAGCATGACTTTTTTTCCTGCCCATTAACTACAGCACCAACAAACTTCATACTACATCATTGGAAGTTGTGGGCTTCATTTGTAAGCTCAGTATGGTGCTGTCTAAAAATCTACTTCAAGAGACATGAAATTTGCTTTAAGTTGAGTTATTGTTATGGCGTTGGACTGTTTTCTTGATGTGCTCGGATGCTTACGGAAAAGTTACAGTCCATATTGTTGATGAATACATACTGGTACTGGTACGCTTTTCAACTAATGATTCTGAAGTCTCTGATGTTGAAGCCTCCTTTGTTTCCATTTTGGTGGCAAGTAATGATTCTAATCTGTTTTCATTGTCAGTTTGGAAAACGTATTCAACCTTGAAACCACAGTTTACCAGAAACAATACTGCACATTATACTGTGGAAACAGATCCAAATGAAGGTCCTGCTGAGTCTGGGATTAGGATTAAGTCTAGGAAACCATCTTGGTTAAATGTGATTATAACAGCAGGGTTTGAGTGGTGAGTCTCTCTACAGGGGGTAGGGGTTAGTTACCTCACTTTGTTGGGGGGGGGGGTACACATGAAGCTTTGAGGACACTGCAGGTCTTGAGTTTAAAAAAAAAGCCCATTGAGTGTGATCCAAACCTGTATAACTTTCTCCTCTTCCTCTCTCTTTTTCCTGTCCTCTTCCTCCTGCTTCCTCTTCAGCTCCATCTCTGCTTTCCTATAAGAGAAGTAGAGAAGGAAAATACATATATATTGGTCTCAAATCATCTGCCATTACATTTACCAAAACATCCACTGATAATCCTCCCCTCGCCGCCACTTACAGTCTTCTATCCTCTTCCTCCTGTTTGCGTCGCTGCTCTTCCTTCTCCCTCCCCTTCCTCTCTTTCTCCATCTCCTCCTCGATGCGTTTCAGCCTCTCGCTCTCCTCCTGCTCTTGCTTCTTCTTTTGCATGGAGGAGAGCAGCTGCTCTGAGCGTTTCACCAGCCCCTGGTACTCGGAGTCGATCTCTTTCCGGGTCATCACTTTGGCCTGGGGGTCAAGAGAAGGATCAGCATGGCAGGTGATAGTCACAAAATTAAGACCTACTCTTCATTTCTTTATCCAGCTGTTAGATCAATTCTCAGCCTCGGGCCTCAGTGGAGTTCAAAGCCAAGGTTTGCTTTGAGCAAGAATATCTTTTACTACAATAATATCTGGTGAGATTCCCACAGGATGCTTAACACATTTTTCAGAGTTTGTTTGAATAATATTTTACCCCTTGACTCCTTTCAGGGAAATATTCAGGAAGTGACACTGGGTGCACCCAGACTCCCACACACACACTCTGCTGTTAGCATGGCACAACCTTCCCATGTGGCAAAAAAAGGGGGAAGGTGCTGACTGACACAGAGCCTGTCACTTGCACACCGGCAGCCACAATGCTCAATTCCCCACTATGTTTGTCAGACAATCTGGGTGGAGAGGGGGGGTGGGGGGTGTCACCCCATTGTGATGATTCATTAGAGTGAGTCTCTAAGAGGGAAGGGAGGGAAAATGACAAGGTCTTGTCCCCAATGTACACAGGCCTGAATGACAGCCATTGGCATCTCATGCATTATTCACTCCAGAGACGCCACGCTAGGAGCAGTTTCTGAGCACTCGCGGCGCCACGAGTGTCCACGGTGGGGCTGCTAATGGGCTAACAGAGGAACGTAGGAGAGGTGGAGAGGCTGATTGTGGCAGAGGGAGTAGAGAAAAGGGGGTCAGGAGTCACTGGTGCATCAGTGTCGGCCTGGATACCTCTGCACACTCCAATCATACCTGTTGATTACATACAGTCGACGACAGAGTACGAAGTGTCAGTACCCAAATTTCTGGATAGCATGTGGATGTGTTTGCGAGGATTTGCTGTACCTAGAAGGTCCAATAAGTCTGCTGCTTATTGCACAGGGAGAGCTGGGATTTCACTAACCAAGTTTGATCATGTAAACAGCCTCACTAAATTAAATTATTGGAGAGGAGAGGGTTTCTTCTTCACCTAGCTCTTCTTTTTATCCTGAGGTGATTGAAAATATTGATTCTGAGAGAAAGAATGAGAAAAGGGCACGGGGCACTTAGGAAAAAAAAGAAAAAAAGAAAGCATAGTGTACAGCAGGAGACGACCGGTTGTACCGCAAAAGCTACAGGTGCGAATGCAGGGGAAGCATATCTGAGGCAGTCGTGCCTAAAGGCAGGTGTGTGCTCTGAAGAGTCCTCACCGGAGCAAAAACACAGTCAAACACCTGTCAATGACTCACCTTTATCTTGGCTAACAGAGCGTCTATGGAGGCGGCCAGCTCTTGGATCTGTTTGGCCATCTCCTGTTTGCTCTCCTTCAGCCCGTTTACCACCTCATTGAACCGTTCCATGTGTTTCTTCAGGTTTCGAACCTTTACCATGCCATCAATGCTGCGAGGAGAAAGAAAAATGCAAACTGACATATGGAAGCGACATTAACAATTTAGAGGAAATGAAGAGTTTAATTCAAATGGACACGAAGTAGAGGAAGTGGCAAACTTATAAAGGAAGTGATTAAGCGCAAATGAATCGTTATTTAATGACTGTGAAATAAAAAAGTCCCATTTCCAAGTAGAAATTCTGTGTGTCCGTTAAGTGTTAGTGACAATATTTTTTGAACCTTTTAATATCAAAATCCCTCTTTTGAATATAGTCTTTTCTCTTCCTGTAAAAAATAAAAATATTTTTGATGACTTATGTTGAACTGACTTATGTAAACATAATTTATCCAAATCAAAAGTGATCTGGATTTCACGACTTCAAGACAAGAAAAGTGTTTTTCGGAATTTCTCCTGGTTTCCCTGGTGTCTCAGCCTCCCTGGTCTGTCTGTCTGTGTGTGTGTGTGTGTGTGTGTGTGTGTGTGTGTGTGTGTGTGTGGGTGGGGGCGTGGCAGGTCTCCTGCCTCACCTATTGGCCATGGTTATCCTGCACACCTGCAGCTCGTTGGGCAATCAGGAAGCTGAGTACAAGAACCCCAGCTTCCCAAGCACTCCTCGCACTGCAGTGACTGTAGCTGACCCTGTCTGTAGTTTATTGTAAAAAAAAATGTGCCTGACCGTTAGCTTGTAGGTCATAGTAGCAAGCAGAGCAATATCAAGGGTCTGAGGTGCATTGTTTGAATGCTAGTTGATGAAAACGTGGTTTATTCTTCCAAGACAGCACGGTCGCGCTCTTATTTACTGATTCACCCCCCATGTTCTACCTTCTGATCTAGCAGTGTGGGTGGAGGCCAAAAGTCCTCTACAGCTCTGTATCACGACATATTTCTCACCCTGTATTCGAGCAATTTAAACCCCCTTGTAACTGCCGTCTGCCTGCATGTTCTATTTCACTGGGGAGTACATTTCATTACACTGTGGTTTCACTTAAAAAACCCTTTTAAATCTTTTAGAGATTTTACTCATTTCAAGGACAACTTAGGGTACCTTTTTCTGTCTTTCAAAAATAGATGTATTGTATTGTAACCTTGCTACATGAGTGTTTGCAGGTATTAAACATTTCCACATGCATCCATACGAATTCTGCCACTGACAATTAAAATCAGGTTTTTAAAAAAAAGCCATCTGAAAAGCCATCATCTGGGCGACTGCTCTCACCAGATCCATTTTTTTCCCCCAAATGTAACCCAACACAGCAAAACATGCTGTGTTTCCCAAAGCAGTACAGTGAGACATAATTTCTCCACAGATGACTTTTGAGATTGATTTGAACTCCTAAATTCACAATGAGAGAAAGCCATCAAAACCCACCAAGCGTGAATCCGTTTAAATAAAAAGCACACATGGGGAGTGGAGGGTAAAAGGAAAAAACAAAGAGAAGAGCAAAGGGCACAGACAAAACAGAAAGATGGCAAAATGATGCATGTGCGTGTGTAAGTGTGTGTGGGTTCTTACCGTGGCTTATGCTTCTTCTTGCACAGCCACATGCGGACGGTCTTCTGAATCTTAATGCAGGCCAAGGCTCTGTAGCTCATCTTGTTCCTAACTGTTGAAGATGAGGAAAAAAAAGAGGATTCAAACAAAGATGTACAAAATACTTATTTGTAGAGGACACACACATCTGCATAACTTCATTCATTTATATACTTGTTCCTAAGGCTATGTGAATCCTGCCTTAGGTATTTCACACAAGGTATGCCCACGCAAGATTCAAATAAAACAGAAAATGTGACAGAACTTGATGTCAGAAAGCCACGAGAACTACTCACCTGCAAAGCTAGAATTATGACACAGCTAACAATACAGCTACATATAAACTCCTATAATGAGCACTAATTGATCAGGCATGCACAGAAACAAGTAATGCAGTGTATATGCTATACACACTCTCTCTCATCTCACACATCTACACGCACGAGCAAATGAAATTGCAGTAATAAGGTGAAGTGTGGAAGGAAATAAATGACCAGGACCAGGGCCATAAATTTCCTCAGGTTACTTATGCAAGAAGTGTGTGGTCAAGCAGAGGCAATGTTCTGTCATAACTGTAATGTAATTTCATCTGATGCTTTTACACAAATAAGCAGAAGCCAGCCTGCGCTTTGTTAAATGGTGGAAATCAATAACTGTATGTGTGTAATGGTTCAAGGAACTGCTTTTAAAGTACTATTCCATATTGCTAGAGGCTGCCGCTTTCAATATTCAGAATGAATGGAGAAGTGTGAAATATGATTTAGTGTAGCTATCAGAGCTGAATAATAAACTGTGCGAAAATGACAAAGAATCTTACGGTCCCCCACTGGAAAGTGAAATAGCTTAACTAACATAAATATGTTTTTGCCATTGGAAATGTTTGTGTAGGAGTCACTTTCTACAGCTGATAGAGTTGCTAAGAAGCGTTCGGTGAGATGTGGGCGGTTTTCCAATGCAAGACTTTTTTCACTGTATAACTAAAGCACTACGATCTAAAATATGGAAGTGAAAATGATGACTTTAAAGGTTGGGTCTCTACCTGAAACATAACCTAACTCATAGAAAAGCAACATTCAATAATGATTACATTTTTTTTTTCAAAGTGTGGCAAATTATCTCACCTAGAATACACTATGGTTTGAGAGGTATTGCAGACAAAAACAAAAGGACAATCAAAATAATTTCTAAACTACAGTGCAGATGTGTTTGAGGTTGGATTTTACATACGTTTGATGACAGACAGGCTGCACCACTGGACCTTCTTCCAGCGACTGCACACCAGCCACTTGTTGACTTTCTTCAGCAGCTCTGCCAGGTGGTCTGGATCAGACTTCATGATCTGGTCAAACTCTGCAAACTGATGCAAACACAAACACATATAAAGCAGTAATACGTTGCAGTGTATATGTTACATAACGACCTGCATAATCAAGGTGCAATTCATTTTCCTGACTTTACTGACTTACCTTTCCAGGACGGAAGAACACTCTGGTCAGTCCGAACTTAAAGTCATTGTCATTCAGTCCCAGAGCTTTGAACAGAGCCTGCAGAGGAGCAAATTCACATTCAGTGACACAGCAAGACTGTATATATGGTAAGAATTTAGGGCAGTATACTCTTATTCTATATTAGTTAATTATTTCCCAAATGGGTCAGTGTGGCTATAGGCTTTTAAAAAAATTTAATTACACAACTAATTAGGCTTTGTTTTAAACAATTAGCTTGTTATTTAAACGACAGCACACTTTGTATTTCTCCACTGATGGAGAAAACTAATGTAATCCCACCTTGCAGAAAAGTCGTGGATTCAGTCGTGTGAGTTTATCGGGCATGTATTGTTTGTACATGTTGTAGAGTTCGTGGAAGGGGGCTCGGGAGGGGAAGCCTCCCTGCATCAGGTCCAACACTGACACCATGCCTAATCAAGACAAACACACAAAGAAAGTAAAAATGGTTGTGGACATACAAAGGGTTATCAAAGAGAAACAGGATTGCCTGAGGATGAATGCCTGAGTTTAAATGGGTTTTTTAGAGCCATATGAAGCAAATAACACACTCCCCAACTGGATTCAGCCTTTCCAAAAAATGACTTAATGTGACTTGAAACTACAGTGCACAGTGCAGAATGCCAACATGGACAAACTGCTATGCTATAATAAAGTCAAATGCCTTCTGAGGCTTTTCCAGTCACTACAGTTTAACAAAATGTAACCTTTGTGGGAGAAATTGGGAAGAAATGTAAATTTAAATGTCTAACATTCCTAAAAAACTGAAGGCTTTCCTGTTTGAACTAAGGTCCAGCAGTCTTATTTACTCATCCTGAAGATTGTAAATTGCGAATGCAACACCTTATTAAAAAGTCAACAGTACTGTACATATCATACATGCTGCTTTTAGACCTACCTGAGCACTGCAGCTGTGAGAGAATCAGGGCTCCCTCAAACTGGTGGCTGACCATCTTCAGGTTGGGTTTCACACAGCGAATGAAACTTGAGCCCTGCACACACACACACAAAGATTAATCAGGAACAATTGATCTGTCTCGGCACGGTGCTTCTCACTCTGCGTCTGAAGTCGTCTTTATAAATTGGCACCTGAGTGAAAACGTGTGCAGTAGCAGTAATGTAATAAGTTAACACATCCCATTACATGCTTTATATTGAAAAGGGTAATTTATATTGATTCATAGCAGGAAAGAAAAAAAGATTTTTCTACAGAACCCACGATGAAACGAAGTAAATTTTACTCACAGTGCTGCGAAGCTTCTCCAGCAGCAGGTTGAGTTGAGTCTGTGTGTGTGGAAGCAGACAAAAAGAAGTGTTTAATGATGATTTGTTTTTAATATTTGTGATGAAGGTCGCCAAAACAGGAAGGAAAACTGCAAGGAAAACTTAACTTGCTTATTATGAAACAATACCAGCAATGCATACAGAAGATACTGTGCATCAATGTATGACTTGAATGAATTATAAAACAAATGCAGCCTGGGAGAAAAATTTTAAAGCAGCTTCATACTGCTAAAAAAAACAGATTCTTAATACTATGTCCAGCTAAAGACTGTTCATTTTGACAGATGATATTTATCACCAACATGTTATTAAAATGAACACGTCTAGCCCCACTGGCTATTGGTGCCATTTTGAAACATCATCTTTGTCTGGTGCATTAGTGATAAAAGCAAAGAAGCCACATTAGTAATGAAGAAACCTCAAATCTGTTGAAAAAGCTGCTGAAAGTTGAGTACTTCTGTCTCTTTTGCAAGACACCCTGAATGCCTCAGTCTTTCTTTCTCTCCTCCTTTTTTCTAACTCCTCTCTATTACACCTCAAGCTGACTTTATCCAGCTTTATCCACCAAGGGAGGTTTTCTCAGTGGAAAGAGTGGGGAGACTGGAGGAGACCTAACAGGGGGACCCTGAATAAGGAGGAGAAAGAGGGCTGGGAAGAGGAGTGGAAAGGAGAAAAGTTACAGAAAAGGTCTGGAGATTAGAGTTAGAGTTACTGTTAACTGTTTCAGGGCAAATTTCACATCTTTAGGCCTTGTACATCTTTATCACTGCATTTTTGTTTAAGTCGTGGACAACAAATTGTCAACATACATGTTTCCCCTGTTATTTCATGCATCAATTGTTTATTAGACATAATAGTCTCAAACTATAGACAAAACTATGTAAAAATAAATCTAAAAAGGAAGCCAGTGTAATCCAAAAATTCATCATTAGTGTAAGAGAGTACATTCTTTTCATTATTCACTACAGTGAAATTATATATAAAGTATTATCAAACTATAAATGAGCAGGTTTTATTCCGTTTCGGGGACAAACTCCCGACAGTCACGCTGACCTTGAACTTGTTGCCAACGCTGATGAAGCTGAGCTTGCCCGCCTTCTGTTTGGAGTCCTTGGTGGTGTTGGAGTTCTCAAACAGCTCTCGGACAAATTTGTCTTTGGATTCGCACACTAAGCTCTCCAGGGACATGTGGAGGGCGTCGTTGTTCTTCTCCACGAACCGAGTCTGTGGTTATTTTACAAGCAAGAACACAAAACATCAGCGATGAATTCATCAACAGTGGAAATAATCATTAGTTAGATGCTTAAAATGTGTTTAGTTAGCTTTAACTGCTAGTAACTCCACTGCCTTATGTAACTGGTATCTATGCAAGACAAGCAGAAGTATCTGGAGAAGAATATTCTACAGTGATACTGCATTTTGTGAACACCACTCAGCTTCAATAGCTCTACAATAAGATTTGTGTTAAGTATGAACCGTTTCATAGCAGACTGCTCCAGCAAAGTGCCGGATGATAAAGCCCTCGTCATCTCGGAGATTCCTGTGAATGGTCAACTTCGACTTCCTGGGAACCTAAGTGGGAGAGGAAGAAAGCAAATCATATTTAATGACAGCACTAAAAGACATATCTATTGATTTCACTCCAACCCTATCCATCACCATCTCTACAGAAGAAACTTGTTTAGCCACTCCGCTATTGAATGAGGAGGGCTGGTTTGAAGAATGAAACATTCAGATCAATGAAGTGCAGTGAAATCCAGCAAAAAAAGGGGATATTCTCACAAACTTTGTGCAGGGTAATTTGTAGTTATTTAATATGTTTACTTGTATAGATATACGAGGAAATAACAACTGCATACAGTTGAGATATAGTTTATAAACACCATATTCATCTTATCTGGCTCAAGTGTTATAAAGGACCCCAAAAAGTACCAACATTATTGTTATAAAATGTGGCAACCAGCATTTTTAAGCTCCATTAGCTTCATCAGTGAGAAGAACCATAATAAATTATCCTTAAGTGTGAAACCTGAATAGCAGAAATGTTAGCACTTTAGATTAAGATTAATGTCTTTCATCCAATTTAATGTATAGAACGGCGCGTTTGTGGGTAATATCTCTCCCTGCAGTTGAGTGTGGCTGCAGCAGGCCACCTCTAATCTTAAGGTTGAATTGGTGTCAATGCTACATTTCTGAAAGGATTACATGCTTGCAGAGATACAGCGAGTGACGAACAATGGCGACAAAGACGGAGACAGAGGGAGGGAGCCGTACTGTGCGTCATTCACAACAAAAAAACTGCAGTAACAAACAGGCAGAGTAAAGAATAAAAAAAGTGACCACAATGGCAGAACTGCTGCACAGTTACTTTGCTCCCTGGGTGTCACAAAAGGACTAAACACACACAGAAAGAGAATAATAGCAACCTTATACCAGAGAAAACAAAGAGAGAAGGAGAAGATGGGAAAACAGTGGGGGAGGAGAGAGGGAGGGCGAGGAGGAGAGCACAGCTGAGAGGACGACCGTCAGTCTAGTGGTGCTCTTTATGTACTTGCTGTAAGGCAATGGCGAAGTGTTGGTCGCTAGGCTGAGGGAGTCGGTTCTCTTAAGTCCAGAATGTCCAGGATTCCACCAGCTTTGCTTCCACGAGGTCTGGAAACAACAAATATTAATCCATCAACCACAATTATCAGAATCTGTGTTCACGTACAGTTCTATAACATACAGCATGAACAGCAATATCCTTCTTAATGAGTCCAAATTGGTAATATTTCAATCATATGCTCCATCAACAACAAAACCTATGAATCTCTACAGAAGTATTTCAGGGGAGGGAGTAGGGGTGCGAATCACAGAAGCCATTATGATACATAAGTTACAAAATCATAACATTTCAGTTTCCTGGAAATGAGATTTATTAAATTTCCACTGTTTACTGTTTCTGAATGTGAATATTTAAAAACACAAAACATGTTCATCAGGATGCTCATTTAGCCATTTCTCTGAATTATTCATACGGCATGCTGTGTTTGGAATGTAATCTAATAGCCAAGGACCTCAGCAAAAAATTTATGAACAAGCACCTGTGCATAAATCCCGAAAGATTCAGTGGGTGAATTAATGGCCAGCAAGCGGTCATTGCAAGGTCATAAATGTTATTCCACGGTTTGTCAGTTAACCTCGCACCTGAATAATCACAGCTGAAATACAAATCAAACGCCACCTTGATACACTGGCTACTTCATCCTATTAATTTGAGGATTCATTTGAGAGACAACAACAAATTAAAAAGAGAAAAAAAAGAGGTATCATTCATTCCTGCCTCTAAGTAGCACAAAAGAGGCCACAAACCCTAAACACCCATTCACGCTCGCTCCTCAGACATGGACTTTAGCTTCTTGGATAATGAGCCGTCGGTATTTTTTGTTCCACCCACCTCTGATTATTTTTCACTGCTCTAGCGTGTGCGAGCACGAGGAATGCAAGCCCAAATGAGCGCCAACGTGGCTGGGCTGATGTCCTCAACCAACCTCAGTGTTGTTTGTGTTGTGTGGGCTGTATGGACAGCCACGTCTCTGTCAGCCATCCTGTGTTTGACCCCCTCAAGGCAACACTTCATCTTAATGATGTCCCTGAGTGTCACCCAATGGACCTGTTTCACTTGCAGAGATCCTCAGGCTCTAGATACATGTGGATATCAATACACACACTCCTCACTACACTTATAGACCTTTGATTTTGATCAGTTAGACCCGTCAAGTCAATGACTTATCAGCTTTAGGAGGAGATATGTTATAGTATGCAGTACTGTGACTGCTCCCACGAGTAATGAAAATAAATGTGACAGAGGAACTCACCTATGCAGTCCTGATTGTCAACATAATACTCCATTCCTCCAGCCCTTCCTTCTGATACAGTTCTTGTTCTGCAGACAAAATCAAAAATCTCCAGCACTAGAAATAGTGTTTTTAAAATTTTCCTGATAAATTTATAATTTTAGATTTTTCTGGGTGGCTTCGAAATATCCTTACCTCAAAAACACACAAACAAATGATAAAACATCAAAAGCAAACTTACCACGATAAGATAACAAGAAAAGAGCTTAGAAAACAGAATGATGGCGCGTGGTGGGAAACCTTGGAAGAGTGCGTTAGAGATCACAGGAAAACAAGCTTCATCCGTCCCTTGAGAAATTAGCATTCCTAATGAGATAGTACATAGGAGAGGCAGTAAGGGAAAATACAGAGAGGAAAGCGATAAAGGCAGGGGAGCTTGGCGTGCCCAGCCACTTCCTGCTGGCTCGCGGAGAGAGTCTGTAAGTAAGTTTTTAGCTCGTGAATGAGTGACCTTGGCAGGTTTCCCCAGGATAACCTGGTTTAAACCACGATCACCTTAATCCTGGCATGCTCCTTACCTCTTTTGAGAATCGCTCATTGAGAGAAGAGAACTGCGTTTCTCGTTGCAGTAATTGATACAGAACTGCTCAAGCTGTTATGCTCAAAATACTCTAAGAGGGGGAGAAAAACAGAAGGGAAGCAGAAAAACCCGTGTTCAATTAATTCCTAAAATGAACATTTGAAAAAGCCTGTGTTAGTATGGCAGTGAGAATTAATTCTCAAGCAAAAAGCCCTGGTAATGAAGTGTGTGCATGCATTAGGGTACTAATATTAAGAGACATACTGCGACAGTGTCTCTTTAAACTAATTCTAAACAAACTGATGGAAAAAAACTGCCACTAAGACAGCAACAAAAAGCAGGGCATCTAGAAAGTTGCAAGTTTCCCAGTATTCTTGAGCCGAATCGACACATTGTGTTGGGTTGTACAAACGTCCATTTTATAGAACATGACTGCGCTTTTATTACCAAAATACAGCGATGTCCTTGCTCTATAAGTTGGAGAAGTCTGAAGGGAAACACTGGTTCACTCGTTTGACCACGTGATCGAAGGCGGCTATTACACTGCCTTGGCCAGGCGTCCATGGCATTGTTTGCTTGTTCCACCTTTAGAGGCACCTGCAGGGATGCACAAAGTGGAGGCAATGAGACAATCCGAAACTGGGGCATGCAAATCTTTTATTAAATCCCTTTTTTATTAAGTTTTTATTTTTGTTTTTAAATATCCACCCAACAAGTTTAGCTACTTGAAGTGACACAGTGCTGTTCACCATTCAGGTCCTTATAGTCAAGCTAGGTGATGTTTTAAAGGTAGGGTTGAAGCAAAGAGGAGGTATTAAAACTAAAATATGAACTTTGAACTCTAGGCTCTCTAAGCCAGCACTTATTTTAAATCATTTAGAGGGGTTGACTGTGTGGACAAAATTACTGTTCATAGCGGCCCAGAGTTCAACTCAGGTGTCCCTGCTGGGGAGATGGTGAATTTAATATTTAAGGTTTTTTTTTTTTTTTTTTGCTACAATGGCTCTTTACCCACTTTCTCCTTATATTCCATGCACCCAATTTTTGATAAGAAAAAAATCCATTTCAAACAGGAATAATCCTATCATGTCTCAGTAGAGAATGAGTTACCTTTTCTGTTTCACTATGCCATAAGTTAAATGCAGCAGTCTTAAAAAAACACGTAAAGATCCTTACAGTTAATCTCACTGGCAGGCATTTTATCGGTTACAATGTTTCATATGCGCATCACTTGGAGGCTCAGTCACCCCGATGCCATCCGTCCACCACCCTTCTGTTACCCTCAACCTCCCAGGAGCAGAGTGGATCTGTCTGGGGGGCTTAATGACAAAGCCAGAACCCCTTAGCTCCACCTGCTCCCCAGACACCGAGCCTTTACAGTACTGCTCGGCCGTGCTCACCCTGCCTGCCTCCTCAGATACAGTCTGCATTATTTATGTGGAGAAAACACTTCCAGGCCAGGCCGGCATCTGGCCCTCCTGAAATATTAATCCACCAAACCTGGCCCCATCACTCAAACACCCCATCACCACCAAAGTGCGCGGTAGCGGTGCCAGTGCTGCACCGTATTTCTCTTTTTAACCTGCGGTCATGCAGAAGTTCCGTTTACCTGAGCAAAAACAAATTGTTCTATTGTGTCCCTGAGGTTGGACAACTACACAGTGGTGTTTGATTCACATTCTCACTACGAGCTCTTTCTTACACAAAATAATCTGATCTATCATATACTCTCTTAGACCATAAAATAACAGGCTTAATTCAATGTCAGGACTTAATCTCTTCATCTTGCTCAGTAAAGACATCTTAATACTTTGCAGGCTACTGTTAGGTAGCCTATCGAGTGCCAGTGTCGATTACATTCCAGTTGGTTAATCTCTGTCTAAGGATTAATAGCTAATTTTAGATCCATCATGACCTCACTGCCTTCACTCAGTTCACTTCAGTGGATAGATTTTTTTCCCCCTCAGTAATCAAAACAGTGGCTTCTGGAAAAATTAAGAATCAAAAGCATTTTCTTCATAAACATGACCAAAAGAAGCAGCAAAGAGTCTCAGATCTGAAAAGATCAATATATATTCTTATGATAACTGTTCTTTGGCGCCCTGCTGTAGTGAGCATGACTCTTGTTGTGAGGCTGACGCGCAGATCGTCCTGGTCCAGACCGAGCAGGTCGGCACAGTACTCCAGAGTCTGGCCTGACTGATTTTTTAGGACGCAGCCACCTGGAACATACAGTAAGACTGTAAACTGAAAAGGTTTGAAGTGAACATATCTAACCCCCCGACACACTGACTGAATAGACAGAGAGATAAAGGAGAAGGAGAGAAATATCATGGTTGCCAGGGTAACCAAGGTCTTATTTAAATTGTGGTAGGAAATCAAAGACATAGGTCTGGTCTGCAAGCGTTTACTCAGTGATCTAATAACAAAAGAATTCTATGTGCTCACATTTATTGTAAAAGCTGACTGATAACAACTTGGTTTGTTAATTTGCATGTTCTGCTCATGGAACCTTTTGATGGTCGTTTCAGTGAAAAATCCTACAGCACAGAAGAAGTTACGTTTTTCCAATTTGTGGCAGCAGATTAGCTGGAAAAAACAGATGGCCTTGGTTGTTGGCATGATTGTGCTTAATGCTGTGGCTGAACAGATGAACAACACTACATAGAAAAGCTACAAAACTCAAGTGCACTGAAAAATTTCCCCAGTACCGAAGTGCTGATAAACTCGCAGCTTATTAGGGGCGTAACGATTCTGAAACCACAATACAAACATCCACAATCTCATACTGTGATAGAAAACTAAACTGTGTATTTGGAGAAACATAGTACTCCTACATATTATCCTAAAAATATTGCAAACATTTTCAAATACAGCGTCTGCCTCACCTGAGGAGCTCCCTGTTTCTTCAAAGTCGATGTTGTCCAGATGCAGGACACCAGCCTGTGACCCTGAACAGGTCAAGCTTCTCAGTGTCATCCAGACCGATCTTCTTCATGGCGACACACATCCTGTTGAAGTGTCGCCGTGGTCGTCAAGAAGAGGGTCCTTCAGGGCGCCGACCTTTAGGTGCTGCAAAAAACACAGAGTAGGAGCATTAGAAAGAGTAGAGAAACATGCAACGTGTAGGAGTTCAATTCAAATCACGATTTACTCAAATAAGTTTTATATTTTAAAAGTTTTACTCCGTTGAGGTTTTGTTTCAATCGTCCTTAAAATGTTGAGTAAATCTGATTGTAAATTGAATTTCAGGAAAACCAACTACCCACACTAAACTATAAAAGCCACATGTGAGAGATGAACAAACCAAACATATCTTACACTAATGTGTTAAAAGAGCCTCCACCAGCAGCACACAGCAAGCACACACCATCCTATAAACTAAGGCTGCTCTGCTACAGTTGCCCTTGTCTCCAAATGTCTTGACAGCCACTGTATTTATACTTATCATGGAAAGACAGAACTGATCTAAAATTGTGCAACATGTCAGGGATGATGACAGCAGGAGCAACAGGCATGTAGTGTGAAAACCTCTTCAAGAATCATTAGGAGTCAAGATTGTCATCATCATGTCTAATCATAGAATGATAATTAACAAGGGCTGCACAATTATGACTCAATGTATTACACTGCATACATCTGAGAGCATTCACAGTAATTGTATTGATGGGATGTTTAACAGCATTCTGACTAAAACGGCAAGTCTCCAAAATAAAATGTCAATCTTTACTGATTGTGACTGTGGAAAATATACAGTAATTGTGCAGCCCTGCATTGTACAGTATGGCTGAAACAAAAAGCAATAAGCAAACATCCTTTGTGTTTTCTATCTAAGCACCACCCAACTCCAATCACCCAATCCCGGCAGACACATGCAGACAAGAGGAAGCATACTACAAACAGCAGCAGGAAAAAAAAAAAAACCCTTATAGCCTCAGTGTTTACTTTAGGAAGGAAACACGGGATAAGAACAGAACACAAAGCCCTGATAAGAAAGAAACATCATGTGTCCTATATACAGTAACAGAGTGGCCAGGACAGACAAATGTACAATGTTAATAACACACAATGTACCCCGACCCACACAGCTTACATGGCTTCCATAATTAACTAGACACTGTACAGATTTTGGAAGCTTCACAAACTACAGTAAACATGGTGGATAAAGACCCAAGAACCCTTTAATCCCCTTTATTGCTAAGTCACATTGCCATTTTAAAATAAAGCCTCTTACAAATATAAAGGGGAACAACAAGTGTGATTATGAATATTTGAGTGTAAAATCATGAGTGAAGTGAATTACAGTATCAAAGAATAGAAGTTATGATTGACCTTTAAGTTGAAATAAGTTTCAATCATCGCACTTTTGAATGTAATCAGCTAAATAAACCCATTAAGTAAAACCCATTAGCAAAAGAACTGATAAGCGCCGCCTTTGTTTATCACTATTTCACCACAAACTTTGATTAGCATAAAGAAGATATTATTCCATCTTAGAAAACAAAGTGAAATGAACATGTATAATTAGTCCTGAGAGAGCAACCTGTCACACTTATTCTTCTAATTGTTTCTTGATATTAGTACACATCTCCTGCAGGCTTTCAGCGGCGCAACTCGATGGTGTGGCTCTTTTCATATCGTACATAATTCATCAAATGCACAGACCTGAACTAATTTCTTGGCGTAAAATATTGCGATTGACCAGTTTTCTGCATATCATTTTTCATCATATGATTTGTTTAAATGTAGTCTGGGATTTGATATCGGTCCAATGTTTACACTTTTTGTTGTCTAGGTAAACAATTGTGCATGAGAAGGAATTCAATAGTGCTACATGGCAAGTGTCAAAAAATAATCACATATTTGTGTCAGGGTATTAAACTGGAACAGGCATTGATGTACCTCAGGACTCTTGATGCTGCATGATTTGTTTATCAGAGTCCTTACTGGCAGTATCTGGTGCATCCTCGGTTCCGTTGCTGCAACAGAGAAAAAAAAATCATCTTAGAAAATATTCAAATATAATTGAAGTATCTTGATAAATTAAATTCAGACACGGTAAATGCATACTGGTAGAATTCTCTGTATTGATTTTTCTAAGATTTGACTCTGTTGTCTTCAATATTGCTCCACAATGACTAGTGGTGAATTGCGTGAAGTAATTGCCTCTGTTGATGTGGGTGTCACCTCAGGGACCTGATATAATGACACTATGATAAGCTTGTCTGAAGGAACAGCTTGAGCTGCTTGTTGTTCTATTAAGCATTGTTTTGTAGAGCATGTAGGAGAAAATAGCAGGTCTGGGTTAAACACATATATCTGACTATGCTTGTGGGCTGATAATTGCATCGAAACAGGACATAATTAATTGTGAAATATTTATTTTTGCTGCTGAGGGGACTTTGATTTCACTTGGGAGGACTTTTTGATTTGTCAACACATCACTAAAAACAAGCTCAAATGAAGCATCTGATCAAACTTCCACAGAACTGCAAACTCACCAGCTATAAATACTGAGGAAAAAAATGAAAGACATTAAAAACAGCTTTCAAAATGTTGATTTGTGCAGTTTATCCACAGTATCACATGTGGTCTTATTCTGGGAAACATTAACATTCCAGACTCTGGCGTCACGTAAGCACCACTGACCCTGAAGCTGTCTGGAGAGTCCAGGTGCAGTTTCTTCTTGATGTCTCGGGCGTATAAAGCCTGTAGAAGATGTGGTAGTTCCTCTGGTAGATTACTTTGCATGCAAATCCTTGACTTCTCCGCTGAAGTAGTGGGCGAATCCACCCACGACACATTCTGTAGAAACAGGAGAAAAAAATCATGTCTCAAAAATCTGATTCTAAGTGGCGGTCACAGACACACACACACACACACACACACACACACACACACAAAAGTAAATTAGTAATGATCCATTGCACTTGTCATTGAAGTGATTTCTAAACTACAAAGCGACTGTATTATTATTCCGGACTGTTTTTAACGTTTCCAAAAGGCCTCAAGAAGGGGATTAGTAAGTTTAAAGGGAAAAACACACTATCGGGATCACACTTCCCAAAACACAACATCGTACATAAATCAGTTTTAAGTTTATTAATATATTACATACAATTCTCTCGTCAATATGCAGCCACTTCCGTAAGTTGTTGTGGTCAGATTATCTATAGTATGGATGAAATAAATACAGTTTAAAAAACAAAAGACACAAAACTAGATTCACATTGGTGAGGGTGGGGAAGAAGGGGCAGCAGTCAGCGTGGTGTCGAGATTCTGAGAACAAACTTGGTGTTTTCAGTCTTTTCCAGCTAGTTCACAGAAACTGATGGACTGGCTCATCTTCAGGAGACAACCATGTCCTAGGCACAGCCATTAAAAGGAAAAAAAAAAAAGCCCATCACAGATTACTTAACTTTCTAGCACAATACAGCACTTTTACTCCTTGTCTGCATTATTTTTGCCTCTGACAGTGCTTACTTTACAAAGTAATATAACACCAATTTTTGGGTAACATTACTTGACGGGTCACGATCTCTCACCTATAAGCGTAAACATGAGGGTGGCAGAGTGCTTAGTGACTTCCCCTAGTGCGACTTGATGAAATACTGGGCAGATACGGTTTGGGGATGTCATAGTAAGTTCACAGCTATCAAGATATTAGCCCATAGTCTGCAAGAGATATAAGTGAGGCAATTCTTTCTGCATTTAGAAAAGTTAACAAATAACTTAAAAAATACACAAATTATTAGATGGGCAGTGAAGGCTGCGAGACACACACCTAAACTTGTTTCTCTGCGTTCTTCCTTCGTCACCATCTGTCCCTCATTTCCTAGTGATGACTGGGATCAGGATTGGGTTTCAGTCTGACTTTGTGACCTATGCTAGCTTCCTTCCCCCCACCACTAGTACTTTCCCCCAGGAAAATAAGGATGGATCCTCTCTCCCTCTGTCTCACTCTAACTTGTTACTCTATCTCCTTATGATGCAGCTGGATAGTAATGACTTTAAGCCAGTGCAAGAGCACAAATCGTAAGGATTTGTCACAAGCACCATAGGCGAGAAGAGAACTTACATAAATGTGGTCTTTGTTGTACCTCTGCGTTGTTCAAGTGTGAAAGCTGTTCAATGCATGAGGAACCTGAAAACAGAAAAAAAACCTGAAACGGTGGTTAAATAATATGATTTCTAGAAAACAGCCACTGTGAAAAGTGTTAACAATACTGAAGCGTTACATTAACACAGTTGTCATCAGCGTGTTTGTTGACATCATCCTCTGCCGGAAGACTTGGCTCATTGGAGCAAGAAAAAGGTCTGTAACATGAACAGTTTTCTTTCACATGATGTCACTTTCATGAAAAGGAACCACTTCTGATTAAGTCGCACTGCCTCTGCAAATCCCTGCAAGCTTTAAATACATGAGTATTTACTGTTTACTTGCTGTTATTTGAAAAAAGATGCAATAAATTTTATTAGCAGCTGATAAAGGGTGACATAATAAACATCAGAGCATAAACATGAATCATTCATTGTGCTCAAAGATCACAGTAATGATGTTTGGTGCAACAAGTTCCCAGGATAAATTAGTTACTAGTATTCTCACTCTATTGTTTGAGTCTGAGTTAATGGAAATAAAGTCAATGGAACAAGCCGGCTGTAAGGAAGAAACAAGGGGAGACATGGCAGGATAATAGATAATTTGGTGGGAGAGCAACAGGATCTGAACACCTGAGTGAATAAGTGAGTGTGTATGGTGTGTGTGTGTGGGTGTGTGTGTGTGTGTGTGTGGTGCAGTAGAGATGCTGGTGGTGCTGTGCACTGTATTAAAAGCAGTTCCTTACTCCCTGCAGCATACAGTATATCAATATAATAAACACTCTCTTCCTCCATTTACATATTCATTACACTTCCCGCATCAATCCCCCTGCTTGTGTGTGTGTGTGTGTGTGTGAGTGTGAGTATGAGAATGACCCAGTCTGAGTCACAGTGTGTAGTTGATTACCACCAACAGCCTGTGAGCATAAACAGAATCTGCTTTGTACCTTGGCTCAATCTGGACATGGCCATCCTCAATAACAACCATGTGAGAAATGTCTAACCAATAAAATTGACAAAGGAGGAGACGCAGGCCGAGGGCCATGTCCAGAGCCGAGGCACTAATGAGTTCAGCACTGCAGTAAAGAGACACTCAATGGGCCTTTCATTCCCTCGCTGAATGGAACAGTTTCTGTCTTGCAACAGAGCACAAAACTGATAACAATAGTTTAAAGTTTTTCCACGTGAGGTTCATTTGAAACTAATTCAGATTTTCTCCAACTGAGAAGATCTGAAAAATATTTAGCTTTGTGGGTGATTAAGTGAAGCACACATTTTTAATACAATGCAGTTATCTGTCAGAGGGGTTAGATAAATGCTTATAATGCAATTCAACTTTGATTCCACAGATCTCCTGGTTTATCTTGAGATTAGACTGAAGCAGAGTGTCAATTTTAACTTCACAATATTGCACCTTCAGAAAAATTTCAGAATAATTCTCACAAAAACTGAGACTGTATCCCAATGCAAACGAGAGGTTTTTCTGACTGCTATTGTGGATTCTAACATATTAAAACAAATAAAAACGTAACAAATAATAATAAGACTTAAAAATAGAAAGAATTCATTCTAGCAGACATGACTTTTTATGAGAGAAACACAGATGCAAGTTATAACATTAACACAAAAAATAACAAGGAGGAACTGTTCACAGGAGACATTTATTTTGATAGTGCAAGAGAAGGGGAAAAACCGAGGCGTGAATAATAAAATGAATTATGGCTGAGTTCCATTTAGCTGCATCACATTCAGGGTCGTTGAGCGGAACGTTATTCGATCCGCCTGTGCTTTTGCTGCTATAACAAGCCAAAATGTGTCATGTCAGAAAGGTCTATAACACTAGCTGTGCTTCAAACATGACAAATGCAGAGGCGACTGCTTCAGTGAGTGTCTGCTGTAAACATCAGAGGCCTGCTTCCCGGGGACACGTGACGGCTCAGGTGTAACAGGTGGCCTTTACCTCCTAATGAGTAGCTCTCCCTCTAGGCAACACTATCAGCACACCTGCTGCCACCCTCTTTATTTATTCATGCCACTGTACATGCGGTCTCTCATGTTTCTCACATTTTACACATTGTTGTGCTAACGCCTTTTCTAACTGAGATCACACTTAAGACAGACAGTGATGAAATTACAGAAAATATAAGTTTTCCTTTCATACACACTGCTTTGTGTTTCTTGAAACCCTTGTACATGAACTTATCAATATATGCATTTGTGTCCTGCTAACCCTAACCCTAACCCTGTGGTGATGATGCTCCCGGGATTGAGGCAAACAACAACTAATGTATGTGAGCCATGTGAAAGGAAAACAAGCATAAACACTATTTCTTCCTTCGCCCATTCCTCAACTGGACTTTGCCTGCAAATGCAAAGCAGGGTGTGTGTGTGTGTGTGTGTGTGTGTGCCTGTGTGTGTTTGGTGACCCACCTTGCCCCTCTGGTTCAGCGGTTCTATGGTGAGCGCATCGGCTCCTATGTCAACGATCACGCCCAGCTGGAACCCGTCGGTGGGGTGGGGTGCCCATACTGGCTTCCCATCCTCCATGGCTTCACCTCCAGTCAGCACAGCCACGCAGCTAGGAGAAGGAAGGAGGCAGAAAATGAAAGCAATGCACATAAAGCACATACGTGGCTTAAAATAAATATGCAAAGTACCGTACACAGTTTTGCATTTTTTACTGAGGTACTTCAAACAAACAGAATCTGCTTCCTGTTCCCTGGGGCATATGTTACTACACAATATGGATTTGACTTTTTTCTTCACAGTTGCTTGGGTGAAAAATAAAAACAAGATGTCAGCATTACTAAGACTGAGAGAACTTTCATTTCTTGCAAGGGGACTTGGTCAGTGTCACTGTTCTTTTTTGCCGCCTAATCCTTATTTGCATGGTAGTGAGTTCCTGTGTCCCTTCAAATTGTCATTTCACAGTCCTTGCCTTCAGACTTTGCTAAAGCTTTTAAAGCAATGACACAGTGAGATTTTACTTGATGTGGAGACTGATATCGAAGTGGCTGCATATGACTGAAGAGCCTTGAAATCCCACAAAAATAAAAGACGAGAATGAATCCATGATGAAACTGATACTACTAACTGTTATTCCTCCCTCTGATCTTGTAAGAGAGAGGATTTCCCACTGGAACATGACTGGAGTTGTCTCCTGAGAGATACCTGCAACCCTGCTACCGCAAGTGACCTGACACGAACTGCACAGCCAAACAATCCTATTTGGAGCATCTCAGGTCTGTCAGTCTACATTTGGACGATGCATTGTCTGAGCTAAAGCAGCTAAACCTGAGGGTATGCTACCAAAATATGAAATCCTGTGGTTCGCTCTGTGTTCATATGTAAAATTATGGGGATTAGTAAAGTAGTTTCCAGTTTTTAAAGCCTTAGGTTGAGCGACAACACACAGCAATTACAGCCTACTTCAAACAAAGGAAGGAAAGTAGGTACAACAATCTGTTTGCTTTAGTTTTTGGCATAAATTTGAAGTCTGAGGCAAAACATAATGCACGCTAAGTATCTTAAGCACCATTACTTTTGCCAAAACTCTTAACATCTTAACATACCTCAGCTTTATAACAAAACTGTAAGACTTTATTCTGTACTTGACAACAGCAGTTGGGCTCTTGTGCTGACGATCTCAAAACATCTTTGGTCAAATGTAAAAGCCAAGTTTCGTGTGTTCGGTTCCTGACAGCTAATCCTACAACCACGGGTTCTTCAAAGTAAAAGTGCTGACATTATGCTTGAGTATCCAATTAGCTTCAGGGATTGAGGTCAAATGTCAGAGAGGATAGGTACTGGAAACTGCTGATGCAGCCTACGATGAGGAACTCAAAGTTTAACCGGTACATCAAATCAGCACCATGTTGGATCTGAACCTAAGTATAGATCATCTCCATCTCCAGACCATGTTCATTTACTTTCTTTTGAACTTGTGTTAAGCAAGATAACACTGATCTTGCATTACCCTCTATTTTCTGTCAGTCAGTCATTATATTTTTTTTACTTCTACATCCCAGGTGACAAGTACAAAAACAAGGGATGCAAAGACCTTTTTGAATATTTTATTCATGTGTGTTGCATAATAACTTGAGATGAGTCAGCTATTTCTTTGTTCCTGAAGAAAAGTTCCTTGCACGCTTACAGCAATTAGGGAACATCAGTTAGACTTTTACTGCTTCATTATCAAGCTCATGCCGCGTCTGGTCGATAACACCCACATCTGGCAAGTGCCTATTGTAGACTTTTCTCAGTACACGCAACTGCAATTCCTGTCAGTCGCTCACTTGAAGGGTTTTGTAACACAAGACTCAGATGGTAGACCTATTAAAATAAAGACATAAGTTACAATAGTTGGAAAACTAATGTACGGCCAAAACTGAGCACTATACATCCTGGATCACATTTAACCAAATGCTGGACAGGGGAAAACAGGATAGTTTGGGGAATGTCCATGCACCAGTGCTAATGAAAAACAACCAAATGTACCAAAAACAACTTATTTCTAGAAATATAAATGAATGAAAACCTTGTTTTCCTCTAAATGATTCTCAATGGAGTAATTATAAAAGACATGTAAGCGAGCTGAATGTTATAACTGCTTCCACAGAAAGTGAATGTGAGTTCAGACATATGGCCTTGCTATCTAAATTTATTGTTATATAGCCCATCTGTATGTAGGCCAAAAACCAAATAAAGAAACAATATCTCACATCAAACAGTTAACTAAGAGGCAAACTTTATGGATGATTGAAAAGCTTCTTGAACCTTTCTGTTGGTTGTAGAAAGCAGAGCCAATGACACACACTGATTGACGCAATTTACTGTCACTAGAGATCAATACGCAAATCTGATTCTGTAACACTGATTAGAATTGGCTGCAGCACGTGAAGAGGCTCAGTCTGTAACTTTGAGAAACTCAGACTGTGTGCACATTTCTTGTTACCATATGCAAATCTGCAGTGATCATTTGATTATCGAACAGACAGACTAAAATCATAGGGCTGTTAATAGTGCATTTATGCAGCATACTCCTGTATTCAAACCACATTCAAAGATGTATGTAAGCAGGTGTCTGGAAAAAAAAATGCACTAGAGACAGGGAGGATAAGCTTTCCTAGTCTGATATCATCAACTTTCAAGTGTGAGATCAAGGCTGGCAGGATAGTCAGGACTGCCTTTGTTAGATGACTGATAATCACAAAGTTTTCTCACAGTTTCCTACTTCTAGTTTAATTATGGTTATGTCCACACAGGAAATACACTCGGCTCAAGTCCTCATGAACATCAAAAGCCTACATGATAGCAAAATCTTACTATAAGTATATATCAGTATACAGAAAAGACAAGATGAATGCTTGGTTAACAAACACCAAGAGCATGCTCTCTGTGCTAGTCTGCTGCCAACATGGCTCCACGCACATGCACAACATATACAGCACCACTCACTCAACTGAGAGCTTCAGGATCCACATGCTACTTTTAAATGGGACCTCCAAACAATCTGGTATATCACTTAGGGGGACAGCCTTGAGCCTTGAGGTCTACACCACAAAGCAAAGGCATCACTCACTGCTCCCAACAAAACTGAAACCAGTCCCTCATGAGTAACTTTGACTCTGCAGCCTTAAATCCTCTTAGTATTTGACCCTAATCCAGACAGAGAGGTGAGACGCTTCAAGTGAGATCCAAGCCCTAACAAATAAAAGTCAGTTATCGGTTAGTAAGGGACAGCGCAAATCATACAGATGACACACAAAGAAAAATACAGCGCAGAAGAGGAGGAGGAAACGAAAACATACACACACACACACGCGCGCGCACACACATGAATGGACACCGGGGGCTCTGAGTCAAAGCAGGACACACAAACACGCCTCTTGCTTCCTGCCTCTTGTTTCCTGTTCTCTACCAGGCAAAAATAGGGGACATGGAAATTGCATTGGATATCGACAGCAGGGCAACAGGACAAAGATAGATGCACAAGCAGGTCACACTTTCAGAGGTGCACCTTTTAAAAACAGACAAGATAGATTTTCAGGGTAGACTTGTTGTTACATGTTAAAATTAGGCATACACAGAGAGACATGAGGCAGTTAGCCTTAACAAGACAAATGATTTAACAAAATGTAACCATGATATTGTTATAGGGGCACATAACACAGTAAAACTATAAGTTACTATATAATAAAACAGTCATACTTTAGTGATACCATACTAGCTGAAAATAGGTTCTTGTGGCTTTTAGAATCACTTCAAGATAACCTCATAATTGGGTGAATTAAAGAAATCTCCACCCTCTGTACAAGAGACTAATGGTACTAAGCCCCTTATAAATAAGCCATAATGAGTACAGTGAGAGTCTGACAGCAAACAAGCACTCCACTAATGCAGCTAAGGCTAATTATTCAACAAATGACTGGAAGTGAGAATACAGATAAAACTACAGCTACTGCACTCATTCCATCCATGTTACTGTGAGGATAATACAAAGTACCTGAGGCTGACCCCTGGCTATTCACTAAAAAGTGTAAAAGTTGGACACTTACGGCTTGTATTCTTCAGACAGTAAAAAATTACGTGCAGGGAGACGGTAACAAGTCCCTCATACGGATGTCAGGCTGTAGCTGTAGTCCAGCTTTCTCTGTCTCTCCTTCTTCCCGGAGCAGGATAGCAAAGGACAGGACAGGACGGGACGGAGCGGCAGTAAGGCTGTCAGGCTGTGCTAGCGCTCCGGTGAGCACAGGTGACGTCACCCTGACCGTACACTACTGAAGGTGCGTTGAAGTGCCGCTCGTAAGATCCTGTGTCAGGTAGATTTTCTGTACTGCAGGGGGGAAATATAACGTGGTAAAGTAGTATAGCTCGCTTATCTATCTATTTGACATCCCAGACTTAATTTTTTCCCTCATAAATTTTCCGTTAATCAACATTTTAAACCTTTTTTAAGTAAGCATTTGACTTTTGATTGACTTTGATTGATCTAACATCCATTATTGAAACATGCTTTGAGAAAAATCAGGTAAAAATTTAGATGGAATAGAAAAATACGTCAAAGCAGCACATTAATAGTACATTTGTGCTTGCACCCATACAGGATACTGTATAACTCTGAAAATTACAAAAAAGTGTAAATGTTGTAGTAAAATAAGGTTATTTTACTACTTCCATGTATTATATTGTGTTTACTCATCATAAAATGGAGTTAGAGGATACATTCAGTACACACCAGACTACTTCACTGGCTGCAATGAAAAGACAGCAAATGTTACCTTGTGAGTCATGAATATTTGAAGGGCATGTAATCTAAAACTTTTGGGGGGATTTTTGAAGGAGACACCCAATCCACCATTGAAAGCCGCCACTGGGTTTGTAAATCTAATTAGGATATCTGACACTCCTGTATTGGACCATATCTGATTACCGCCTCTAGATGACAGCATGTAAACATTAACATGACATTTTTTTGTTCACAAGTTTAAAGTCTGAGTTAATAATTGCATGACGTCCTAAATAATGCATAACAAAGACTAGGACCTCCTGACTGTATCAGACACTGACATATTTTGTTTTCCAAGTCTAACAGCAACTAATTTAGCCACAACAATGACTGAGAATTATGCATCCCATTATTTTGATATTTTTTACACTCTGGTAAATCAAAAAACACAGACAACCACTGCAACATTATTTCTGTTACAAATTGGCAATTGGCACGGAAGTTTCTTAGCCTTAGTCGCTTAGTCTCTTCAGCATGTTATTTTTATTACATGATATGTGGGTCAGTGTGCTACTGACTCAGTAATTGCAAATAAAACAAGATATGAAACTGTGCACAGACCATGTGTTTATACCCAAGTCCACTCCTGTGCTTGCAAGGACAATGTCTCCATCCTGTGGCCATACTGGGGAGAAGCAGATTTGAATGTCTGAGGCCACATCTCAAACCAATTATAACTTGCTTACAGGAGGGTGGAGTAAACAGTAAAGAGGAGGGAAGGGATGCACCGGAGACACTATGGTGAACTACAGTACTCATATACGGTAAAATCATAACTACTCTTGACACGGGATGACTCAGGGGCATGGGATTACAAAAATCTGCAGAAATGTCTTAAAATAACAAATTAAAAACTACAAATAAACTACAGTAGTTGTAAGAGAAATACTGTACTGTACATGTCATCTTCAGGGTACACTGACGCAGCACAACCCCAGAGTACAACGTAAGGATAATATTTATTTGACAGTGAATCACAGTGTTATTTGAATGAGAATAAATCAGGCAAAAACGGCTCATATGCCACTGTAAAGCTCTGCAAAGCAAAAATCTGTGCTTTCATGTATATATTTGGGTCTTTTGTCTCACTAATCTTGTTTATTTGTGTGTGCCCATTTAGGCTACATTAATTTTTAATTAAAAAGGAATTATATAAGATGATGGATATGCAGTGTGGCACTTTACAAGGCGTGATGGTGCATTTTAAGAGGAACAAACGAAAAAAAGTTGTTTTTAATCACACGCAATAAGAATACATTAGGAGAACTGGAATTCTCATATCATTAATACAGAGCTGTGCATTAGCCATTTCTACACAATAAAATTACAGATTTATAAAAAAGTGGAGAAAGTTTGGACACACATTGAAACATAGACAAAGCAATACCACAGCTACACAGGTGGCGGTATTAATGTAAGTCATGTCATTTGTTAAAATAAATGCTGCGACAGTAATAAATATACTGGCCTTTGAAAATGTTTTAAATGCTCTCTTAAAATACCTAAAATACCTTATAATTTTCCATTGCTTTACCAAACATCTGACAGAGTTTGAAGTTAAGTCAGTGGATTTATCAGGCCCCTCCACTGTCAATCACTCGACTACTTTCCCAGCCAATTATCTGCAGAGCCCCAGCTGCTTTGGACTTTATCTGTGAACTGTTTACGAATGTCCTATCAAGCACATTCTGTGGTGCCTGTGGGGGAACATGAAATGTCTCTGTAGGACCACCACCGCTCAAAGCTCCTGCAAGTCTTTGCAAGCTGGCAATACGTTTCCCCCGTGTGGAAAGTTTCTCTACAGGTAGGCCATCCATATTCTGAAACTCAGTTTACTGTTTTGTCCTTTCTAGGTACTTAGGGAGTTATTGACATCGCCAAGATTATCACAGTGAGGCTGAATATGAATTTGGTCAGGGCAATATAACCCTGGATGTGGCTTCCATGTCTTTTGTCAACAGCTATTTGTATCAAGCATTAATTAATATAGTAGATAAATATGAATTAGTTTAAAATAATGTCTTTTTTCTTATTAATACAATGGCATCTGTGGCTTCAAATGTGTGGTGGAAGTTTATGAAACTTTTTTGGGTATTTCTGAAAATAAAAGCTGAATGCATTGTATAGGTTCTTCTTAAAATGTAAAGTTGACTTATTGGAGGAGGGTATGTTTGCCCAGGTATTTGGTAGCCTGCCTGCCTCTGTAAAATTGCATTTAATGGACAGGTTTATGCTAATGTATTATAGGATTAACTTGCATTACTGCTGAAACAAGTGTTTAATCCTGATCAGACTATTTCAGTTCTGTAATAGTATTGATACTAGTGATATCTATCATCAAACTTTACTTTCTGAATAATTTTCTTAATTTCTCCTGATTCTCCAGTGTAGCCTCCTAACAGCCCATGTGGAAGAATGAAACGAGAGAAGCTGTTAATACCAATGGTACTAATGTCTGTGATGATGAGTTTTGTACCAATACAGACATCTTATGGACAGCACTTGGCAGAGGAGACCTGTACTGTCCAGATCCTTGTCCCTGGACTTAAAGGCATGCAGCTCACACACATACACACACAATAGAAAGTGAACAAAAACAGAATCAGCCTTTCTATTTTCTGATTATTTTTCTCTGCCCTTCCCAGGAGAACCAGGAGAGAAAGGACAAAAGGGAGCACCGGGGAGACCGGGAAGAGTCGGCCCTCCTGGAGAGATTGGTATAGTCCATACACCTGCAACAAGTGAAAATGACTGCAGGATATTTTTCTTTCTCACACATGCGAGCTTATGCATCTCTTCATTTTTTTTTTCCACCAAGCTGAAACAAAAATGAACCAGGGTAAAGATCACACGGCTTGGGCTGATAATGCGCTGTTACATCACTAACAGGCCATCCAGAGATGGCCAAGTGTTTACATTTGGGTGAGAGGTTGGAGGAGAAACGACTTGCAGAATCCACTGCTGTGGACAAGTGTTTACTGAAGACCTTAATGAGGAGTGGAGGGTGTTCTCATACTTTTAAAGCAGATTACACAGACTCATCGTTTTAATTAACGTACCTTAGCGGAAAGTAAAGGGTGGCTGGAGAATTTCAGTTATTTTTTCATTAACTTTAATTTGTGGTCTTTTCAGATGTATGGCTTTTCATTTAAAATATTCCTATCACATGCACTTTTTTCAGGCCAACCTGGACTCAAAGGAGAGAAAGGAATTATGGGTCGCTATGGAAAAGTGGGCCCAAGTGGAATGAAAGGTCGTTATAAAATGTACAAATATACTTTAAATGTAGTTGTTTGGGAATTAGTTAAGTATAGCATATTACATTCTTTATGAATAATTATATTTCATATCTCAGGGGTAAAAGGAGACACCGGGGATCCAGGTCCAAGGGGCCCTGATGGAGAGCCAGGTGAGATAATTATTCAGTTTGTCAAACAGACTGTCGCAGGGATTAAATGCACACATTTGGTGAAATTTGAGAATGAATTATGACAATGATGTAGTAATCCTCCTCATTTTTGTCTTATCAGGAGTTCCGTGTGAGTGCACACCAATGAGGAAGATGATTGGAGAAATGGACATTCTGGTGGCCCAGCTATCCTCTGAACTGAAATTCATTAAAAATGGTAAGATCTCGGCATTCTTTTAAAAAAGTACTTGTGTGTTTTGACAACATTCTGATGCCTCTTGTCTGACTTCTTGTATCCTTGCTGTTGTATCCTCAAAGAACTGCAAATGCTGGGCATGTCAATGTGAAATATATAGAAATACAAGTGCTCATTTTTCAGCACTGCCCTCCCCTGCAGCTGTTGCTGGCATAAAAGAGACAGACAGTAAAGTCTATCTGTTGGTGAAGGAGGAGAAACGCTACTCCGACGCCGAGCTCTACTGCCAGACGAGGGGAGGGCACCTGGTTATGCCCAAGGATGAGGGAGCCAACGCGGCCGTCGCGGGCTACATCGCAGAGGCGGGCCTGAGCAGAGTCTACATCGGCATTCACGACCTGGACCGAGAGGGCGTTTTCACCTATGTGGATCGCTCTCCCATGACCACGTTCAGCAAATGGAGGAAAGGAGAGCCCAACAACGCCTATGATGACGAGGACTGTGCTGAGATGGTGGCCTCTGGAGAGTGGACTGATGTGGCGTGCCACCCAACCATGTACTTTATCTGTGAATTTGACAAAGACAGTGTCTGAGTGCAGTCCTTACTGAAGAGCTGTGACAAAAAAAACTGATAAATATAAATGAGCCACACATTAGTTGTATTCACAGTGTTTGTGCTTTACCTTCTATCTGTAAATATGATGACAAAATGACATGTAAGTTGTGCAAACTCATATATTTCCTTTCTTTTTTCCTTTATAACCTGATATTTATTATCTCACATAACAACCAGATTTTTTGTTCTTTTTGTAAGAATTTTAGTCACTTTAAGTACACCTTTAACCTCATACTCTGTGATTCACTAGAGCTCCCAACAGCCTGCCGGGTAACACACTGACTTCTTATGTTATGCAAACTATCCACTGAGCAATATTTGCTCCAATGCCATCAACAAACAAGGCAAATAAGCAAGTGCAGAGGGCTGCAGATTTTGTAGAAAATATGAAATTAAAAGAAAGATTTTGTGGTTCCAGTTGGGTGCTTTTAATCAAAGAAATTGAACACACTGTGCATTCTATATTCATATTCACATAATAGGTTATGTGGCAGTTGTTGCACAATAAACATTCACTAATAATTTTTTTAAAATAGAGATGGTGTCTGTACATTATTTTCTGCCCCTGAGCTGACTAGACTTATTTAGTAGAACAGTGCTTTGAACCAATCCTGAGCCAGAGTGAGACAGTTTCCACCCAGTGCCTGAAAACTGTGCTGCACTGGAACAGTTTCTTACAGTGGGATGTGTGTTCTGTGGTTTTGGATCAGTGGGCTGCTCAATGGGCCTTTTTACATCAGACATTTTGACTTGTCACAGAAGAAAAAGCATAGGTATTACTGATAACACTAAAGATTGCTGAATGAAATGAAATCATTATTTTATTGTATTTATTTTTTTGATCGTGACATGTCAAAATATCCTACCATGATTTTTAAAAGGGTATCTACACATACTGTTGCTATCTAAGATAAAATCCATAGTATACAAGTGAAAGTTAAGCTTGAGCCTCTGTTGGTTATTAAGTTTTTAAAACCTTTATGTGGCACTGAATAAATGCTTTGTATGTTATACCAACTATAAACAGATAAGACCTCCCTCTGTAGCATGTATAAGTCCTTTGGGTGCAGTAATTCACACAAAATATCTTATGGGTGAACAAAGTCTGTGTCTCATTTATTATCTAGGGAGCAGAGCAATTACATCTCAGTGACCTCACATCTTAAAACATCCACGTTCGGTGTTTCTAGCTTTAAACAGTCACAGGTACTGACTTAACTACCGGGGGAAAACGGTGATTACAGACTGTACAAAATGTGATTTTTAAAAATGGGTGACACTGACCTTTAAGAGTGTCAAAGGAAACTCTCCCACTGCTACTTCCTGGTCCTCCACTTGAGAAGAAACAGGAGTCAGCTCTTTGGGTAACTACACATTGTATTTCAGTTGCACTTGAGGAACATCACTAGCAAAAATAAAACACAACCATTCGAGCAAAACACCATGTCGATAATCTTTACAGCTGATTTAACTGTGATGTTTTAAAAGGGATATTTACTTGTACTTAACTGTTGGAATTTTTTCATATATTAATATTGCTTTGGAGAAAATGTTGAAATCTATCTTTGGCAGTGAATTAAATCTGACAGACTGGAAGAAACACACTGGCAAGTGGTGTTGATTGGTTAGATTAACACAGATGTTTTTTCTGTGACATGACTATTATTAAAAAATAGTGTATCATCTAAACACAAGAGGGTTTACAATAATAATAAATTGATTACACTTGGTAATTGTTTGACACTGTAATGTTTGCTGAATGACAAAAACAAGACATTACACACCGTAGGTTAGTATGACATTTTCTTCTTTGAAAATCCTCTATGGTTTAGTTGTGTGATTAATAGAAGTTGTCTTACAGCCCTGGCTGCTATTGTTTTTTGGGATGGGCATCCCAGCTGAGATAATATTGCATCCCTCTAAGAAGAGGAATTTGAATATGCATGATGCAGTTCTCCTAATAAAGCACAGCACCGGTCCCTTAAGAAATGAATAATTAATGCTGAGATGAATTATGCATTTAATTGACCAGGAGTTGTCTGGCCTGAACCAATTAGGTGCCATTGTTGGTGCAATCTCTGGTTACATTTGTGGTAAACAATTTGGACAGCTCTGACTAACAGTGGACTAGCAGATAATCTGTAGTGAAAAAAAAAAGCCTGTGAATGAGAGATATGGCGACAGTGCATGAAAACAAGAAAAAAAACACACCATGCATTTGCAATATTTTAGCTTGTGCTCATAATAAATGACAAAAATTCAACTTGCCTCTGCAGAAAAGCAAGGATTGGAAAGTACTTTGAATATATACAACGAATAAAACAAGAATTAAACACACATCTGTAAAAATAAGCAGCTAAATGGATACACTTCTTTGTCTCTCTCCACAGTATGTCATATGCTTAATAAAGTAAATCAACATACCTTGATAGATGTGCTAAGCTCTAGAGGAGGTTGGGGAAACATCTATATGGGTATGTATCAATAGCATCAGCATCTGCTTATCAGTTGACAGCCGTCTAAGCAGTTGTTGGACTTCACTCTGCAATTGCCAGATGTAGAAGGTAGTTTAATGAAACTGTCTATTACATCTGGCCAATGTGGGATGTCTGTCTTTTTTTTTTTTTTTTTTTTTTAATATACCTGATGTAGCAGTTTAGTGTATATCATGGTTTGTGGCTGCAAATACATATTGGAGTCTTTCTGTTGTGGTCAGACTTAATGATTGTAACTTTAATGATAAGGTTATTTTGCGATGCAAAATGTAACTCATGTTGCAGCATATGATATAAAAGTCAGTCTTCAAAATCATCATCTATGACTGCTGAATCTGGTTCATTTAATGTAAGTCCTGTAGTCCAGAAGTTACAGAGATACTATGAATCATGGCCCCCTGACAAAGTACCTCAAAATCCTGTTTGAGGAAAGAAAGCAGACAAAAACCTCATACAGCCTTTGCCAAAGAAAGCAAGGAAATGGGAAGTTTTAACATGGGTAAGTAAGTCACTGTACAGTAATATTTGAAGCAGTATAACTCAAATTACTATAGGCTAGATCTAATGTGGGCATACATCTTTAGACTGCTGCTGTTTGCGTTACTACTACTACTGATTAAATAATGTATTATTTTCTGGTGGCCGGTTGCCTCGGAGACAAGTGCGTTTTGGAATCAAACACTAAATTAACGTTAGCTGCACACAAAAGAAACAGGCCAACAAACAACACAGACGGTGGATTGGTTTCTTGATGCTGCTCATGTGGAGGAATTGGTTTCCATATCAGATGCTATCTCCAGTTACGTCTCCGGAGACTCATCACCCACCTACCAGTGACACATTTACTTTTGACACCAAGCGCTATTATTGTTTGTTGTTTTAAACTGCTGCTGTTTGCTAGCTTAAAGATGCCGGGCACAGCGGGGACAAGTGATTTGCCACCAACAAAAACAATAACTGTCTACAGGAACGGAGACGCTTTCTATCCCGGAAGGAAAATAGTTGTGAATCCGCGGCAGGTGTCAACCTTAGACAGTTTTTTGACCACTTTGACCAGGGCCGTTGAGGCTCCATTTGGCGCCGTGAGGAGGCTGTATACTCCCGTACGAGGCCACAAAGTTCAGCATTTGGACGACTTGAAGCACGGGAGTGTGTACGTTGCAGCCGGAAATGAACAGTTCAAAAAACTGGAGTAGGTAGCATGCTATAAGGTGTGTCTGGATGTGTGTGTGTGGGTTTAAAGAGGGAGGTCAGTTCACCGAGGACAGGCTTCACTCTGGGGCCTGTAAAAATACATGTATTCCGGACAGTGAGCTAGCTTAGCACAGAAAGTTTCTGAAGTGTTTGCTGCTTTTGTCGTGTGAGCATTCGACGGCTTTAGAACTATATAGTCCTCAAAATGCGTCACTATCTCAACGTAAGTGCCTACGGTTGTAAAAACTTAAACTTACACTAAACTCACACAAGACTTTTTAGTTTATATTCAGCTGTGAATACAGTTTCTCACTGGCAGCTTAAGTATTTTATTTTAACTTAAGTCTAGGTCTGTCTTTTATTTGTTTTTATAGACCATCAGTAGCTGTATATGTTAACAACTTAAACCCGGGTTTAATCAGTTTACATGATTTTTTAACTGTCTTCCAGCTATTGTGAAATAACAACCAAGAGGCCCCAGAAGAAGAAAAATGACCAGGTAGTGTTGGAGCAGGTGCACTGAAAATACTTAAAGAGTCTAACCTTTGTATTCAGGTGCTGTCTTGTTAAGTATGACTATGTGATAGAGTGTTTTTAGTGGGACTTTAAAAAACCCCTTTCTGTATTTATCTGATTTTCAGATCCAACCTGTTGTTCACAGCAGAATAGTAGTTTCTGCTCGCTGGAGGAGAACTACTGATGAGTCTTGCACAATAAAGTGAGTATTGAATGGATATAAACTTAAATCAAATGCAAAAAGAACAGTGTCCTCTGTCATGTTATGCAATGATAAAAATATTTTTTTCTTTTTGTGGTATTGTGTTTCGCAGTGTCTTTACCAACGGAGATGTTTTAGTGCCCTCAGCTCGAATCCGGATTCCAAAGTACACGCTCAGAAGTTGGGAAAATGTTTTAGCCTTGGTGACAGAGAAAGTGCATCTTCGAACTGGTGCTGTGTACAGGTAATGTCTGACATCAGTACATTGTATTAAGTTAGTCATGTATCAGTGAGTGGCAAGCAAAGACATAACCTGTACTTCCTCTGCATTAGAAAGATTGATCCTCCTTTTAGTCTCCAACTATTTTATGAATCATGACACAAATAATGTCCTTCAAATTAAAGTAGTTTATCAAAAATGGTGCACATGACTCTAAAGAGTCAGCTACTCTAATATAGATGAAGGAAACATGATTAGTGGAGGCTTTCCAGTCAGTTTAAATGCATTTAGCAGAGTGGAAGGATTTTTTTGAATTAATTAGTGGTTGGGACCATGTTGGGCTGTGATGTGCTGTGCTTACTGGAATTCATCCAAAACTGATTAGGCAAACACTGCTTTGATGGATATTTGAAAAGAGGCTAACATTAAATTCAACCACAGTATTTGATACATCTAACTATGTCATACTCATAACCAAAACACGGATATTTGTAAGCATAGTTGAATTTGTGCTGTGTTTATATATTTATATTTTTGCTTCTTTGCTTATTTGTTCACAGGCTTTGCACATTAGATGGACATCCTATCTGTGGTTCCACTGAACTGGAGAACAACCAGCACTACGTTGCAGTTGGTGCAGAAAAGTTTAAAGCTCTGCCATATGACCAGTGTGTCCCTGGGGTTTTAATCAGGGAAAACAATGTAGTCGAAGGGTATGAGAATTATGCTTTTTAGTCAACGAAATACATTTTGATTTACACAAATCAAATAAGCACTGGATTCCTGTATTGATGTAAAAGGGAAAGAGAAAATATGTTTGTCAGTATTGGTTTCCATTTTTCTTCCCTGCAGCCAGCACGTCCTGCCTCCTATTAGGAAGACAAGACATGCAAAAGATGTGGTGAGTACAGAGTTGGGTGCAATTTTCCATCTGGTTGTTCACTTTCGTGCAACATGCTAAATTGTTGATTTAAAAATTTTTTTTTCTAGCTTATTGCTATAACACCTTGGTAGCATTACAGTTGAAAAACATATCTTTGCACACACAGCATTTCAATTAACATTTCCCACATGCGAGACTTGTTGTGGGGGTGTAATTCGTTATGAAACAGCACCATCATCAATCACTGTCTGCAGGAGGCATTGAGTTACCGTTGCTTTCCACTTTGATGGGTAATCCCCACAGAGACAGACTGGCCCACTTGATCAAGTGCAGTGAGCCTCACAGACAGATCATATGCACCAGGGGGACTTCACTGACTGAAAACAAAAAAAAATCTCTTATTCAAACCAGAACCGGGACAATTTGTATTGTGATTAAGTAGACAGTGAAATGCTTTGAATCCATGTGAGGATTGCGCTGCTGCGGGCCTCGAGATGAACACCAAATCACACAGTGAAGATGAGAACATGCCCACTCAGCAGGTTGAGGCAGAGACGGGGGCCCCCTGTGAGAGATGTGTCTGACATCTGATTTTTCTAACCATGAAAGATGACAATGCTGTGGCAGATGCCAATTTTTTCAGATGGAGAAAAATACCCCCCAACCTCACCTCCTAGCTGTATCTGTGGTAGATTTCCATTATATTTAGAAATAAGATGAATATTTATTAGTAATATATCAGAATCGGTTTATACGCTGTGACTTATTTGTACGATTTCTTGAGCTCATTAAAATGTATCCAGACATTAAACAGTAGATGAAAACCACAACCAAACTTTGCTTAGTTGAGGTATGCTCCTAACACAGGTAGAAAATCTGAATCAACACTGCTGAGACCACAGCCTTTGCCATTTCACACAGTACCATGAGGTGGAGACAGAGACAGAGCTATGCCTCTGTTTTGCATCCACCAGCTCATTGTAGTATTAGTCATTCACTAGACATAATGCTGCCGCATTTCACTCCCCTCTCCCCTTCGCCTGATCCCTCATGAATTTGTAAACATGATTTGACCAGTTAATAAGGGCCTTTCAGAGAGGAAAGATACATGTGACAAATATTGCCCACTCTGTCTTGATCTGTCAGTTGTTTAGCTTACTGATTATACATACATTTATAGGGTCATGTCTGTCATTAATTTCAGTTTGACCTCACAAAACAACAACAGTCTGGTTTGAAATGCCTGTAAAAAGATCCTTTAAACATGCCCAGTGAAGCTGTGTAAAATGTAACCTTGCTCTGTCAACCTCGCTGTATGGGAATGATGTCTGTCCTGTCCCGTCTGCACCGGCGGCAGTTTCTGTGCCGCTGAATGGGACATCTGGTCTAGAGCAACCACTGAAGTCTAAACCGACGGCTCTGCAGAGTGTAATATTGAAACTCTCTCCAGCATACCATGTTCCCATCGGTAGCAAGCATATATGCTGAGTTAGGTGTTCACAGACATGATGAGGTAGAGAGATTCTGAGGTAGACATAGCATAAAGAGAAGATTAATAGGGGAGAGAGGAATGCAAAGAGAAGAAGATAAAAAATGAATAATGGTGTACATCAAAGCAAAGTATTACAGTAATGATAATGAGCAGTGCAATTGTGTTCCAAATGTACAGTAGCTCACATGAGGCACCCTGTGAAAACAGCCGAGGAAGTCTGACTAAACCTTTAATGGCTGCGCTCTCTGACATCAGCAATGACTTGCTGCTGCTCCCCAGTTCTCCGCTTTTCTCAGATGATCTCATTGGTTAGGGGAAGTAGCAGTGCCCCGTGGAAAACTATACCCCCTCGCTGCTGCCAGCATGTCTGCTCACTGAAGGACCTGGCCCTAGGAGTGGCTCCTGCTGATACCACATCCAGTATGGCTGGGGGCCGGTCGGTCCAATTGGTTGGGACCCCCGTTTTTCCCCTGGCTATCATATCACAGTGTCCTCTTGTTGACTCCTGTTCTCCGCCACTTGAGAGGGCTACAGATTACTTGCTGCTCGGTCCCCCTGAGCCTCCTTCACACTAACTCTAGCACTCTCTTTCTGTCTCTCTCTCTCTCTCTCTGGGGCCTCCTGATACACACAGTTGTCTGCTCCCACAGGACACGGTACTGTAGATATGTAATGCAGAATGAGAGGGGAGATGACCTCAGCTTTTCCACTGCCGTGTTTCCAGTTGTGCTGCTACTTGTACTGTACTCTCCCGGTACTGCAGCACCCCTCGTCCTCTGCTTTCCCCTCCCCAAGTGAGACAGTCTTGATTTAACTTTGTTGATTTAAATAAGATCTATTTACATCTCACCACCAGGCGGTAAACATGGAAAACAAGTTGTTCATTTTTTGACTGTCCTGATATATTTTGATTTTGAACTTTTAGTAAGAAGTGGTTTCACATCACTCACAGATGAATTGAGGTTATGAAACTGAATTAACAGCTTACCACTGCGACAGTGCCACTGCTCTTCTGTCTTTGATCTTGTGTGGTTGTGGACACTACAGCGCTAGAGTGTGAACTCTGTTTCAACTCCCCTTCGCTGAATATACCAGGCAAACTTCACTCTTCTTTTGTTGTTTTATTTTTCTCCCTCGGCCCACCAACGGCTGTAGAAATTCAAAAGAATATCAACAGACTTTGCCTCTGCATTAAAGAAAGCAAACAAGTGAAGAAACAACGCTGCTATTCCCCAGACTCCATGTTAGTGAGCTTGCAAACACCATTGCCAGAAGTGTATTCTGGTGGAAGCCTGAGATCACTACACTATCCCCCGAGCCAGCCCAGGGATCCAGCCAGGCAGCTGCAGTAAAGAGCACTGTAGCTGAAAAGAAACATTAAGTCTGCTCTCTCCTGCTCTCTGTGTCTGTGTCTCTCATTCTCTGTAAGGGAGACATACCTCACCTTGCTACCTACAGAGGGGATGAGGAGCCTGTGAGGAGAAAATTGCCTTTTGTGGAAGCATTAATTCAGATGTGTACCCTGCTGTCTGAACATCACTCTGAACTCTCCCCGCTGCTCGCTCTCTTTTCCTCTCTTTTCCTCTCTTGCTCCCTCACTCGCTCACAATGCAACTAAGTCCCAAGCCTGTTTTTTTTTTTTCTCTCCCCTCTCCATCAATAACCTTCTGCTGTCTACTGCTGAAGAATAAGTTATTCCCTACAACTCCCTCCCTTTCCCTTTAAGCTTGTTTGGATTTTCATTGTTTGATCTGGCTTGATAAATAAGACAAATGCAGTTAGAAATTCATGGCTGCCCCATTTCATCAATAAATGATTAGTTTGCCACGCTCCCTAGTGATTGATAGGTTGTGCACGGGATGTATTTGGAACCAGATGAATTCAATACAGTAGGAGTCATGGGGGAGCTACAAAGCATATCAGCTCATGAAAAATTGAGGTCAATGGAAAATGTAAAAAAGCGTCGCAAAGAGAGGAGAAACAAGTTTCGCCCCACTGTGTTTTGTCTTTTTTTCTTCTTCCTCTTTACAGAACAACAGCAGAAAAGTCGATGATGAATCACAGAGAAATCTGAGGAAATATGCCATAATCTGTGCCCCTGATTTCTCCCCTTTTGTCTCTCCATGTAGTTTGCTCACACAGGCTTTGGAGAGGACCTTGAGCACACAGCCAGGGGCCAGATGAAGAAACACACAGCCAAGCCAGAGAGAACCAAACAACAGAGGCAGGTGTCCAGAAACCCAGTTCTCCTCTTGACAGGGGGTAAGCAGAGCAATTCTATAGTAATATCTCTCTTTCTGTCTCTCTCTCCAGCCCCCCTGTCCTCATAGTATGTTTATTTTACCTCCTACATGTCCTCTCTCACTGTGACAGCATGTAGAAACCTGTTGGCTGCTGAAGACAAACTTATATGTATATGCATGTGTTTGGTGTGTGTACACATGTGGGGCACACATGAAGGAGTGTGTAGCAGCATAATATTTTCCTGTGAACGTGTAAGTGCAGAGATAGGAGTCTGGTGCGTGTTGGGAACATAAAGAAAATCTACCGTTTGGCAGGTGGAAGAGCTTTCTTTGAATTCTCAACCTGTTCTTTAAAGTCCAAAACAGAACACAGCTCCCTGCTCCTTGAAAGAAACACTACTCTTTTCTGTGAATATTAAACAGAACAAGACTTCAAACACCGTCAAGGGGGCTTAAATCATAGATGAATTCAATCAGGCCATTTTGTTGAATATGAATCCAAAAAGCCCTGCTAACTATGTGTGGGGAAAACAAAATGCTCAAATTTTCTCCTGATGCGGGAATCAAAATGGTAATAAGTTATTAATCAAATAAATGCTGACAAAAACTAAAAATGACAAAATACTCCTTTAGATTGATGGGTTTGAACATTTCATCAGTTGCACTGTTTAAAAGTGATACTCTGTTAATCATTCATGGAGAGTAACTGTGTCTTTACTTCTTCTATTTAGTTATTCAGTAGGTGTTGTTTCATGGGTGTTTGTTTTACCATCTGTGCTCAGTAATACAGTGGCTCAACTTGAAAGACTCATCCTGGGCCACGAATAACATAATATTATGTGGTAGAATAAATTGGATAATTGCCACAGTTTGAAACCTGCCATGCTTTCATATTGAAAGAAAAACAATTTCTTTCTCCCGTTGGGCTCATGTCAAGATGCTGCTGTTGTTTGTAGTGAGGCCAGAGTGCAGCTTCCTGGCCACATTTTGGAACTCTCATCATGCCTATAGTCTGGCTTCCTCTCACTAAAGTCATCACCAAAGGCCTGGAAGTTAAAAAGATAAAAGTCAGGAGGCTTCCTTGTAACTACATCACGTCTTAGAACCCTTTGTAAGGGCATGTAGTGTTCACAAGCATCATCAGCTACAGGAGCTTAGCTTTTGGCAGCAGATTTTTTTCATCATTTTGCTTTTTTCTAACGAAAGTGAGTCTACAAGGAGATCCAAAAGTAATGCCTGACTGAAAAATATAATAAAGTCTACATATTTTGCCGCTGTTTAACTGCCTCTTGGAGCTAAGCCTGAGAATGTATTTTTCTGTACATGTTCCTTTGGTCTATGACTGATGACTCTACCATACCTGGTTATTTACTATTTAGCTGAAATAGATTCAAGCTCAGTAGTGTGTTTCATTATTCACATTCCACCCTGTATCAAATCCAGCAGCTGCGGACAAAAGGGAGTTTGTTTACAAGAGAAGAAACACTATGACGTTGCTATACAATCTATTCCCCACATGCATCAAGAGCAACCTGTCACTGTCAGGAACTAACCCTGGACTGAAAGTTCATGCTGGCTGGCCATATTTGTGGTGTGGCAGCTGTGGCATTCTGTGGCCCCTTTCGTCTGTGGGACCATTCTAAATAAATAAATGGCTTGACAGCAACATTGATCTCTTGTGAAGTTGAACAGGAGAGGAAAAGGGAGAGGACAGGAGGGCAGTGAGGGATGGAGGGATAGAAGAGAGGGAGAGAGTGAGAGTGTGCAGAAGAATGAGGGGGCGACTGCCAGCAGATGAGGTAATTGTGATTAATCACTTTTCACTCAGAGGGCAGCGTGTTCAATGCGCAAAACAAAAGAAGTGAGATGGCAGGAGCAGTGGAGGTGCAGGAAGACCGCCAGCTGAAGGTGGACCTGCCAATTGATCAGGTAAAAAAAACAAACAGCGCCACACAGTATTGCAGCCTGATGAGCTCTTTAGCATACGATCTTCGAACAGTTCAGGCCTGTTTATCTGACAGGAAGTAAGAATTGATCCCAGTCTAAAAACACTATCATTAACTTCACCAAAGATAAACATAGGCTATGTGCTAATTTCATTTAACTGGACAGTATTCTACTAACTGAACTTACAGGTTCATATGATTTTACAACTTGCTATCATTGAAGATTAACAGTATAAATGTTGAAAAAAAACAAGGTGTTTACAGCTGTTTTGATGCACAGTAAAATGAATGGGTTAGATTGGAAAAGTGTCTGCTGCTGTAGCATAGCATCCTTTCCCCATTTTCCTCGCAAGTTTTACCTCTCTGTGTTTTTTTTCAGCAGAATTAAGAATGTACTTCTAGTACAGTGCAGCATCATTTTCTGCTCAGAATAGGGCTCATGAATAGAACAAGTTACATAAATATATAAATATTTAGCAAAATCAATACAACAGTACAGTACAGTGTAAGCCAAGGGGGATCTTGTTTTTTTCCCTTCCTGCAGGTTGAGGCCAAGATAGTTGAAGAGGAGTATGAAGATGGGAGTTCTGCGAGGCCCTGCAAGGCCCCCCTCCATGATTCAGACGGCTTGTGTCTGCAGAGGTCTTTGTCTGCAGGTTCCAGGAAGGATGTAAGTACCCTTATTAAAAGTTTTATGTAGTTAGTATTTCACGTTTAGTTCATTTTTACTTGATTATTATGTCCAATTTTTTATTTGCTTTTGGATTAGGTCACACAGAAATGGTCTAACCAACAATTATGGTAATCACCATTTTCGTAATTACAAGAACATCACATGGACCTGCTTCCAGCAACTATACTTTTATGTAATGTGTGTGTAACCTGTTTTTCTGTCTCCATGGTTCTCTCTGTGTATTGTGTACTGTGTGTTTACAAGCATAGCCCTTCCTCAGGGCAAAGAGAGTCAGTAAAAGGCACAGGGCACAGTGCTGGTACTGACATAAGATTAAAGACACCTGAGCTCCAGGTCCAACTTTATGTACTATGAGAAAGCTTAGCTGTAGCCAAAGATACTGTATGTTTCACAGCAACATCTCGCTTAAAAATACAGAGAGGTTTGTGTTGGTTATTAGAGTCAAGCTCCATAACAGCATGTGGTTGTATTTGATGTCTGTCCTTTTTTGGTTATTGTGTACACTCACAGTGATGAAGTAGGCCTGAGCTGTGTATACAGATGTTTTTGCATGGATCTGTGGTTCCTAGAAATTACACTCATTTAAATACACTTATTTTGCTCTAATAATCCTCGAGGGACAACAATATGAAGCAGTGTAACTGTGATGAATGCACACAATAGTTGGGTGATATTACTATTCCAAGCAATTTCATTCGGCTTTGAAATGAGAAGATATTGAGTCTTATTTAAGCAATCAATAACCTTGAACATTTTGTTTTAATGAAAACTATAATTTCAAGCAGTGGCAATTACACCATAGGGGAATGTTTTGGTGTGGTGATGATTTTGCTGCCGTATGCACTTTTGCAATATATTAGATAAGATATTCTTATCAGGATTATTATTGACTTCTGGGGGCCAGTTATGACCCTGTCTAAAGACCTCATCAATAGCCTAATTCATTACTTATCGCTTTTAGTCGAATGTTGCTGATTCAGATTGACTATGGATTGCAGGGAATGACCATTAGATAATGGAAAATAATAATAATAATCCCAGTACAGACTCAGCTACTTTTTGCAATAATCATCTTGCCAGGCAGTTTTTGATTTGTCAGCTAACGAAGACTGACGTAAGGAGAAGGTAGGGTTGTTGTTGCAAGCTCTCCAGTTACAGGCTACAGTTTACAGTACAGTCATCAAAACTGCGTCAATGCTAAGGACATCATTTAAGCCTAAAATGTAGAAAGTTACAGTAGACAACATGAAGGGAGGCAACTTTTTTGATTTGGAGCACCTTCTACCTCACCAAAATCTACCTTTGCAGCAGTCTGTTTTATCTTCATCCATGTTTTATCCAGGATTACATTATATTTATAAAAGTCGTTGTTAGGCTAGAAATGATACTGCTGCAAGTGAGACTTACCTCACTTAAAGTCTGACCATCATTCATGCATACTCTCCTCTTTTCCCTTTGAGGCCAAACAGACTGTCGCTGTCTCGTTGTCGGCAACCTCATCATTTAGAGGGCTGTGAATAATAATGAGGGATAACTGCACTGCTATGACTCATACTTTGAGCTGAGTTCGGACAGATTTCCTCCCACTCCGGTGCTCATACGTGCTTGTGAAATGCCCCTTGTACTCTGTATATGTGCACGTATATAGTAGATATTGATGACCAAATTCAATTACATGATTACATTTTCAGCCCAAGCTTTAAATGATTTATTGCATTGAATTTAAATAGTGAATACATTTACAGACAGCACACCGGTGAGGCGGTTGCACGCGTGTGATATTGACCTGTGTGGTCCAGGCCAAATAAAGAATAACGAGATTCAGCATCTCTGCCAAGTGGAGATGTCCGCTGGGAGTGAAGGCAGGCTATCTCAGTGGAAGAGAGCGAAGGATGGCGAGCTCGAGTCTGATGCACATTTATCAAAGCTTTTCTTATAATCACTTGACTGACTTTTGTTGGGCTTTCTGAAGGTTGGGTTTTCCTTTAGAGTGCACTCTGTTAAGGAGCTGATTGATTTCATGAGGGGGGACTCTGTCTTATGTTGTAGATGTCATACACTTTGAGGAAATGCAGACAAGGGTACATTTGCACCCACTGGTGTGGTAACGTGTTTACAACTATCATTTGTTTTGATTTAACAATATTGGCTGATTTATCAACCAGTCAGCTAAGCATTTTTTCTTAATTAATATTGTTAGAAATGCCAATACGACTAGGGATGTTTGATCAATCGTCTTCCTCTTCTTAAGAATTTTGTGATAAAAAATCGAATCATTATTGACCGCCACATTGATCCATCCCTTTCCTTTTCCAATCTAAGTCCATTTCATTTGTCTTTCAGCTGGTTTTCCATGCTCCTATTCCCCGAAGCTTAGGATAGCCATTTCAAAGGCCTTATTCACCCCATGCAAGGTCAACTATAATCAACTCTAGACAATGTCACAGCCTTGCTTTTCCAGTGAGCGAGGCAGAGGAAGATGATTCCTCTGGGCTTTTAAGGACCTGCTGCATTATACCATTCAATTACTGTTCATTAGACAGTGTACAGCCATTAATCAGACTGAGATGTTCTGCTAGTCCTCAGCGGGGACAATGAACTAGGGAAATTTACCCTAGCTTCCTGTCTGAGCCACTGTTTAGTGGTAAGGCGAGAGATGACACTTTGGAATGCACTGAAGCTTTCAGTACAGAGACATCCTCAACTGAACTGCTACTCCACTCCCTGTGTCTGTTTTCAAGCGAAGTTCTCCACTTCATGCAGCCCTGTCTTTGAATTTTAAGAAACATAGGCTTTGTCAGAGATTTACTGCATATGTGGGAGAGTATTACGGATCTGATATATCACTAAAAGGGGAGGAAGCTGACAGATTTACTGATTAGAGCTTCATATGCATTGAATATGACTAGATGATGATATGAGAAACTGATTTATGTTTTCTAGGAGGCTAAAGAGAGGGAGGTGGCTTCCAGGCTCAGCAGAATACGGTCACGGATGTCCCGGTTTTTCAAGGGTAGGTTCATCAAAGCATAAAGCCTGGTAGTAGCTCACTGGCAGTAGCGGCGGCGGCCCCCGCATTCCCCTCCGCAGCACCTAATGCACCCATAAAGAGACCACTAATACACTCTGCATTACCAGTTCCTCCTTCACATTGCATGTCACCAGATCCACAAACCACCTCTCAACATCTGGGAGAGCTTTACGCCATGCTTTATGGAGACCATCTGGTTGAGTGGGTTTTTTTGCCTCCCCAGTCTCAGATGACTTATTCTAGTATTAAAGGCACCTGCACATCAAGGTGTGCCACGCTGAGAGCCTGGGATTATTCACCACTCTTTTTATTTCCCATGTCATTTGTAATTTGGAACCACTCAGACAGAATGAGAAGGATATGTACCTTGTTACTATGAAAATCCTTGTTTTTCTCCTTGAGTCCTTATTCCGAGTAGAATGGCATGGTCTTGCTTTTATTTGATTGATCTAGAGAAGAACACATCTGAAAAAATACTAAATAAGTGCTATACACATTTGATTATTGGTGAAAAGAAGATAACATAGTGTTAAAACACAAGCCAAAGCAATGATGTAAACTTGGCATTCTCCTTTGTTGGGGGAATGTGCCTTTCAGTTGGTTCAGCCAATTTCATTCTAATTGCCTACAAAACATAGGCTTTGGTCGTGAGGCCCATTCAGTGGTTTCCCAGCGTCCTCCTTTTGTCCCTTGTGAAAATTCCAAAGGTGACTAATGGAACACGATGTGAATCCCTGTGGGTGGTTATCACTGTCTGCCCTTCAATCTGAGGTCTGTGCTGTCAGTGTGACACCGGGAAAATCACTGCATCCTGTACTAACAGCAGGCTCCCTACCTCACGCACGTGTCATCCCCGCTATCATGAAAGTACACAAATACACATCCATGTGCATGCACATATGCACAGTTATCTAACAGACAGCAGTTTACATCAAATGTTGCTCTCGTACACGTGTGCATGATTTTTCGTACGTACGCGTATTCTCTTTCAATTACCCTCATATTGATAGTACTGGAGGTCGAGATGCAGACTTGTACACTCCAGCACTGGCTATGATTTCCCTGCAGAATGTCAATGGGCACTGCAGGGGGCATTTGAAATAAATCACAGCACATTATTGCTTGCCGACTCCAGACCGGCATACTCATTTTTCTGTCCCTATCACATTATATTGTTGTTGCTGTTTATGAATGGTTCTGCATCATTCATGCCTCATATTCCCTAGCTGTCACAGTGGATCTGCAGATGACACAGATGCAAAGCACAACTGGAGACTCAGAGCCATAGAGGCGGGAAGTGGGATGTGAAAGGAAATGTAACAGAATCAAACCTGCCTGCCACCTGCTTTGCATCAAACTGTCAATATCTTGGCCAGTTTTTATCCTTGGAAGGAAATGTTTCAGCTGAGAGAAAATAGTAGGCCTTTTTCTAAGAGCAAATCTACCATCAAAGTCCTTACTGTACCCTGCCTCCTTCATATACTTTACCGGGGGTGTTCCATCTTGACTTCCTTGCGTAAAAGCAGGAGATACTACTGGGTTCAGTTTTGCTGAGATTCTCCTTCAAAAGTTATTGGCACCATGTACAATGGCCTTGTAATTTATGAGAACTGTTAAGGCTTCTGACAGAAGTTGTAAAGCATCTTGACTGATTGGGTAGATATGAGATGTGTGCAGTCATGGCATATTGTCGTCTGTATGTGCACGCGACATGCAGAGAGTTGCATGGCTTGCTCTGTCACAGATAAATTACTCCACACAGTCAAATTAAGTTGTTGTAAATCACCTTGCGGACCCGGGACTAGTCCTGAGTGACGACCTTTACGCCTATTTGACTTTAACTCTTATTTATGTTAATCATATCTGTATTATACCGACAGTAAAATTGTGTCATATTCTAAAAGGTCATTGTTTTGCAGCTCAGCATATGACAGGGACAGAAAAACACACTAGTTTTGTGTATTATTAAGCGTAAGAAGTCTTGACTCTGGAATGTTTACGTATATATAAACAATTTATTTTCATTCTCTCATTTTTACAGAAAAAATGAAACATTAACATGCCTTGTTTTGATCTGCATGACATTCATTCAAAAGGTATGTGATATATAAATAACATAATTAAGTATCTCATTGATTCAACTTATGATCTGAAATACATATAATGTAGTAGAGCTCCATACAGAGGACAGAATTGCTCATGGACCATGTGGGGATACAGCATGTCCATGTTATTGTAACACATTATAACAGCTAGTGAGCATTACAGATGCTTGATGTGGATATTAAATGCTTATGAAATCTCTGTACAAAGACCATTGTCATGGCTTGTATGACACTGAAGTAATCATGTGTTCTGTGGATGTTAGTCCACTACAGAACATATTTTATTTTTCCTTGGCTTCATTCACCCATCTGTGTAAAGTTTTATTCAGGCAAAGAGCAAATGGTATCCTTGGGGATGGCTTTGCTGAGGGAGCATTAGAGCCTCTGTTAACTACGGTAAAGTTGGAGGAGAATGTATGCTTTTCTTCTCATTCATCATATACATGTCATGAAAGGCCTTCAAAAGGCAGCAGCTCCCAATAGCAGTAAGTGTCCTTTTTTTTAAAACCACATTTACATGGTGAAAAATAATAAGTTCCAAAGACCGTGTGTTGAAAATCAGCCATTGTGATGTGAGAGTCTGCGTGTGATCTCAGCTGCACTCGAGACGACAGGCTCTGTGAAGTGCACCACTGCCCAGTTACACATTAGCTTTGATTGCCAGTTTGTTCTGTGCATATCCCGTAGCTTTGAACTGCATCTCAAGATGAAAGCCAACCTTGTCCACAGTGTGTCCACTGTAGACCGCTGTTGCTTATTTGCTTCAGGCACCATCAAGGGCTTCAGGACTGTTTTTTTAAAATAGTTCTTTACCATGCTGGGATGAACATTATGTATAATTTATCATACAATGCATCCCGAGACAGCACCCCATCTCAAGTCCATTTTAATTTAATGCCCCTTCTTTCTTTCTGCATCTTGTGTTGACTGTGGTCAGTGTATGATATCACTAAGGTATGTCTTTGTTGTGTCCAGCAGATAAGACTTTGATATTAGTGGTTCCCATACTGAGAGCAGCACCATTCAGTGCTCATTCTATCTCTCCCTTTCTCTCTCTCTCTCTCTCTCTCTTTCCTTTAACAGCCAGAGCCGTAGAATACAGTGTCAGACTGCTAAGGACCAGACGTCCTCATTCACTTCTTTCTCCAGAAGCCAGCTGCTCATGTATAAGATGGAAACAGTGTTATAAACCAAATAAAAATGTCTTGCCTCTTGACAGCCCCACCGTGAATATATAGCCTCTTATTTCAGTGAATATATTGCATAATTATGTATGGTTATGAATATTACATGGAGCCTCACACTGAGCGCATGGTAAGATGCCTAATTGCAGAGTTTAATTATTAAGAAGCAAAGGTCCTGAGCGGATTTTGTGAGAAGCACTTTTGATAAATTATTTTTTGCAGTTTTCTGATGAATTATTTTGGGGGCTTGTGTCTAATCAGCAGGCATAGTGGACGGCGTAACTGCTCTTGAGAGAGACTTATCTTCCCATGGAGAGGAATTACTATGCTGATTAAATCCACTGAAATCAACTAATAACTTAATGATATTGGAGTGGATCAAAAAAAAAAAAGAAAGAATTATTGCCTCTCATAGTGGTGGCTATGTAGAACACAAGGGCGCAGTGATGGGTAGAATGAGGGCTGTTGCCGTTGACCTCGGGGCACAGCTTTAATATTTCTGTGTAGCGTGATGGAGGGAAACAGAGAGCGTGTGATGGTATGTACTATAGCAAACCTCATATTAAACACAGTGTAGTACAGCTTTACTTTATACTTCATATGAAGCACTTCAAGGAAAAAGTCCAGAGAGGCTGACTAAACAAGGAATAATAAACTAGATCTCCCTCAAGTACTGCCAAAGCCACCAAACGGAGGCGCTTGCATAACTACACCACTCCTGCTACTGCCTCTTCTTCCTCTCCAGCATGTACTGTAACTGAGGCGCCCACACAAAAATATTCCTCCCTAGTTATGTATTCAGTTCAAGTGCACTCAGTATGCAGAAAAGTTTAAGGCTTGACCTCGGTTTTGTATCGAAAGGAATTTGAAAATGAATAAAACAGGCTTCTTTGTGTGTTACTTCAAATATAGAACTGGTGCACATGATGTATTCTTTCCATAAAAGCTAATGGCTGTAATGCAGACAATAAGAATCATTGACCCACTTAATCGCAGCTCTGTGTCACGCTGTGACAGTGCGAAAGTTGGTTCACCTCAAGCGTAGGATCAAGTGCGGGGTAATAGCCGGGCTCCCTCCATTCCCTTCCTACAAAATGCATGTCGGTCTAGCACTTATGAAATGCAGTCAAGCTGCTTTTCGCGAGCCAGCACAAATATGTGAATAATTGATTGATATTGATGTGAGGATCACCTCGGTGTATCCACTTTGGTATTCGTGCGAAAGTGTTCTCCTGTAGGTAAAGGCAGTGTCTATCGACCTTGTGCTAGTCGTCTCTACACGGCGGGCTCAAGCTGTTGGCGAACAGGTGTTCTCGTATGTTCGTCAACTCTGCGGGCTCTGAATGGAGTCTCAAAGCTTGAGTGTTTCAGGTCTGTTACAGTCAGGGGTCTACAAAGTTGCCTGGAAATAATGGGTACACACTAAATCTGCTCTCTTGTGATGTTCGTGATGGATTGGATGGTATGGTGCCATTTTCATGCTGTGTCCCGGGTAGATTACCTGCAACCTCTTTGACATATAGAAAAAATAATGCCGGTGGGATAATTTGATGTGATTCCGAGCACTTTCAGGTTCAAGACCTTGCTCAAGGGCACATTGCAGTTGCTACGGACGTTTTTTTAGCAGGCTCAAAAAGACAAAAGTGTCTAAGAACTTTTCAATCTTGTGTAAGTGAAATGAAAATTGTCGAAGGTCAGTTTATACAGAGGCTTCACTGCCTTTAGACCTGTATTGTGCATCCTCGCAGACAAGATGGACAGGTGGTGTTATAAAAAGACCTTTTTCGCCACTGACATCATCCAGAGCCACCAGGAGGCCTCTCTCTCTCTCTCTCTCTCTCTCTCTCTCTCTCTCTCTCTCTCTCACACTGTTCTGGCCTGGTAGCTACCCACTGTTTGAAGCTAATGGCTGGAAGCACAGCTAAAAGCTCTCAGTGTGATAAGGTAATGTGGAGTCAGAGGGAGAGAGCACTGTATCAGTGGGGCCATATATACAGATTATACAGTGATGAGGAAATGGTCTAAAAATAAAAACAAATGGAGAATGCTAGATGATATCACTGCACCCAGATTGCTGACTGCAGTGTTTGGAGTCATATCCAGATGGTTATGAAGCGGGGATGACGGTGGGAGCCGAGACTTACTGCTGTCCTCTCAACTGACCTTCCTGATGCCGTGCTTAATAAAATAAAAGAGAATAACATTCTGTTTTGCAGATTTATGAATATTAAATTACAAACATTGCATAATTCAGGGATATTATACCCATAACGCTCCCAGTGTTGCACTCTAGTTGTTATATTGTATCTGTAGTAGTTGGCCAAATGAAGCTTTAAAAGTAAAGTTGGCTCATTCATTTAATAACAATTCAGCCTTTCTCTGACTACCTATTATCATTCTGTACCACAGATGTTATCCACTTCAGACTTTTGTAAGTCTGTAAATGATCACAGCAGTACCAGAGAAAAACCTGCATTCTGTGCTTGTGTAATTTGTTCAGCTTTCACTGTCTGCAGATGATGCCTGACCAGTCTAGATTTCTGTTATAGCCATCTTTTTTTCTCTGCTCTCACCTTGTCCTCACTCATTTGCTCCTTTGCGGCTTCCCTCACAGACACACACACACACACACAGACACACACAGACACAGACACACGTGTGTACACATTTACTATTCCATTTCTATTTTTTTTTCTGTTTCTTCCCTACTGCTTCCTTTTCTGTCCCTCCCTGACTTCCTCTCTCCCTCGCTTTTGCTCTCTCTCCCCACGTTGTTTTCCTTTATCTCTTCCCAGACTGGTTGTCCTTAGTAAGATGGATGTGTGCATTCCCAGGGCAGATGGCCCTGTTGTTTCTCTGTGTACCCAGCTCACACTTTAACACCCGGCCTGCTTGTCTGGCCTGACGGGCCATTGCCTGGGGAAAGGACTCTACTTGTATACCGTGCAGCGAACGTGGGGTTGTGCAGCTAACCGCATGGGTGCTCACATCCTTTTCTGTAAAGGAGTAGACTAGCAGGCTGTGTGCCAAATACACAGATGGGCTCTTTCTTTAAGGATCACAGGTTTTGTTGTGGGAAAGCTTCAATACACATTACTATAGCACATAGCAAGCTATTTATTTTGGTCTCATTTACATATGTACATGAAGATGTTTTTGACATTTAAAAATTATGATCTCTACTTACCCCCCAGAGTACCAGAGAGGATGGGACACCAACAGCAAAAAATGGAAAGTATTTTGTATATCTGGACTGTTAGGTGGCTAGATTAGATGAAGGGCAGCCTTTTTGTTCGATTTCCTGTTAAAAGGGAACTTTTCAAAAACTGAGACGTTGCAGCACAGGGAACAGTCTCCTAATGGAGTGTATGCAATTGCCAGGTTCAAGTTCAGGGGCTTGATCCTCTAAAGTCAGGGGTTTTTGAATGAATATATTTTAAGAAACCAACCAAGGCTTATCCCTTTTCAAAGACTTCTCCAGGTTGGGCTGAAAAAATACAAACTTCTTTGACCCTAATTTTGAGCACACAAAAGTGTATCCTTTTCTCAGTAAGCCCAGAAGTGTAGCAAATGTACTCGCTTAGTTGCCATGATAAATAGTACACCCCAAGTAGAAAATTGTATGTAGGATTCTGTCCCTACATATTTACCATAATCTTACAGTAGTTCCAAAATGGTTTCTGTGTTGTTTGTATAGTTTCATATTTCAGTTAAGTTTGCTAGAAATAGCTGCTCTCTGTTATTGTTTGGCCTTGTGTTTAGCTTACTGGACAGCTGTGTATGGACATCTTTTGATGCCAGTGCATACATAGTGTATATTAAAATCATCAATCATCAGCACATCTGAAATGCCTCTTTGAACACTGACACTTACTGTTTGAAGGCTTTAATTATACCTACCTACCGCTTGCCTTTTCATTAGATATGAGTCTGATCAAACAAAAAAACAGTGTTGCTGCATGCATATGTTGCATACGTTCAATCTTTTTGACCCCCTACCTAATAACCACCTCTGATTGGGCACCATTTTGCATGATGGCAACCTGTGCCTTTTTGATTGATTCATTCCATTTCATTGCCATGATAAACTTTTATAACAGCTATCATTTACTGGCAGCATGTGTAGACCTCTTTAGGATATCTGTGCTTGATTTCTACATGGTGATCTAAGGATGATAAATCACTGGGTACACATAAATTACATCAGTGAAATCACATGCACTACGGGCCTTTTGTGGGCACATATGTAAATCCAGCCAGGGATGGTTCAGCTGTGCGAAATTGCAGTCTCTGTCTCCCCTCTAACCATACAATTTCTTTCATTTCAATCTCTGCACGCAGTTGGAATATTGTCCCTTAGCTGCTGCTATCATATGTAATGAATGTGCTGCCCCAAAGGTGAGAGCCGTAATTGATTAAAAACCATAATGTTTTTTCATGCGTGTAGTCAGTTGAGGATATCTGTGATCTGTGAGTGTATATGTATGTAGGTATCCTGTGTGTGTGAGTGTTTGTGTGTGTATCTGTATGTCTGTGGGTCTGCGTGGACAGGACATCAAAGTCACATGTGCTGTGGCTCTGTTTCATCCTGGCTAATGAAGAAGCTGTGAGTGTGCTTCTGGGTCACAGTGGGAACTTGCACAGCGAGGTCACTTCAAAGGCAGGATAATGACGGATTAAGTCTAAATCATGGCCGCGCTTTAGTCGCTGTCTCACATCTAGCCTGTCACTTTGCATTTTATTAACAAATCATCGCAACATGATCTGGTAAAATGTGCCTGCCTTAATTTTCCTTGTCTGTCTTCCCCAAGCAAATCCTCTACATCCAGATTAATGGATCATGGTGGGCCTTTTATAAACCCTTGATGGTGATGAAATATTCTTTCATTAGTGTCCATATATCTCGCCATGTATTCATGTTTTAATGCACTGCTCTCTCTGCAGCTCCTTATTGCTTTATGTTGTGTCCGTGACAGTGGGGCAGCTTTTCATTTATGGTAGCCCTACAGCTTTCAGCCAAGATATTCTATCCTTGGCTAGTTCTGTTCTGCTTTCAGAATTAACCAACACACCCACAGGCCTTAGCACTCAGTCGATGAACAGGTACACTGGAGGAGTTTCTGTATCGTATAGCAAAGAGATCTAATGCTCCAACCCTTAGAAGTGTACATGAACTAGAAATGGTTTGGGAGAGGACGATACTCCAAGATTATTGAGCTCTTGGCACTCTTATGTGTAAGAGGATGGCACATGAATATACTGTTTTACTGCCATTCATCTTGTTCAGTGTATAACCCTCACAGTCTTTGACCTCAGGCCTGCAGTAGCTGTGGAGTTACAGGTATGTAGGAAGCACTCAGGGAAGTGTAATTGCTGCTGGAGTGATTTATCCTCCTGTAGACCCTCCAAGAGCACTCAAACACTCAGATACTCTGGTCAAGAACGCACCCTAGGATTATAATCAAGGGGACAAGCAGTGGGCTCAGGCACCAAAATGCTTGTTTGTGATGGAGAGGTGCAGTGTCAGGACATATTTGATAAATTTCAGCAGTAATTTGGGTAAAGCAGGTCTGATGTTATTCAAGGTTCCAGTAACATTGTCAGAATGAATCCAGACTATTGCTGAAAGTTTGTCAATTAATTGGATGACATAAATGATTTAACATCAGTTTTATTGATTTTTGTATGAATTTTTTAAAGGCCCTAAAAAACATGGTTTTAAATCTTAAAGGGGAATATGTATGTTTTTGCTATTGCTACATAACCACTGTTAGCATCAACAGCTTTTTACTTACCAGTCTAGAAGGAATGTGAGGAGTCCAGCATCAAACTTCATTCCTTTACTCACCAAGAGTCAAGCAATGCCAGTGTTAACTCATCCCTTGTGTGTTGTGTCTCATCACTTTCCAATAGCGACGCACTGTAGCGTCCAGACTGCCCTGAAGAAGCAGAGCTACTCAGAAGGTGCATTATAACCTCCTTTATTGTAAACACAGTGATGGCTGAAGCTCTTGTCAGGTGACCATCACCTCCACCCGCTCCAAGCAGGAAAAAATAAAATCCTTAGGTGTAAGAGTCAGATAGTAAGTCAGAGACAGAATCGTTAAACACCGATTAGTGAACAGAAGTATATGACATCACTTTTTCTCAACTGAGTCCTGCCCACTGTAACAGCACACAAAAATGCAAATACAGAAATCTCTTTTGTGAAGTAACCAAAACTGTTCAAACTTTGGCAGATTAGTTTTTGTTCACTTGGGACCCCATTGCTCATACTAAGAAGCTGTCAGAGAAAAAAAAGTTTCCAGAGATCTTATGTAATTCTTGCAATAATGCTATTTTTTTCCACCTCTGTGATGTGAAGATTTCTCTGTTTTATAACAATATAAAAGAAATAACTTTGTGTTTTTTGACTGTTGTTTGGACAAGACAAGGAATGTGAAGATAGCACCCCAGACTCTTGGAAATTGGAGTGGTCATTCTTCACCGTTTTGACATTTTATAGTCTAAGTGAGTGATTATTACTCAAAAAATACACACACGTGTGCACAATCCAGGCTACTCTGTATGTTAATGTACACATTCCTGTTTAAGTGCATTCACCCAATACAGACACTTAATCCAGTGTACTGTGCATAGATTAACAAAATACACCACGTAAATGTTGAAGTGAATACTTAGTAGGGGATTATTGAATGTGCGTTGTCCAGCTTTTGTCCGGAGAGGAAATCAGCTGAGCCGCGGAGCCTCATTTGTTGGAGGCTCTGTGGCAGCTCCCATTTCACCTGGGCTCTCCCATGTTTAATTGGCCTCATTATGTGATTAACTTAGCAAATTTACCTCTTACCCTCCAGGCACAGCTTTGAACACTGGCAGACCACAAACCTTCCCAAAGTCACTCCATCACTGAAACCACAATGTCAGCATTTAGGCTGGCCATCACATTCCACCGGGAAGTTTTCATTTTCCTGCAGAGATGCCTGTTTGCCTATATTAACCTCTACACCTTTGACTCAACACACCGCTTCTTAAAAATGCAGTAATTCATTTTAGGATGATTAGCAATATATCATTGTTTCCTTAGAAATGCTCAGTATGCATATTATGTTGCTTATCATGCTTTATATGCTTAGCATGATTCCTGCAAGCTCTGTAAATTGTTGTATTATGCATGGCTTGTGTTGTATTGTTGGGGGTGATGTTTGCATTCAGATCTCAGCCCCACACTTTCAAAGAGTGGGAAGTTTTATATATGAGATATAAATCTATTTTATTTCAGGGTAGAACAAGCGCATGTTGTAATGCAGTCTGTTCATCTTCGGTGAATTAGGTGGATTTACGTGTTGCCTTTGCCTCTCAAAAGAAGCTCAACCATGGAGTGAGTGGAGAGAAACAGTGGCTTGTCCAATCCAACACACAAAATCTAATATTTGGAAAGCTCTAGTTGTTTGTTTGTGGGTTCATAGATATTGGTTTCATTTTGTTGATGTCCATGGAGAATAGTATGGAAAATGAAGGAAGATGAAAAACAAAGTCCATGATGTTAATCTATCTTGTCATCACAGGAAATCTCCCAGGTCTCTCTGTGGGCTCCCTGACAGTAGGATGAGATGACCAGTAAAGTGCCAATTTTACCAGACCACTTGTTATTTGCCAGCAAAGTCATAGGTTTGCTTCCTTGTTTAATAACCAATGGTGGAGAAGGTGATGAAGTGGGGTGAAGGAGGGTGTGTATGTGTGTGTGTGTGTGTGTGTGTGTGTGTGTGTGTGTGTGTGCGTGCGCGTGCCAATAAGCGGAGGGTAGAAGAGGAGGAGGAGGAGGAGGAGAATGAGGGGCAGGAGGGTGGAAGAGAAGTTTACAAATGGGATCCATCATTTTTCATGCACAGGGGTGACATCCCTCCGTCAGCCAATTTCGCTCCGATAGCCCAGTCCCTTGGTTCATTGATATCTGCATTAGGGACCTTTGTTAAAGGTCTCATCTAAATGCATTGAAAAACGCCTTGCTCCCTCTGTGTACCTCCTACTGTTAAAAGTGTGTGCATGCATGCATGTTGCTTGTGCAAAGATTTGCAGACTTGGCTTTGTCTACATTAAGGTTAGTCTTTGTGGCAAAGCAATGTGATGTCACTGAACCTGGGAAGGAAAAATAGCCAGGGAGAAAAACCATCAACAAAGCCACAACAAAAGCCAGCTGCTCAGAGTGCTCTCAGATCAGGAGCTGCGGGTGTTTTCTCACTCTGTTGCTACTGAGTAACTCTTCAGTGTCTGTTCGTGTTAGCAACGTAATGTATTTAATAGATCTATCCAAATTAACAGAAAAAAATTGAGCATGACCTTTAAACTTGTTTCAAGCATAGGGCAGGAGGCATTGTGAAGGAGCTCATTTCAAATTGGTATAAATATGACAGTGCCTTCTGTATGGCGTTAGTTTGAGTAGGCCCATTAACCAAAACACTTCAAAGCCACTTCATTTTATTCCACTAAAAACACCACCCTTGATATTCCTGCACTTGTACAGTCCTGCAGTTCATGGCAACCTGACTGTACATCCCTCGCTACTATTAAGACGATTTAATTTGCTATTCCTGTCCATCTATTTTACAAAGCCACACTGTGATACAGCAGAGGTGTTGAGGGGCTAATGTCGCTGTCAATCCGCTGTCCCCTCAGCTACAATCTCATAGCTTAATTTCCACACAGATCCAAGTACCCTCGAGCCTCGAGAGGTCTCATTCACACACTTGAATCAAAATTGCCCCAAACTCAACACTTTGGTTATAAGCAATGTTGCACTTTGAACAATTTTAGCAGGTGTGGCTTCATTTTGGCTCGTGAACTTTCAAGTAAAAGGCGAGCTACTCACCAGGCCAATCCAGTATTTCATTAATATGTTTTAATATAAATGTATGTCGAGCATTTCATTTGCAGCTTTTAGGTAGTTAGGCTATATCTCCTGGCACTTTCATAAGATATATTAAGAATAGTAATTAATAAACTTGATAATCTGAAATTGACTAATAATTTGGTGCTTGAGGACATCCCTGCAGTATGGTCCCATAGGGATCCCATTAAAAATCCTACTGACTATAATCTATAGTTGCACAGTTGTACTATATGATTCGACCATGTTGCCCTTGCGACAATATTGAAATCCACTTTCAAATGACTTTGGAATTAATCATTTACATTAAGTCTATAGACCCTGTGGTACATCACAATAAGTGCTCCTACATGAATGACGTGTCCCAGAATGTTTACAAAGAGAATTGCACTGGGACCATCTGTCACTGCCTGTCACTAGTTTGAAGAGAAAATATGAGTGTTTGACACATGCTATTACTGTTTTGTTGTTGTCCCATTTTCAGATATGGTGCGGGAGAGGACAGGTCCATGTTAATGTTCTGTAGTCGGAGTTAGTATTCCTCAAGATGAATTAAAGTGCGATTAACAGCGCAGAGGCCTTGCCCCTCACTTGAATAATACTCAAAGAGAGTGGTGCCCACTCTTAATGCACACGGTGATGCACTCTCTTTTAAATAAACGTATTGCTGCCATCGTCTTTTATCATGCGAGGCGGAAATGTCAGCGCCGACTCAAACAGGCCCAGCCAAACCTCCCAAACATGGCAAGATTGGATGTGAAATCAGTGCAAGGGTCACTGACAAAAGAAATTGGGTTTTATGCAGAGCGTGCCTCAATACACAACACTCCCAAACCAAAGGTAAAAGCAAAGCCCTTACCGGCTATTTTCGACCCATCATTATTTCTCATAAATCCCAAACTAGCCAAGACCAGTGCCTTTGACAGCATGACTGATGAGTTTGCCGTCGTGAATGTCAGGAGAAATGGTCTCCTGCACCTTATCTCCCCTATTTCTCATTGTGAGTGAGACTTGGGGTTTTTATGGAGAAAAGCCACGGCCGTTGTGATGAGCATTACCCGGTGATAATGAAGGGCACGCTGCTGTACTGTCAGCCTCTACAGACAGACAGGCAAGGGAAGCGGGCTGGGACCTGCCGGCTGCTGAGAGACGTTGTCCATTCAAGCGTTTATGTGCCCTTATGTCTTTATCTGGAGACCAGGATAAATGAGAATATTTATATATTTACACTATGTCAGTGCTGTGATTGCCTTATCTACTGCTGCCTTCATTCATGGGGGGAAATGTCAAGAGGTAATCAAGTCAGATGTGCCTTTTGTCAATGCTATTCATGGATCTCAAATTGTATATTGAAAACATTTGAGGTGATGGGTCTGTAAAATTCCTCCTTTCTGACATATTTGTTTGAACTGTTTCCATACCGTTTGATTATTCATATGATCCACCTTTAAGCCACATAAAGTTCCATACATAATGGAAAAAACTGAAACCATACATACTTAATGTTTGGGTTTCCACTCAGAAAGTCTTACCGCTCATTGAACAATTACTGTCTGAGTGCATTTGAAACTTAACCTCACAAGTTAAGTATAGATTTTTTTTCTCTCCAGCACAGCTTACTGTATGTTTTTAAAAAGAAAAAATAACCCTCTGATTTGATGAGCCTGCTTTCTAGTCCCGGAAGCAAGCCACATATCCCACTGAGGTTAACGTGAAGGTTTTTTTTTTTTTTTTTTTAGTGATCCTGCCTGTAACTTGGCATGCAAACCTGCCGATGCAGACGAAGGATAATGAGGTCGGACCTAGGCCTGAGCGGTGACTGTTAGGCAGGAAGCTGCATATTTATGATGGCTTTAAGAAGCATTTATTGCCTCGTTTCCATCAGAACATTGTCTGCAGAGACCTGACAGCTTTCCTCAGAGATTAGTCTCAGATACCCCCTGTTTAGATGGCAGTCTGGCCAGATCACCTTCCCCTGCTGGTCTGCTCTCTCATTGTTTCTCTGTTTTTCTTTCCCCTGTCTTTATCTCTCTTCTTCTTCTTCTCACTTCCTTCTCTCTATTTACTTTAACCACCCCCCTCCCCTCCCCTCCTTGCACTTTCTCCTCCCACCCTCTCTCAGAAGTTCTCCACACTTTGTGTCACCGGCGTGTCCTCCGGTTACGCTGATACAAATCAGGGTTAAAACATTTGTTTACTGTGAAGAAGGGGAGAGCGAGAGAAACAGCACTGTGCTAAATGTCAAGGATGATGAGGTGGGTCAGGCTGGCAGTGCTGCTGCGATTACGGCTGTCTTCGCGCGGCATCATCACAAACTCTGACAACTGCGAATCGACTGCACAATTTATGCTCGGGAGGGCTAAGTCTCCCAGTTCCGCTGTTTGCCCGAGAAATTAAATTCACATGTTATCTTTGAGAACATCCTTCCTCTCTCTCCTCCAATACCAGTGTCAAGAGTAAAGGAATGTGTGGTGTCAAACTGCGCTGTTCAAATCAAAGAATAATTGATTCTGGCATAAGAAATCGCTTCTGTCTTTCTGGGCAAAACCACATCCACAAAAGCATACTCCTATATGCTTACTGTTGATGTCTGCTTCCTTCAATAGTTAAGCAGATGTATAGGCACTAACAGACATTCAAACTACATAAGAAAAGTTTTATATCATTTTTTAATGACTTTTTAACCACAGAAAACCAAGCAGGTTGTCAACTATTTGGCCTGCGGTATGACAGGTTTGGATGTGCTCACGCCTACACTCCACGCCTGTATGTTTGCTGAGTGCCTAGTGTATGAGCTCTATGATTCTTTCATGAGCTATGTGGTGGCTGGTCTTTCATAGGCGTGCTCTCATTGAGCACTTAATCAATACCTGTCATCTTGAACTCATCCTCTAAAGTGGGCCCTCTGTTCTTTGTCTGCCCCGTAATCCATCTCCATACAGCTATTTGAATTTGTATTACACACTAAGAGGACTTTCTTTATTATCGGAAGACTTAACAGATTGTTTAAGGGCCCTCAGTACGCATTTTCATAAGCACAAGCCCCGGTTTATAAAAATCTATATGAGGGGCTGAGGACCCGGGGCATTGTGGCAAGCAGGGTAAACCAGGAACGTGTGGAGAATTTCAGATCTGGAGGAAGGCAATTTCAGTGTCTTGGTTTTTCAGATTGTTTTGTTAAAGCTGGTTTTATTGCTGTTGCTCAGCTCTTCTGTCTGTCTATTTGCTTTGGGTTTAAGGAGTCGCCAAAGGTAATTTATAGTATCCCACACCCCCACAAGAGTATTTGATAAGGCACTTCTAAAGCTGCCCGACTACAGGCTCAAAAAAGGGGAGCCTTTGGATTCCGCACGAGTACGGTTTCTAAATCACTGGCAGCGTCTTGTGATTGTACTTTTGTGAGTCTATCTGTAGTAAAGACTGATAGTACTCTGGGTGCAATGCAACGGGCAAGTTTATCTGAAGTAAACATTGGTAGTATTGGAAGAACAAAGACACTATGCAAGTGTTTTTTTCCTCCTCTTTATTCAACTTCTGCGTTTGAGTCCTGCAGCTCAGCTTTCTCAGAAACAAATGTGCAGTGATCCATGCTCGTAACACAATTAAGAAAATAGTTTTCGAAAATTGGACCTTGAAGAATTCAGAGTGGGTGAGTAATTGGAGGTCAATAGAAAGCAATGCTCCACGACAAGAGCTGAACCCGCAGAGAGAGAGCGAGCGAGATAGAGAGATGGAGAGAAGAGAGAGAGAGAGAGCCAGTAGAGTGTCAATCAGCCGGCGTTTTGCCCGCATTGCCCCTTAATTTAATCACTGTTTAATTACTGCTGTCCCCTGAGGGGTGCTCTGCTAGGTTCAGTTACTGAGCTTTTCCTCTTCCTCTGCCTCTGCCTCTGGGTGCGTATGTAGCCCTCGGACACTCTCTCCAAAGCGGGCCACTCTCTCAGAAGCCTCAGCAGTATTTCAACCTTACCTCTGGGCCCCCCTAGCACAAATCTGCTGATGATAATGTCAAGGGCAAGCACATCTGCATATGTGTACGAAAGCTGCCTGAAGGAGAGACTCCACAAACACACAACTTTATCCAGCAGAGCAAGGGCAAGAAAAAAGCTGGGAACGTCTTGAAGGACCAGCTACCCCACCCTCTGTCCGCTCCACCAGGACCACCCCTTCCTCATGTTAAGTCTCTGCACTCAGGGTTTGGATGTACTGTGAAATCCAGGAGCTGTGCAACTCATCATTAAAAATCACTACTGGAAGGGGTGGTCAGGTTTACATAAAAGCTCCCTGGCTCTGCATAATGTGCACTGCCATATCTGTGGTCAAACACAGCGAACATGTTGTGGTTTCTCTGGATTACCAGCAGCCCACCACTGCAGATCCTACAGAGGGACCGCGTCAGGGGAATAACTCACATTTAGCTTTTAAGCTACAGCAATCAATATAAATTTAGCATGGTAATGATCAGGTGCAGGGGGTTTAAGTCTCCTGTGCCTCTCTCTCTCTTTCTCTCTCTCTCTTTTCCTGGTACCCGCCATGGCACACCAGCTCCCAGAGGCCTGTGGGTAACACAGCTCGGGCTCCGCTCTGCAAGTCAAAACCTTAACTGAGGATTACAGCGGGGGAAACAAACAAACAAGGCTGTCTCAGAGTCTTAGTGACAGGCATAGGCAATAGCCCGCGCTGGTAATGAAGCCACACTTACACACACACACACACACACACACACACACACACACACACACACACACACACACACACACACACATACCTCAACAGCCCTCAACTCTCCACACTTCCCTTCCTGGAGCAGCAGAAATATTTTAGACTGTGTTAAGGATATAATGGGACAAATAGAGATGATGTGATGAGGGGTGTGTATGCGCGTGTGTGACTGACTGGCTGATAGATGAGATGCTGTCTCTCAGGAGTGTCCGTGATGATGACTATTGCCAGGGGAGGAGAGTTGAGACAGTTGTGACTCCTGGGTATTCAGATTGGAGTGTTGACAGGTTTATTATTGAAGTTTGTCCCCCGCCCCTCACTTCTTTCTTTCACTGCACGGGTAGTGTC